>QXEO01001546.1:0-742082 GCA_007115705.1 Dactylis glomerata
GCATGTGTATATGGCTCGTGCCAAAACAAAATGTATAAGCCATCTCAGGATCAAGACCTCCAAAGCTATTAGTTCACTAGTACAAAACTGAGTATGACATCCGGTTGCTGTAGTCGGCCTTTTTGCTGAAAAATGAACGACCGATCGCCGATTTTGACCTACAGTGGTTATAAGCACAGCCTCTAAAACAAAACAAGATGTGATAATATACTATTCCCTTTGGCCCAGATTTAGGCGGAGGCTGTTGACGGTCCGTAAAGGACGGGGTAAGAGATCTCCAGCCGCGTCCTTCAAAGGATTTAGGATACGCGGGACGCTTGGCCTCTTCCAGCCGCGCGGCTAGAACTGGCCCTGATACACCATGTCGTGGGGATGACTTAGGGGGCGCACCACGAGCCGGGCAATATGCCGGCTGGCGTCCCAGGGAATCCCACGGCCTCAGCGCAAGAAGACCGGCTCCAGCCGGAAGGGCCGGCTGCGCCAGCGGCCGGCTGACGACTCCACCGAGGAGACTGGAGCCGGGCGATGGAGACGAAACCTCTCAAGGCTGTCTGGCCGAAAGCAGGACGGTCCCGACAAGAGCGGCAGAGGCGTAGGACAGGAGTGACGAGCGCCACGATCACGACCAACCAATGAGAGGACAAAGATCCTTCCCCACGGCGGGATCCGAGGCAAAGGAGAGGGGATATGCCCTCCAGATGCCGGCCCAGGGAAAAGGCACATTATAAAGTGCCTTTGCCAGAGTGTGGCCAGAGGAGATCACGCCAAGGACGCCGTCGCCGAGGAGCCGGCAGCCGGCCGAAGCGTTACCGAAACCTGTAACCAGGCCCCCGTCTATATAAGGGGGCCTGGACCCTTAGCATAGGGGAGATCCGATCTTCTTCTTCCTCCTCTAGCCGAACAGCTCGAGGAGCACTGTAATCGCTACTATCCAATCAATACGAAGCAGCAGGAAGTAGGGGTTTACCTCCAACCGGGAGGGCCCTGAACCTGGGTAAATCGAGGTGTCTCTGTTGGCACAATCCCGAGCCGGACCCATCGTCACCAACGTCGAGCCCCTCCGGATAAGCCTCCCCATGGCTACTGTCTCTAAATTCCCACGACGTTGGCGCCCACCGTGGGGCAAAGCGCGGTGGCGAGCGGAGTCAAGTTCCGGCCGGGACCCTCCGGCGAGAAGGTGCCTCCGGCCTCGTCTGGAGGTTCGGCACCTTCGACTGCATCGACGACAACTTGGCCACTTCAAGAACGGCTTCGGCAATGGCGGCTCCTTCCTCGACGTCGGCGGCCACCGTTTCTACGTCGCCAAGCCCTTCCCGGAGGAATCACCGACGTCTTCGACTCTCCCTGCGACGGAGGTTCGAGCTGCGGCGAAAGGAGCAGTCTTGGCGCTTTGGTTGAGGTGATGGCCCTGGGAGAGGATGAGGGCGGCGACTCACCGCGCCCCGAGCGCCCGTCGCTCGAGCGCCCACCTCCACAGGAGCAAGATGCTCCACTCCCAGAGCGGGACGCCCCGGACGTCTCCGTGGTGGACCTGCGCGCTCCCCTCGACCGCGTCATCGATCCCGCTCGGGTCGCCGAGGCCTTGGAGCGGACGTGCCTCGTTCTCCTTGGCAAGGCGGCTGAGGACGAGACCAACCGACGCCGCGCGAGCACCACGCTCGGCGAGTTCTACGACGCGCACAGAGACGCACCGACCGAGCTCGCCCGTGACCTGCGCCGCAGCTTCGCCACCGCTGTCCCTGGCCAGATCCAGCGGTCACCGTCTTGTGACGACCTCAAATTTGATAACAAATTCGAAGTGCCCGTTATGTATTCCACCGCAATCCCAGAATCATTGTTGCGATATACATAACGTAGTTGATAACCAGTTCCATAGACATTACAATGCGATGATTCAATTACAAGGGTCATATAGACCAAGTCATATTACAACCTAATATAGCAGCGGAAATAACGTCTTCGGCCCATGCCTCCTCCCTACAGGCAATTGGCGACTCACGGAGACGAGCTTAGTTCTGGTACTCTTCTTCATACCCTTCCTCCTGGTATTCCTCCCCATAGTCTGGCCAAGTTGATAGCCAGGGACACAGCCGTGAGTACATTGGATGCACTCGCAAACCATCTTATAAATGAAAGGATGAAGTAGATATGCAAGGTTGGGTATAGTGGACTAAGCACTAAGTTGGTTTGCAAAAGCTAGTTTTATTTCCCAAGAATGCTCATTCGTAGAGAAGAGGTTTAGTTCTCTAAGTTCATTCTAAAGAGGAACTTCAATGTGTCAAGATCAAGGTCAAGTCATGTCAATTCAAAATCAGGTCATTCACCAAGTCACCCTTGTTATTTTTAGTCTTGACAAAAGTCAAGTACAGATTGCCAACCGTCCATGACCGCGGACGCGGCTATTCGAATAGTTTCAAAGCCTCTGCAGAGGGGTACACTTTACCCACAAGATTCGATGCATCTGCCGGGAGAAATCCACGGTTCGACATACACAAAGTATGCGAGGTTCAGATAATCAAACAAAACCTTTCACTTGCTCATCCTAGTATAGGATCCTTCCCTAGAGCCCGGGATACGGAATTCCCGCTCCGGCGCCTCTAGTTCTGCCCATCCCGGAGGCCGGGTTAGTGGAATCCACTTGGTCAAGAAGTATCCGCCCGTGGAGTCCTTCCATGAATATGTGATGCAAGACCTCCCATACTAAGGTAAACAAGCTACGGATTGAGCCCCTTCCCATATAGGGGTAATATGGTTGTACGGTAAAATTGGCTCCCATGGTACATCACTCGTTGTCATTGCGAAGATATTTCATAGTTCTTAATCAAGATTGATTTTCTTTCATAAAGCCATTATGTAGGAGAGATCTCCATTTCAAGTTCAAGTCACCACTTTTCAAATGGGGTTCCTCCAGAGATAGCCTCAACTTTTATTAGCGACTAAGCAACTACATTGAGTGATAGTACTACTACTATGGTGGCATAAACTCAGCTTGATGCTCTTGATAACCAAGACATCAATATGCTTCTATCATTCTACTCTAGCAATTCAATCATGCAATTTACTCCTATCATTCTACTCTAGCAATTCAATCATGCAATTTACTTAAAACAAGTAGAATGCAATATTAAAACTAGGTAGTGGGAGTATGAATCAAAAGATGGCTTGCCTTGGTTGGCAAAGTGTCCGGGGTTTTCTTCTTCTTCTTGATAATAATAATCCCCTCCAATATCCTCCTCGGCAACACTAGCGTCTAATAACGAACAAACACAAAACACACCATCACTTCACCAAGCTAACAACACACCAAGCACACATCTTTGTTTGCTAACCAAAGTATTCATGTTGCAATTTTTATAGTGTTGGATGGGAAGTTTTTCTTCAAGTGTGCAAGCTAGTTACTCTACTAAGTAGCATAAGTGGTTCACTTGTGCAGCATTGGGGTTGATTTAGGGTTACTAGGGCAAGTTCAAGTGGGAATGATCCACTAAGTGAATTGCATTGAGGATAATTAATTCTAAGTGTGCACTAGTGATCTATCATTTTATGCTAACAAATAGGTTTGGGTTAGGAGTTAAATGATCACACTAATAGGGTTTGGGGTAGGTTAGTGTTGACTAACAGTAAGAGGGGTTATTAGTAAGTTCACATTTTTATTTTCATGATTTTTGATAGCTTAATTAGTTTTCTAGAAATCTTTCATTAATTAACAAGCTAGGGTCACACTATTCATAACCATTTTTATTCTTAACTGATATTGAAATCCAACCAGTACTATTGGATAGAGTATTTTCTAAGTTTTCCAACGAATATTTATTTGCTAAATTTGGACTTATAAAACTCTAGGAATTAAAGTTTGAAATTTGTATCTGAAACAAATTCGAAATAAATAAAAGGGCGGGAGTTTATTTAAAAACGAAACGGACCGAAACGTGAAACGAGCCGGGCCCTATTTCGAATCACGCCGAACGGGCCGGCCCATACCGTTTCGCGCGGGGAAAGGAAATAAAAACGGGACTGACAGGTGGGGTCGCGATGTCAGATCTAATTACGAAACCCGAATCGGTATGCTATCGTCCGATCGCGATCCAACGGCTCAGGGTCTTTCTTCTTCCTCAGTCACGGCGGGGGCTCACCTGCGCGCAGAGATGAGTGTTCGACGGCGAGGGCGACGCGTAGAGGAAGCAGGGCTCGTCGGCGACGTGCGGGATCGGCGGCGGTGCTCCTCCTCTTCCGATTCCCTGCAGCAGCTGGCCTCCAGGTGGTCGAACGCGGCGGCGCTCCGCCCGTCCAGTGCTGCTCCGGCGAGGTTGGCGACGGCGAACTAGGGCACGAGGGAGTAAGCAGCGATGTCTGGGAGGTAGAGGGGAGTGAGGTGCGTTGTTTCGTTTGATCGCCGGGGGTTTATATAGGCCAGAGCGACGGGGACAAGCTCGGCCAGAAACTCGACGATGCGGGGGTCCTGGCGGCGTTGCAAGCTCGCTCCGGCCACGGCGTTCACGCTCGCGTGCTGGGAGGTGGCTGGGTCGGCCGCGGGGTCCTGTGGGTCGCCTCTGGCGCCTTCCAGGCGGTCGGCATCGCGCGGGACAGAGGGTTCCTGGGAGGGGGTCCTGGGCGTTTTCTCCTCTTCTCCTCCTTCTTCCATGGCTTGGGTCGGGGCAGAGGGGGCTGGAATCGATCGAGGCGCGGCCAGAGGGCATGGCTACAGCATTGGGTCGCGCCAGAACAGTGCTGCACCAGTGAAATGGATCTCACTCGATTTGTTGCTGCCAGTGTTCGACGAAATGCTCACAAGAATTCAAAATTCGAATTTTTCAAATTTGCCCCTTTGGGTGCTCATCAAATTGGATAAGGTACCCTGGCATATTTTTGTTCTGGAGAAAGAAGGAGTTTTGCAAAAATTTATATTTCAAATTTGAAATGGTTCCTGTTTCAGATTCCAACTTTTGCTCAAGTTTTAGTGATGTTCCAATTTGAATTTTTGGTAGCTCTTGATTGGTTGAGTTAGTCCATAACTTGGTTAAGCTCAACTAAAAGGTTAAACCTGCAGGTGAGCTGTAGATTTCTTAATCTAAGGGCTCAAAGTGGTGTAGTCATTAACAGTTTCTAGATCATATTAACTTTATCTCTTTCTTACCTATTTTTATTTTTGGTTCTTTTGGTTCCTAATATCTTTCTTAGTTGTTTCTATTGGTTCACTTAGAATTATCTAACCAATGCTCAAGCAAAAAGAACACACATAAAATCATAGAAATACAATTAAAGAAAATACATGTATGCATACAATAATAGATAAAAAGTTTTATTTGGGTCCAATTTTTGACTCTTTATTTAATAAGACTTGGGTTACAAATTCTGGGTTGTTACACGTCTGCAGGCCGAGGCCGCGGAGGGCGTGGGCACGGCGGCCATGCTCCCAGCGGTACCGCTCAAGGCCGCCGCGCCCAGCAAGGCGGCGGGGCAGGCAGGCCATGCCAGTCCCAGGAGTCAGCACCAGGGTCGGAGTCCCAGGCTTACCCATCGGCGCTGCACATCCACCTGTGGCTAGACCACGTTCAGGCGACCTCTAGGGGATCCGCTAGCTCAAAGCGAGCGGCTCCTGACCAAGGAGGCCCAGGGGCTGTAAGCAGCGGTCATGGGCGCAAAGAGGGCAAGTACACCCTCGATGCTGCACTTGATCAGCCGTGTAAGTTTCACACCTCCCCGGGCAGGGAAGCGACCCACTCCACGCGTCAGTGCCGTTTCATGAGAGAGCTGGAGCAGCGCGCTTGGCAGATCCCCAGTACGCCGCAAGCACAACCGGCTGGAGGTCAGGAGGACCAACGGCGCGAACCGGCTGGAGGCGAGCCGGATCAAGATGACGACTTCCCGACGGATGTGGAGCAGTATCACATCTTCACTACCCCGGGCAAGGATAAAAGGAACGACCTTTGGCATGAGGCAGAGGTGAATGTTGTGATGCCTGCAGAACCCCAGTTCATGCATTGGTCCGAGGCGGCCATTACCTGGGGGCGCGAGGACCACCCAAGGCTGATGCCTAGCCCTGGAGAATACGCCCTGGTCGTGGACCCTGTCGTGTGCTCCGATACGCACATGTGCCGGTTCTCCCGCGTGCTCATTGACGGCGGCAGTAGTATCAACCTTCTTTACCGGAGCTCTCTGGGGAAGTTGGGCATCCCGCTTGCTCAACTGAAACCTAGCCGGCTCACCTTCCATGGCATCGTGCCTGGGCATTCTTGCACCCCTTTGGGCAAGGTGCAGCTGGAGGTTCTCTTCGGAAAGAAGGGGAATAGCCGCCGCGAGCCTATCTGGTTCGAGGTGGTGGACATCAGCAGTCCCTACCACGCGCTGCTAGGCCGACCGGCCCTGGCTAAGTTCATGGCTGTCCCGCACTACGCCTATCTGAAGATGAAGCTCCCAGGGCCCAGAGGCGTAATCACAGTCACGGGAAACTTCAAGAAGTCTCTGGCTTGTGCAAAGGAAAGCTCACAGCTGGCGGAAGCACTGGTCATCGCCGAGGAGAAAAGGCAGCTTCTGCATCGCGTAGAGCTGGCCCAGCAAGACATACCAGTTCGCCAGTCGCCTGTGGAACAATTCAAGCCGGCCAACGACACCAAGAAGATCCTGCTGGACGAAAGCGACCCCTCCAAGTACGTCATCATTGGCACCGGCTTGTCTGCCAAATAGGAAAGCGAGCTCACCAGCTTCCTCCGTGAGAATCGGGACATCTTTGCATGGTCGCCAAAGGACATGCCTGGTGTGCCGAGGGAGCTGGCTGAGCACGCACTCAACGTCCGGCTGGACGCCAAGCCGGTCAAGCAGCCGCTGCGGCGGTTCGCAGAAGAGAAGAGGAAAGCAATTGGCGAGGAAATTGCCCGGCTCCTTGCAGCCGGCTTCATCATGGAAGTGTTTTACCCTGACTGGCTCGCGAACCCAGTCTTGGTTCTGAAAAAGAACAACACTTGGCGAATGTGTATCGACTACACCAGCCTCAACAAGGCCTGCCCCAAGGATCCTTTCGCACTGCCACGGATTGACCAGGTGATCAATTCCACAGCCGGCTGTGACCTGCTGTCCTTCCTGGACGCCTATTCAGGCTACCACCAGATCCCGCTCTTCCAGCCGGATCAGATCAAGACCTCCTTCATCACCCCATATGGAGCCTATTGCTACGTCACCATGCCATTCGGCCTGAAGAACGCTGGAGCCACTTACCAGCGAACCATGCAGCGATGTCTGCAAGGGCAGATTGGCAGGAACGTGCACGCCTATGTGGACGACGTGGTGGTGAAGACCAAGCAGAGCGGCACGCTCCTGGATGACCTCAGGGAGACCTTCACCAACCTGTGGTGCTATCGCATGAAGCTCAACCCTGAGAAGTGCACCTTCGGTGTGCCGGCTGGACAGCTCCTAGGCTATATCGTTTCCCAGCGAGGGATCGAGGCTAACCCCTCGAAGATAAAAGCCATCGAGGCCCTAGAGAAGCCCACTCAGCTCAGGGATGTGCAGAAGTTTGCTGGATGCTTGGCTTCGCTTAGCCGGTTCGTCAGCCGGCTCGGGGAAAAAGCCATGCCGCTGTACCAGCTGATGAAGAAGACGGACCACTTCGTTTGGTCCCAGCGCGCTGACGACGCCTTCAACGACCTCAAGCGAGCCTTGTCGACCGCGCCAATCTTGGCTGCGCCGGCTCCGCGAGAGCCAATGCTGCTCTACATCGCAGCAACCCCATGCGTTATCAGTGTCGTGATCGTGGTGGAGCGCACCGAGGAAGGCAAAGAGCTGCCGGTTCAACGCCCGGTGTACTACCTGAGTGAGGTGCTCACTCTCTCCAAGCAGAATTACCCGCACTATCAGAAGGTCGCGTACAACGTGTACATGGCGGCCAAGAAGTTGAAGCACTACTTCGAGGAGCACCCAATCACGGTGGTGAGCACCACTCCGCTCTCGGAGATCATCGGATGCAAGGATGCGTCGGGAAGAGTGGCCAAGTGGGCGATTGAGCTCGCAGCTCATACCATTCAGTACAAGCCCAGGACGACGATCAAGTCGCAGATCATAGCGGATTTCTTCGCGGACTGGGGAGAGCACCAGTACTTGCCGCCGGCTCCAGACTCCACCCATTGGCGCATGCACTTCGATGGCTCCAAGCTGCTCGGGGGCTTGGGAGCCGGCGTCGTCCTCACCTCTCCCAAGGGAGACAAGCTGCAGTACGTGCTGCAGATGCACTTCCGTGCGTCGAATAATGTCGCCGAATACGAAGCCCTGGTGCATGGGCTCAAGATGGCCAAGCAGATCGGAATCAGGAGGATTCTTTGCTTCGGAGACTCCGACCTGGTAACGCACCAGGTCTCAGGAGATTGGGACGCTAAGGACGCCAACATGGCCTCCTATCGCTTCTACGTGCAGCAGCTCAGCGGATTCTTTGAGGGCTGCGAGTTCCACCATGTCCCTAGAGCAAACAACGAGGAAGCAGACCGGCTGTCCAAGATCGGCTCCACCAAGCAAGACATCCCAGCCGGGGTGTCCCTGGAGATCATCCACAAGCCGTCTATCAAACCTTCGCCGGAATCCATATCCATCTACGTGCCTGGAGACCCAGCCCCGGCTCAGGTACCACCACCGGACTCGGGGGCTGCCGTCTCGGGGCTGGAGGAGGCAGCCGGCCAGCCCAGCGCGGCCGGCTCGACGAAGGACAAGGGGATTGCCGGCTCCACGCCCGCTCCCCCAGCCGGACAATCAGGCGAAGCCGGCTCAACGACGGACCCGGGGGCTGCTGACCCTCTGGTCGCCAGTGTCTTCCACATACGGGAGATACCTTCATGGGCGGAGCCATTCTCCAACTACCTCATCACTGGGGACCTGCCGCAAGACGAAGCGGAAGCTAGGCGAATTCAGCGCCGAGCTGGGGCATACACCATCATCAACAGCGAGCTGTACAAGCGCAGCGTGTCAGGCATCTACCAGAAGTGCATCGAGCCAGAAGAAGGGACAGAGCTGCTAAGAGAAATACACCAAGGGGAGTGCGGACATTACGCATCTTCCAGAGCCTTGGTGGCCAAAGCCTTCCGCCATGGTTTCTATTGGCCGACGGCCAAGCAGAATGCGGAGCAACTGGTGAAGCAATGCAACGGCTGTCAGCACTTCTCCAAGCACAGAAACACTCCAGCGGCAGCCCTCAAGACCATCCCGCTCACCTGGCCATTCGCGGTCTGGGGCCTGGACATGGTAGGGCCATTCAAGACCGCACCCGGGGGCTTGACACATCTGCTGGTAGCCGTGGACAAGTTCACCAAGTGGATCGAGGCCAAGCCAATCAAGAAACTCGACGGCTCGTCCACGATCAAGTTCTTCAACGAGATCATCACGAGATATGGAGTTCCCCACAGCATCATCACTGACAATGGGACGAACTTTGCGAAGGGAGTCTTTGCTGATTACTGTGGTCAAAAAGGCATCCGGCTGGACCTAGCATCAGTGGCGCACCCTTAGTCAAATGGACAAGTGGAAAAGGCAAATGGGCTGATCCTGGCCGGCATCAAACCAAGACTGGTCGAGCCTCTCGAGCGCTCAGCCGGCTGTTGGGTCGAGGAGCTACCCTCAGTGCTCTGGAGCCTGCGCACCACTCCTAACCGCTCTGTGGGCTTCACACCCTTCTTCCTAGTCTATGGAGTAGAGGCGGTGTTACCCACGGACATCGAGTTCGACGCGCCCAGAGTTGTCCAGTACATGGAGAAACAAGCAAAAGAAGCTCGCGAAGATGGCATCGACCTCCTCGAGGAGGCTCGAGAGCAGGCTCTGTCTAGATCAGCGCTCTACCAGCAGCAGCTGCGACGATATCACAGCTGGAAAATTCGCCCGCTCGCGTTTTGCGAAGGTGATCTCGTACTCCGGCTGGTCCAAAGCACTAAAGGCATGCATAAGCTGTCTCCTCCCTGGGAGGGACCGTTTATTGTCAGCCGGGTGTTGGGCAATGGGGCGTATTACCTCATCGACGCACAAGAGCCCAGAAAGAACAAGGCAGATAACTCTGACAAGGAGACCGAGCGTCCCTGGAATGTCAGTCTCCTAAGACCTTTCTTCTGTTAAGGCGAAAGCTTGTACCCCGAAAAAATGTGTCAATGAATAAAGGAAAACGGAGCGGCAAGTTACGGCCGGCTCCGGGGAAAAAACACTCCGTGCATGTTTTGCTTCCTGCGTTATTCACTTGACCGACAGCCGGCTCCAGGCACCGAGCCACAGCCGGCTGCCCCGAAAACGATCGATCTCTCGCCAGCCGGATGAGTACTGCATATGACGAAGGTCTCGAGCCCAACCTCCACCTTCCGGCTCCGCGTAGCCGGACGGATAGGAGCCGGCAGGCCACATACGAGGGAAAGCCGCGGAGCAGAACCACAAACGATAGAAAAACCGCTCAACCAAGCGTTAAGGGCAGTGCCTGTCAACTAATCGTAGGCTAGCACGAGTCGGGGGCCCGATAGACCGAAGTACTACTTCTCACTCCGCGGCACGCTCCCACCCTAGGCCGGCATTCGGCTGCCGGCCCAAGGGAGACCAACCGGCACCAGGCTGCCGGTTGGGGGTAGAAGGGCCGAAGGGTGGGAAGATTAAGGAAAAGGTTGAGGGAACCGGGCAAATGCAAAGCCAGCGAGTAGCTGATAGGCACAGTCTTTGACGTTTGGGCTGAGAAGCCACGCCCAAGAGGTTCGAAGCTAGAGCTACCTCGCTTGGCGATTGGCATCGTTCGCGAAAAATTAGTTTCGAGCTAGCTGTCAGTCCAGCTACCCCAAAACTCGGGGGCTAGGGGGAAAGGGAATTGGCCCTCAGAAGCAGGCCAGCTCCAGTACCTCGCCGGCTGTTCGAGCAGCTGGCGCTGCGACACGATCGGTAAACGAGCAGCGAAATCGAAACCTAACACTCGCAAAGCAACGGCTAAAGCCGGAAACCAGGAGGCCTACTCCAATCGCGACTTGGAATGTGCGAAGGCTCGGGAAAGGGAACGTGCCGGCTCCGACCCTTGCCCGAGCCGGTACAAGATGCGATTCCCGTTCCGTTCGCGCTGGAGCCGGAGCTAGCCCATCCTTCCTGGAGCCGGCCAGCAGAAGCGCCTGCCCATCCGCGCCGGAGCCGGAGCTAGCCTGCGCTCCCCAGAGCCGGCTAGCAGGAGCATCGTTTCTTCTGCATCGAAGCCGGAGGAGCCCCGCCCGAAGCGTTCGCGCAGGCCAGTGACTATCGTAGTCCCTACCTACGGATTCGCGCAACAAGCGATTTCGCTAAGAGAAGAACCATCGCGGCGCAGCGGTATCAAGCAGAAGACGTTTTGCGCGATGGCAAAAGTACACAATGGAAAAAGACATTCACGCAGCAGACAAAGATGTTCATACAGCGAGCAAAGATTTGCAGAAAATTAGAAGAGTTCATTAAGGAGTCTGACGATTACAAAAGTCCCCTAAATTACTACCCTAAGGATGCCAAGGGTCCCTAGGCGGGCCCGTGTCAGAATCGCCCGCAAGAGGAACGACAAGGAGGATGCCAAGAATCCCTCGCCCGGGAAATCCTCGCCTCCCCCAACCTGGTGCGAGCGCCGCATGGACTTTGTCCCGGAGAAGCCCATGTCGGAGGTCGATGGAGCACCCGCCCTTCACGGCGGGGCGGCGAAGGCGCGAGCGGAGAGGGTACCGTCGAAGAGGCAGAGAGTGAAGTCATCCTTTTCGTCTTGGCGGGTGAGAAGGACGAACCAGCCTTCGTGCACGCCGTAGTCGATGAAGAACTTCGACCACCCGTCGCAGAAGTAGCACACCCCTTGGCCGTCGTAATAGACCTCGACGCGGTACGTGGGCTGGCCGCCGCTGCACTCCCGCAGCTTGGCGTAAGCCAACTCTTGGTCCTCCATCGAGCTGGAGAACTGAGTCGGGAGGCGGAGACGATCCCGGGCGCCGGCGAGTACAGGGATGATGCAGGTGGACCATCCCTGCGCAGAGATGTACTCTGGCGGCTGGAGCGCCGGCTTCTCCAGCCAGGGCCACGAGGGACCTAGCGGAGGAGGAGCCATCGCGCGGGGCCCCGCGGGAGTGGCGTCGACCCTGAAGACGGCGGGAGCCTTCTTGTTCTTGCTGCCCGGCGGCCGCCCGCGGCGGCGAGACGAGGAAGGAGCGGCGATCGCCACGGGGGCCGTCCTCTTCCCGCTCCCCTTTGGGCGGCCGGGTCTCCGTTTCTCCAGGATGACCGCATCGCTGGGAGTCCCGGACGTCTGGGGCGCGACGGAGGAGGAGGCGGCAGCAGCGGCTTTAACCGCGAGGGCCTCTAGGGTGCTCTTGTTGCGGCTTCCTTTCGGACGACATCGCCCTCGGGGTGCGGAGGGCGCCGTCTCCGGCGCCTCAACCTCCTCCCTGATTCCCTCTGGGGCTTTGTCGCCGTTGGCAGGGGAGGGGCCAGGGGACGACATGGCCGGGTCGAGTTCGAGAAGAGAAGACTCGAGCACGAAGGGGAAGTGGCAGGCACTCTGGGCAATGAGCACGCTTGATATTTAAAGGGGAGCGGCGAAAGGGTAACCCCCGACGTTTCAGTAACAAACTTCCACGTCGGGCGCCACTGCAACGGTTGCCGCAACGGATCGTGGGAGGGGTTGATGGGACACGTCGCTGGCGTATGCCGGCCCGCCCCGCATGACGACTCGAGAAGTTATGGCGAAGGGGATTCCGAGGTCAAGGTGACTAGACTGGTCACTGGCGCGCTGCGCCGGCCACTGCGTGGGAACGAGACCCGAGGCGGCGCAATTTCCCAAGAGGCAGCGCGCCGGCTCGCGGCCTCCAACCGGGCCGCGTCCTGGAGCCGGTTCGTCCCGAGACGGCCGGGAAAATTCCGCAGGCCCCAGCCTCGACGACTAGATCGACCAAGTCGAACCGGAGGTCCTGGGACTTCGATGAAGACGAGCAAGACTTCGGCGAAAAGAAGAACCCGCCGAAGCCCCATGCTAGCCCATGAGACTTCGCCAGTTTCGGGGGCTAGTGTCGTGGGGATGACTTAGGGGGCGCACCACGAGCCGGGCAATATGCCGGCTGGCGTCCCAGGGAATCCCACGGCCTCAGCGCAAGAAGACCGGCTCCAGCCGGAAGGGCCGGCTGCGCCAGCGGCCGGCTGACGACTCCACCGAGGAGGACTGGAGCCGGGCGATGGAGACGAAACCTCTCAACGGCTGTCTGGCCGAAAGCAGGACGGTCCCGACAAGAGCGGCAGAGGCGCAGGACAGGAGTGACGAGCGCCACGACCACGACCAACCAATGAGAGGACGAAGATCCTTCCCCACGGCGGGATCCGAGGCAAAGGAGAGGGGATATGCCCTCCAGATGCCGGCCCAGGGAAAAGGCACTTTATAAAGTGCCTTTGCCAGAGTGTGGCCAGAGGAGATCACGCCAAGGACGCCGTCGCCGAGGAGCCGGCAGCCGGCTGAAGCGTTACCGAAACCTGTAACCAGGCCCCCGTCTATATAAGGGGGCCTGGACCCTTAGCATAGGGGAGATCCGATCTTCTTCTTCCTCCTCTAGCCGAACAGCTCGAGGAGCACTGTAATCGCTACTATCCAATCAATACGAAGCAGGCAGGAAGTAGGGGTTTACCTCCAACCGGGAGGGCCCTGAACCTGGGTAAATCGAGGTGTCTCTGTTGGCACAATCCCGAGCCGGACCCATCGTCACCAACGTCGAGCCCCTCCGATAAGCCTCCCCATGGCTACTGTCTCTAAATTCCCACGACACACCAGGCCTGTGCAAAGGAAAAAAAGACTCCTATTCGAATAGACATCCTGACAAGGAGCGGGTCCCCATCAATCGGCGCTAATAGGAAACTTGAAGGGAGCATGAGGAGATGAAAAGAGAGGCGACCTAGAGTGGAGTTATTCGTATGGTCCTTCTTTTTCTTTACTAGCGATAGCTATGTACTGGGCGCTGCTGTGTTCCTAACTTCGTACATGCGTAGCCTCCAAGTGGTTAGGGCGTCGTGGTTTAGCATGCTACAGTATCCCAGTGCAGAAAGGTGCGCTGCAGCTGAACCATGAGGCTTTCTGGAGGGCTCCTTCACCGGCTAGCAATTTGGTGTTGCAGATCGTAGAAAGGGTGGTCACTACTTCAACATGTCCACCTTCGCCTATGTTAGCATATAAATGTACAGCGTCAGGCGCCCGGACAGTACCTTCTTCACCACACCTGTCTCGGGCCATGGCAGACGTGCTTTTTTCGCGGGACGTCAAGTGCTACACCTCGCCCACCACCGCCGAGAACTGCTGTTTTGGGCACTACACCTTTGAGGAGGAGTGGACGGCACACAGTGGCGATGGATGGGTCGGCTATGACGGACGAGGACACCTTGCAGAAGGCCATGCGCCGCAAGGGAGCGCTTAATCTCGACACCGTTGGTATGTCTTCATCGACTAAATCTTTTTTGTCTTTTTCCACACCAGTTGTACATTCCAAGCTCAATAGCGTAGGAATTAAATTGGGGAGGGATTTACATGAAATTAATGTTTCTACTAACATTCTGAAGCATATGGAATATGACTGATGATGCGGACGGTGTTGATATATAGATCACCGACCAGTTGGGAACCCCAAGCGGAAGGTATGATGAGCACAGTAGCAGTTTTCCCTCAGTAAGAAACCAAGGTTTGTCAGTCCAGTAGGAGAAAGCCAAACTTAAGAAGGTGATGCTTGCTAGCTTAGTGACACTCCAACAAGGGCGCCGTTAACGATAACTTGTTAGCGCGTCTTCAACTAGTAGCAACGCGGAACCTGCATACAACACAACCAAATACTTTGCTCCCAACTTACGATGAGGTTGTCAATCTCACCGGTTTGTTGTAAACAAAGGTATGAGCGTATAGAGTGGAAAGCAATAGTAGTATACGAGAAAGTAAACAGTGCGAGTAATGTAAACAGGTGATAGCAATGTAAAGGAAATTGGACCGGGGTCCACAGTTCACTAGTGGTGTCTCTCCATAAAATAAATAACAACATGCTAGGTAAACAAATTACAGTTGGGCAATTGATAGAATAAAGATAACGTGCATATGTCGCGAGGATCACTATGAGATTTACTCTGGGCATTACAACAAGATACATAGACCGCCATCCAACTGCATCTATGACTAATAATCCACCCACGGGGAATTATCCGAGGACCCCGTGAATATTAAGTTGCGAACAACAGATAACTGCATTAAGCAAAGTGTGTAATGTAAACAAAGCATATGCCCTTGGACATAAGAATGTTGTTTTCTCCCTAGTGGCAACATCACATCTACAACCTTAGAGGTTTCTGTCACTCCCCCAGATTAAATAGAGGCATGAACCCAACTATCGAGCATAAATACCCCCTCTTGAAGTCACTAGTATCTACTTGGCCAAGATAGCTACTAACAACGGAGAGCATGCAAGATCATAAACAACATAGAGATAACATAAGATAATATTCACCACATCAACTCAATATAACACCAATATTCATCGGATCTCAACAAACACAACATGTAGAATTACATAACGGTGATCTCGATCATGTAAGGCAGCTCATGAGATCTAAACATGAAGCACATGGTGGAGAAGACAACCATCTAGCTACTGCTATGGACCCATAGTCCAAAGTAGACTACTCACTCATCGCGCTGGAGGCAAGCATGGCGATGAAGAAGACCTCCGGTGGCAATTCCCCTCTCTGGCAGGGTGCCGGGAAGAGCTTCTAGACCCTCCCGATCTCGGGTCGATGGCGGCGGCGGATCGCTATGTGTTTCTGGAAAATTGATCGGGTACTTAGGTTTTTCCCGTCGGAGGGTCTTTATAGGTGAAGGGGCAGCGTCAGAGGTGGACCAGGGTGGTCTCACCCATAGGGGGCGCGGGCCAGGGGCTGGCCGCGCCGCCCTATGGTGAGGCCAGCCTCTGGCTCGGCCCCGTCTCCTCTTCGGTCTTCTGGAAGCTTTGTTTAATATCTGGATGTTCGGTTTTTGTTTCGTCCAATTCTGAGAATATTTCCCATGTAACTTTTCTGAAACACAAAAATAGCAAAAAACAGGGAACTGACACTGTGGCATCTTGTTAATAGGTTAGTTCCGGAAAATGCATAAAAACGCCACGAAGTGTAACAAAATACTAAGCAAATGGTGTAAAAACAAGCATGGGGCATCAAAAATTATAGATACGTTTGAGACGTATCAGCATCCCCAAGCTTAACAACTGCTCGTCCTCGAGTAGGTAAGTGATAACAAAAGAAATAATTTTTGAGGTGACATGCACCTACATAATCTTGATCATCTATGTAAAGCATTGAGTGCTGGGATCAAAAGAACTTAAAATATGGGCATGAAATATATAATCTTGATAGAAGAAACTTAGCAACCATGTTATAACATGAAAAAGAACACAAACGAAAGATCATGAAAATGAAACAATGAAAGTCAAACATGTGTTCAAATCATATGGAAAAACATACAAATGGTTTTCAGCTTGTCCTTCATGAGAGAGCAAAACATAAATGCATAGGACACCTTCAAGTTTAAGAGGGCGACTAGATACAAGTAATTTAAGAACAAGTAAAACCAACATCATGAATCAATCAATGAAAACTTTGGGACAATGCACATTATACTAAGAATGACAACTATGCTCTCTTAGACGGTGCATAAAGATAGAAGGTGGAGACTCAACAATAAAGTAAAAGAAAGGCCCTTTGCAGAGGGAAGCAGTGATTGCAAGTTTTGTAAACCTTCAAAAATTATGGTACTTACTAGCTTTGAGCTCTCATTGCCCCCATCATAGACATCTTGAATGGTTAAAGTTAATGCGAGTACAATTATGATGCATATGCTTGACAAATCATAAGTTGAAAACCTCGTGTCCCGTGAAGTACGAATACCCAAACCTCATGCTACTCGACTTAGAGTCCCAAGCAAGCTCTTGTCATTGTAAGTATACACGTATCATCGAGAACCGCCAACGGGGTACCTCCGTGCCCGATGACATGGAACAAGCCCACATCAAAATGACAGGACAAATAGACAATGAACACCTCGGCATCTCTTTTATTTACCATTGGTATAGCTTTTTATTTTGAGATGCGTCGTCGAATGTTCACTATGGGCATGCTATAAATTTCCACCATGAATTATTCATGGCTTAGATTAGCGGCCCAGACGTTTCTCTAACACATATATAAACTCCATGATCCCGCAAGATTCCCAACTTATTTCACATCGCGAGTATCCATAAACATAAGATCACGATATCAACTCAAATAAGAAGTGCAATGTTAAAAGCTAGCCCCATGATGGCATGGCTGGGCTAATTTCCAACTTACAACTTGCAAGCATAATAACTCAACATAAGAGAGCCACAATGTCAATTTTTTAAGAACGAGAAAAGTAAAGTGTGCCATCAGGTTCGTGAGAGCTTTACTGACCAATTTTCGCATAACACCAAAAGAGTTTAATTTGAAGGATAGATAAAAGAAAGTCAAATATACTTTGGAATAGCAAATTGCTAATAGGTATGTATGGTGGACACATTGGAACAACTTGGTTTTTAGGAGTTGGATGCATGAGTAGAGCTCATACTTAGTACAAAATGAGGGCCAGCAAAAGACTGGGAGCGACCAACTAAGAGAGCAATAACGGCCATAATCATGCAAAGCGACAAAGCAACATTAAAAGAAGCATAAGATGGCATCAAATTTCAAAAACTAAATGATCATAGAGGCTTATGGCGACTTTGTATGAGTCTAACATGTGTGAGCATGCGCCAAGTCAACCCAAATAAAGCATCAAGGAGAAAACCAAAATAATGCTTCTAAATAATAAAAACAACGCATGATTTTTTTCAAAGGCTCATTAAGCAATCTCAGTCATTTGAGACAAGTTATGCTACAGCAAAACCACTAAGCATACTATCAAAAAGACATCAAGCACGACATGCAAAAGTCTAAGCCGCAGTCTAAATAAGCTCCTTTTTGTACCACTTTTTTGCATAATTTTTTTTCTCTTTTCCAACACCATTCGAACCTTTTCGAAACAACTATTTTGATGAATACCAACATGGACCAGAGGTCAAAATACACCTTGATATAAAGATATAACAAGATCTGAACAAAAATCAAGGAGAAAATCGAAAGCTAAACGTAGTTCTAGAAAAAGAGAACACTCGTTGAACGATAAAAGTGAAAAACGGAGTGTTCTTGGCAAATGAAAAGCAAGGCAACTTCTCCAAAAGAAATTTGTTGGGGTGCAACCATTTATTGCAGCAAACAAAACTAAACAAAACTGAAAACTAAAAACTAAAAACAACTGACGCTCCAAGAAAAACGCATAATGCATGAAGCAATAAAAATATAGTGTGTTGAAAGGTGACCTGATTTTTACCGATGAAGAAGGGGTGCCTCGGGGGCATCCCCAAGCTTTGACGCTTGTACCTCTTGTATATTTCTTGGGGTGCATGGGAATCCCCAAGCTTGAGCTTTTGTCCATTCTTCAACTCATCTCATCATTCTCCAATCCCTATACTTGAAAACTTCCTTCATACAAAACTAAACACAATTCTATTAGCAACATTAGTGTAAGCATAATAATGAATCAACCCCTTTTTGCTTCAGGTTTCAACTCAAAACCACCACATATAAAGCATATACTACTGTAGCAACTTCCCCAAAAGTTCTGTGATCAAAAGAACTCAAAAACAAAGCGATAGAGAGGCAAACACAAATAGTGGCAGAAATCTGTCAAAACAGAACAGCTGACAAAGGTCGAATTTTTAGAGGGTTTTCTGTTGCTCAAATAAAAAAGTGTATAACTAATGAAAGTTTGGATGTAACATGGGGCATATGCACAAGAAATCGCAGGTCAAAAAGATGTTCTGAGAATTTTCACGAATTTTTATGGTGCAGCACCGAAATCTGTTTCAGGACAGCAACATCCCCAAATCTTACCTCACTCATATTAGAGGTTTCTCTTGGCACAACAATGAAATAAAAAGGATAAGGAGCGGTTATTAAAGTAGTAATAACTTACAAGACTCAAATAAAATAAAAAGAACTGAAATGAAAACAATGGGTTATCTCCCAAGAGTGCTTTTCTTTAACGCCTTTGAGCTAGGCGCAGAAAGTGCATATCAAGTAATATCAAAAGAATCATTAAGATCCATTGCAGAAGTCGTTTCAACAATAAATTGAATTGTGTCCAAATGAGTTTTTGAGGATCCCTTGTGATCATGCTTTGGTATACTACTTTTATCAAAAAGATTTTTAGGACAAATCCAGTTGAAATTCTTTTCCAAAGCATCATGAATTCCTACAAGTTTACAAGGTATAGGTACTCTGAAATCTTCATTGGTTGTACCAACAACCTCTACATGCGATCCTAGCTTATTAAAACGCTTAAGAACTTTCCTAGCTTCAATGACAACATCTCTAAATTGTCTACGCAAAGTTTCCAAGATAAAAGCTTTCTTTTCGGGGTCTTCAATATCATGAAGCTTAAGAAACATGTGTTGCATAAAAGGATTAAGGCTAGCAAACCTAGCTTCCAACATGTGAACTAAATAAGTAGAAGCAACCTCATAACTAGGAGCAAGCTCAGCCAAAGATTTTTCCTCAACATCTTTATGCATACTAATATGATTAAAGAACTCCTCAATATTACTTTTCCCAATAATAGAGCCACTACCTACTGAGAGGTCCTCCAAAACATACTTAGGGAACAACATAATGAACTAAAAGTAATAAAGTAACAACTATAAAGGAAACTAATTTTTTTGTATTTTTGATAAAATGATGCAAGTAAAAATAAAGTAAAGCAAAACAATAAACAAAGTAAAGCAAAACAATAAACAAAGTAAAGGATGTGCGTGCGAAACTCCCCTTGCAGAAGTTTTCTTCCTCCCCGGCAACGGCGCCAAAAAACAGCTTGATGCGGACGGTCTTGATATATAGATCACCGACCAGTTGGGAACCCCAAGAGGAAGGTATGATGAGCACAGCAGTAGTTTTCCCTCAGTAAAAAAACCAAGGTTTGTCAGTCCAGTAGGAGAAAGCCAAACTTAAGAAGGTGATGCTTGCTAGCTTAGTGACACTCCAACAAGGGCGCCGTTAACGATAACTTGTTAGCGCGTCTTCAACTAGTAGCAACGCGGAACCTGCACACAACACAACCAAATACTTTGCTCCCAACTTACGATGAGGTTGTCAATCTCATCGGTTTGCTGTAAACAAAGGTATGAGCGTATCGAGTGGAAAGCAATAGTAGTATGCGAGAAAGTAAACAGTGCGAGTAATGTAAATAGGTAATAGCAATGTAAAGGAAATTGGACCGGGGTCCACAGTTCACTAGTGGTGTCTCTCCAGAAAATAAATAACAACATGCTGGGTAAACAAATTACAGTTGGTCAATTGATAGAATAAAGATAACATGCATATGTCGCGAGGATCACTATGAGATTTACTCTGGGCATTACAACAAGATACATAGACCGCCATCCAACTGCATCTATGACTAATAATCCACCCACGGGGAATCATCTGAGGACCCTGTGAATATTAAGTTGCGAACAACAGATAACTGCATTAAGCAAAGTGTGTAATGTAAACAAAGCATATGCCCTTGGACATAAGAATGTTGTTTTCTCCCTAGTGGCAACAACACATCTACAACCTTAGAGGTTTCTGTCACTCCCCTAGATTAAATAGAGGCATGAACCCAACTATCGAGCATAAATACCCCCTCTTGGAGTCACTAGTATCTACTTGGCCAAGATAGCTACTAACAACGGAGAGCATGCAAGATCATAAACAACATAGAGATAACATAAGATAATATTCAGCACATCAACTCAACATAACACCAATATTCATCGGATCCCAACAAACACAACATGTAGAATTACATAACGATGATCTCGATCATGTAAGGCAGCTCACGAGATCTAAACATGAAGCACATGGTGGAGAAGACAACCATCTAGCTACTGCTATGGACCCATAATCCAAGGTAGACTACTCACTCATCGTGCCGGAGGCACGCATGGCGATGAAGAAGACCTCCGATGGCGATTCCCTTCTCTGGCAGGGTGCCGGGAAGAGCTTTTGGACCCTCCCAATCTCGGGTCGACGACGGCGGCGGATCGCGATGTGTTTCTGGAAAATTGATCGGGTACTTAGGTTTTTCCCGTTGGGGGGTCTTTATAGGCGAAGGGGCAGCGTCAGAGGTGGACCAGGGTGGTCTCACCCATAGGGGGCGCAGGCCAGGGGCTGGCCACGCCGCCCTATGGTGAGGCCAGCCTCTGGCTCGGCTCCGTCTCCTCTTCGGTCTTCTGGAAGCTTCATTTAATATCTGGATGTTTGGCTTTTGTTTTGTCCAATTCCGAGAATATTTCCTTTGTAACTTTTCTGAAACACAAAAACAGCAAAAAACAGGGAACTAGCACTGTGGCATCTTGTTAATAGGTTAGTTCTGGAAAATGCATAAAAACACCACAAAGTGTAACGAAACACTAAGCAAATGGTGTAAAAACAAGCATGGAGCATCAAAAATTATAGATACGTTTGAGACGTATCAACCGACTCAAGGTTATTTCAAAGCATCAGAATGTGGTGGATGATACCGACTTAGATGAAGAGGAGGCGAATGCCATAATGGATGGTCAGCTTCTCATTAATCTGGTGGGTATTGTGTCGGAGGTAGATTTGAATGAGGCGATGCTAAGTTCATTGTATGATTTACAAGCATCTGGCCAAAAATCTAAATCTTCCTCCAACAAGAAACTCAATAAGAGGGTTAAGGTTTCAAAACCTCCAATTGTGTCCCAATGAATGGTACGTTAATGAATAGAAGAGGTCTTGGTGACTTGGCTAAACATTTACATATTGCTCGTTGCACTAGGGACCATAATCTTGATTTTCTAGCCATCTCTGAAACAGGTAGACAAGATTTCTCTTAGAGTCTACTTAATCGTCTTTCAAATGGAATAGACTTTGAATGGACTTCTCGACCTCCTCGAGGAAGATCAGGAGGTATTCTACTTGGAGTAAGAATAGATACCATGGAAGTGTTAGCGAGTTCAGGTGGAGATTACCACATTAAACTCCATATCCGTAACAGAGTTGATAATTTCACTTGGAGTCTAGTTGTTGTTTATGGCGCAACTCAAGATGAACTTAAGGCCGACTTTCTTTGTGAACTGGTTAATATTGCAAAAGACAATCCCTACCCAATTCTAATTGGGGATATTTTAATTTGCTTAGGTTCCGTCATGAGAAAAGCAAAGGCCGGTTTGACCATCATTGGCCTTTCTTATTCAATGATGTTATTGATAGCCTAGATTTAAGAGAGGTCGAAATGATTGGAAGACAATTCACCTGGGCTAACAGCCTTTCAAATCGCACATATGAGAAGCTCACTAGAGTGCTTATGGATGCTGACTGTGAATACAAATTTCACATGGTGTTTGTGCACGCACTCGAGCGTATTGAGGGATTATCGGATCATGCTCCGCATTTATTGACCACTGGATCGCCTAGGCCGCAAGGTAGCCACCGGTTCAAGTTTGAACTTGGTTGGTTACAGCGGGAAGGTTTTCATGATATGGTCAAGAAGGTATGGGAGCGCCCTGTACATGCTTCATCCCCAATCCAAAGGTGGAACAATAAAATGCGGTCCTTACGCAGCCACCATAGCGGTTGGGCACGTCATGTTACAAGTATACTTAAAAAAGAAAAGCTCAGGCTCTCATCGATCATTGATGATCTTGAAGCCTTGGCTGAGGTGCATCCTTTATCGGCGCAAGAGATTGAACTGAAAATTCAATCAAATGCACATATAGCAAGGCTTATCTGAGATGAGGAACTCAGATGGTATCAACAGTCTAAGTGCCAGTTCATTCTAGAAGGCGACTCAAATACTAGATACTTCCATAGTGTTGCCAATGGGAGACATAGGAAGAAACGTATTCATTCCCT
This sequence comes from Dactylis glomerata, assembly GCA_007115705.1. Taxonomy (NCBI): domain Eukaryota; kingdom Viridiplantae; phylum Streptophyta; class Magnoliopsida; order Poales; family Poaceae; genus Dactylis; species Dactylis glomerata. The sequence continues at coordinate 22,978 of QXEO01001546.1, forward strand.
ATCCCCGGATGAAGGTATAATTGAGGGTCAAGAGCACCTCAAGTCTTATATTACTAATCACTACAAAAATCTATTTGGGGCTCTGGAGGAAGGAAACTTCTCGATGGATGAAACCCAAACGGATGATATACACAAGTTTCTATGGAAGAAAATAGCCTGCTTACTGCTGAATACTCTAAGGAGGAAGTTCGCAAGGCCGTTTTTCAAATGGAACATGCTGCTTACTGCTGAATACTCTAAGGAGGAACCCCAAGAGGAAGGTTTGATGAGTACAGCAGCGAGTTTTCCCTCAGTAAGAAACCAAGGTTTGTCAGTCCAGGAAAAAGCCAAACTCAAGAAGGTGATGCTTGCTAGCCTAGTGACACTCCAACAAGGGCGCCGTTAACGATAACGTGTTAGCGCGTCTTCAACTAGTAGCAACGTGGAACCTGCACAAAACACAACCAAGAACTTTGCTCCCAACTTACGATGAGGTTGTCAATCTCACCGGTTTGCTATAAACAAAGGAATGAGCGTATCGAGTGGAAAGCAATAGTAGTATGCGAGTAAAATAAACAGTGCAAGTAAAGTAAACAGGTGATAGCAATGTAAAGGAAATTGGACCGGGGTCCACAGTTCACTAGTGGTGTCTCTCCATAAGATAAATAACACATGCTGGGTAAACAAATTACAGTTGGGCAATTGATAGAATAAAGATAACGTGCATATGTCGAGAGGATCACTATGAGATTTACTCTAGGCATTACAACAAGATACATAGACCGCCATCCAACTGCATCTATGACTAATAATCCACTCGCGGGGAATCAATCCGAGAACCCCTTGAGTATTAAGTTGCAAACAACAGATAACTGCATTAAGGAAAGTGTGTAATGTAAATAAAGCATATGCCCTTGGACATAAGAATGTTGTTTTCTCCCTAGTGGCTACAGCACATCTACAACCTTAGAGGTTTCTGTCACTCCCCCAGATTAAATAGAGGCATGAACCCAACTATCGAGCATAAATACCCCCTCTTGGAGTTACTAGTATCTACTCGGCCAAGATAGCTACTAACAACGGAGAGCATGCAAGATCATAAACAACATAGAGATAACATAAGATAATATTCAGCACATCAACTCAATCATAACACCAATATTTATCGGATCCCAACAAACACAACATGTAGAATTAAATAAAGGTAGTCTCTGAAAGGACACGGATGCCGCCTAGAGGGGGGGGGTGAATAGGCGATTAAAACTTTTACGAAAGGCTTGAACAAATGCAGAAATAAACTAGCGTTTAATTTGTCAAGCTTACAAAACCTAAATAGACTAGGTTCACCTATGTGCACCAACAACTTATGCTAAACAAGACAAGTAGCAAGGTGATAGCAAGATATATAACTTCAAGCACAATGGCTATCACAAATGTAAAGTGCAGAAGTAGTGGAGCTCGGATAAGAGTTACCGAGGCACGAAGGAGACGAAGATGTATCCCGAAGTTCACTTCCAAGGAAGCTAGTCTCCGTTGGAGAGGTGTGGCGGCTTAATCCACCCCGAATGCCACAAAGGCCTCACCTTGAGATGTGGTAGCACAATGCTCACCAAATGCCACAAAGGCTCACCTCAAGATGCGGAGGCACGCTACGCACCGAACGCCACAAAGGCTCACCTTATTCTCCTCGCGCTCTCGCACAAAGCAAGATGCCACGATCCACTATGGGACACTTGAGGGCAGTCACCGAACCCGTACAAGCTTGGGGCAATCTCCACAACTTAATTGGAGGCTCCCAAGAATCGCCACAAAGGCACCACAAAGGTTGGGGAATCTCCACAACTTAATTGGAGGCCCCAATTATATGCCACAAAGGCCACTAAGCCGTCTAGGGTTCCAAGAACCCAAGAGTAACAAGCTCACAACTTCCACTTACCCGAATCTCCGAGGAGAACTCAAACCGATGCACCAAATGCAATGGCAAGAGCACACAAAGTGCTCAAATCCTTCTCACTCAAATCCTACCAAAGCAACTAATGCTATGGAGAGATATGAGAGGAAGAACAAAGTAAATCAACAAATGAACTCCAAGATCTAGATCCAAATGGTTCCCCTCACTTAGAGGAGAAATTGATTGGTGGAAATATAGATCTAGATCTCCTCTCTCTTTTCCCTCAAGAAGATGCAAGAATCATGGGAGGGAGAGGGAGAGAGAGCAAAGCTTCAAGGTCAACAATGGAGGAGAGAGAGAATAGGAAGCCACCAGCCCAAGGAAGAAGAAGGGGGCCTTTTATAGGTCCCAAACGAAAACTAGCCGTTGCTGGGCACTTACCCCGGAGTCTCCGACCTTGGGAGCCGGAGTCTCTGGTGCCCCGGGGGCATTCGGGGGCCTCACGATGGACGAATCAGGTGCCAGGCCGGAGTTGGGCCGGAGACTTTGCATCTCGGGCCGGAGACTCCGGCCACCCAAAAACTGGTAGCAACACCAACACGAAAACGACCATAACTTGAGCATCCGGACTCCGTTTTTGATGATCTTGGGCTCGTTGGAATCACAACAACGAGCTCTACAAGTATATGCATATAAACATTATAGTCCAACAAGGTAGGATAAAACCAAATGATGAGAGGTTTGACCTCTCTTCAAAGACGAACCGATAAAACCTCCAAACACCAAAAACTCAATAAGTGTTTCATGCAAAATCCGTTTTTGTTGAGCTAGAGCTTGTCATGGAAATAACCACAAGCTCTAGAACTTCACATGGATAAAAGCCAAATAAGAACCAAGAAAGATGATGCCAAGAATGCAAAGGTTTGAGCTCTCTCCGAACGATACGACTAAGTTACTCACTCGAGAGCCCCTCTTGATAGTACGGCTACCGATCCTATAACACGGTCTCACAACTAACACTATGAGACCGGTAAGAAAGAAACCCTATCAAGAACATACCTTTTCCTTGCTCATTCCACTTGAGCTAGATTATGACCGTCTTGTCTTCCTCAAGTTGGAACACCTTTCTTGATCTTGATTGCTTGGTGAAGTCTTGCGAATTGCTCCCCCATACACCACTATGGGAAAGACTCTCTTTAAGCATATCTTCACTTATCCATGATCACAATATATATGGCAAGCTTCAAGCATATGATCTCTTCTAGATTCCATCTTGAACTTGCGCTTCGGCTTGATCAATTCTTGAATCAACTCTTCTTTCTCCACAATGATGGTGTCTTGAAGATTCACATGAGAGCTCACTCAATCTTATTCTTCAAGACACACTTGATATAGGCTCAACTCTCTTATGACCGACTTTAGATCACTCCTTGAATAACACCTTGGTCATCACAAAACCTTCTTTATTTCCATCTTCATACAACCTTGAAACCAACAAATGGTTCAAGCATTGTCTATGGACAAGTCCTACAAATATAACTCAATGCAACCATTAGTCCATAGGGATTGTCATTAATTACCAAAACCACACATGGGGGCTCCATGCTCTTTCAATCTCCCCCATTTTGGTAATTGATGACAATCTCTTTGAGAGGGTTTATATAATGAATTTAAAGAACCAAAACGGTTGCACTAACATCAAATACTACAAAAGTATGTGATGTTAGTAGAACGACCATATATAGAGCAAACTCCCCCACAATCTATGCACGTGTGAATGATCTTGATTTCATTGCATATATTGCCAACCAAGGTTGTTGGTGGAGTTTCCTCTATATACTCAACCATGCAAAACATGAAAGGCAAATGATTAAGAACAAAACCAAAGCATAAAACCCAATTCCCTTTAAACCCTCGAAACTTCTCCCCCATTGGCACCAATTGCCGAAATGGGCGGAAAAACTTAGAAGGCCAATATAGTGAGAGTTCCTTCATAATGTGTGCATAAACCAAAAGTATAATTGAAAACATATGCACATATCCAAATATGAAAACTCGGAGGAAATCAACCTATATTGAGGATCAAAGATTGCAAATAAAATAAGATCACATGGTGGATAAACTTCAACAAATGAAGAGAGCAATCAATCGATCCAAAGAACAAATTGAATAAAGATATTATGATAAGACCAAAAGGGTGCTCTAAATAATATGAGGAAGCTCCCCAAGGTTTTGCACAAAATATTCTATTTGAATTAAAGTATAAGGTGCACAAACATGGAATCATCACTCCCTCAATATTATTCAAAACAAAATGATACCAAGTGAAGTCAAATACTATGATGATCGCAAAATGGTGCTTTAAATGAAATGAGGAAGCTCCCCAAGGTACATGCAAAAAAATGGAATGTTTGCATTTGAATACAATTTGCACAACATGGAATCCTCACTCCCTCAATAACATTTAAAACGCAACCATTTGCAAGAGATCATAGAGAAGAAATTAAGCTTAACACTTGCATCAAACAAATGGTTGAGCAACAAGCAAGGGACAACATATTAAAAGGCTCAACCAAAGGAATGTGTGATATGAATGACAAAGCATATTATAAGACTAATACAAGGATAAGCATAGAGCATCCACATAGTCTTCAATGAATGATATTGCTTAGCATTCCATCCCAACACATAAGGTTCAAATAAGATATCAAATAATGAGATATCATCTCTCATGTGTATAAGTTTCTAAGTAGACAATATCACAAAGATAATTATCACAAAGAAACATGTACACAGAAAATAGATACTAAGAATAGAACATGATATCCAAAATGAAGTCATGCAATATACCAATGATATTTTTGCTTTTAAAGCATGGCCAAAGGCTCAATTTATCTTATTGTATATTGATGAACTTCAACCACAAACATGTCAAAGACATCGCAAATATCAACAAGGGAAAGAAGATAGTTGGGATGCTTTGATAAAAACAACAAGTATCAAAACGAAGGATACCAAACGGAAGAAATAAAATTGCAATTTCATCAATATTGCACATTTGAGCTTATTGAGGAATTGATATGCAAAAATATTGCTAAGTTGACATATATGGGATAGGAGATTCATGAGCATGATTTTTATATGTTCCCAATAATATGTCCTCATCTCAACTTGCTCACATTTGCAATAAAGAGGTTTCATTAGAATCCTTGTAAGAACCACATGATTATCAAATAAAGATATCCATGCCAAGAAACAACCTACACAAGGTTGGACGCTAGAAAAGTATGCATAAAAAGATACTTGTTACTGAGATATTAAAGGTAGGATGTAGTAGATAGGAGTTCTTCAATAATCCTAGCTTGCCTCCAATTATCATTTAGTCACCACTTCATCCTTATTATTGAGACAAGCACCAATATATCTCCATGTACCTAAAACAAAGTTCAAGTACAAGATGGTCCCCAAACTCATTGGGTCCAAAGTAGTTAGAAATTACGATACATAGGACAAACTCCACATAAATATGTGCATATATATATATGAAATTGAATTTCATGCACATCTTAGCCGATTTAGGATTTGATGGAGCTTCTCCTATATATTTGATCAAAGAAAGCAAAAGCGTGCCATACAATATACATTTAGTAAATATGCATGCACAAGACTTTCAAGAGCCAAAGGAGATACAATTTGGACAAAACACCAAGAAGAACAAGCGAGCACACAAAATTGTGAAGCTACAAAAGGTTGTCCAAATTATATCAAAGAATCAAATCAACACAAGATTGACTCCAAAGTTCAACTAGTGAACAAAGCAAAAGCCAATGAGCATAAAGGATAACTAAAACACACATGCTCAAAGACATATCTCATTTTAAGAGTGAAAAACAAATTACAAGGAATGACATAAGCAACTCCCAAAGAGAGCAAGGTTCCAACAACAACCTAAACTCTCCACACTTTTTATGATGGCACACTAAGTACCAAAAAGAAAAGATTTGTCTTCCAACAATATTCAATACCAATTGAAATAAGCACAAGAGTGTGTTATAACAAATATAGGAGAGCTCCCCCAAGATTAGTGCATTATTTATGATTTTGCATTTGGATACAAAATGCACACAAATGGGATCATCACATCTACCTACATAGAAATAACACAAAATAAGTTCAACAAAATCAAATGGAATCACAAGAGTCAAGAAAGACAATGGGAGTTAAAGCAAATACATTTCTTGGCGAGAGATAAGGCAATTAAAAGCAGTAGCCAAAGTAAAGATGATCAATATAAAAATACCACATGATAGATTACCAATTTTCCAAGGAGAAGAGGTATATGGAGTTATTTCCGGTGGTAGTTTACACATAAATCCAAGATCATCTTCACAACAAATAAGCATATGAAAAGGATAAGAATTAAGCACCATGCCAAACAAAGATATTCTTGATAGACTCAAATAGTTAAACAATCACACAAACCAATGATTAGGATAACTTGAAGCAAATGGTTTTCCAACTTTGATGTAGTATTCCACATTTTAGGAAAACCCTATCAAGAAAGTATCTCACAAACAAGATCCAAAACAAGAGCAATAAAATAATTTGGCAAATTGGAACTTGTTCGAGAAAACATGCCACATAGAAGCAAGATAATTTACAATATCAACACTATGTGACACAACCTCAAATATACACATTTCATGGATTTGTAATATGCACAAAGCACAATACTCCCCCGTAATGTGATAAAACCAATTTTCAAATAAGTTGTTAAAGTCAATTTCCATAGGGCCCGAAAATTCCGAGGGGGACCGGAGTCTCCGGGGTAGAACCACCGGAGTCTCCGGGGTAGAACCACCGGAGTCTCCGGGGTAGAACCAATGGAATCTCCAAACCTAGAAAATTAAACTTTACCAACAAGAGGCAAATAGAATCCAATAAGGTGATTAATAGACATTATAGAATTTGAATTTCTCATGAAAATGACATACCACATAGAGACTAGATAATCTTTAAATATCAACACTAAGTGGTATTCCTCATGTACACACATTTTTAGGATTATGAAGTGCCAAAGCATATCACTCCCCCAAAATGGGATGGTCCATTAATCACTCACAAGAGCCAAGTAAGATAGATCAAGATGCAATGGGCTCAACGATAACAACCGTACATGGTGTGCAAACCAACATGCACATACTTGATTACTCAAAATAAAGTATTTAGGGAGCACAACATATACAAACACATGCAAGATACAAAACCACACACATGCGAAGGGGCGGTAACTTTCAATGTAGATAAGTTGAATACATGTTACCGCAAGGAGGAACAATGAATATATGATAGAAATAAGATAATCCAATTGACTTGACTTGAGACAATATAATTAATGAAGATCCCTTAATTCTTCATGATATAGCCAAGTCTCCAAAGCCCTCCATTGAACACCTATTGATCAAGTTTTGGCTTGTTGGTCCCCAACCAAGTTGGGTCCTAAGAGGTTAGTCACAATAGGTTTGGCAACCCAAATGGTTCTTTTCTTGACACCACTTTGAGTACCAACAAATTTGGCAAACACATTTCCAACCTTATCCTTACAAAGTGAATAAGCATCATCGATTATGATAGGGTTGGATGAGTTACCAATAGAGCATGTAGAAGAAAGGTGACCCTTCTCATGGCATATGTAGCAAGATCTTATCTTTCCTTTCTTCTCATTTGATTTCTCCACAATGGGAGCATTGGGTTGATTCTTCTTAGGAGGTAGCTTTTCTTCATCTTGAGGAAGAACTTGAGTTTGAGCTTGAGGCCGCTTCCCTTTTTGCTTCTCACTTAGATGCTTCTTCTTCAATGGGCAAGACCTAACATGATGCCCTTCAATTTTGCACTTGAAGCAAACAATATTGGCCGGATCCTTGACTTGCTCTTGGCCCTTCTTCTTGTTGAAGATTTTGGACTTCTTCTTGTTGTTGGAGATAAATCCAAGTCCACTCTTGTCATTGGGGGATTTTTGCGCACTCAACATCTTGTCAAGTTTGGACTTCCCTTCATGACTTTTTACCAAGTCTTTCTTCAACAAAGTGACTTGGGCCTCGAGCTCTTTAATTTCCTCTACATGGTTAGTTACAACACAAGTACTAGAGGAAGTAGAAGCTATATTGTTACAGCAACAAGGCAAGGAGAGTAATTCATCACAAGATGTAGCAATAGTATGAGTGGATGAATTACAAGGACTAGCACATGGAAATATAGAATTTTGGGAAGTAGTGCTAGTGACCACATGAGGTTCACAAGATGTTACCTTTGTAGACATATCCTCATAAGCTAACTTTAGGCGAGCATGGGACACTAGAAGATCCTCATTAGAGCTAGATAGCTTTTCATGACTTTCTTCCAATATCCCATACTTGTTAGTTAGCAACTCAAGTTGAGCCCTTAGCTCAACATTCTCCTTCAAGATAGATGCCTCACAAGAAGTAGAGTTAGTAGCACAAGCATCATGATTAACCGAAAGAGGAGAAGGCAACTTGGAACACTCTTTTAAATAAGAAGCTTTTAGTTGCTCATGTGACTCGGTGAGTTTGGTGAGCACACTCTCAATGTCCCTAGAGCCATTTTTGAGGTGCTCAACATCCTCAAGAAGTTTAGCATTAACAAAAACAAGCTTATCATTTTTTAATTTTAAATCATTTGCCACCTCAAGAGCTCTATCATGGGTTTCCTTTACTCTAGACAATTCTAGAGCAAAATTCTCCTCAAGAGCTTCGTTGGTGCTTTGTTCTTTTAAAAGAGTCTTTTTAAAATCATTGGCAAGACTATGAAGATTCTCAATAGTTTCTTCTTGCTCTTCATCATGAGATTGAAGCTCATCAATAGTTTTCTGGCTCTCAATAGCAGCAACCAAAATATCAACGAAGTTAGAGCAAGCAATTTTGTTCATACCAATAGCATGAAAGACTATTTCTCCCTTGTTTTTTAAAGAGGCAACATAATCATCCTCTTCTTCATGATCACTAGATATAGTGGGTTCCAAAGAAGGAGTTACCTTTGAATCCCTATCCATAAGACATATGTGGGAACCGAGAGATGATGATGATGAATTACTTGAAGCTCCATTAAGGTCCATGTCTTGTCCCAACAAAAGTTGGGATTCCTCTACATTGTTAGCCACAAAAGTACTAGAGGAAATGGGAGCATTCTTATCATGATATATAGTATAGACACTACTCCAAGACATGCAAGGAATATCAACATTAGCATGTAAGTCATTTTGTGTGCTAGAAGAGTTGAAGTCCAAAGATAGAACATTGCCATGAGATAGAGATGAATGATCATCAAAACTAAGCTCACTATCAACATTGCAATTTCCATCACCACTCACCATGTCATTACCTTGTGTCTTGCCACACATCGGTGAAGTGGAAGAAAGTTCATCACAGCCGGAAGTGGAAGGAATACACTCATCCTCAATAAACTTGGACACATCATATTTTTCTTGAAGCTTTGTCCATAACTCATGAGCATTCCGAAAAGGCATAATGGACATCACAACTACAATGCTCACAACATTGGATAAGACATTAATAGCTTGAGCATTGAGATAAGAGTTCTTCTCATCCTCTAAAGATAGATTTGTGGGATCCTTAGGAGGAGAAAAACCAATATCTACAATTCGCTCTATATTTGGGTCCATGACCCGAAAATGATTAAGCATGCGAATTCTCCAAGTATCATAATTTGTGCCATCGAATATAAAAGTGTCATTGTGCACTAATCCCCTAGCCGACATCTTTGCTCTCAAGGCGGTGAAGCCTAAAATGAGAGACCTTGCTCTAATACCAATTGAAAGGACACGGATGTCGCCTAGAGGGGGGGTGAATAGGTGATTAAAACTTTTACGAAAGGCTTGAACAAATGCGGAAATAAACTAGCGTTTAATTTGTCAAGCTTACAAAACCTAAATAGACTAGGCTCACCTATGTGCACCAACAACTTATGCTAAGCAAGAGAAGTAGCAAGGTGATAGCAAGATATATAACTTCAAGCACGATGGCTATCACAAATGTAAAGTGCATAAGTAGTGGAGCACGGATAAGAGTTACCGAGGCACGAAGGAGACGAAGATGTATCCCGAAGTTCACTTCCAAGGAAGCTAGTCTCCGTTGGAGAGGTGTGGCGGCTTAATGCACCCCGAACGCCACAAAGGCCTCACCTTGAGATGTGGTAGCACAATGCTCACCAAATGCCACAAAGGCTCACCTCAAGATGCGGAGGCACTCTACACACCGAACGCCACAAAGGCTCACCTTATGTAACAACCCAAAATTTTGGAAAATAGAAATAAATGGATTTATTAAAATACCAAATTTTGGAGACAACAAAAACTTTTATTTTAAATACAAGATTAATTTCTTGTCTTTTAAAAACCTGTGAATTTGAGCGTTTGCTCCCATGCTTCAAATAAAAATAGTATGAGAAGGGTTTTAAAACAAATCCTTTGAGCCCAAATTTTTAAATAAGGATTTTTGTGAAATTGAAATAGTTTTCTCACTATTAAATTTTGTGTATGGTTACATGCTAAAACCATTTGGGTCAATGGCCAAACCAAAAATTAAGTCAAGCAATCACAAACAAATAGAAAGAATCAAGAAAGTAAACCGCAACACAAAAACCTAAGTAAGAAAAGAGGAAGTAGTGATCTTCAAAATATTACCGATTACACTACTTTACCCCTTTGTACTAAGAAATTCTTGAACTGGACCATCATGCATCTCTCCACCACAACTAAGAACAAGTTACAAAGAATCAAATACAATAAAGTTTGAAACAAAAATCAACCTGGAACTCTATTCAAATTTCTACCAAAGTGTGAATTCAAATAAGAGGTCATTCCCAACTCCATGTCATCTCCAAGAAAACTAACACCCTTGGACCAAGGTAAATCTTTGCACTTCATATTGCATGTATGCATAGTTTGATAATATATGTCTTTTATGATTTCATGTGTGTTTTAATTTGTTGTGCAATGTTTAGTTAATTCAAACTTAACCAATAGAAGCATTAGAGAAGAACCACAAAGATCAAAAGAACCCGAAGCAAGAGAAATAAAGGAAGAGAGAAGAAAAGATGATCTAGAAAAAGTTAACCACTACCCTACTTTGGACACTTAGAATAAGGAATCTGTAACTCAAGCCAAGGTGTGGTCAGTTAGTTGAGCTTAACCAAGTTACATACTAACTCAACCAAAAGATTGCTACCCAAAATTGAAATCAGAACCTCACTCAAACTTCTGTCAAAGTTTGAATCTGAAACAGAGACCATCCTTCAAAATTGAAATAAGATTTTTGCAAAACCTCATATTTCTTCATAACAAAAATTGTTTTAGAGTCCCTATCCAATATAATGACCAACCCAATTGGAAATTTTCAAAAATTCAAATTTTGATTTCATGCGGACATTGTATCGAACACTTGGTGGGCGAAATCCAGGAAAAATCCAAGCTACTGTGGCCAATGCTGTTCACCCTTGCCCAAACCCTGTAGCCATGCTCGGGGACATCTCTTGGTCGAGCCCCAGCCTCCCCTGCCCCGACCACGGCCGTGAGACAGGGAAGAACAGAGGAGAACCACCACCCGGACCCCTCCCCACAGCCACCACTTGCCCCCTCTGTACCAGACCACCCCGCAGCCCGTGAGTGCGCCAGCAGCACCCCACAGCACGCCGCAGTCTCCCGCCGAAAGCCCCGACCGCCGCGTCCCTTCTGTAGCCGACACCGGCCGTGCTCTGGCCGCAGATCCCCTCGCCTCGTGCTCCCTCTCCCGACTATATAAAGCCGTCATTCTTCCCTGAAAAGGTTCGCGCCACCTTCCTCTACCTCCCAGACAAGGTCCCAAGCTCCCTCTCCCTCTCGTTCGAGCCCCCCGTCGACGTCGTCCTCGCAGGTCACCGCACGTTCCCGGCGCTGCGGAGCCACCCCCGGCGCTGTGCCTGCAGGAGGCGGTCGAGAAGGACCTCCGGCGCCGCCCTGCACCCCCGCCGCCGCTCCCCGTCACCGCCGGTGAGCACCCCGACCACCGCCTCCTCCCAGTAGCTCGCGCTCGTGTGTTACGTCGGGCTGGGGAAGAAGCCTCCCCACATACCGATTCGATTCCTGACCGGTGGGCCCATCCGGTCAGGCCCCCTTTATTTTCTTTTGTTTTTCCCCGCGCACCCAGGACCCCCCGGTTGGGCCAGCCCAGTTCGGTCTGGTCTGCTCCCGGCCCAGTTCATCTGTGTGTCCGGCCCGGATTAAAAAAAAGGGGATATTCGATTTCCGATTTTTGAAAAAACTCATTCAGATGCTTTAGTATATTTAATTTTCCCGGAGATCTACCGATCCAAATCTACCAAATGAAAATGTTCTGGAAACCTTAGAACATAAGCTATCCAATAAAAGTGGTTTCAACACAATTAGATTTACAGAGTGGTTGCAGTAAAAATAACAAAACAGGAGCTTTTTCACCTTAGAAAATTCATATCAAATCAAATAAAATTCCTAAAAATATAAATCCAACTTTAGAAATTCACAATTAGTGATACCCATCTCCTGTAGCATTAGATCTAATTTTTGAACCTTTTAAATCAAATGCTATTTACCTATATGGTTAAATGGGCATTTGCCATATAGGATTTTATTAAACTCAAATCTATAATCGAAATTTTTATGGAACTCTTATTGTTAAACCATATTTCCAAATACCATCTGTAGGTATTGATCTTAGTCCATGTGTAATTGTAGGAGATATTTGGAGAATTAATACTACATAGTAATAATTAGAAACTCAAACTTGCACACCTATTTCAAAATAAATGGAAATGATATGAAACCAATTCGAATCAACCACAGTTCTAAATATTGATCTATAACCTTTGATCCAATTCAATTAGAATTAATAGATTGTACTTATAGATTCAAACTTGATCATTAAATAGTTGCAAACTAGAAATGGCTTCAATAAAAGAGAAATACTATAGATCCTATGAATCCTCTTTGGTTGAACCCTAATCTTAAATATCTACATTAGTCCATGACCTTGGTCAATAAGGACTTGCAGGAGATATTTTCATAATCCAAAATAAATAAACCCTACTTAGATACAACCACTCAATCATCTCATCCATCGAAACTCAATGATCTTCGAAACCACTCTCCATAGACTTCCTAGATCGCTCCCCTTACCCCCAAGTATCCTTATTTGCTTGAGTATGTGTTGCTTGTAAATTGTGTGGTGATTGTATGCTTATTTGATTTTCGACGATTAGACGATAATGAGAGTAAGGAGAATGGATCCCGAAGTCAACCAAGAAATGGAGATGGAGATCAATCAATCAAAAATAAAGATGAAGACTATTTTGACTTTGCCAAGCCAAGGCAAGCCATCTTTTGATTCATACTCCCACTGCCTAGTTTTAATATTGCATTCTACTTGTTTTAAGTAAATTGCATGATTGAATTGCTAGAGTAGAATGATAGAAGTATAGTGATATCTTGCTTAACAAGAGCATCAAGCTGAGTTTATCCAATCTTATTTAGTGGTATCATCACTCAATGTAGTTGCTTAGTCGCTAATAATGTTGAGGCCATCTATAAGGGGAACTCTATTTGACAAGTGGTGACTTGAACTTGAAACTTGAATTGGAGATTGCTCCTACATAATGGCTTTATGAAAGAAGTTAATCTTGACTAAGAACTATGAAATATATTTCTCAAATGACAACGAGTGAGGTACATGGGAGCCAACCATACCGTACGACCACATTACCCCTATATGGGAAGGGGCTTAGTCCGTAGCTTGTTTATCTTAGTATGGGAGGCCTTGTATCAAATCTTTATGGAAGGACACCGTGCGCGGCTACTTCTGAACCAGGTGGATTCCACTAACCCGGTCCCCGGGATGGCCAGAACTAGAGGCTCCGGAGCGGGGATTCCGTACTCTGGGCTCTAGGGAAGGATCCTATACTAGGGAGAGCAAGTGAAAGAGTTTGTTTGATTATCTGAACCTCGCATACTTTGCGTATGTCGATCCGTGGACTTCTCCCGGCAGATGTATCAATTCTTGTGGGTAAAGTGTACCCCTCTGCAGAGGTTTTCAAACTATTCGAATAGCCGCGTCCGCGGTCATGGACAGTTGGCTAACTCTACTTGACTTTTGTCAAAGATAAAAATCACAAATGTGAACATGGTGAATGACTTGACTTGACCATGATGTTGACACACTTGAAGTTCCTTTAGATTGAACTTAGAGAACTAAACTTCTTTTCTACCAATGAAAATTCTTGGGAAACAAACTAGCTTTTTTGCAAATAAACTTAGTTCTTAGTCCACCATATCAACCATGCATATCTCTTTCATCACTTTGTTTCCAAGATGGTTTGTGAGTGCATCCAATGTACTCATGGCTGTGTCCCTGGCTATTAACTTGGCCAGACTTGAAGGAGTAAGATCAAGAAGGAAGGACTCATTGACGGCTTTGCGAATTAGGCTCGTTTCCTACTGTCTGCTTTGCCTGTGCGGTTGAAGCTTGACACTATGGACCCAAAGTGTTATTCCGCTGCATATTGGTGTATTGTAAGGTTTGGTCTGTGCGACCACCTATGTAATCCCCTTTATTTTCTATTAATGTCTATGACTGTGATATCAACTACGTTATGTAAATCACAACATTGATTCTGGGATTGTGATGGATTACATAACGGGCACTTCGAATTTGTTATCAAATTTGAGGTTGTCACAAGTTGGTATCAGAGCCTAGGCTGACTCTAGGAAACCCTAGTTAGCATGGTCGTTAGAAAATGATATCTTTGATATCACAAGTTTGGTATCAGGACTATCATGACCTTAGGAGACCTTAGTTAGCATGGTCGTTAGCTAAGAAAGTGATATGTTGACAAAAACTTATTTCTACAAAAGAAATTTGTTTGCTTTGGTACCCAAAGCCCAACTTATACTCCCATCTTATTCACTTCAAATATCTTACACTCTCAACCTATACTCTCAAGAGATTTTGACAAAGAATTTATTTACCTCTTTAATTACAAAGTCTTTTCAAATATTTGTTTTATTCTATTCCTCATCTACTTCAAATGTATACTATGGACGATATACCGACCTAAGACCGAAGGACTTTTGGATGAAAAGATTAGGGACTCAATATTTTTCAAGACTTCAACCTTGGATGTCAACTACGACCGCTACCATCGAAAGAGAGTCTCTTCATCTGATCTAGAAATCTTCCAACAAGAGTCAACCCTGTGAGACAAAGACTTCAAGAGCAAAGAGAGAGTGATCAGAAATGATGAAGATCTCAGCAACCCCGACCCTTAGGAAGTATAGGAAATGCTCGGTTGATTTCACTGAGCTGCCCTTACCTCACGATTATTAAGTGTGCTTAGTGCCTTGTGTGTTTGAATGATTGATTGGTTTTTAGATGTGTTTTGGCCCATTTGGCCTTATCACATTTTGGTTGTACCCAATCTTTCTATCTCGATAGGAATCAATATACACTACATCTCTTATCTGTTAATCTCATTTCCCAATCTATCTCAACCTTAACTTGTGAATCTCGGGACGAGATTCTTTTTAAGGGGGGAAGATTGTAACAACCCAAAATTTTGGAAAATAGAAATAAATGGATTTATTAAAATACCAAATTTTGGAGACAACAAAAACTTTTATTTTAAATACAAGATTAATTTCTTGTCTTTTAAAAACCTGTGAATTTGAGCGTTTGCTCCCATGCTTCAAATAAAAATAGTATGAGAAGGGTTTTAAAACAAATCCTTTGAGCCCAAATTTTTAAATAAGGATTTTTGTGAAATTGAAATAGTTTTCTCACTATTAAATTTTGTGTATGGTTACATGCTAAACCCATTTGGGTCAATGGCCAAACCAAAAATTAAGTCAAGCAATCACAAACAAATAGAAAGAATCAAGAAAGTAAACCGCAACACAAAAACCTAAGTAAGAAAAGAGGAAGTAGTGATCTTCAAAATATTACTGATTACACTACTTTACCCCTTTGTACTAAGAAATTCTTGAACTGGACCATCATGCATCTCTCCACCACAACTAAGAACAAGTTACAAAGAATCAAATACAATAAAGTTTGAAACAAAAATCAACCTGGAACTCTATTCAAATTTCTACCAAAGTGTGAATTCAAATAAGAGGTCATTCCCAACTCCATGTCATCTCCAAGAAAACTAACACCTTTGGACCAAGGTAAATCTTTGCACTTCATATTGCATGTATGCATAGTTTGATAATATATGTCTTTTATGATTTCATGTGTGTTTTAATTTGTTGTGCAATGTTTAGTTAATTCAAACTTAACCAATAGAAGCATTAGAGAAGAACCACAAAGATCAAAAGAACCCGAAGCAAGAGAAATAAAGGAAGAGAGAAGAAAAGATGATCTAGAAAAAGTTAACCACTACCCTACTTTGGACACTTAGAATAAGGAATCTGTAACTCAAGCCAAGGTGTGGTCAGTTAGTTGAGCTTAACCAAGTTACATACTAACTCAACCAAAAGATTGCTACCCAAAATTGAAATCAGAACCTCACTCAAACTTCTGTCAAAGTTTGAATCTGAAACAGAGACCATCCTTCAAAATTGAAATAAGATTTTTGCAAAACCTCATATTTCTTCATAACAAAAATTGTTTTAGAGTCCCTATCCAATATAATGACCAACCCAATTGGAAATTTTCAAAAATTCAAATTTTGATTTCATGCGGACATTGTATCGAACACTTGGTGGGCGAAATCCAGGAAAAATCCAAGCTACTGTGGCCAATGCTGTTCACCCTTGCCCAAACCCTGTAGCCATGCTCGGGGACATCTCTTGGTCGAGCCCCAGCCTCCCCTGCCCCGACCACGGCCGTGAGACAGGGAAGAACAGAGGAGAACCACCACCCGGACCCCTCCCCACAGCCACCACTTGCCCCCTCTGCACCAGACCACCCCGCAGCCCGTGAGTGCGCCAGCAGCACCCCACAGCACGCCGCAGTCCCTCGCCGAAAGCCCCGACCGCCGCGTCCCTTCTGTAGCCGACACCGGCCGCGCTCTGGCCGCAGATCCCCTCGCCTCGTGCTCCCTCTCCCGACTATATAAAGCCGTCATTCTTCCCTGAAAAGGTTCGCGCCACCTTCCTCTACCTCCCAGACAAGGTCCCAAGCTCCCTCTCCCTCTCGTTCGAGCCCCCCGTCGACGTCGTCCTCGCAGGTCACCGCACGTTCCCGGCGCTGCGGAGCCACCCCCGGCGCTGTGCCTGCAGGAGGCGGCCGAGAAGGACCTCCGGCGCCGCCCTGCACCCCCGCCGCCGCTCCCCGTCACAGCCGGTGAGCACCCCGACCACCGCCTCCTCCCAGTAGCTCGCGCTCGTGTGTTATGTCGGGCTGGGGAAGAAGCCTCCCCAGATACCGATTCGATTCCTGACCGGTGGGCCCGTCCAGTCAGGCCCCCTTTATTTTCTTTTGTTTTTCCCCGCGCACCCAGGACCCCCCGGTTGGGCCAGCCCAGTTCGGTCTGGTCTGCTCACGGCCCAGTTCATCTGTGTGTCCGGCCCGGATTAAAAAAAAAGGGGATATTCGATTTCCGATTTTTGAAAAAACTCATTCAGATGCTTTAGTATATTTAATTTTCCCGGAGATCTACCGATCCAAATCTAGCAAATGAAAATGTTCTGGAAACCTTAGAACATAAGCTATCCAATAAAAGTGGTTTCAACACAATTAGATTTACAGAGTGGTTGCAGTAAAAACAACAAAACAGGAGCTTTTTCACCTTAGAAAATTCATATCAAATCAAATAAAATTCCTAAAAATATAAATCCAACTTTAGAAATTCACAATTAGTGATACCCATCTGCCTGTAGCATTAGATCTAATTTTTGAACCTTTTAAATCAAATGCTATTTACCTATATGGTTAAATGGGCATTTGCCATATAGGATTTTATTAAACTCAAATCTATAATCGAAATTTTTATGGAACTCTTATTGTTAAACCATATTTCCAAATACCATCTGTAGGTATTGATCTTAGTCCATGTGTAATTGTAGGAGATATTTGGAGAATTAATACTACATAGTAATAATTAGAAACTCAAACTTGCACACCTATTTCAAAATAAATGGAAATGATATGAAACCAATTCGAATCAACCACAGTTCTAAATATTGATCTATAACCTTTG
Source organism: Dactylis glomerata (assembly GCA_007115705.1). NCBI lineage: Eukaryota > Viridiplantae > Streptophyta > Magnoliopsida > Poales > Poaceae > Dactylis > Dactylis glomerata. Next base: position 41,090 of record QXEO01001546.1, read on the forward strand.
ATCCAATTCAATTAGAATTAATAGATTGTACTTATAGATTCAAACTTGATCATTAAATAGTTGCAAACTAGAAATGGCTTCAATAAAAGAGAAATACTATAGATCCTATGAATCCTCTTTGGTTGAACCCTAATCTTAAATATCTACATTAGTCCATGACCTTGGTCAATAAGGACTTGCAGGAGATATTTTCATAATCCAAAATAAATAAACCCTACTTAGATACAACCACTCAATCATCTCATCCATCGAAACTCAATGATCTTCGAAACCACTCTCCATAGACTTCCTAGATCGCTCCCCTTACCCCCAAGTATCCTTATTTGCTTGAGTATGTGTTGCTTGTAAATTGTGTGGTGATTGTATGCTTATTTGATTTTCGACGATTAGACGACAATGAGAGTAAGGAGAATGGATCCCGAAGTCAACCAAGAAATGGAGATGGAGATCAATCAATCAAAAATAAAGATGAAGACTATTTTGACTTTGCCAAGCCAAGGCAAGCCATCTTTTGATTCATACTCCCACTGCCTAGTTTTAATATTGCATTCTACTTGTTTTAAGTAAATTGCATGATTGAATTGCTAGAGTAGAATGATAGAAGTATAGTGATATCTTGCTTAACAAGAGCATCAAGCTGAGTTTATCCAATCTTATTTAGTGGTATCATCACTCAATGTAGTTGCTTAGTCGCTAATAATGTTGAGGCCATCTATAAGGGGAACTCTATTTGACAAGTGGTGACTTGAACTTGAAACTTGAATTGGAGATTGCTCCTACATAATGGCTTTATGAAAGAAGTTAATCTTGACTAAGAACTATGAAATATATTTCTCAAATGACAACGAGTGAGGTACATGGGAGCCAACCATACCGTACGACCACATTACCCCTATATGGGAAGGGGCTTAGTCCGTAGCTTGTTTATCTTAGTATGGGAGGCCTTGTATCAAATCTTTATGGAAGGACACCGTGCGCGGCTACTTCTGAACCAGGTGGATTCCACTAACCCGGTCCCCGGGATGGCCAGAACTAGAGGCTCCGGAGCGGGGATTCCGTACCACGGGCTCTAGGGAAGGATCCTATACTAGGGAGAGCAAGTGAAAGAGTTTGTTTGATTATCTGAACCTCGCATACTTTGCGTATGTCGATCCGTGGACTTCTCCCGGCAGATGTATCAATTCTTGTGGGTAAAGTGTACCCCTCTGCAGAGGTTTTCAAACTATTCGAATAGCCGCGTCCGCGGTCATGGATAGTTGGCTAACTCTACTTGACTTTTGTCAAAGATAAAAATCACAAATGTGAACATGGTGAATGACTTGACTTGACCATGATGTTGACACACTTGAAGTTCCTTTAGATTGAACTTAGAGAACTAAACTTCTTTTCTACCAATGAAAATTCTTGGGAAACAAACTAGCTTTTTTGCAAATAAACTTAGTGCTTAGTCCACCATATCAACCATGCATATCTCTTTCATCACTTTGTTTCCAAGATGGTTTGCGAGTGCATCCAATGTACTCATGGCTGTGTCCCTGGCTATTAACTTGGCCAGACTTGAAGGAGCAAGATCAAGAAGGAAGGACTCATTGACGGCTTTGCGAATTAGGCTCGTTTCCTACTGTCTACTTTGCCTGTGCGGTTGAAGCTTGACACTATGGACCCAAAGTGTTATTCCGCTGCATATTGGTGTATTGTAAGGTTTGGTCTGTGCGACCACCTATGTAATCCCCTTTATTTTCTATTAATGTCTATGACTGTGATATCAACTACGTTATGTAAATCACAACATTGATTCTGGGATTGTGATGGATTACATAACGGGCACTTCGAATTTGTTATCAAATTTGAGGTTGTCACACCTTATTCTCCTCGCGCTCTCGCACAAAGCAAGATGCCACGATCCACTATGGGACACTTGAGGGCGGTCACCGAACCCGTACAAGCTTGGGGCAATCTCCACAACTTAATTGGAGGCTCCCAATAATCGCTACAAAGGCACCACAAAGGTTGGGGAATCTCCACAACTTAATTGGAGGCCCCAAGTATATGCCACAAAGGCCACTAAGCCGTCTAGGGTTCCAAGAACCCAAGAGTAACAAGCTCACAACTTCCACTTACCCGAATCTCCGAGGAGAACTCAAACCGATGCACCAAATGCAATGGCAAGAGCACACAAAGTGCTCAAATCCTTCTCACTCAAATCCTACCAAAGCAACTAATGCTATGGAGAGATATGAGAGGAAGAACAAAGGAAATCAACAAATGAACTCCAAGATCTAGATCCAAATGGTTCCCCTCACTTAGAGGAGAAATTGATTGGTGGAAATATAGATCTAGATCTCTTCTCTCTTTTCCCTCAAGAAGATGCAAGAATCATGGGAGGGAGAGGGAGAGAGAGCAAAGCTTCAAGGTCAACAATGGAGGAGAGAGAGAATAGGAAGCCACCAGCCCAAGGAAGAAGAAGGGGGCCTTTTATAGGTCCCCCACGAAAACTAGCCGTTGCTGGGCACTTACCCCGGAGTCTCCGGCTTTGGGAGCCGGAGTCTCCGGTGTCCCGGGGGCATTCGGGAGCCTCGGGATGGACGAATCAGGTGCCAGGCCGGAGTTGGGCCGGAGACTTTGCGTATCGGGCCGGAGACTTCGGCCACCCAAAAACTGGCAGCAACACCAACACGAAAACGACCATAACTTGAGCATCCGGACTCCGTTTTTTATGATCTTGGGCTCGTTGGAATCACAACAACGAGCTCTACAAGTATATGCATAGAAACATCATAGTCTAACAAGGGAGGATAAAACTAAATGATGAGAGGTTTGACCTCTCTTCAAAGACGAACCGGTAAAACCTCCAAACACCAAAAACTCAATAAGTGTTTCATGCAAAATCCGTTTTTGATGAGCTAGAGCTTGTCATGGAAATAACCACAAGCTCTAGAACCTCACATGGATAAAAGCCAAATAAGAACCAAGAAAGATGATGCCAAGAATGCAAAGGTTTGAGCTCTCTCCGAACGATACGACTAAGTTACTCACTCGAGAGCCCCTCTTGATAGTACGGCTTCCGATCCTATAACCCGGTCTCACAACTAACACTATGAGACCGGTAAGAAAGAAACCCTATCAAGAACATACCTTTTCCTTGCTCATTCCACTTGAGCTAGATTATGACCGTCTTGTCTTCCTCAAGTTGGAACACCTTTCTTGATCTTGATTGCTTGGTGAAGTCTTGCGAATTGCTCCCCCATACACCACTATGGGAAAGACTCTCTTTAAGCATATCTTCACTTATCCATGATCACAATATATATGGCAAGCTTCAAGCATATGATCTCTTCTAGATTCCATCTTGAACTTGCGCTTCGGCTTGATCAATTCTTGAATCAACTCTTCTTTCTCCACAATGATGGTGTCTTGAAGATTCACATGAGAGCTCACTCAATCTTATTCTTCAAGACACACTTGATATAGGCTCAACTCTCTTATGACCGACTTTAGATCACTCCTTGAATAACACCTTGGTCATCACAAAACCTTCTTTATTTCCATCTTCATACAACCTTGAAACCAACAAATGGTTCAAGCATTGTCTATGGACAAGTCCTACAAATATAACTCAATGCAACCATTAGTCCATAGGGATTGTCATTAATTACCAAAACCACACATGGGGGCACCATGCTCTTTCAGTCTCGATCATATAAAGCAGCTCACGAGATCTAAACATGAAGCACATGGTGGAGAAGATAACGATCTAGCTACTGCTATGGACCCATAGTCCAAGGTAGACTACTCACTCATCGCGTCGGAGGCAAGCATGGCGATGAAGAAGACCTCCGGTGGCGATTTCCCTCTTCGGCAGGGTGCCGGGAAGAGCTTCTGGACCCTCCTGATCTCGGGTCGATGACGGCGGTGGATCGCGATGTGTTTGTGGAAAATTGACCGGGTGTTTAGGTCTTTCCTGTCGGGGAGTCTTTATAGGCGAAGGGGCAGCGTCAGAAGTGGACCAGGGTGGCCTCACACATAGGGGGCGCGGCCAGGGCCTGGGCCGCGCCGCCCTACTGTGTGGCCGGCTTGTGGCCCCTCTCCGTCTCCTCTTTGGTCCTCTGGAAGCTTTGGTAAATTTCTGGATGTTTAGCTTTTGTTTCGTCCAATTCCGAGAATATTTCCTGTGTAACTTTTCTGAAACACAAAAACAGCAGAAAACAGGGAATTGGCACTGTGGCATCTTGTTAATAGGTTAGTTCCGGAAAATGCATAAAAATGCCACGAAGTGTAACGAAACACTAAGCAAATGTTGTAAAAACAAGCATGGAGCATCAAAAATTATAGATGCGTTTGAGACGTATCAGCATCCCCAAGCTTAACTCCTGCTCGTCCTCGAGTACGTAAGTGATAACAAAGAAATAATTTTTGAGGTGACATGCACCTACATAATCTTGACCATATATGTAAGCGTTGTGCGCTGGGATCAAAAGAACTTAAAACATGGGCATGAAAGATATAATCTTGATAGAAGAAACTTAGCAACCATGTTATAACATGAAAAAGAACACAAACGAAAGATCATGAAAATGAAACAATGAAAGTCAAACGTGTGTTCAAATCATATGGAAAAACATAGCAAATGGTTTTCAGCTTGTCCTTCATGAGAGAGCAAAACATAAATGCATAGGACACCTTCAAGTTTAAGAGGGCCACTAGATACAAATAATTTAAGAACAAGTGAAACCAACATCATGAATCTATCAATGAAAACTTTGGGATAATGCACATTATACTCAGAATGACAACTATGCTCTCTTAGACGGTGCATAAAGATAGAAGATGGTGACTCAACATAAAAGTAAAAGAAAGGCCCTTCGTGGAGGGAAGCAGTGATTGCAAGTTTTATAAACCTTCAAAAATTATGGTACTTACTAGCTTTGAGCTCTCATTGCCCCCATCATAGGCATCTTGAATGGTTAGAGTTAATGCGAGTACAATTATGAAGCATATGCTTGACAAATCATAAGTTGAAAACCTCGTGTCTCGTGAAGTACGAATACCCAAACCTCATGCTACTCGACTTAGAGTCCCAAGCAAGCTCTTGTCATTGTAAATATATGTGTATCATCGAGAACCGCCAACGGGGTACCTCCTGCCCGATGACATGGAACAAGCCCACATCAAAATGAGAAGACAAACAGACAATGAACACCTCGGCATCTCTTTTATTTACCATTGGTATAGCTTTTTCTTGTGAGATGCGTCGTCGAATGTCCACTATGGGCATGCTGTAAATTTCCACCATGAATGATGCATGGCTTAGATTAGCGGCCCAGGCATTTCCCTAACATATATAAGAACTCCATGATCCCGCAAGATTCCCAACTTGTTTCACATCGCGAGTATCCATAAACAAAAGATCACGATATCAACTCAAATGAAAGATAGTGCAATGTTGAAAGCTTGCCCCCATGATGGCATGGCTGGGCTAATTTCCAACTTACAACTTGCAAGCATAACAACTCAACATAAGAGAGCCACAATGTCAAAATTTTAAAGCGAGAAAAGTAAAGTGTGCCATCAGGTTCGTGAGAGCTTTACTGACCAATTTTTGCATAACACCAAAAAGAGTTTAATTTGAAGGATAGATAAAAGCAAGTCAAATGTACTTTGGAATAGCAAACTGCTAATAGGTATGTATGGTGGACACATTGGAACAACTTGGTTCTTAGGAGTATGATGCATGAGTAGAGCTCATACTCAGTACAAAATGAGGGCTAGCAAAAGACTGGGAGCGGCCAACTAAGAGAGCAATAACGGCCATAATCATGCAAAGCGACAAAGCAACATTAAAAGAAGCATAAGATGGCATCAAAAGTCAAAAACTAATTGATCATAGAGGCTTATGGCAACTTTGTATGAGTCTAACATGTGTGAGCATGCGCCAAGTCAACCCAAATAAGGCATCAAGGAGAAAACCAAAATAATGCTTCCAAATAATAAAAACAACGCATGATTTTTTTCAAAGGCTCATTAAGCAATCTCAGTCATTTGAGACAAGTCATGCTACAGCAAAACCACTAAGCATACTATAAAAAAGACATCAAGCAGGACATGTAAAAGCCTAGGCCGCAGTCTACACAAGCTCCTTTTTGTACCACTTTTTTGTATAAAACTTTTTCTCTTTTCCAACACCATTCGAACCTTTTTTTGAAACAACTCTTTTGATGAATACCAACATGGACCAGAGGTCAAAATACACCTTGATGCAAAGATATAACAAGATCTGAACATAAATCAAGGCGAGAAATGAAAGCTAAACACAGTTCTAGAAAAAGAGAACACTCGTTGAACGATAAGAGTGAAAAACGGAGTGTTCTTGGCAAATGAAAAGCAAGGCAACTTCTCCAAAAGAAATTTGTTGGGGTCCAACCATTTATTGAAGCAAACAAAACTAAATAAAACTGAAAACTAAAACAACTGACGCTCCAAGAAAAAATGTATAGTGCATGAAGCAATAAAAATATAGTGTGTTGAAAGGTGACCTGATTCTTGCCGATGAAGAAGGGGTGCCTCGGGGGCATCCCCAAGCTTTGACGCTTGTACCTCTTGGATATTTCTTGGGGTGCGTGGGCATCCCCAAGCTTGAGCTTTTGACCATTCTTCAACTCATCTCATCATTCTCCAATCCCTACACTTGAAAACTTCCTTCATACAAAACTAAACACAATTCTATTAGCAATATTAGTGTAAGCATAACAATGAATCGACCCCTTTTTGCTTCAGGTTTCAACTAAAAACCACCACATATAAAGCATATACTACTGTATCAACTTCCCCAAAAGTTCCGTGATCAAAAGAACTCAAAAAGAAAGCGATCGAGCGGCAAACATAAATAATGGCAGAAATCTGTCAAAACAGAACAGCTGACAAAGGTCGAATTTTTGGAGGGTTTTCTGTTGCTCAAATCAAAAAGTGTATAACTAATGAAAGTTTGGATATAACCTGGGGCATACGCACAAGAAATCTCAGGTCCAAAAGATATTCTGAGAATTTTCACCAATTTTTACGGTGCAGCACCGAAATCTGTTTCAGGACAGCAACATCCTCAAATCTTACCTCACTCAAATTAGAGGCTTCTCTTGGCACAAAAACGAAATAAAAATGATAAGGAGCGGTTATTACAGTATTAATAACTTCCAAGACTCAAATAAAAGAAAAAGAACTGAAAGTAAAACATTGGGTTATCTCCCAAGAGTGCTTTTTTTTAACGCCTTTGAGCTAGGCTCAATAATTTGAGAAGATGCTCACATAAGAAATATGAATAGAAGCCAAAAAGAGCATCAAGGAGCAAATATAAAACACATTTAAGTCTAACCCACTTCCTATGCATAGGAATCTTGTAAGAAAATAAATCAAAGAAGCACATAGTCACAAGTATGGGTAGATAAAACAAGAGCAACTTTAGAACTTTCAATATAAAGAGAGGTGTTTTAGTAACATGAGAATTCCAACAACCATATTTTCCTCTCTCATAATAATTTTCAGTAGCATCATGAACAAACTCAACAATATAAATATCACACTCACCCTCCTTTGTTAAGCATGGAGGGCGATCAAATAAGGTATTAGTTAAAGAGTTACTCTTATTGGGAGGTAGACATGGGTAGCTCCATTCTTCCTCCTCTTGATCATCACTCTCCTCCTGTTTTTCATCCAATGAGCTTCCAGTTTCAGCAATTTCTTCTTCCATAGGCTCCTTCAAGGCATTAGTCTCTTCCATTGGAGAGCATCTATTAAGATATTTAAGAATATAGCCATTCTCTTCCTTGTAGTTATCAAAGCAAAATTTAAGTATATCATAAACCTCATATTTATAAGGTGCATCATCAGTATTTTCAAGCAAATAAGCAAGTTCGAATGCACCCTTCCAAGCAATAAATTCTTCAATTTGTTCCACATCATAAAAGTCATAATTTCCATTAATATAAAAAGATATGGTAACATCATCATTATACTCACAATGAAAAAGGAGGTGTTTATACCTCCTACAACAACAAGATTCATCAAAACAATAAGTAACATTATAAGTAGAGCACACATTTCTAGCAATGATATACAATCTATTGATTTGTTCCCATAGGTGTTTCCCTTTTTGTGACAAGCGGTGTTCCTCATAATAATTTTGCTGCTCTTCCGTGAACCCAGCTTGCCAAAAAGATTTAGTTTCAAAGAAACCAACCATTGATAGAAAGCATGATAAAGCAAGACAATAACAGACCAACAAAAATAACAACTATAGCAGGAGCTAATTTTTTTGTATTTTTTATAAAACAATGCAAGTAAAAATAAAATAAAGTAAAACAAAAACAAAGTAAAGGATGTGCGTGCGAAACTCCCCTTGCAGAAGTCTTCTTTTTCCTCGGCAACGGTGCCAGAAAAATCTTTGCTGTGGCGGTGTGTGATGGTGTAAATCACCGTCCAGTTGGGAACCCCAAGAGGAAGGTTTGATGAGTACAGCAGCGAGTTTTCCCTCAGTAAGAAACCAAGGTTTGTCAGTCCAAAAAAAAGCCAAACTCAAGAAGGTGATGCTTGCTAGCCTAGTGACACTCCAACAAGGGCGCCGTTAACGATAACGTGTTAGCGCGTCTTCAACTAGTAGCAACGTGGAACCTGCACACAACACAACCAAGAACTTTGCTCCCAACTTACGATGAGGTGGTCAATCTCACCGGTTTGCTGTAAACAAAGGAATGAGCGTATCGAGTGGAAAGCAATAGTAGTATGCAAGTAAAGTAAATAGTGCGAGTAAAGTAAACAGGTGATAGCAATGTATAGGAAATTGGACCGGGGTCCACAGTTCACTAGTGGTGTCTCTCCATAAGATAAATAACACATGCTAGTTAAATAAATTACAGTTGGGCAATTGATAGAATAAAGATAACATGCATATGTCGAGAGGATCACTATGAGATTTACTCTGGGCATTACAACAAGATACATAGACCGCCATCCAACTGCATCTATGACTAATAGTCCACTCGCGGGGAATCAATCCGAGAACCCCTTGAGTATTAAGTTGCGAACAACAGATAACTGCATTAAGCAAAGTGTGTAATGTAAACAAAGCATATGCCCTTGGACATAAGAATGTTGTTTTCTCCCTGGTGGCAACAGCACATCTACAACCTTAGAGGTTTCTGTCACTCCCCCAGATTAAATAGAGGCATGAACCCAACTATCGAGCATAAATACCCCCTCTTGGAGTTACTAGTATCTACTCGGCCAATATAGCTACTAACAACGAAGAGCATGCAAGATCATAAACAACATAGAGATAATATAAGATAATATTCAGCACATCAACTCAATCATAACACCAATATTCATCAGATCCTAATAAACACAACATGTAGAATTACATAAAGGTAGTCTCGATCATGTAAAGCAGCTCACGAGATCTAAACATGAAGCACATGGTGGAGAAGACAACCATCTAGCTACTGCTATGGACCCATAGTCCAAGGTAGACTACTCACTCATCGCGTCGAAGGCAAGCATGGCGATGAAGAAGACCTCCGATGGTGATTCCCCTCTCCGGCAGGGTGCCGGGAAGAGCTTCTGGACCCTCCCGATCTTGGCTCGACGATGGCGGTGGATCGCGATGTGTTTCTAGAAAATTGATCGGGTGTTTAGGTTTTTCCCGTCGGGGGGTCTTTATAGGCGAAGGGGCGGCGTCAGAAGTGGACCGAGGTGGCCTCACACATAGGGGGCGCGGCCTGGGCCTAGGCCGCGCCGCCCTACTGTGTGGCCGGCTCGTGGCCCCTCTCCGTCTCCTCTTTGGTCCTCTGGAAGCTTCGGTAAATTTCTGGATGTTTGGCTTTTGTTTCGTCCAATTCAGAGATTATTTCCTGTGTAACTTTTCTGAAACACAAAAACAGCAGAAAACAGGGAACTGGCACTGTGGCATCTTGTTAATAGGTTAGTTCCGGAAAATGCATAAAAATGCCACGAAGTGTAACGAAACACTAAGCAAATGGTGTAAAAACAAGCATGGAGCATCAAAAATTATAGATACGTTTGAGACGTATCATCATCCCCAAGCTTAACTCCTGCTCGTCCTCGAGTACGTAAGTGATAACAAAGAAATAATTTTTGAGGTGACATGCACCTACACTATCTTGACCATATATGTAAGCGTTGTGCGCTGGGATCAAAAGAACTTAAAACATGGGCATGAAAGATATAATCTTGATAGAAGAAACTTATCAACCATGTTATAACATGAAAAATAACACAAACGAAAGATCATGAAAATGAAACAATGAAAGTCAAACGTGTGTTCAAATCATATGGAAAAACATAGCAAATGGTTTTCAGCTTGTCCTTCAAGAGAGAGCAAAACATAAATGCATAGGACACCTTCAAGTTTAAGAGGGCGACTAAATACAAATAATTTAAGAACAAGTGAAACCAACATCATGAATCGATCAATGAAAATGTAACATCCCTGACTTTTCCAATTTTTGGAAAATCAAAAAATTTAAAATTTAGTGCTTGCAATTGTTTGACTTGATTGAAAAATCACAAGAATTTAAAACTTTTGAGTTTATTTATAAGTTCTACTTCAAAAACCATTTCAAACTCCCTATCTTTCATGGAACTCCTATGAGGAAAACCAACTACCAAAATATTATTTTTCTTGCTTTTATTCAACTTTATGCAAGCCTGCTTGCAGAGAAATGAGTTACAAAAGTATTTATAAAGATTGTTTTGCAAACCCATGATTGAGAGTGAATCTCATCTATTATTTTATAAAATACTATTTTCCTATCTATTATATTATTAAAACAACTAACAAACGACGGCTCAGATTAAACCTAGATTCAACCAATATCAAAGGATGGCTCAGATTTGCACGGAAGGACACATAACGACCCGGGTTAGAAAAGGAAAGAGACACATCGATCGATCTGTCCAACATATATACGCGATTCGGGTTAGAAAAGGAAAGAGACACATTGATCGATCTGTCCAGCCTATATACGTTGGCTTTTCAGGGAGTAGCAGCAATTAACAATGTCTAGGCTCGCCTAATGTTCGGCATCACGCCGGTGAGAACCGTCACGTCAATGCTTAGTCTGCTATCTCGCCATGATGGAGTAGAGGAGACACAACATGATGGCTACTTGTCCAGGAAGATTTCCGCCTCATATTCGTTGTCACGCTGCCGCATCGATGCTTAGTCGATCTGCTACGCGCGCCAGAGCAGAATCGAGAAGACAGGAGAAAGAAGATGTTATACGGATTGGATGCATCGTACGTCGCCGAATCAAGTCGTGAGCTACAACATCATGGGTACAGCTGCTGCTACCTGGTATGTTTGATTAAAATGCAAACCAGCACACGCCCGTGATACTCCAACGCCAGATGGATCCAAGGCAGTCATCCGCAAGAACACGCCCATGACGAGTCTCAGAGTCTGTCTCCGTCACGCTCAACAGATTGAAGTTGCACGGCGGCGCAACGCTCAGATGTCTGCCGATCGTCATGTTGATGGAGCGAAGCTCGGATGCCTGGAAGTTGGCCTATTGAAGGATCGACAGTACTCAGAATTATGTGGGGCATCATAGCAACACACCAGAATTATGCCTGGTACCGGCCGCCTTGCGGTTGCGGATATGGAGATGGAAGCATCTATTTGTGATTAGCTGGTACATCGGATGCGCTCGACGGTGGAGGTGAGACTTTTTTGGTGATTTCGTGAAGACAAAGCTCGAAGTATACAGCCACTTCTTGGCAAGCTCGCGGGAGAGGCACAACTCAGAACAGCTAGCTCTTGCGTGCAATGGTTACTATCGATGCCAACCATATGCTGAGTTTCCAATCACAATTGTGGAGTTTGGGGTCCCAGTCCATGAACTAGATGTTTTGGGACTACCCAATCCATCAGACTCAAACAGGTTAGGTGATCTTCTTGAGCTAGCTTGCGGTGCATGCATTGTTATTAAGAGAGAGAGAGAGAGAGAGAGAGAGAGAGAGAGAGAGAGAGAGAGATGCTCAATCTAACTCAATTAGGTCTGCCATGTTCTTGAGTGCATGCATTCTGCATCCAGACAGGTCTGCTTAAATTATACAAAGTACATACAAAAGATTTATTATGAATTTTTTCTATATGATTTTAAGTTTGATTCAAAAGACAACTCTATTATATCTAATCAAGTCGAAATAAGAAACGCAGGGAATTTTTGCAATTCTTTTTTTGTACATAATCCATATAAAGTGCATTTTATATGAAAATCAGCCGTTGTAACAATGTGGAACGTTGGGTAAATAAAAACTAGAGATAAAATTTGCAATTAGATTATATACATGTATAGAAGTCAGTAAATAATTACAAAAAATATACACTAAAATTGCATTATTATGGAATATAAAACTAAATATTTAGAAATTTGGTTACCCACCGATATGCATGAATAATGTAGTGGAATACAAATGAAAATATATCATGACCAAGTCAAATTCATCAAATGTGAAGGTTGTTTGCATGCATAGATTCGAGAGCAGGTAGAAAAAACAGCTTCAGAAAATAAAAACGTCGAGTCAGACATGCATTAACCAGCAGTCGCTCATGTGTTTTCCTGGAAAATATCAATTATTATGTAGAGTATGGAAGAAGCAAAATAATGTTGTCTCGGAAACTATAGAGGCCTAAAGAAACAAGTCATATATCTTAGGATATTGCGGATCAGAGAGTGCCTAAGCATGTTCCAAAAATATTGATATAAATGGAGATATGACAAAGATCATGGGGAGAGAGAGAGAGACAAGAGATGATTTAAAATTCTTTGGTGAACATATATGGAGGATGCATTGGTTTTTTAGATAGGGATTTCATTGTAATTCTTATTGAAATTTTTCTTTCATGTAATAATGTAGCCATCAAGGATAAAGAAGACAATATCGAATCTAGCCGCGCAAATGCGCGGGTCACCCTGCTAGTTCTATTTAAAAGAATTATTTTCAAACCCTAAATTCTATTTCTTTTATGCAAGCAAACCCTTGCTATGTTTGTAAAGATATATTCAAATTTAGCTTTTATCTTGAAAACATATTTCTTACTGGTATAGAGCATTGCTTGGAATATTAGAAGAATTTAGAATTTTGTTTGAATTGATTTGAAGCATTTTTGCAAAAGATACAAAAGGAATAATAAAACAGAAAAGGAAAAAGAAGAAAAGAAAAGAAAATAAGAAAAAGGCCCCGGGGAAGCCATTCGGCCCAGTCCCGCAAGTGGCCCATGGCCCATCCCGACAAAACCCAAAGGGGTATTCCCTTCTCTCCTCTCACCCGCTGACATCCCGGTCCCACCCGTCAGGGTCTTCTTCCCCGCGATCTCCTCCCCCTTTCTCTCTGTTAATGGAAACGGTCGTCGGAGTTACTCCCCGCTGTAATCTCGCGCACTAATTGGCCTTCAAGACCCCGCCTATAAGTACCCCACGTCCTCCTCTCTCTTCTCTCCCTTCCTCTCCTCGAAATCGGGCTGCCAGGCTGCAGAAATTTCTCGCCGAGCCCACCACTGTCATCGGAGGACTCTGACGCGCCTGGTAAGACCACACCTCCCCTTGCCCTCCTATCATCACTGGAAGGTTTCCCTTGCGAGTGCGCACCTCCCTGACATGCTCACTTGATCTCCCGCGGCCCAGGTTGACGAGAACCACTTCGACCAGATCTTGCCGAACCAGAGCGCAACTCCGGCGAGGAATTCCAGAGCAACCAGAGGACCTCGAGCTCGGAAACTTCGCCACCTTGACGTCCTCGACCTCCTGCATCTCCTGGTAAGATCACCACCACCTAAAACCCTCTGGAACCATCACACCCGATCACGTCCGAACCGCCGCTAATCTCCGGTCACTCCTCACCGTCGTTCCAGGAAGCTTCAGACACCGCCACCTCGCCATCGTCTCCGTCTCTTCACGTGGATCACCGTCTGTTTCTTTTTGGACCTCGAAGACCACCGGAACAAGCCGCCGTCAACCTCCAGAGCCGTGAACCTCGCTGCCGACGACCTTTCCCCGGTGAGCATCTTCCCTCTTCATCTCTGGCCGTTAGATCCTGATCCGATGACTTATAACAGATCACTAATCGAAGAGGTACTGGACGGTCTGGTACGTCCAGATCTAATTAAATCTGACGGCTCCCAATCTAGATCCGCCCGAAGCGGTACAAGCAAATCACAGCGCGCCACGCGTCACGCCCAGGATCAGCCCCCAGTCAAACTCGTCAAATGAATTCAAATTCAAAATCCAAATCTCAGATTTTGTACTGATCTTGCAAAATTCATATCTTTCGATTTATAAGTCCAAAAATAATAAATAATATACCGTTGGAATCCTTGAGACTCGTAGAATCCAGTAGTACAATAATATCTTATAATTTATGGGTTCATCTTGAATCTATTTTCAAATTGGAATCAAACCTACTGTTAGCTTGCTTAATTCATATCTTTTGAACCAAGTGTCCAAAAATTATAAATTTATAGTCTCTGAAATCCTCTGATCTTGTAGAACATCATAGAATCAAAAAAAATCCAAAGTTGATACGTGCACACACTTTGTGCATTCAAATTTGTCCAAATCACTATTCTGATCATAGTTTGATTTCTATAACGTATTTTAGGATGATTCCAATTGCAGTAGCTTTGTTTTACTGCAAGCTAACCAGTAGTATTACACCCATAATTGTTTGAACCATTTCACAATTATTCAAATTCTAACATGAGGATTTGAGTAATTTCCACTATAGGAATAAACCAATACCTTTTCAGCAATGTTTCTTTCTACTTTAACAAATCCTATGATCATACCTAGCCATCATTGTTGTCCAAACAATATCTTGACCAAGACCCTATCTACTTAGACCTATCATGTCTAGTTCACACATATTCAAATTTCAATTGTGTTGTTTGAGTAAAGTGTGATACATCTCAATCATAGAGTCTGTTCTTGCTATCTTTGTGGTGTTGATCTAATCCACATTTTAGCACCTATCCAATACTCCATGTACCCAATAAAAACCTTAAACCATAATCTCAAATGTTACCTACCCATACCCAATCCCCTGTTCACCTGATCCTGACTTCATGTGTAGAACTATTCAATTAACAAATGAGTTAATTGAGTAAATCTTTATATCACAAATCCCTACCCAAGCCTGTGTGTAACCTATACTATTATGAATAAGTGTTGTCACACTTTATTCAATAGTGTTTTGTTGCACTAATTCTATACCCATATGAATCCATCCACGTGAGTCATCTCTAAACTCTACCTTGCTTATGCCAAGCACAAGATTTATATCACTACATTGTAATCTTGGAGGACCAATCTTTCCCAATCCCTTGACCTACCCAAATCCAATGCCTACTTAGTTTTGTTCACATGTATTGAACTATTCAACTTGCAAAGGTGCTAAATGAGTAGTTCAAGCATTCTTAAAGCCTTGCCTAGTACCAAAGTGCAACAGGTGCTATTCAAGAGTAATTGTTGTCACATTTACTCAATAGTGACTATAGTTGCACAAATTGACTCTTGTGAAATTTATTTCACATGAGTTATTCCAAGCTTCATACATCCTCTAATAAAGCATAAAAACTTCATCAATTATAAATTTTTTCCTAGTCCAACTATCTCTCCAATCATATTGATCTTTCCCAACTAAGCTCACAAATTTGTACCTCACAATTCATACTCCCCTTGCCATATCTTTCTATCATAACATATCAATAAATCTAAATTGTTAAACAAATACTTTTCAATTGCTTGATTGGTTTAATTGTGTTTGTATGGTGTGTTTATGTTATGTTATTTCTGTGCTATAGTTTGTGCGAGGAACTACGTGCTTAGTTGAGAGAAGTGAAGCGTTGTGATCTTCAAAAGGCAAGTGACACACATATCCCCTACCTATTTTTACTACTGCATTAGTGTGTTTCAGTAGTATGCATGATAGGTGAAATGTTCCACTTTTTATCAAATGCTTAGATCCTAGTAGTGTGTAGCTACCCTCAAACCCCACCTGTTAGGATGCTAAATACTTTGAAAAATATTGATGCCATGCTTTGATCACTTGTAAAAGTGTTTTGTGAACAAATTAAGAACTTCAACTAAAATGAAACACCTGGGTGGATTGGTTTGATGATGGAGGCGATGTTGAGTGGCGACCTGGGGCTACACGTTGTGTAGTTGCTGCATGGGCGTTCACTTGTGGTTTGCCACCCAGGAACAAAGAGGTTACTATGTCTTCCATGCTTAGAGTGCTTCCAGTGCAGCCTTATGACATTATGGGCTCTGTCTTGACTGATTAGATGTGAGAGTGCAACTTGTGTGCAAGAAGATGGCGGGTAGTTGAATTGTAGGTTGGGAACGGATCTTGCCAGTTAGTTGCTCTCTCCTCTAAAAGGTCTCATCTCATTTTATGTATGGGCATAAAATGAGTCGTAAGGTGAAAGTGAACAACCCTTGCAAGGTGTCAAAACTAATCGATTAGCCGAGTCCTCGGAATGGACAATTGAGTCTCTAGACATGGAATGTATGGAAGAATCTCATCACCATTTCTGAATGAATAAAATCTTGTCTAGAAACCCCTAGGTAGGGGCTAAGGACCATGCACTCCGAGGGGTGGTGGTTCCTGATGTTCCAGCTTTGTTGAGTTTCGCCCAGTGCTACATGCCTAGCTAGTATGTGGTATTTGGGGGTTATTTCGACCCTTTGAAAATATAAAACTTTGAAAGAAGGTTTTGAGAAAGAATTATAGGACAAAACTGGCTTTATGCAAATCAGCCTATGAAATCCACCGGCTAAATATTCATGTAGATAGCCTTTTCACCACAGCCACCAAATATGTGTCATTTGCCAGTACATCATTGTACTGACCCCTTTGGGGCTGCATATTCAACGTGCAGGTTTTATTTCAAGTAAAGAACCAGGATTAGGATCTCGAGCTTACATACCAACATGCCTGCCTGTGGCACGTGATGAAGATGGAGGCTCATTGCCACCTTGATTTTTCCGCTGTGTATTTGTAAGGTTTGAATACTTTGTATCTAGATCCACGATGTAATCTTGATACTATGCAATGAATATTTCATTTTGATCTATGGTGCTATCAGTGATCCAGGGAATAGCACTTAACACGGATGTTCCACCTTAATCCAAAGGTGGGGCGCTACAAAATGGTATCAGAGCATAGTGTTGCCTGTAGGATCGAGACCCTAGGTTTGGACTAGACTAGGAAACCCAAAAATGATATCAAATGGATATCATTGCGTTTAGGATGTATTTTGAAAATTTTATTGCTTTACAAGTACCGTTTGTTTTATTTTCCTCGTAAGACTTATCACTTTCATTTACTTACACTGTTCTTCTTCCAAATTTTAGATGACATTCACCAAGCTGAAGGTTCCCTTTGACGATGATGACGAGCTGTTTAGTGTTCAACTTTCTCACCTTTCTCGGATGCTGAACCTGTCACCTCCCACTTTTCGTGATAGAGTGATACCCTGTGTGGTTCCCGAGATCGTCCGCTGGGAGATTGAGACCAGGATCGAGGGTCGTACCATTGGTACTCCCACGGAGATAGTGGTGTACTCGAGGATGTACCCTGGTTGGGAGACTGGTGTCATGATGGCCATGGAGGAGGCATTAGCTCGCATATGTGGTATGTACGTCCAGGAGATATCAAAGATGGACAATTCCATCTACCAGTTTGGGAGACATAACGCCGAGGGATGGGCTTTGAGGACTCCAGGGCGTCATGAGGATTTACCATGGACTGAGGTGCAGTTAGAGGATATGGGGTCCTATGCTTTCAACCTGGAAGACATGCTGCGCAGTGAGATGGATGCCACGGATGATGCCAAGTATCAACTCCTGCAGAAAGATGAGAAGATAGAGCAACTAGAGAACACAATAGAGAAGCTGAAGGAGAAGAACAAATCACTTGAGACCGCCAATGATAAGCTGACAGGCAAGGTCGAGGATCAGGAGGCCCAGATTGTAGGCTTTCGAGGACAGTGTATTTATCTTCACCAGGACCTGATGAAGTATAAACCTTGGCCGCTGCTGCGTGTGATGGCGTGTGGTTAACGTGGGAGCAGACTGTCCTTGT
Organism: Dactylis glomerata; assembly: GCA_007115705.1. Taxonomy (NCBI): domain Eukaryota; kingdom Viridiplantae; phylum Streptophyta; class Magnoliopsida; order Poales; family Poaceae; genus Dactylis; species Dactylis glomerata. The sequence goes on from QXEO01001546.1 coordinate 59,246, forward strand.
GCGTGGTGGATAACCAGCCCGTTGGGAACCCCAAGAGGAAGGTATGATGAGTATAGCAGCTAGTTTTCCCTCAGTTAAGAAACCAAGGTTTAATATCGGTCAGGAGAGGAGAGACAAACGACTGAAGGTGATGCGGAACCTGCACACACACAACCAAGTACTTTGTTCCCAACTTACGATGAGGTTGTCAATCTCACCGGTTTGCTTGAAACAAAGATTATGAGCGTATCGAGTGGAAAACAATATAGTATGCGAGTAAAGTAAACAGTGCGAGTAAAGTAAACAGGTGATAGCAATATGATGGAAATAGGACCGGGATCCACAGTTCACTAGTGGTGTCTCTCCATAAGATAAATAACACATGCTGGGTAAACAAATTACAGTTGGGCAATTGATAGAATAAAGATAAACGTGATATGTCAAGAAGATCACTATGAGATTTACTCTGGGCATTACAACAAAATACATAGACCGCCATCCAACTGCATCTATGACTAATAATCCACTCCCGGGGATATCAATCCGAACACCCCATGAGTATTAAGTTGCGAACAACGGATAATTGCATTAAGCAAAGTGTGTAATGTAAACAAAGCATATGCCCTTGAGCATATGAATGTTGTTTTCTCCCTAGTAGCAACAGCACATCTACAACCTTAGAGGTTTCTGTCACTCCCCCAGATTAAATAGAGGCATGAACCCACTATCGAGCATAAATACCCCCTCTTGGAGTCACTAGCAACTACTCGGCCAAGATAGCTACTAACAACGGAGAGCATGCAAGATCATAAACAACATAGAGATAACAAAAGATAATATTCAGTACAGCAACTTAATCATAAACACCAATATTCATCGGATCCTAACAAACCAAACATGTAGAATTACATAACGGTGATCTCAATCATGTAGGACGGCTCATGAGATCTAAACATGAAGCACATGGTGGAGAAGACAACCATCTAGCTACTGCTATGGACCCATAGTCCAAGGTAGACTACTCACTCATCGCTCCGGAGGCAAGCATGGCGATGAAGAAGACCTCCGGTGGCGATTCCCCTCTCCGGCAGGGTGCCGGGAAGAGCTTCTGGACCCTCCCGATCTTCGGGTCGACGGTGGCGGCGGATCGCAATGTGTTCTGGAAAATTGATCGGGTACTTAGGTTTTTTCCGTTGGGGGGTCTTTATAGGCGAAGGGGCGATGTCAGAGGAGGAGCCAGGCGCCCTCACGCGGGGCCCGCGCGGCCAGGGGCCTGGCCGTGCCACCCCTGCGTGTGGGGCCCTGGTGGCCCCCCTCCTACTCTCCTTCGGATCTATGGAAGCTTCCGGGTAAAATAAGACTTCAGGAACTTGTTTCGTCCAATTCCGAGAATATTTCCTGTGTATCACTTCTGAAACACAAAAACAGCAGAAAACAGGAAACTGGCACTGTGGCAACTCGTTAATAGGTTAGTTCCGGAAAATGCATAAAAGTGCCACTAAGTGTAACGAAACAATAGGCAAATGGTGTAAAAACAAGCATGGAGCATAAAAAATTATAGATATGTTGGAGACGTATCAAGCATCCCCAAGCTTAACTCCTGCTCGTCCTCGAGTAGGTAAGTGATAACAAAGAAATAATTTTTGAGGTGACATGCACCTACACAATCTTGATCATATATGTAAGCATTTGTGAGCTGGGATCATAAGAACTTAAAACATGGGCATGAAGATATAATCATGACAATAAGAAACTTAGCAACCAGGTTGTAAACATGCAAATGAACACAAACAAAAGATCATAAAAATGAAACAATGAAAGTCAAACATGTGTTCAAATCATAAGGAAAAACATACAAATGGTTTTCAGCTTGTCCTTCAAAGAGAGCAAAACATAAATGCATAGGACACCTTCAAGTTTAAGAGGGCGACTAGATACAAATAATTTAAGAACAACTGAAACCAACAATATGAATCAATCAATGAACTTTGGGACAATGCATATCACACTAAGAATGACAACTATGCTCTCTTAATGGTGCATAAAGATAGAAGGTGGTGACTCAACATAAAAGTAGAAGAAAGGCCCTTTGCAGAGGGAAGCAGTGATTGCAAGTTTTATAACCTTCAAAAATTATGGTACTTACCGGCTTTGAGCTCTCATTGCCCCCATCATAAGCATCTTGAATGGTTAAAGTTAATGCGAGAACAATTATGATGCATATGCTTGACAAATCATAAGTTGAAAACCTCGTGCCCCGTGAATACGGGTACCCAAACCTCATGCTACTTTACTTAGAGTCCCAAGCAAGGCTCTTGTCATTGTAAGTATATGCGTATCATTGAGAACCGCCAATGGGGTACCTCCTTGCCCGATGACATGGAACAAGCCCACACCAAAATGACAGGACAAGCAGACAATGAACACCTCAACATCTCTTTTATTTGCCTTTTGTTTAGCTTTTTATTGTGAGATGCGTCGTCGTATGTTCACCATGGGTATGCTGCAAATTTCCACCATGAATTATGCATGGCTTAGATTGGCGGCCCAGCGTTTCCCTAACACATATACAAACTCCATGATCCCCACAAGATTCCCAATTCATTTCACACCGCGGGCATCCATAAACAAAAGATCACGATATCAACTCAAATAAGAAGTGCAATGTTGAAAGCTTGCCCCATGACAGCATGGATGGGCTAGAATCCAACTTACAACTTGCAAGCATAACAACTCAACATAAGAGACCACAATGTCAAATTTTTAAGAACAGGAAAAAGTAAAGTGTGCCTTCCGGTTCGTGAGAGCTTTACTGACCGAATTTCGCATAACACTGGTAAGAGTTTAATTTGAAGAGAAAATAAAAGCAAGTCAAATTTACTTGGAATAACAAATTGCTAGTAGGTATGTATGGTGGACACTTTGGAAAACTTTGGCTTTTAGGAGTTGGATGCACGAGTAGAGCTCATACTCAGTACAAGGCGAAGGCTAGCAAAAGACTGGGAGCGACCAACTAAGAGAGCAGTAATGGCCATAATCATGCAAAGCGACAAAGCGACATTAAAAGAAGCATAAGATGGCATCAAAAGTCAAAAACTAAATGATCATAGAGGCTATTGGCGACTTTGTAAGAGTCTAACATGTGTGAGCATGCGCCAAGTCAACCCAAATAAAGCATCAAGGAGAAAACCAAAATAATGCTTCCATACAATAAAAACAACGCATGATTTTTTCAAAGGCTCATTAAGCAATCTCTGTTATTTGAGACAAGTCAAGCTACAGCAAAACCACTAAGCATACTATCAAAAAGACATCAAGCATGACATGAAAAAGCCTAAGCCGCAGTCTACACAAGCTCCTTCTTGTACCACTATTTTGCACAAAGCTTTTTCTCTTTTCCAACACCATTTGAAATTTTTAAAGACACCTCTTTTGATGAAAACCAATAAAGATCAGAGGAAAAAATACACCTTGATGAAAAGATATGACAAGTTCTGAACGCAAATCAAGGCGAAAACGAAAACCAAAAGCAGTAGCAGAAAAAGAAGAACGCTCGATTCTTAATAAGAGTGAAAACGAGAGCGTTCTTTGCAAATGAAAACGAGTACATCTCCTCCAAAGGAAATTTGCTGGGGTCCAACCATTTATTGCAGCAAACAAACAAACTAAACCAACTAAGAAAACTAAAACAACTGACGCTCCAAGAAAAACACATAGTGCATGAAGCAATAAAAATATAGTGTTTTGAAAGGTGACCTGATTTTTGCCGATGAATAAGGGGTGCCTCAGGGGCATCCCCAAGCTTTGACGCTTGTACTTCTTGGATATTTCTTGGGGTGATGCATGGGAATCCCCAAGCTTGAGCTTTTGTCCATTCCTCAACTCATCTCATCATTCTCCAATCCCTACACTTGAAAACTTCCTTCATACAAAACTAAACACAAATCTATTAGCAACATTAGTGTAAGCATAACATATAATCAACCTCTTTTTGCTTCAGGTTTCAACTCAAAACCACCACATATATAGTAAATACTACTGTAGCAACTTCTCTAAAAGTTCCATGATCAAAAGAACTCAAAAAAAGCGATAAATTGGCAAACACAAATATTGGCAGAAATCTGTCAAAACTGAACAGCTGACAAAGGTCGAATTTTTGAGGGATTTTCTATTGCTCAAATCAAAAAGTGTTCAACTAACAAAAGTTTGGATATAACCTGGGGCATATGAACAAGAAATCGCAGGTCCAAAAGATAAACATAGAATTTATACGAATTTTTACGGTGCAGCACCGAAAACAGTTTCAGGACAGCAACATCCCCAAATCTTTACCTCACTCGAATTAGAGGCTTCTCTTGGCACAAAAACGAAATAAACAAGATAAGGAGCGGTCATTACAGTAGTAATGACTTCCAAGATTCAAATAAAAGAAAAATTACTGAAAGGAAAACATTGGGTTATCTCCCAAGAGTGCTTTTCTTTAACGCCTTTGAGCTAGGCGCAGAAAATTGCGAATCAAGTAACATCAAGTGATGAAGCATCAAGCTCATAATTTGCTCTAAGAATAGAGTCAAAAATTAATTTCTTTCTTTTCCTAGGGAAGTGTTCCATACCTTTCTTTAGTGGGAATTGATATTTGATGGTGCCTTCCCTCATATCAATGATGGCACCTACAGTTCGAAGAAAAGGTCTTCCCAAAATAATAGGACATGAAGCATGGCATTCAACGTCCATAACAAGAAAATCAACAGGAACAAGGTTATTGTTAACCACAATAAGAACATGATTAATCCTTCCCAAAGGTTTCTTCTTAGCAACATCAGCAATAGGAACATCAAAATAACACTTTTCAAGCGGTGGTAAATCAAGCATGTCATAAATCTTTCTAGGCATGATAGAAATACTAGCACCTAGATCACATAAAGCATGGCAATCATAACCATTAACATGCATATCAATGATGGGTTCCCAACCATCTTCTAACTTCTTGGGAATAGAGGCTTTTTGCTTCAACTTTTCATCCCTAATCTTTATGAGAGCATTGGTAATATGCTTAGTAAAAGCAATATTTAAAGAACTAGCATTGGGAGTCAAAGCAAGCTTTTGCAAGAACAAAATAACTTCAGATATATTGCAGCCATCAACATCAAAATCATTAAAAGAAATAGAGCTATCATCTCCCACACTCCGAAAAATTTCAGCACTCTTTTGAGAAAAAGTTTTGGCATTTTTAGGCTTTTTAACACAAGGAGTGGGAGTTTTCTCTACACCAATCAAAGTAAGAGGATTGCTACCAGTAGGAGCAACATCATTAGAGGTAGTAATGGTACATACCTTCATCTCTCTAGCCATCTCATCTCCTCTTTCCCACCTGGCATGCAATTCCGCTAACAATCTAATATTTTCATCAATTCCAACTTGAATAGCATTAGCGGTAGCAAAAACATTGTTCTCTTTCACATCATTAGGCAACACTTTTAATTTCAGAAGTTCAACATCATGAGCAAGGCTATCAACTTTAGAAGGAAGAATATCAATTTTTCCTAACTTTTCCCCAACAGACTTGTTAAAAGCAGTTTGCTTACCGATGAAGTCCTTGAGCATTACCTCAAGCTCGGAGGGCGCGGCCCTAGTGTTGTTGTAGGAATTACCATAAGAGTTACCATAACCATTACCATTGGTAGAAGGATACGGCCCATAATTGTTACTAGCAAAATTGTTCCTATAAGCGTTGTTGTTAAAATTATTGTTTCTAATGAAATTCACATCAACATGCTCTTCTTGAGCAACCAGAGAGGCTAAAGGAACATTATTAGGATCAACATGAGTCCTATCATTAGCAAGCATAGCCATAATGGTATCAATCTTATCACTTAAGGAAGAGGTTTCCTCAACAGAATTTACCTTCTTACCTTGTGGAGCTCTCTCGGTGTGCCATTCGGAATAATTTACCATCATGTTGTCAAGTAGCTTTGATGCGGCGCCCAAGGTAAGGGACATAAAAGTGCCTCCAGCAGCTGAATCAAGTAGGTTCCTTGAAGAAAAATTCAGTCCTGCATAAAAAGTTTGGATAATCATCCAGGTAGTCAGTCCATGAGTGGGGCAATTCTTTATCATAGATTTCATTCTTTCCCAAGCTTGAGCAACATGTTCATTATCAAACTGAGTAAACTTCATAATATTGCTACGCAAGGATATAATCTTAGCAGGAGGATAGTATCTACCAATAAAAGCATCCTTACACTTAGCCCATGAATCAATACTATTCTTAGTCAAAGACAGCAACCAATCTTTAGCTTTTCCTCTCAAAGAAAAAGGAAACAACTTGAGCTTAATAATATCACTATCAACATCCTTATATTTCTGCATCTCACATAGCTCAACAAAATTGTTGAGATGAGCTGCAGCATCTTCAGTACTAGCACCAGAAAATTGCTCTTTCATAACAAGGTTCAATAAAGCAGGCTTAATCTCATAAAAGTTTGCAGCAGTAGCAGGTGGCGCAATAGGAGTGCAGATAAAATCGCTATTGTTTGTGCTAGTAAAGTCACACAACTTGGTGTTTTCAGGATTGGCCATTTCAGCAAAACGAAAGTAAACAAGTAAAAACAACTACCAAGGATTCTAGTTTTTTTTTGGGTTTTTGATAAAAAGCAATGCAAGTAAAATAAATAAAGTAAAGCAAAGCAATAACAAAGTAAAGGATGTGTGTGCAAAAACTCCCCTCGCAGAAGTCTTCTACTTCCTCCCTGGCAACGGCGCCAGAAAATAAGCTGCTGCGTGTGATGGCGTGTGGTTAACGTGGGAGCAGACTGTCCTTGTGCGTGGTGGATAACCAGCCCGTTGGGAACCCCAAGAGGAAGGTATGATGAGTATAGCAGCTAGTTTTCCCTCAGTTAAGAAACCAAGGTTTAATATCGGTCAGGAGAGGAGAGACAAACGACTGAAGGTGATGCGGAACCTGCACACACACAACCAAGTACTTTGTTCCCAACTTACGATGAGGTTGTCAATCTCACCGGTTTGCTTGAAACAAAGATTATGAGCGTATCGAGTGGAAAACAATATAGTATGCGAGTAAAGTAAACAGTGCGAGTAAAGTAAACAGGTGATAGCAATATGATGGAAATAGGACCGGGATCCACAGTTCACTAGTGGTGTCTCTCCATAAGATAAATAACACATGCTGGGTAAACAAATTACAGTTGGGCAATTGATAGAATAAAGATAAACGTGATATGTCAAGAAGATCACTATGAGATTTACTCTGGGCATTACAACAAAATACATAGACCGCCATCCAACTGCATCTATGACTAATAATCCACTCCCGGGGATATCAATCCGAACACCCCATGAGTATTAAGTTGCGAACAACGGATAATTGCATTAAGCAAAGTGTGTAATGTAAACAAAGCATATGCCCTTGAGCATATGAATGTTGTTTTCTCCCTAGTAGCAACAGCACATCTACAACCTTAGAGGTTTCTGTCACTCCCCCAGATTAAATAGAGGCATGAACCCACTATCGAGCATAAATACCCCCTCTTGGAGTTACTAGTATCTACTCGGCCAAGATAGCTACTAACAACGGAGAGCATGCAAGATCATAAACAACATAGAGATAACATAAGATAATATTCAGTATAGCAACTTAATCATAAACACCAATATTCATCGGATCCCAACAAACCAAACATGTAGAATTACATAACGGTGATCTCAATCATGTAGGGCAGCTCATGAGATCTAAACATGAAGCACATGGTGGAGAAGACAACCATCTAGCTACTGCTATGGACCCATAGTCCAAGGTAGACTACTCACTCATCGCTCCGGAGGCAAGCATGGCGATGAAGAAGACCTCCGATGGCGATTCCCCTCTCCGGCAGGGTGCCGGGAAGAGCTTCTGGACCCTCCCGATCTTCGGGTCGACGGTGGCGGCGGATCGCGATGTGTTCTGGAAAATTGATCGGGTACTTAGGTTTTTTCCGTCGGGGGGTCTTTATAGGCGAAGGGGCGATGTCAGAGGAGGAGCCAGGCGCCCTCACGCGGGGCCCGCGCGGCCAGGGGCCTAGTCGCGCCACCCCTGCGTGTGGGGCCCTGGTGGCCCCCCTCCTACTCTCCTTCGGATCTATGGAAGCTTCCGTGTAAAATAAGACTTCAGGAACTTGTTTCGTCCAATTTCGAGAATATTTCCTGTGTATCACTTCTGAAACACAAAAACAGCAGAAAACAAGAAACTGGCACTGTGGCAACTCGTTAATAGGTTAGTTCCGGAAAATGCATAAAAGTGCCACTAAGTGTAACGAAACAATAGGCAAATGGTGTAAAAACAAGCATGGAGCATCAAAAATTATAGATACGTTGGAGACGTATCAGCCGCCCAAGAAAGGAACAACACCTACTGTGGAGAATAAGGAGTCGACCTCGGAGCAGGTTGGGGCAGAACCCAAGAAGCCAGAGTCCTGCCAGCCCACCATAGAGGAAGATTCGGTGGAGAAGGTTCATGCGGCGCCACCTAGTCCTGTGGTGAAGCGTCGCAAGACAGGGAACACTAAAGCATATCTTGCGCAGTTCAAGTAGTGAGACCACCATATCATGTAATAAATCGACGATCTTGTAATAGTTAGTCATGCCACCTAGCGGTATGACCCTGCTACACCTCGCTTTCCTAAAACTTGTAGTTGACTTATTTGTGTTTACGGATCTATGTTTGGTGTGATAATCTAAGCTTTTTAAAATTGGTTTCTTGGTGGAAATGATTGTTAAGATTTTGTAGTAAGATGTATTTCTCTTGACCTGCTGTGTTTGGGTAGGAATCTTCTTTAGATCCCTTCTATCTAATTCTCACCTATACTAAGATTTAAATTTGTCCTAAAACCCAAACCAAAGTTTTCCCAACGACAGAACAACTACAATGACCCTCAGTTGGAGATAAGGATACAGAATACAACAATAAGAAGTAGTGTTTCAAGTAAAAGGAGACTGGAACATTATGCAAGAGAGTGCACAAAGGATGATACCCCAAGACTCCAGTAAGCTAGGATGGCTGAAGGATACCACGCAAACAATAAGAAGACACCCCCCAAGGTGTAGCTAATGTGGGAGTAATACTACTCAACCACCTCCTGCAAGGAAGGTGGAAAGGACAAACAGAGCAATGGAAAGAGCAAACAGAGCAATGGAAAGGATTTAGTTTCTCTTAAATGGCAAACCAAAGGATCTACAACTTAAGGATTATTGCCATGAGCGTTGTTGAAAACCTCTAGTTAGAAACGATAGGTTTTGTTTTCAAAATTCAAAATAGAATTTGGGAACTTGGTTCCAAGTTCAACAAAACTTTTGTTTAAAAGCTAGTAAGGTTGACCAAGAGTTAGAATACGAGGTTTGCAAAACCATGTATGAAGTAATGATTTGGGTGCAGGATGGATTGATCACCATTCCTACTACTCTTATTATTCGCTCTCATAATGTTGGTTTTACATACCTAGAGAGACATACCTACATGAGAGACGACATCGTTAAACCATAACCTTAGGAGGATAATATGTTACATCCCTTATAGTGCGCCAGTGTGGCCAAAACGTAGGAATACGGTGAGGTTTGTTTTGAATGACTACACAAATCAGAAACGTTTCTCTCAGTGTACTTTGAATGCGAAGATAGTTCAACTTCGGCTGCTGCCTGTTCGATTCACCTTCCCGGCCCATCGTTTTCGACTCCCTATGTGGCCTGTTCGGCTACCTCCCTGAGCCTATAAAAGAGGGTTCACTCCTCTCCAGAGAGTCACAACAGAGACGGCCCCCGCTACCTATGAGATTGCCTCCTGATTCTGAAGCCCTGCGCCACCGAAGTCTACCCCATCCCGATCTGCGACGTTATGAGGCAACTCTCCAAATCCCTGAAACTACTTTCCTACCCATGAGAGCTTCGTTAGATCCCTCTTCCCTGCAACGGAGTTCATCTTCGGGATATGATCAAGTCGTCCAGCGTTTTCCAATAACTATGAAGGTGGTTGCGAAAGGAATTCTTAAGGACCATCTGGTACTTGTGGCAAATAGCATGATGAGCACCGGTATCAAAAAAAGGTTCAGCAATGCTGGTTATAAGGCGACCTTCCGTCCCTTAAAGGTGCAAGTACCTCTTACAGAGTCCACCTTGTTTACCCCTATGAAATGCTTGAGAAGACTGCAAAGAGATGCCATCCTAATTCATTGGGATGTGTGGTCTCATCATGTTCGTGGAGCAAGCATGCAGTACTTAGCACTGGGTCATCTTCTGAGATTTTGTAATGAAAATTAGCTAAAAAGCAACGAGGAGTATGGTGATAGCATGTATGCTGTCTTGGCCTCTGTGAGGACCGACCAAGAAAAGGCTAGATACACATTCCTGGAAGATGTGGACTACCTTGTTGAAGACAACGCGATGGATGATATCTGCCTATCACCAGAATTGGATGGAACCCTTGGTGTGCCCACTTTTGATCGTAGTGGTGAACATCGAAACTTCTGAGAAGGGCGATTCAAGGAAAATGGCACCACGGTGACTGCAAGCTGGGAACAAAATGCAAGTGCCTAAGAAAGCATCAAGATACCACAAGAGGAATTTTCCTTTAAGGGTGGTAGCACCCTAGATTCCATTAGGATCATTAAACCTTGTAACCTTTCTCCAATCTCGAGGACGAGATTTCCTTTAAGGGTGGTAGTCTGTAACATCCCTGACTTTTCCAATTTTTGGAAAATCAAAAAAATTAAAATTTAGTGCTTGCAATTGTTTGACTTGATTGAAAAATCACAAGAATTTAAAACTTTTGAGTTTATTTATAATTTCTACTTCAAAAACCATTTCAAACTCCCTATCTTTCATGGAACTCCTATGAGGAAAACCAACTACCAAAATATTATTTTTCTTGCTTTTATTCAACTTTATGCAAGCCTGCTTGCAGAGAAATGAGTTACAAAAGTATTTATAAAGATTGTTTTGCAAACCCATGATTGAGAGTGAATCTCATCTATTACTTTATAAAATACTATTTTCCTATTCTATTTAAAAGAATTATTTTCAAACCCTAAATTCTATTTCTTTTATGCAAGCAAACCCTTGCTATGTTTGTAAAGATATATTCAAATTGAGCTTTTATCTTGAAAACATATTTCTTACTGGTTTGGAGCATTGCTTGGAATATTAGAAGAATTTAGAATTTTGTTTAAATTGATTTGAAGCATTTTTGCAAAAGATACAAAAGGAATAATAAAACAGAAAAGGAAAAAGAAGAAAAGAAAAGAAAATAAGAAAAAGGCCCCGGGGAAGCCATTCGGCCCAGTCCCGCAAGCGGCCCATGGCCCATCCCGGCAAAACCCGAAGGGGTATGCCCTTCTCTCCTCTCACCCGCTGACATCCCGGTCCCACCTGTTAGGGTCTTCTTCCCTGCGATCTCCTCCCCCTTTCTCTCTGTTAATGGAAACGGTCGCCAGAGTTACTCCCCGCTGTAATCTCGCGCACTAATTGGCCTTCAAGACCCCGCCTATAAGTACCCCATGTCCTCCTCTCTCTTCTCTCCCTTCCTCTCCTCGAAATCGGGCCGCCAGGCTGCAGAAATTTCTCGCCGAGCCCGCCACTGTCACCGGAGGACTCTGACGCGCCTGGTAAGACCACACCTTCCCTTGCCCTCCTATCATCACTGGAAGGTTTCCCTTGCGAGTGCGCACCTACCTGACATGCTCACTTGATCTCCCGTGGCCCAGGTCGATGAGAACCACTTCGACCAGATCTTGCCGAACCAGAGCGCAACTCCGGCGAGGAATTCCAGAGCAACCAGAGGACCTCGAGCTCGGAAACTTCGCCACCTTGACGTCCTCGACCTCCTGCATCTCCTGGTAAGATCGCCACCACCTAAAACCCTCTGGAACCATCACACCCGATCACGTCCGAACCGCCGCTAATCTCCGGTCACTCCTCACCGTCGTTCTAGGAAGCTTCGGACACCGCCACCTCGCCATCGTCTCCGTCTCTTCACGTGGATCACCGTCTGTTTCTTTTTGGACCTCGAAGACCACCGGAACAAGCCTCCGTCAACCTCCAAAGCCGCGAACCTCGCCGCCGACGACCTTTCCCCGGTGAGCATCTTCCCTCTTCATCTCTGGCCGTTAGATCCTGATCTGATGACTTATAACAGATCACTAATCGAAGAGGTACTGGACGATCTGGTACGTCCAGATCTAATTAAATCTGACAGCTCCCAATCTAGATCCGCCCGAAGCGGTACGAGCAAATCACAGCGCGCCACGCGTTACGCCCAGGATCAGCCCCCAGTTAAACTCGTCAAATGAATTCAAATTTAAAATCCAAATCTCAGATTTTGTACTGATCTTTCAAAATTCATATCTTTCGATTTATAAGTCCAAAAATAATAAATAATATACCGTTGGAATCCTTGAGACTCGTAGAATCCAGTAGTACAATAATATCTTATAATTTATGGGTTCATCTTGAATCTATTTTCAAATTGGAATCAAACCTACTGTTAGCTTGCTTAATTCATATCTTTTGAACCAAGTGTCCAAAAATTATAAATTTATAGTCTCTGAAATCCTCTGATCTTGTAGAACATCATAGAATCAAAAAAATCCAAAGTTGATACGTGCACACACTTTGTGCATTCAAATTTGTCCAAATCACAATTCTGATCATAGTTTGATTTCTATAACGTATTTTAGGATGATTCCAATTGCAGTAGCTTCGTTTTACTGCAAGCTAACCAGTAGTATTACACCCATAATTGTTTAAACCATTTCACAATTATTCAAATTCTAACATGAGGATTTGAGTAATTTCCACTATAGGAATAAACCAATACCTTTTCAGCAATGTTTCTTTCTACTTTAACAAATCCTATGATCATACCTAGCCATCATTGTTGTCCAAACAATATCTTGACCAAGACCCTATCTACTTAGACCTATCATGTCTAGTTCACACATATTCAAATTTCAATTGTGTTGTTTGAGTAAAGTGTGATACATCTCAATCATAGAGTCTGTTCTTGCTATCTTTGTGGTGTTGATCTAATCCAAATTTTAGCACCTATCCAATACTCCATGTACCCAATAAAAACCTTAAACCATAATCTCAAATGTTACCTACCCATACCCAATCCTCTGTTCACCTGATCCTGACTTCATGTGTAGAACTATTCAATTAACAAATGAGTTAATTGAGTAAATCTTTATATCACAAATCCCTACCCAAGCCTGTGTGTAACCTATACTATTATGAATAAGTGTTGTGACACTTTTTTCAATAGTGTTTTTTTGCACTAATTCTATACCCATATGAATCCATCCATGTGAGTCATCTCTAAACTCTACATTGCTTATGCCAATCACAAGATTTATATCACTACATTGTAATCTTGGAGGACCAATCTTTCCCAATCCCTTGACCTACCCAAATCCAATGCCTGCTTAGTTTTGTTCATATGTATTGAACTATTCAACTTGCAAAGGTGCTAAATGAGTAGTTCAAGCATTCTTAAAGCCCTGCCTAGTACCTGTTGGGTATATACCAAATGGGTATACCAGCGATGTAGTCCTAAATCAGCAAGCCAGGGTGGCCCATCAGGGGTGGTATGGCGGATTCGCCATACCGGGCGGCCCAGTTGCTGAAGTTGCCACGGCGGTACTGGACGCAGGCGCTTATGGCGGATCCTCAGACAGGCCTGGCGGATTACTAACGATAGGCCCATGGCGGATCCGGAGACGGCCCATGGCGAGTTACCTTGACGTACACGCATAGGATTTAGTCTAGGACTCCAAGTTGTATCCGCTTCGGTACCAACGTGTAGCCCACGCCAGGCGCCTTTATAAGCCCGGCGTGGAGCAGCCCTTGAGGCAGAAGAGACGTTCTAGTCATAAGGCCAATTGCATAGCGAAACAGCCAACCTCATCATTGTAATCGAGCACTTGTTGCCATATAGTGAATTATAGCAGCACGTAGGATCTCGCCACCATCGCGGGATCTGAAGCTGGGTAAACTTGTGCTACCACCGTCCTGGATCGCTCCTCCGTGTTCACCCCCTTCCACAAACCGCCATACCCCTACCTCTATGGCAGATCTGTTGACGAAACCACGACAGTTGGCGCCCACCGTGGGGCTTAGCGCGTCTGGAGCGCGGATCCAGGCGGGATCCGCCTTTGCAGGCATCGGCGACACCATCGCCATCGGGCGCGTCCTCTACGATTCCGGCTTCCCCATCATCCCAGCGGATAACCTCTGGGTACCGGCTAGAGAAGACCCTGCTCGATTCACCGTCGTTCCGATTGGAGATATCCATATCTTCATTAGAGAGACAAACCCTACCCCCGCCACGGAAACCAATTTCCGGCGGATCGGTATGGCTGAAATCCCCAAACAGACCGCTTTCGAGCTGGAGACGGAGGAGGACTCATCTGACCTGGAACTTTCCAAGTTGCCCAGATCGGATCTAAAAAATAATCCCACCCAGCCCGCCCTAGAGGTAGAGGAAGTGGTGGAAGACCGCTGTGAATCCGCCATGAGTAATTTGGTGTTAGAGACACCACGGTACTGCCTTGTTGCGTTCACAGGCATCACTTCGGGATCTACCTCCAATGGAGGAGAAGATAGCCCAGGTGAATCCATCCTTGAGGCACTTAACGAAAGTGGTGAATCGGATGACTGGGATATCGAGGGCTATGATTCTGACCATTACGATGCCGCCATGAGAAAAATCGAGGCGGAATTAGCGCAGAAGGCACTTGAAGAACAGCAAGCAGCGGCCAAGCAGGTGTTCGTAACCAACAAAGGAGATGATGCTGGGAAGACAACCGGTGATCCGCCATCTCAGGCAGTCCACGACGGAGATGCCGGCAAAGAGCAGGGTAATCCGCCACCAGCCGCCGATCCCGCCACGGAGCAACTTCCTGAGATCCACGGCGGACCTAGGCCTCTGCAACCCGCCATCCCCGAGGATCAGCACCCAGAAGACTTCACGACCCCGCTGGATAAGGTCGTCTACGGAACTCTAGCAGATCCAATCACCCCTGACTATGTCAGAGATGTGAACGATCTCAAGAAGAAGAGGCGGGCACTCCTAAAGGAAGCAAAACGAGTCGAGAAGATGAGCCAGCAGCTTGATGGCGAATTTGCCAAGGCTCAAGACACACTGAAGCGCGCAAGGAACATGGAGGAGAAGTATGTTACTCTCATCCAGAACCAGATAGCCGAGGGAGGCGACCCGCAGCTGGTACGAAACCTTGAGTTCACCGTACCAACAGCGGAAACTCTGGCCAAGATGTACATCAAGAATCCGCCATACGTGGATAAAAACCGCGATGAAGTCAGGGCTACGCCCATTGAAAATATCGTGGCTGCAAAGGAGCTATTGGAGCATAATAAGAGCCCAGCAGCCCTAGAAACGGCGGTGAAACTGATGACAAAAGCATTAGTGCAGCAGGAGAAGGCTACGTCGTCACGACGGCTCGAATCTGATCCCGCGCTATGCAGGTCCAGCACTGCCTCTAAGGCTCAGGGGGCTGGCAACCATGGTACGCGCCCTGACAACGAATCTCATACCGGATCCTCAGAAATCCGAAGAAGAGAAGCTCGCAACCGGGCGAACGCCATCCCAATATCCTCCGATGATAAGCCAAATGGCAAAGGCCCGCAGAGAAATCCATCGCCACCCCGCAAGAACTACCCTGCCTATGGATACCACCAAGATAATGCTGCTCCTCGCCATAAGACCAACATGCCGCCACCAAAGTATAAGACGTTCGAAGTCCCAAAGGGAGGGATCGTCATACGCGACAATGATGGCAAGCGAGGACGAAGCCGTGACGCTGGACGCAGAGACGATCCACCACGATGGGAAACCAGCAGAGATGGCGGATCTAAGAGAAGGGACCGATCTCGCCATGACGACGGCGCGCACCGTGACGGCGGCAAGGACAAGCATCGCTCCACTCGCCATCACGATGACAAAGGGCAAGGCTCCTGCCGCCATGACGATGATCCATCTCCACGAAGAACAGAAGGAAGCCGTCGTAGCTGCAAAGATCAGTCGCAGGACGGCGAGAGCAAATGACGACGTGACCCTTCGCCATCCCCACCAGGGAGCCCCCATGGCGGCGGCGGTGGTGGTGGAGGACCAGCAAGGTCACGCAACTCTCGCAGGGATCTGCCGGACCAGCAGCCCTACGACGCTCGTACCCATCTAAACGAAATTGCCAAGTCTCAAACAGCCTTCTTCCTTGGCCCAAAGTGCTTCGGACAACGGATTCGTGATGAGCCCATCTCGCATGGATTCAAGATCGAGAAAAATATCCGCCAGTACAATGGAGTCGATCGGCCTTTAACTTGGCTACAAGACTACTTCAACGCAGTACAATTCGCTAGGGGATCACCCAATGTTGCTGTCCGCTATTTGCCCCTGATGCTATCCGGCACTGCGAGGCAGTGGATCAATGACTTGGCAGAAAACTCCATCCAAACCTGGTTTGATATGCAAACTGCGTTCACCGAAAATTTCGAGGGGACTTACAAGAGACCCCATAACATTGGTGACCTCCAACGGTGCCGACGGGCCGACGACGAGACCTCCCGAACTTTCCTCGCGCAATGGCTTGATATGAAGAACTCCTGTGAAGGGGTTACTGACGAATCCGCCATCCTCGCGTTTATTGACAGTTTGGAGAGAGGCCAGCTGCTCTGCCATCGCCTGTTGCGGGAAAGGAACGAAGGGAAACTGACCCTCAATTCCATGATCACCATCGCAAGCAACTACGCGGCCGCCGCCGACGACGCCCGCGAATCTCTGAAGGCTTCCGCCATCCAGAACACTGGAAAGCGGAATAGCACCAATAAACGGAAAAATCCGCCAGAAGAGCAGCAGGCTCCGGATATGGTGGCCACAACCTTCGCTGACAAGGGGCAAAGCGGCCAGCGTGGCAGGGGACGCGGTACTAGCAGTGGCCAGCCGTGGAGTTCTGCAACTCCCGCTTCGGCGCCATCCGCCCCCGTGTCTTACGATGAATACCGCGATATGCCATGTTTCACCCATCGCGACGCTTCAGGAAAGTGCAATCACACCAACCGGAACTGCAAGTTTGTCAACGACCTTAAGGCGGATCAAGAGGCTGGCTTCAAGCGCAGCCGGCGACAATGGCCTCGTGGCAAAGGGAAAGCGGACAAAGACAAGGAGTCCAGGGATGGCAGTGACATGGACGAAGACCCTGCGCCCAAACCCGCCGAAAAGGCAGAGGGTGGCGCTGGCAAGGGCAACCCAATCAAGGACAAAAAAGGTTCCTTTCACACATTCCTTGGACCCCCCACGGCCAAGGCACAGAGAGCTGCTATGCGCTCCCTCAATGCCACCGTGCCAAAAATCCGCCAGTACGTCCGATGGTCCGAAGTACCGGTGCGCTGGAGCCGCGATGATCATCCAGAGCACATCCCAGATGGATATTACACCATGGTGGTATGCCCTGTAATCCATGGCTACGAGTTCTCCAAGTGCTTAATGGATGGCGGCAGCAGCCTGAACATCATGTACGTGGAAACTTTGACGAAGCTCGGCCTCACCAAGACCCAACTCCGCCATAGCGCGGTCACCTTTTATGGGGTGGTTCCTAGTCGCCAAGCCAAGTCTCTCGGGTCCATCACACTCAAGGTTGCCTTCGGTAGCGAGGAAAATTACCGTGAAGAGCCTATAACCTTTGAGGTAGTCCCGTTCAAAAGCACATACCACGTGATCTTTGGTCGCCCTGCCTTCCACAGCTTCCATGCCAAGCCATGCTACATCTACAATCAGCTGAAGATGCCAGGCCTGGATGGCATAATCACCGTTTATGGCAGTTTTAGAAAGGCAACGGAGTGCGAGGAAGGAGAAGCCGCCTTCGCGGAAGCAGTGTTCTTCGGTGAGGAATTCAAAGAAATTCATGCCGCTACGGACCCCGCGGAGATGCCGGCATCCAAGCAGGAGATTTCCGCCTCCCCATCCACCTTCAAGCCGACGGTCGACACAAAACAGGTGGAACTTGTCGCTGGCGATGCCACCAAGACCACCTCCATTGGGACAAACTTGTCCCCTAAATAGGAAAGCGCGCTCGTCGAGTTCCTCCACGAGAACCGGGACATCTTCGCATGGCAGCCATCAGACATGACGGGTGTACCCAGAGAACTCGCCGAGCACGCTCTGCAGATAATTCCTGGCTCCAAGCCAGTAAGACAAGCCATGAGACGCTTCGGAGATGAAAAGCGTCGCGCCATAGCAAAGGAAATTTCCAAGCTATTGAAAGCAGGCTTCATCAAGGAAGTGATCCATACCAAGTGGGTGGCAAATCCGGTGCTAGTTCCTAAGAAAAACACAAAAGTTCTGCGCATGTGTGTAGATTACACTGGCCTGAACAAAGCGTGTCCAAAAGACCCTTTTCCCTTGCCTCGCATTGACCAAGTCATTGACTCGACGGCGGGATCGGAGCTGTTGTGTTTCTTAGATGCCTACTCAGGATACCACCAGATCAAGATGAAAAAGTCTGACCAGCTCGCTACGTCGTTCGTAACACCTTATGGCACATATTGCTATGTCACAATGCCATTCGGTCTGAAAAACGCAGGAGCAACGTATCAGCGCACTATGCAAAAGTGCCTGGCGAATCAAATTGGACGAAACATCCACGCATATGTGGACGACATAGCGGTTATGTCTAAAAAGCAAGATGGCCTTATAGCGGATTTGCAAGAGACCTTTGACAATCTTAGGAAGTACAACATGATGCTTAACCCCACGAAGTGCGTCTTCGGGGTGCTAGCTGGACAACTTCTAGGATTCATCATCTCCCACCGCGGAATTGAGGTTAACCCGGAGAAGATCAAGGCAATCCTCGACATCTCCCGGCCCATAGATCTAAAAGATGTACAGCGACTCATAGGCTGCGTGGCAGCAGTGAGCAGATTCATCAGTCGTCTTGGCGAGAAGGCTTTGCCACTCTACAAGCTGATGAAGAAATCAGACGAATTCGTCTGGACCGACGAGGCAGACGCTGCACTTAAGGATCTGAAGAGAGTGTTATCCATTGCACCAGTCCTAGCGGCTCCCGAAGACCAGGAACCCATGTTACTATACATGGCGGCAACTAACAGGGTGGTCAGCATCGTCATGGTGGTGGAACGTAAGGAAGAAGCGCAGGAGTATGGCGTACAGTGACCAGTCTACTATGTCAGCGAGGTCCTGACAGAATCCAAGCAGCGCTACCCTCACTACCAAAAATTGGCATACGGAGTTTTCCTAGCTTCTCGTAAGTTGAGGCATTACTTCTATGACCATAAGATTACAGTGGTGAGCACAGCCCCACTGAAAGACATCATCAACAATAGCGACACAACAGGACGAGTTGCGAAGTGGGGTATTGAATTGGCCTCTTTCGACATCGACTATAAGCCTCGCACCGCCATCAAGTCTCAGGCTTTGGCAGAATTTATGGCGGATTGGAAAGAAGCGCAGGAAACTACGCCCGTCCCAGAACCAGAGCATTGGGTGATGCACTTTGATGGCTCAAAGTTGCTACACGGCTCGGGGGCTGGAGTGACACTCAAATCTCCCAAGGGAGATGAGTTAAGCTATGTTCTCCAGATCCACTTCCCCACCACCAACAACATCGTGGAGTATGAAGCTTTACTGCACGGGCTACGTGTCGCAAAGGAGATCGGCGTACAACACATCATGTGCTGTGGAGACTCTGACCTTGTGGCTCAGCAGGTGGCTGGCACATACAAAGCTCGGAACGAAGTTATGGCGGCATACAGAGACGAAGTGGATGAGATGGCCAAAAGCTTCCTCGGCTACGACATAAAGCACGTACGACGAGAAGATAACATGGCGGCCGATACCTTGTCAAAACTAGGATCTAGCCGTAAGGCAGTTCCGCCAGGAGTATTCCTCGAGCATCTGCGCGTACCATCGGTAAAGATGGTGGATCCAGAAAACCCGGAACTAGCAAGCTCCCCCGTCATGGCGGTTTTGCCCAGCGATCCGCCATGGGCAGAGCCCTACCTGGAATTTCTGACGAACAAGAAGCTACCCGAAGATGAAGTCCAAAAAAGACAAATCGAGCGTAGAGCCAAAGCGTACACCATCATAGATGGCCAGCTCTATAAACGAAGCACCTCGGGAGTTTTCATGAAGTGCATATCCCAAGTTGATGGAATCGAAATACTAAGAGAGATCCACGAAGGTGAATGTGGGCATCACGCCGCCACCAGATCCCTAGTAGCTAAAGCATTCCGCCATGGATTCTACTGGCCAACAGCCAAGGCAGATGCAGACCGTATTGTGGAGCTCTGCCACGGTTGCCAGATGTACTCCAAGCAAACCCATATGCCCGCCACAGCACTGCATACGATTCCTATAACTTGGCCCTTTGCAGTCTGGGGGCTGGACATGGTGGGTCTGCTGAAAACAGCACCTTCGGGATTTACGCACCTCCTGGTAGCAGTAGACAAATTCACGAAGTGGGTGGAAGCTAAGCCCATCAGAAAACTTGATGGCAAAACTGCCCTCAAATTTGTCAAGGACATTGTGGTTAGATTCGGCATCCCACATAGCATCATCACCGATAATGGCACTAATCTGTCTCAGGGAGAAGTTGAAGAATACTGCCATCACAACGGAATCCGCCTTGACCTAGCATCTGTGGCACATCCACAGTCTAATGGCCAAGTTGAGCGGACCAACGGACTAATCATGTCAGGGATCAAGCCACGCCTGGAAGCACCGATGCACAGAGCAGCTGGAGCCTGGGCAGAGGAATTGCCATCTGTGCTGTGGAGTCTACGGACCACGCCAAACAGATCAACTGGCCTTACCCCTTTCTACTTAGTCTACGGAGCGGAGGCAATCTTGCCAAGTGATGTTCAGTACGATTCTCCAAGAGTCGAGGCCTACAAGGAAGAAGATGCAGAAGTGTCCAAACAACTATCTATGGACCTGCTGGAAGAAGAACGAGACTTAGCAGCCCAGAGATCCGCCATCTACCAGCAGAATCTCCGCCGCTATCATAGCCGGCGAGTTCGCCAACGCTCGTTTAAAAAAGGTGACCTGGTGCTATGCCTCAAGCAGCAGAAATCCCACAAGCTATCCCCGCCTTGGGAAGGACCCTTCGTCATCAGCAAAGCTCTACTGAATGGTTCCTACTACCTCATTGATATTCGCGAGCTAGATAAGCGACCAAGTAAGAAGCGCAAACGAAGAGACCCTGACGATATCTATGACGAGACAGATCGTCCATGGAACATCGCACAGCTACGTCCTTTCTACACTTAGCACTTATCTAGCTATGTAATAGGCACCTCTATATGATCAATGAAATAAAGCATTTGGTTCACTCTTGATTTTTTCTAAGTATTTTACCTCCTTTATTGTTCATTTAGATCGTATAGAACCTTTTTGCGCAATTGTGCTTTGCACTTGCGTCTCTTTTAAATCCGCCATAAGCGGTCCGCGTAGCTTTTTTATGTTTTGATCTTCATTCGATGTTTTCTGTGTGGATTCCAGAGTAGTGACTTTTTGACGATCTAAGCCGCCATCTGCTCGGGGTTTTGGACATTTGCTATTAAGTATCGTCGCCCTAGCGGATTGTTCGTGCGAAGATTTCGCCATCTCACGAAAAGTCAAGCACAGAGAGCCGGATGGCGGATCGCATAATCCTACGTGTGAATTTTTTTTCAAAGTGTTGTTTTTTGGGCATGTCAAAAACTGCAAGTTGCATAAAACTAGGCCTGGCAGTTCATTCGCACAATAAAACCACTTCATAAAAAAACAAGCTGCAAGAGTTTAAAAGCATTCCACTGATCCGCCACAAGCAGATCAGTCACAGTGCAGAAGCATTCACATGCAGTTTAAGTTTAACTTACAGACCCACTCAGGGGCCGAATTGATGCAAAGTATTTTTCCTGCCATATTGCAGGGCACGTCCTAAGAAGACGGCGGAACCTTGGAGGACACCTCGTCACCGCCATCACCACCGGCAGTAGCTGCGGAGGCTGATGCCGAAGCCTGGCTTGGCGACCCTGGCAGCTCGTATGCTTCATAGTATACGTTCAACTGAGTGCCAAGGGCACACAGTTGATCGTATCCAAGCACGCTCTGCCGGATGGCGGCCTCGTCCACCGGCGCATCGTCCTCGCCGCTCTCCGGGATGCCGGAGGTGAGCAGGTCCAGGTCCATCTCGGGATAGTGAGCCTTCGCCAAAGTCAGAGCAGTCCTGGCACCACCCCGAGCAGAGGACTGTTTCCAGTCCGCCATGAGCCCTGGCACCAGCAGCAGCTTCTGGGTAAGCGCTAGGGCGGATAGGTTGGAAGAACCCGCTATCTGCAGGCTCCTGCACGCCTGGCGACCAGCGTTGAGAAGGCCATCAAGCTCCTTCTTCGCTGCGTCGGTGGCCATGCGCAAGCCTTCGGCGGTATCCGCCTCGCCCTGCCCCAAAGCGACTGCATAGCGGAAAAAGAAGATGCGTCACGCACGGCATAGCAGAAATTAAAAACTTTACGTTATAAGAAGAAATGGTACCTAGCAAGGTGTCCTAGAAGTAATGGAGGAGCTCGTTAAAGCCTTCGCACCGCTTTTCAAAATCAGCAGCGGCTTTGCGGAGATCCTCTATCTCCTTGTCCTTCTTGAGGTTTTGGCGCTTCTGGTCCTTCAGCTGCTCTTCGAGGGAGGTGTTTGCGGCCAGAGATTTCTGGAGCTGCTGCTGCAGCCCATCGATCGCAACGGCGTGGCCCTTCTCCACCCCCTCAAGTGTGGACTTGAGCTTGGCAGCATCTGCATGGTGGAAGTATCAGCACAGCATTGATTGAATAAGCATAAGGGAATTAAAACTTGTTGAAGTAAATTACCGCTATTCTCAAGCTGTTGCTGCAAGTCCGCCACAAGAGCGCTTTTGGTTGCCAGCTCCTTCTCTTGCGAGCTGACAACCTGGACCAAGTCCTCTACCACCTTCTTGTAGTTCTGGCAAAATAATTTGAAGTGTTAAGTCACTCTTAGAGCTTTATGCCGGATAAGTATCCGCCATAACGCTCGGGGGCTACTCACGATGATTTTTTAGTCACTCTTAGAGCATCATGATAGGTAGAATCCGCCATGATGCTCGGGGGCTACTTATGCTGATTTTTTGTCTTCCTAAGAGCTTTGTGCTGGATGGTCATCCGCCATAGCGCTCGGGGGCTACTCAGTATGAAATTTAAAAGTTCTCTATAGAGCACTGTGAAATTACCAGCGCTCGAGGACTGTGTTATTCAAAAACGTACAGAAGTCACTCTTGAAGCTCCATAGCGGATCGAATCTACAAATCCGCCATGGCGCTCGGGGGCTACTGGGAGTATATACCTTCTTCATAGTCGCTGTTTTCTCAACAAAAGCGGCAATGCCGCTGGACAGCTGGTTGCTGGCATCTTCCTGGCTAGAAATAAGATTGATGACCTCAAGTTGCTTTTGTCTCCAAAATAAACTGCCCCCCGTCGGAGCATCCGCCACTTGACCCTGAAACGAGCCAGAAGCCTTTTCGCTTTGGACGACATCATTAGCCGCAGCTTCAGTCGTTGGGTTGGCTTCTGGCATTGGGTCAAACTGACCACCAACATCCTCCATATCAATATCGATACGAGCGGAGGGAGTTGGTACGTCAGGGGTGAGCGGAACAGCAGCAGGAGAGGGCTTGGCTCGCTTGGATGACGGCTCCTTGACAGTAGGCTTCTTTCTTCTGAGGAAAGGAGGATTAGAGATGGAAAGCAGCAAATAATGAAGAAGGGTGTCCAAAGATTACCTTGACTTGGGCAGATTGATGGTAGCGGTATTCTCGGATGGCGTTTCTAACTCCGCCCTGCGTTGAGCTTCGAAACGACGGGAATCAGCAGATTTCCCGCC
The DNA here is from genome assembly GCA_007115705.1 of Dactylis glomerata. NCBI lineage: Eukaryota > Viridiplantae > Streptophyta > Magnoliopsida > Poales > Poaceae > Dactylis > Dactylis glomerata. The sequence continues at coordinate 83,163 of QXEO01001546.1, forward strand.
ACCACCGCGAGTTTTTCCACTACCAGCCCATTTCTTGGGAACCACCTTCTCCTGGGTCGTATGGGCTGTATCATCCACATTCCCCGCCATCTCCTCTTTGTTTCCACTAGAGTGAACAACTTCCTCCTTAGCGGTAGATTTGAGGTTGGAGCGGCGAAGGGGATGGGCAAAGTGAGCAGGACCAAGCGATTTGAGCTGATAAGAAGAAAAATGTTATGTCCTATGAAATATAAAGATATCATGCGGTACTATGGCGGAAAGGGAACTTACCGAAGGGCAGCTGCCATTCTCGAACATAGCCATGCCGAACTTAAAAGGTTTCTTCCTAGGAGACTTCATCAGGGAACGAATGCGCTTCTCAACGACTTTAGGGTCCAGCTCCTGGTCCGAACAACGCATGCCATCATTTGCACCAGTATATTCGTGCATCAGGCTGTCGCGGTGTTGAAGCGGCTGAATCCGCCGGGATATCCAGCAGTTGATGGTGTCGATCCCTTTCAAGCCATCCACAGATAGCCTGGCAATCCGCCGAGCCAAGAGCTTGACATAGGGGGTGGCGGATTCATCGTTGACAGCTGTCCAGGAGTCGCGAGATTCAGCAGCAACGTTCTTAAAGGGAGGAAGGCCGCGGGCTTGAGATGGCGCGGGCTTATCCGCCATATAGAACCAGGACCCTCTCCATCCGATGGCGGAATCCAGAGGCATGATGAAAGGGTATTCCTTCGACCGTCGTGGAAGAAAGCAAACCGTTCCGCAGGTTCGGAGGGATCCGTCATCTTCGTAATTGGCCCGCACAGAGAAGAAGAGTTGGAAGAGGTCTACCCTGGGACGGATCTCGAGGTATCCCTCGCACAAAGCTGCGTAGCCCGCCACAGACACCAAGCTGTTTGGTGATATGTGGTGGAGCTGCAATCCGTAGAATTTCAGAAGATTAGTAAAGAAAAGAGATGGAGGCATACTGAGACCCCTCTCCACGTGAAATTTGAGCATCACGATCTCGGAGGGGTTAGGAATAGGCACTGGGGCCTTGAAGTCAGTCCGCCATCCAGATTCAGCTTGAGGAGCCACAGTGCCCTCGCCTTCCATGGCATGTACGTCAGAGTCCTTAACATGGGATTTCTGCCAATACCCATGGAGGTTCTGAGGGATCTGCTCTTCTTCGTCCTCAGCACCTTCCTCCTCAGCTTCGTCATCCGCTTCCTTATCTGCGGGATCATCTGCGTTTGCTCCCGCCATCTCCTCTTCAGCTTCAGACATAATGTCCTCTGGGTCCAAATCCGCCATTGCAGGATGTGTTCCCTGAGTTGACTGTTGCAGGGGAGAATCCTCCTCCTCGGCTTCGGAATGATGGCGGGAAGGTGATCCGGCGTCCATGGCGTTGAGCGAAAGGAAGATTCCGCTGTGAAATTTGTGAAGTGCCTGAGCAAGCTGCTCCGGCGGAAATAGCTACCAGCGGCGAGATTTTCCGCGGCGGCTCATCGAAGAAGATGGAGCTCTCGTGGCGGCGCTGAAGAGAGAGAAAGCGACGGGGAAAATGAGGGGTAAACTGGCCGGGGGTGAGAGGCCGGGGTATATATAGACCCCGGGCCTCGAGATTTGTGCCCGCCATCACCGCCGCTCGTCCCGATCGCAGAAACCCTAATCCAGTGACACGTGTCCAGGGGTAAAAAAGTAACTTGGCGAAAACAGTGCATGCACTGTAAATCTTGCCCTAGAAGGAACTACATACCGGAATTTACGGCGGATTTCCACGGTATGATCCAACAGATCCCAAAAATCTTGCTAAGATAACTACGTCGCTTGATCCGTTAATTACGGCGGATTAATAGATGGAAGAAGGAACAGCAAGATAACCGCCATCCCAGCGCAGAAGAAGAAGAGCTATGGCGGAAGTATTTCACCAAGACTATGCATGGCGGATGTAGATGGCAATCTTGAAGTTCCCTGGGGGCTACTGTTGGGGATATACCAAATGGGTATACCAGTGACGTAGTCCTAAATCAGCAAGCCAGGGTGGCCCATCAGGGGTGGTATGGCGGATTCGCCATACCGGGCGGCCCAGTTGCTGAAGTTGCCACGGCGGTACTGGATGCAGGCGCTTATGGCGGATCCTCAGACAGGCCTGGCGGATTACTGACGACAGGCCCATGGCGGATCCGGAGACGGCCCATGGCGAGTTACCTTGATGTACACACATAGGACTTAGTCTAGGACTCCAAGTTGTATCCGCTCCGGTACCAACGTGTAGCCCACGCCAGGCGCCTTTATAAGCCCGGCGTGGAGCAGCCCTTGAGGCAGAAGAGATGTTCTAGTCATAAGGCCAATCGCATAGTGAAACAGCCAACCTCATCATTGTAATCGAGCACTTGTTGCCATATAGTGAATTATAGCAGCACGTAGGATCTCGCCACTCTCGCGGGATCTGAAGCTGGGTAAACTCGTGCTACCACCGTCCTGGATCGCTCCTCCGTGTTCACCCCCTTCCACAAACCGCCATACCCCTACCTCTATGGCAGATCTGTTGACGAAACCACGATAGTACCAAAGTGCAACAGGTGCTATTCAAGAGTAATTGTTGTCACATTTACTCAATAGTGACTATAGTTGCACAAATTGACTCTTGTGAAATTTATTTCACATGAGTTATTCCAAGCTTCATACATCCTCTAATAAAGCATAAAAACTTCATCAATTATAAATTTTTTCCTAGTCCAACTATCTCTCCAATCATATTGATCTTTCCCAACTAAGCTCACAAATTTGTACCTCACAATTCATACTTCCCTTGCCATATCTTTCTATCATAACATATCAATAAATCTAAATTGTTAAACAAATACTTTTCAATTGCTTGATTGGTTTAATTGTGTTTGTATGGTGTGTTTATGTTATGTTATTTCTGTGCTATAGTTTGTGCGAGGAACTACGTGCTTAGTTGAGAGAAGTGAAGCGTTGTGATCTTCAAAAGGCAAGTGACACACATATCCCCTACCTATTTTTACTACTGCATTAGTGTGTTTCAGTAGTATGCATGATAGGTGAAATGTTCCACTTTTTATCAAATGCTTAGATCCTAGTAGTGTGTAGCTACCCTCAAACCCCACCTGTTAGGATGCTAAATACTTTGAAAAATATTGATGCCATGCTTTGATCACTTGTAAAAGTGTTTTGTGAACAAATTAAGAACTTCAACTAAAATGAAACACCTGGGTGGATTGGTTTGATGATGGAGGCGATGTTGAGTGGCGACCTGGGGCTACACGTTGTGTAGTTGCTGCCTGGGCATTCACTTGTGGTTTGCCACCCAGGAATAAAGAGGTTACTATGTCTTCCATGCTTAGAGTGCTTCCAGTGCAGCCTTATGACATTATGGGCTCTGTCTTGACTGATTAGATGTGAGAGTGCAACTTGTGTGCAAGAAGATGGCGGGTAGTTGAATTGTAGGTTGGGAACGGATCTTGCCAATTAGTTGCTCTCTCCTCTAAAAGGTCTCATCTCATTTTATGTATGGGCATAAAATGAGTCGTAAGGTGAAAGTGCACAACCCTTGCAAGGTGTCAAAACTAATCGATTAGCCGAGTCCTCGGAATGGACAATTGAGTCTCTAGACATGGAATGTACGGAAGAATCTCATCACCATTTCTGAATGAATAAAATTTTGTCTAGAAACCCCTAGGTAGGGGCTAAGGACCATGCACTCCGAGGGGTGGTGGTTCCTGATGTTCCAGCTTTGTTGAGTTTCGCCCAGTGCTACATGCCTAGCTAGTATGTGGTATTTGGGGGTTATTTCGACCCTTTGAAAATATAAAACTTTGAAAGAAGGTTTTGAGAAAGAATTATAGGACAAAACTGGCTTTATGCAAATCAGCCTATGAAATCCACCGGCTAAATATTCATGTAGATAGCCTTTTCACCACAGCCACCAAATATGTGTCATTTGCCAGTACATCATTGTACTAACCCCTTTGGGGCTGCATATTCAACGTGCAGGTTTTATTTCAAGTAAAGAACTAGGATTAGGATCTCGAGCTTACATACCAACATGCCTGCCTGTGGCACGTGATGAAGATGGAGGCTCATTGCCACCTTGATTTTTCCGCTGTGTATTTGTAAGGTTTGAATACTTTGTATCTGGATCCACGATGTAATCTTGATACTATGCAATGAATATTTCATTTTGATCTGTGGTGCTATCAGTGATCCAGGGAATAGCACTTAACACGGATGTTCCACCTTAATCCAAAGGTGGGGCGCTACAGAAAACTTTGGGACAATGCACATTATACTCAGAATGACAACTATGCTCTCTTAGACAGTGCATAAAGATAGAAGATGGTGACTCAACATAAAAGTAAAAGAAAGGCCCTTCGCGGAGGGAAGCAGTGATTGCAAGTTTTATAAACCTTCAAAAATTATGGTACTTACTAGCTTTGAGCTCTCATTGCCCCCATCATAGGCATCTTGAATGGTTAGAGTTAATGCGAGTACAATTATGAAGCATATGCTTGACAAATCATAAGTTAAAAACCTCGTGTCCCATGAAGTACGAATACCCAAACCTCATGCTACTCGACTTAGAGTCCCAAGCAAGCTCTTGTCATTGTAAATATATGTGTATCATCGAGAACCGCCAACGGGGTACCTCCTGCCCAATGACATGGAACAAGCCCACATCAAAATGAGAAGACAAACAGACAATGAACACCTCGGCATCTTTTTTATTTACCATTGGTATAGCTTTTTATTGTGAGATGCGTCGTTGAATGTCCACTATGGGCATGCTGTAAATTTCCACCATGAATGATGCATGGCTTAGATTAGCGGCCCAGGCGTTTCCCTAACACATATAAGAACTCCATGATCTCGCAAGATTCCCAACTTGTTTCACATCGCGAGTATCCATAAACAAAAGATCATGATATCAACTCAAATGAAAGATAGTGCAATGTTGAAAGCTTGCCCCATGACGGCATGGCTGGGCTAATTTCCAACTTACAACTTGCAAGCATAACAACTCAACATAAGAGAGCCACAATGTCAAAATTTTAAAGCGAGAAAAGTAAAGTGTGCCATCAGGTTCGTGAGAGCTTTACTGACCAATTTTCGAATAACACCAAAAAGAGTTTAATTTGAAGGATAGATAAAAGCAAGTCAAATGTACTTTGGAATAGCAAACTGCTAATAGGTATGTATGGTGGACACATTGGAACAACTTGGTTCTTAGGAGTATGATGCACGAGTAGAGCTCATACTCAGTACAAAATGAGGGCTAGCAAAAGACTGGGAGCGACCAACAAAGAGAGCAATAATGGCCATAATCATACAAAGCGACAAAGCAACATTAAAAGAAGCATAAGATGGCATCAAAATTCAAAAACTAATTGATCATATAGGCTTATGGCAACTTTGTATGAGTCTAACATGTGTGAGCATGCGCCAAGTCAACCCAAATAAAGCATCAAGGAGAAAACCAAAATAATGCTTCCAAATAATAAAAACAACGCATGATTTTTTTCAAAGGCTCATTAAGCAATCTCAGTCATTTGAGACAAGTCATGCTACAGCAAAACCACTAAGCATACTATCAAAAAGACATCAAGCACGACATGTAAAAGCCCAGGCCGCAGTCTACACAAGCTCCTTTTTGTACCACTTTTTTATATAAAACTTTTTCTCTTTTCCAACACCATTCGAACCTTTTTTTGAAACAACTCTATTGATGAATACCAACATGGACCAGAGGTAAAAATATACCTTGATGCAAATATATAACAAGATATGAACATAAATCAAGGCGAAAAACGAAAGCTAAACACAGTTCTAGAAAAAGAGAACACTCGTTGAACGATAAGAGTAAAAACGGAGTGTTCTTGGCAAATGAAAAGCAAGGCAATTTCTCCAAAAGAAATTTGTTGGGGTCCAACCATTTATTGCAGCAAACAAAACTAAATAAAACTGAAAACTAAAACAACTGACGCTCCAAGAAAAAACGCATAGTGCATGAAGCAATAAAAATATAGTGTGTTGAAAGGTAACCTGATTTTTGTCGATGAAGAAGGGGTGCCTCGGGGGCATCCCCAAGCTTTGACGCTTGTACCTCTTGGATATTTCTTGGGGTGCGTGGGCATCCCCAAGCTTGAGCTTTTGTCCATTCTTCAACTCATCTCATCATTCTCCAATCCCTACACTTGAAAACTTCCTTCATACAAAACTAAACACAATTCTATTAGCAACATTAGTGTAAGCATAACAATGAATCAACCCCTTTTTGCTTCAGGTTTCAACTCAAAACCACCACATATAAAGCATATACTACTGTAACAACTTCCCCAAAAGTTCCGTGATCAAAAGAACTCAAAAAGAAAGCGATCGAGCGGCAAACATAAATAATGGCAGAAATCTGTCAAAACAGAACAGCTGACAAAGGTCGAATTTTTGGAGGGTTTTCTGTTGCTCAAATCAAAAAGTGTATAACTAATGAAAGTTTGGATATAACCTGGGGCAAACGCACAAGAAATCTCAGGTCCAAAAGATATTCTGAGAATTTTCATGAATTTTTACGGTGCAACACCGAAATCTGTTTCAGGACAGCAACATCCTCAAATCTTACCTCACTCAAATTAGAGGCTTCTCTTGGCACAAAAACGAAATAAAAATGATAATGAGCGGTTATTACAGTAGTAATAACTTCCAAGACTCAAATAAATGAAAAAGAACTGAAAGTAAAACATTGGGTTATCTCCCAAGAGTGCTTTTCTTTAACGCCTTTGAGCTAGGCTCAATGATTTGAGAAGATGCTCACATAAGAAATATGAATGGAAGCCAAAAGAGCATCAAGGAGCAAATATAAAACACATTTAAGTCTAACCCACTTCCTATGCATAGGAATCTTGTAAGAAAATAAATCAAAGAAGCACATAGTCACAAGTATGGGTAGATAAAACAAGAGCAACTTTAGAACTTTCAATATAAAGAGAGGTGTTTTAGTAACATGAGAATTCCAACAACCATATTTTCCTCTCTCATAATAATTTTCAGTAGCATCATGAACAAACTCAACAATATAAATATCACACTCACCCTCCTTTGTTAAGCATGGAGGGCGATCAAATAAGGTATTAGTTAAAGAGTTACTCTTATTGGGAGGTAGACATGGGTAGCTCCATTCTTCCTCCTCTTGATCATCACTCTCCTCCTCTTTTTCATCCAATGAGCTTCCAGTTTCAGCAATTTCTTCTTTCATAGGCTCCTTCAAGACATTATCCTCTTCCATTGGAGAGCATCTATTAAGATATTTAAGAATATAGCCATTCTCTTCCTTGTAGTTATCAAAGCAAAATTTAAGTATATCATAAACCTCATATTTATAAGGTGCATCATCAGTATTTTCAAGCAAATAAGCAAGTTCGAATGCACCCTTCCAAGCAATAAATTCTTCAATTTGTTCCACATCATAAAAGTCATAATTTCCATTAATATAAGAAGATATGGTAACATCATCATTATACTCACATTGAAAAGGGAGGTGTTTATACCTCCTACAACAACAAGATTCATCAAAACAATAAGTAACATTATAAGTAGAGCACACATTTCTAGCAATGATATACAATATATTGATTTGTTCCCATAGGTGTTTCCCTTTTTGTGACAAGCGGTGTTCCTCATAATAATTTTGCTGCTCTTCCCTGAACCCAGCTTGCCAAAAAGATTTAGTTTCAAAGAAACCAACCATTGATAGAAAGCATGATAAAGAAAGACAATAACAGACCAACAAAAATAACAACTATAGCAGGAGCTAATTTTTTTGTATTTTTGATAAAACGATGCAAGTAAAAATAAAATAAAGCAAAACAAAAACAAAGTAAAGGATGTGCGTGCGAAACTCCCCTTGCAGAAGTCTTCTTTTTCCCCGGCAACGGTGCTAGAAAAATCTTTGTTGTGGCGGTGTGTGATGGTGTAAATCACCGTCCAGTTGGGAACCCCAAGAGGAAGGTTTGATGAGTATAGCAGCGAGTTTTCCCTCAGTAAGAAACCAAGGTTTGTCAGTCCAGGAAAAACCCAAACTCAAGAAGGTAATGCTTGCTAGCCTAGTGACACTCCAACAAGGGCGCCGTTAACGATAATGTGTTAGCGCATCTTCAACTAGTAGCAACATGGAACCTGCACACAACACAACCAAGAACTTTGCTCCCAACTTACGATGAGATTGTCAATCTCACCGGTTTGCTGTAAACAAAGGAATGAGCGTATCGAGTGGAAAGCAATAGTAGTATGCAAGTAAAGTAAACAGTGCGAGTAAAGTAAATAGGTGATAGCAATGTAAAGGAAATTGGACCGGGGTTTACAGTTCACTAGTGGTGTCTCTCCATAAGATAAATAACACATGCTGGGTAAACAAATTACAGTTGGGCAATTGATAGAATAAAGATAACGTGCATATGTCGAGAGGATCACTATGAGATTTACTCTGGGCATTAAAACAAGATACATAGACCGCCATCCAACTGCATCTATGACTAATAGTCCACTCGCGGGGAATCAATCCGAGAACCCCTTGAGTATTAAGTTGCGAACAACAGATAACTGCATTAAGCAAAGTGTGTAATGTAAACAAAGCATATGCTCTTGGACATAAGAATGTTGTTTTCTCCCTAGTGGCAACAGCACATCTACAATCTTAGAGGTTTCTGTCACTCCCCCAGATTAAATAGAGGCATGAACCCAACTATCGAGCATAAATACCCCCTCTTGGAGTTACTAGTATCTACTCGGCCAAGATAGCTACTAACAACGGAGAGCATACAAGATCATAAACAACATAGAGATAACATAAGATAATATTCAGCACATCAACTCAATCATAACACCAATATTCATCGAATCCCAACAAACACAACATGTAGAATTACATAAAGGTAGTCTCGATCATGTAAAGACAACCATCTAGCTACTGCTATGGACCCGTAGTCCAAGGTAGACTACTCACTCATCGCGCCGGAGGCAAGCATGGCGATGAAGAAGACCTCCGGTGGCGATTCCCCTCTCCGGCAGGGTGCCGGGAAGAGCTTCTGGACCCTCCCGATCTCGGGTCTACTACGGCGGCGGATCGCGATGTGTTTCTGGAAAATTAATCGGGTGTTTAGGTTTTTCCCGTCGGGGGGTCTTTATAGGCGAAGGGGCGGCGTCAGAAGTGGACCGAGGCGGCCTCACACATAGGGGGCGCGGCCAGGGCCTGGGCCGCGCCACCCTACTGTGTGGCCGGCTCGTGGCCCCTCTCCATCTCCTCTTTGGTCCTCTGGAAGCTTCGGTAAATTTCTGGATGTTTGGCTTTTTTTCGTCCAATTCCGAGAATATTTCCTGTGTAACTTTTCTGAAACACAAAAATAGCAGAAAACAGGGAACTGGCATTATGGCATCTTGTTAATAGGTTAGTTCCGGAAAATGCATAAAAATGCTACGAAGTGTAACGAAACACTAAGCAAATGGTGTAAAAACAAGCATGGAGCATCAAAAATTATAGATACGTTTGAGACGTATCAGAACACAATACAGCACCAGGTCCAGATGGTTTCCCAGCTAAATTTTACCAATCAAGACCTCCAAAGCTACTAGTTCACTAGTACAAAACTGAGTATGACATCCAGTTGCTGTAGTCGGCATTTTTGCTGACAAATGAACGACTGATCGCCAATTTGTGACCTACAGTGGTTAACTATAAGCACAGCCTCTAAAACAAAAACAACCAGATGTGATAATATACTATTCCCCTAGGTCCAGATTTAGGCCGGAGGCTATTGACGGTCAGTAAAGGACGGGGTAAGAGCGTTTACAACTGCGTCCTCCAAAGGGATTTAAGATGCACAGGACACTTGGCCTCTTCCAACCGTGCGTCTAGGACCGACCATAATGCACCAGGTTGTGCAAAGGGAAAAAAGACTCCTATTAGAATAGAAATCCTGACAAGGAGCGAGGCCCCCATCATCGGTGCTAATAGGAAATTGGAAAGGAGAACAAGGAGATGAAAGGAGAGGCAACCTGGAATGGAGTTATTCATCTGGTCCTTCTTTTTCTTTACTAGCGGACGTGCCTTTTTCGCGGGACATCGAGTGATCATGTAGTTCGACCTTCTCAGACCGCTTTCATGCAAGGGAGGAATATACTTGACGGGGTAGTAACCTTGCATGAAGCGGTCCATGGGCTACACTCTAAGATATTAAATGGGGTTATTTAAAGTTGGACTTCGAGAAAGCCTATGACAAGGTGATATGGTCTTTCCTCCAATAAACCCTCAAAATGAAAGGTTTTTCTGACGAGTGGCTTGTTTTGATTAATTATTTTGTGTCTGGGGGTAGTGTGGCCATCAAAGTAAATGATGACGTCGGTAAATACTTCCAAACACTGAAAGGTCTTCAACAAGGCGATCCATTATCACCCATGCTACTTAATATAATGGCTGATATGCTTGCCATAATGATTGAACACACAAAAGTTGATGGTCTCATTGAAGGACTGATCCCACATCTTGTGGATGGGGGACTATCTATTCTTCAGTATGCCAACAATACAATCCTTTTTATGGAATATGACCTGGAGAAAGCAAAAATGTGAAGTTGATTCTTTCACCGTTTGAGCAATTATCTGGTTAAAAAAAATAACTTCCATAAAAGTGACTTGTTTTGTTTCAGTGAGGCTAAGACGAGGTCAATGCATACGCATTCTTGTTTGGCTGCGGCCAGGGACAATTTCTTATGAGGTATTTGGGTATCCCGATTCATTATCGGAGACTTACACTTGCTGAATGGAAGATCGTCGAGGAAAGATTACAGAAATGCCTTAGTAGTGAAGGAAATATGCCCTAGAGGAAAATAATAAAGGGTTTATTTGCATATTTCATTTAGTTCATAATAAGTTTAATATTGTGCTATAACTGTGTCAGTCGGAGAATGCTGATACACATGTGGTATTAAACAACCAGAGTCCCTAGTAAACCTCTATTACTAGCTCATTGGTCAACTGATGATCAGTTTCCGGATCATGTAACATTTATGTCTAATTGACAATGAGGATCATGCCATTAGGTGCCATGATGGACATACCCAACTTTATTGTGTAACACAATCGTGTCATAATGTTCATGTTGCGATAATAAGAAATGTTGTAACCTAAATCCTTAGACCATGAGATCATATCTAATCACCGCTACCAGCACATGCTTTGATACATCATCCGTCACTCTGTAACTAGGTGACTGAAAAGATGTCTTCGGGTATTCCAATGGAGTATGCTGAGGCATATGCATCAAGAGCGGGATTTGTTCTTCCGCGTGATGGAAAGATACTCTCGGCCCACTCGGTGAGATTTCATCCAATGTTGTAACATGTGACTAGGTCACAGGGACGGAATATCACGAAACGAGTAGAAGGCAATATTGGTAATGAGATTGAACTAGGTATGGTGATACCGACGATCAAGTCTCAGATGTTGCAACTATCATAGAAACAAAGGGAATAGGACATCGACTTTTGTGGTTCAACGACGAAAGACCCTTGTGAATACACAGGGATCATGAGGGATCGCCGGATCCCATTGATGATTATTTACCAGAGAGGAGTCTCGGTGATGTATGGAGTATTCTCGAACCGTCGAGTAATACACTTAAGGGTTCCATGACATGTAAGATGGTTTTGGTATGTTCGGAATTGTCGAAGGATTGACAAGAGAGAGACGGAAAAGTTCCATGCTGATCCAAAAGTTGTTTGGAGGGTTCTGAAAGGAGTTTCGGAGCAACGGGGAATTAAATAATAAAGTAATTGATATTAATTAATGAATTAATATTAATAAAATATTATTTATTTTATTTAAAGAGCAGCCCACCTTATTGGGCCCCTCCCGAAGGGAGGCCCAGTTAGGCCTAGGCGCCCCCCTTATTGGATAAGGGTGTGGGAAACGCCCTAGGGTTTTTGGGGTGGGCCAAAAGGGGCCAAAAGGGGCCCAAAGGGAGTGGCTGGCAAGGGTTTACCCCTTGGCCGCCCCTATCCTCCCCTTGGTTGCCGTCATCTTGGCTTGGGGAAGGGGCAAGGTTGTCCCCCCATCCCCTATATAAGGAGGCCCTCTGGAGGAGAGCACACACCAAGGCCACGAGCCAGGAGCTCTCTCCTCTCTGGTGCACCTTCTCCACCTACAGTGCCACCAAAATATCGTCCCTATTATAAAAGAATGGAAACAATAGATCTCATAGCAAGATCCGAAAGATACCATACCACATCGTGCGGGTGGGCATGAGACAATGATGAGCAAGCCACCGGCGAGAAGATACTTTTTAGAGACGGGGCTGTGGTGGTTGTCGCCGGCAGTGAGATCGGCCAGCTGGGATCCCTGTTGGTCGTGAAAAAGAGTGTGGCGGCTATGGAATGTAGGTGACCGGACGGGGACCGCTGGTGTGGTACTTATAGATAAGGAGTAAGGTAGGGTTAGGCTTGCTGGGCCCTTATGGGCCTTCTTTCCCACACGCATATTTCAGAGAAAGCGTGTGCGATTTTAAACAACGGTCATGTATCGCATACAATTTCTGAGGGAGAACTGTTTGTGTTAGTAAATATCGCACACGAACTTTATGATGAAAATTGTGTGTGATACAAATAATCTCATATGGCTAACTACTGGAAAATCATTTGCTATGAACTAAATTCAAAATATAGCTTCATATATAAGATATAGATTGCCCATGTAATACATAATTAAACTTATTCAAGGAGAGCTACATTGAGACGATCTACATGGGTATTGTACCCAGCCAATTGAAAGCACATCTTAGCAATCTCGAATCCTAGACGAGTATCTAGAGCGGCATACTTGACTTGTTCAAAGCTCAATGGTACGTCGGCCCATCCTTCTCTTCTGATGGCTTCTATCTCCGGATCATTTTTAGAAAGATTGGTCGCGCGCCCCAAAAATGGTGATTCTATAGTTCTCCAGCATGTGGACATCATGCTGGATTGCCGCGCCCCAGAACATGATCGCATCATTGTTCAGGAACTCCCTTAGGAGCTCCGACACTGCATCCACATGGCATATCTGGAAGACCAGAGTCTTGGACGCCACAGAGAGTTGCAGGACGGCGGCGCGTTGCTTCTTCTCTTGCGAAAGATTCTTTCGCTTCACATTCTTTACTGCGTCGGTGTACTCGTAGTTGAGGCCAATGCACATGGAATTCTCCGGTGCGCGGTTGAGAAACTCCCGCTGCACGTGATGGATCCACCTCTTCACACGTGATGCTCGGAGAGTGTCTGTCACCCTTAAGTGCATGCCTTGCGCGACAAAATAGTACAGCCTGCTCCTAGGTACGGACGCCATAGCTAGCACTCCGTCTCTGGATTATGATGCAATATAATGATGGAAAGATCGAGAGGAGAATGCTAGGACTGTAACCGGTGTGCTGATCTCGTTTCGTAATCGATCATAAGATTTTATAGTGCGTTAATCAGTCTACAACACCATATCATTAATTTGTTGATCAATATTAGCACGGTGGCGCCGGATTTCAGGCGACTAGCCAAGAAAGCGCCACCGTCGCCAACGCATACTTGGAAGGCCGGAGGAAGGCGAGAGCACACGCGATGATCGGAATACGAGGAGGCAACTTTAGGAACACAGACGATTAATATGGCTACCGCGTCAGTAGGGTTGAAAACGGAACGGAAACGGGCGGAAACAGGCTTTATCGTTTTTGTTTCCGCATGTCTTACCGGAATCAGAAACGAAAATGAAAACCCCGGAAACGAATACGAAAGCGGCAATCATCGGAGACGGATACGAAGCGGATTAGTGACGAATACGTTACGAAAACGGACATTTGTCGAAATAGTTAAATACCTCCGATTATACATAAAAACACACAAATAATTTAACAAAAAGATAAAAAATAGTTCACATAGTTATACTAATTAGCCAACTAAGGTTAGTATTTACTGGATTAGTGGATTTAGTATTAGCCTGGCCTAGTTTTATCATGTAAATGTAGGGCTTCTTTACATGGGCCTAGCCCACTTATATTTCCGGAAAGTTTCCGTATTTGTTTTTCCGGAATTTCCTTGCCGTTTCCGTTTTCATCGGAAACTGCTCACCCGTTTCCTCTTTCGTTTCCATTTAAAATATTCCGTTTCCGTTCCTTTTTCGCATAATACCGTTTTTGTTTCCTTTTTTTGCTCTTTGTTTCCTTTTTCTCCGGAAACGAACGGAAAGTTTCCTTGCTGTTTTCAACCCTACGCGTCAGCGATGGACCAAGAAAAAGAAAACGATTGAAGCAGTGTAAGCGTCGCGAAATTAAAGCACAAGGTGCCCTATAGGGAGCCATTTGTGACTGTAGTGAGGATCAGTAATGGCAACCCGTGTACTCCCTCCGGGGCGAATTAGATGACGCACGGGTCTTTTTAGGAAAACCCCCCTAGTTTATTTCACCTGAAGGAAAACGCCCTTCCACCTCACGGTCCTCCCCTTCGTCTCCGCCTGCGAACGTGCCGTCGGCCGCGACCGCCGTTGCCGGCGCCGCCCGCGCCGCTGCCTGCTCCGTCGTTCCCTCAGGCTCCTGCTCTGCTGTTCCCTCGCCGCTTTCGTCCTCGCCGACCAACCAGAATGCAAGGAGGGGAGATCAAGAGGAAAAGAAATCCCCTTTGTGTGCAAAGCGCGCGATTTGGCCGCCGTCGCCGCGTCCTCGTCCGCCGTCCTCCCCGCTCTCCTCTCTCTCGGCGAGGTGGGTGCTTCTCGGATTTCTACCTTTTCTCTTGGCGCTTTGACCTTATCCCTTTTGCATCTTTCCTCTTAGGCGGCGACCGTAGGCGGTGAAGGATCCCTGCTAGCGTCCGATCTCGCCACCTTCAGCTGCGCCCATAGAATCCCCACAGAAGATGCTGCGGGGCGACATCGGTGCTGACGGGATGCACGGCGTCCTCGACAGTGGCGGCGACCGGCGCCGTCGACGCGGCAGGGCGGCGGCACTGGATAACTTTAAGAGGTATGTCCCGCACGACCCTAACCGGCTGCACAACTAGCGTGCTCTCAGCTTCTTCTTTGCCTCAAATTTTCTCGCGCGGAAGAACATCAGTGATGTGATTACTGAGCATCTCTTCGACTGTATCGCGTACTGAGCATGCGAGCACTGAGTAACTGTAATTAGCTAGCTCATTAGAGCTGAATTGGAGTCTGAATCCAAGACAAGAGCTGATCTGGAGTACCATCTTTTTCCCCTCCGTGCGTTTAGCTCTTTAGAGCAAAGATCTGAACCGGGATAATGATTAGGAGCGCTTTGCAATCTGTTGTGTTGCAATAAGTTAAAATTGAGAGTTGTGTCCATGGCTTAATCTTGCCTTGCAGTAAGTCAAAATTCAGAGTACTGCTAGAATCTCAAGTTTTAGTTCCAAACATTTTCTGAACTGAAACTTCCAGTCCCTGATCATATTTCTACATGCTATCCTAGTCATAAAGGACATTTCTTAAAACATATCTACACTAGTATTAGTGATTTGGCTTTTGAACAATTTTTTTGCAAGTTATACAGGGATATTCAGAAGATAAATCCGATAGGCCTTGGCCGATGAATTTAACCTAAGCAACACAATCATTGACTATATTCTGTCTCAAATCAGCCTCCTCCTTTGGTACCTTGTTGCAAGCACAAAATTCTGATTCGCTGCTAACAGCACGACAAACTGATGCATGCTCCCTGACTACAGCATTGCAGTAATTTTGATCAGATTTACTTGGGTGCTGCTGCTGCCCTGTTTTGCTCTGAGTTGCTTTCTAATGTGCTCCATTTTATAGGCTGGAGCAAACAGCAGCTGGTCACCATGTCGGGGCTCGCCGCATGCGTGGTTCTGCGAGTCCCTTCTACTGGTGCCCCCGACGCTCTCAAGACATGCGCTTGCCTGTTCAAGGAATGCAGGTGACTCTTTATTCCGTTGATTGAAGTCAAACCCAAATTCTTGTTTGCATATTACAAAGAACAATTTGGGGCATTGAAAATACGTCTCATTTCATAGGCTGCCGGAGCTATCTGTTCCCTCCTGAAAAGAAGCCGGCATTGGAATGTAAGCTAACAATTTGGTCATGTTGTAGAATCTGAAGCTTTCCTTCAGTAACTACTGTCATTTAATCATGTTACTTTACTGTCATTTTACATGGCATCTATCCACTCGCCAATTTGAAACTTGAGTAATGAATAATGTGGTGTAAATTGGCATATATCCACCTGGCCGAAATGACATGCGATTGCAAACACTTGGAACTCTAAATTACTTTGGTATGTCTTCAAAATCTTTGTCATTATATACAACTTCTGGTCTAATGCAATATGCCTACATCTACATGCCCATGCTCTCTTCCAATCATCAACTGTTCTACTCGATCACAATTCACAAGCTCTTTGTCTTCGGCTCTCTGTGTATGGGTTCTCCTCACTGTTATTTGCAGGCGCTGCCCGTCTTCCGGCGTTTCATACTTGCGTTGGTGCTAACGATGAGTTGCTCACGGAGCAATGGTACAAAGATCAGGGTATATATCCTTCTATCTGTCGATTGTTCTTCCTTTGAGCCTAGCTATTACTCTGCATCTGCATGGGATTATTTTGTTATCTGCATTTTCGACCTGATCCAGTAGTCATGTCGATTTTGTTATCTAGTTCATCGGTGTTCAGCATTCTGGATCATATGTCTGTGCTGCTTGACTAGGTGTCAAACTAGTTCTTGCGACGAGGGTGGTTTCTGCCGACGTCCGGCAGAAGACGCTGCTCACAGACACCGGAGAGACCATCAGCTACAAAATTCTCATCGTCGCGACAGGTGCCCTTCTATATCTGTATATTCAAGAGTTGGCCGGGGAAATGCTACTCCTAGAGAATATACTTACTGAATGTTCAGTAAGTGTTGGCCATTCACCTAGAGTTTGCAACATTCATCTTGGATGAATGCATCAAAGTACTTACTGAATGTTCAGAGAAATTGGAAACTGAATCTACAAGTATGTCAGGTTTCAGGTGAAGGAGCTCGACCTCAAGGCTGTGAAGGAGTTGGCCGTGGAGGAGCTTGACCTCGAGGTCGTGGAGGAGTTGGCCGTGGAGGAGCTCAACTTCGAGCGGGAAGGCAGCGGCGCCCGGGACGGCAGGAGGTCAGCGGCGCGAGGGACAGCGGCGGACGCCCAGGGAGGGCCGGCGGGAGCTCGAGCACGGCCGGGGAGGAGGGCCGGCGGGAGCTCGAGCACGGCCGGGGAGGAGGGCCAGCGGGAGCTCGAGCACGGCCTGGTCCAGCAGAGGTGGAGGCGGAGGCGGAGGCGGAGGCGGGGGCAACGAAGGCAGAGAGCGGAGGGGGCGGAGGGGAGAGGCCGGCGGAGGCGGAGCCTGGCCGGCGGGCGACGGCCAGGAAACTCCCGATTTTGGTTTTCCTGTCCAGGGACCCGATTTCAGAAGACTTAAAACTACAGGGGGTGTTTTGCAAAAGTTCATTTGAATGTCAGGTCCGACATCCTTTTTGTGCCGAAGGGAGTATGATATTTCCATACACGATTTACTAAATATCACTGTTTGTATTTGCATTATGTCCACGCTGGAGCCTGTCCGAGCCTCCGGCACATGGTCGACCCATATAAATAAATCACATCATAAATGGCACATATTTTTTGTTTGCGATGGAAGACTTAAAAGGCCTGATCTGTACTGTACTACGAGGAGCCCTGTGCGGCGCCGATACCTCCGTGCCTGGACGCGATCGGCGGGCCTGCACGCATCCTCTGTCAGCTTTGAATTGATGGCGATTGGCGCGGCCAGCCCTGTTCTGTCGACTTGGACAGCCCGTCAGCTGCTGGATTCGGCGCCTGAGCCCAGCCTGGTGGAGGCCGTGGCCTCGGCCTCGGCCTCGACAGCAACCATAGTAGCAACCAAAATGCCCACACCTCTCGTTCCATTCCTACCAGGACAAAATCTATCTAGCTTGGCTTCTGTTGGGGTGCAGCAGCAGCAGCAGCTCCACGGGAGGAATCGACCAGGTTCTGTGCTACTACTACTAGGTACTTCGAAGGCAATCCAGCCAGCTTGCTTCGTCGTGATCGCCGGGAAGTACTCGGCGAAATGGGAGTGCGCTAAACATTGTCTCTAAATAAATACTCTTTGTCTTCAGATACACGTTTATCTCGGGCTTGTGGTCTCTCACTCCGGCCGAGGAAGTAACGTCTCTAACATGAAAGCCGCGCAGAGTCGCAGTGCAAGGAAAGGAACGTATAGACTTCACGATACATTCCCTGTTAGGACTCACCTTCAGAACACTGAACACATAATAAGTAAAAATTTCGACTCATTAGAAACTCGGGGAGTGGTGTGCAGAGTGCATATGTTACCTCTATATAAACTGCTTTTTGAAATGTTAAAAAATTGCATCCAAAAAATTCACACGTACATCTTCACATGCTACGCGTGTACAAAGTTGTTTGATGAAAAATCGAGTTGTCCTGTGTCCTATGTAAAGAAGACAAAATTCGATACTAAAAATAAAACTTTTCACATGATATTTTTTAATCTTTTTACGTAGACTACAAAAAAAAATCGGATTTTCGCGAAACTTTATGAACACACGTAGAATATGGATATGTCACCGCAAAACTTTGTCAGATTTTTTTGATAATTTAAAATGTGATTTTGGTGTAGGGAACATATGCATCGGGAAGTCAAATTGAACTTCCGTTGTCACACAAAACTCACTCCTGTGCACCCAACAATAAATGATAAATTAGTGTGTATGTTTCCTTTATTTGAAATACATTTTAAAATGTTAAGAACTATATACAGAAAGTTCACACATATATATCTTCACATATTTGGTGTGCACAGAGTTGTTTCATGAAAAATTGAGTTGTCATGTGTCGTGTGTAAAGAAGATAAAAATTGGTGCTAGAAATAAGACGTTTCACATGATATTTTGTTATCTTTTTACACATACCACAAAAATATTTACTTTTCACGAAATTTTACGAACACATAAAGATTATGAAGATGTCATTGCAAAACAAAATTGTCAGAATTTTTTGACAATCTGAAATGTGGTTTTTTTAATGGAGGGAGTATATGCATCCAAAAGCTAAATTCAATTTTTGGTGTCATACAAAACTCACTCTTCGGTGCACCCTACAACAAATTAATAAATAAAAATTTCAACTTAGTAGAAACATGTCATAGAAATATGTTATTCATATAACCATTTTCATTACATACAAGTGTATATTGAATAGCAACAGAGGTGGAGCATACACAGAATCTTGGTGCATAAATTCACCGGGTAAAAACCATGATTTTCTTCTTCTTTTCACTCCCCTCCAAGTATATAAAAATTTCAACTCAGTAGAAACATGTCATAGAAATATGTTATTCATATAACCATTTTCATTACATACAAGTGTATATTGAATAGCAACAAAGGTGGAGCATACACAGAATCTTGGTGCATAAATTCACCGGGTAAAAACCGTGATTTTCTTCTTCTTTTCACTCCCCTCCAAGTATATAAAAATTTCAACTCAGTAGAAACATGTCATAGAAATATGTTATTCATATAACCATTTTCATTACATACAAGTGTATATTGAATAGCAACAGAGGTGGAGCATACACAGAATCTTGGTGCATAAATTCACCGGGTAAAAACCGTGATTTTCTTCTTCTTTTCACTCCCCTCCAAGTATCATTTCTTGTGCGATCAGCGACCCCTTCAAGTATCTTATCGTCTTGTCTAGAACAAATTAATTACAGTAACACATACGCTCAGCTGTCGTAGGTGCGGCACTCGTCGGTCTCCGGGTTGTCCTTGCAGTAGGTCTCGAGCGGGTCGGACTCCTTGAGCTTGTCTCGGGCGTGGCTCGCCGCGGCGCTGAGCTCCTCCACCTCGTCCCATGCCGCCGCGCACTCCCCGCTGGCGCCGTCCTCCGAGCACGTCTCCTCCGCCTCCTTGATGCTCTCCGACACCTTGTCCGAGATGCCCGGCGGCGTCGCTGGCCCGCCGGCACGGCAGGCGACGACGCGGCTCGCCGTCGGGAAGGTGACGCGGGTGGCCACCTGCGGCCTCGCGAGGACGTCGCCTCTGGCCGCCGCCGCGAAGGTAGACAGGCTCACGTTCGTCAACGCGGACGCCATTGCAGCAGCAGCTAGCTCTTTGGTCGATACGAAATTTCTGTGGTTGGAAGCTGTAACTGGACCTTGAGTTCCACACGGTATGGTTTCATATTTATAGCTCTGTTTGCGTGTGTTCGGGAAGAGAGACTTTTACGTGCACTCGTTTCCTATCACTTCTGGGCCAATCGTAGTGGGCCACGTCGTCTCCATTCGAGATATTTTTTAGGCAATGGAAGGGAACAATGGCAGGAAAGATCTTCTCTTCTCTCTGTTCGTGATCGCTCCGCTCGGGAAGATGAGTGTCAAAGAATTCTTGGGTGTTTCTTCGTGCAGAAGTTCGGGTTGGATACGAAAGTGATACGAGGTTCAGGTTGCGCCAGGAAATGGTTTGACAGGACGCTAATTTGATTTTGTCTGAAAATATCGGGGTATCGCTGTAACCGGGTGGCTAGCCAGCTACTGCATGCGGCTTGGGCAAAGACATTGAGGATTCGGACCCTACGGCCTTGTTTGGTACAAGAGTTTTGGTGAGGATTAGTGGGGATAATCTTCATCAAACCTCAAATCCCCACTTACTTCTAAAAATATGTTTGGTACTAGAGTATTGGACGAGTTTAATCCCTGCTAATCCCCACTTTTCTCCAAATTTTAGTGTATTTTTCTTAATCCTCAATACTCTATTTCTGCCTAGTGTATCGTGAATGGGGTTTTGTGGGGATTAGGTAAAGGTAGAGGTTTCACCCAATACTCTAGGGGATTATTCGCACTAATCCCCATAAAAACTCTAGTACAAAACAAAGCCATACGCGAGTTTGCCCCGCAAGAAAGTGGCCCACTATCTTTTTTACGGAATTGTGGCCCATAGCCCATATGTTCTCATGTATGATGAAAAAAGTAAAGAGACAAGTCCATCTTACATGTTGTGTGTAACAACCCAGAATTTGTAACCCAAGTCTTATTAAATAAAGAGTCAAAAATTGGACCCAAATAAAACTTTTTATCTATTATTGTATGCATACATGTATTTTCTTTAATTGTATTTCTATGATTTTATGTGTGTTCTTTTTGCTTGAGCATTGGTTAGATAATTCTAAGTGAACCAATAGAAACAACTAAGAAAGATATTAGGAACCAAAAGAACCAAAAATAAAAATAGGTAAGAAAGAGATAAAGTTAATATGATCTAGAAACTGTTAATGACTACACCACTTTGAGCCCTTAGATTAAGAAATCTACAGCTCACCTGCAGGTTTAACCTTTTAGTTGAGCTTAACCAAGTTATGGACTAACTCAACCAATCAAGAGCTACCAAAAATTCAAATTGGAACATCACTAAAACTTGAGCAAAAGTTGGAATCTGAAACAGGAACCATTTCAAATTTGAAATATAAATTTTTGCAAAACTCCTTCTTTCTCCAGAACAAAAATATGCCAGGGTACCTTATCCAATTTGATGAGCACCCAAAGGGGCAAATTTGAAAAATTCGAATTTTGAATTCTTGTGAGCATTTCGTCGAACACTGGCAGCAACAAATCGAGTGAGATCCATTTCACTGGTGCAGCACTGTTCTGGCGCGACCCAATGCTGTAGCCATGCCCTCTGGCCGCGCCTCGATCGATTCCAGCCCCCTCTGCCCCGACCCAAGCCATGGAAGAAGGAGGAGAAGAGGAGAAAACGCCCAGGACCCCCTCCCAGGAACCCTCTGTCCCGCGCGATGCCGACCGCCTGGAAGGCGCCAGAGGCGACCCACAGGACCCCGCGGCCGACCCAGCCACCTCCCAGCACGCGAGCGTGAACGTCGTGGCCGGAGCGAGCTTGCAACGCCGCCAGGACCCCCGCATCGTCGAGTTTCTGGCCGAGCTTGTCCCCGTCGCTCTGGCCTATATAAACCCCCGGCGATCAAACGAAACAACGCACCTCACTCCCCTCTACCTCCCAGACATCGCCGCTTACTCCCTCGTGCCCTAGTTCGCCGTCGCCAACCTCGCCGGAGCAGCACTGGACGGGCGGAGCGCCGCCGCGTTCGACCACCTGGAGGCCAGCTGCTGCAGGGAATCGGAAGAGGAGGAGCACCGCCGCCGATCCCGCACGTCGCCGACGAGCCCTGCTTCCTCTACGCGTCGCCCTCGCCGTCGAACACTCATCTCTGCGCGCAGGTGAGCCCCCGCCGTGACTGAGGAAGAAGAAAGACCCTGAGCCGTTGGATCGCGATCGGACGATAGCATACCGATTCGGGTTTCGTAATTAGATCTGACATCGCGACCCCACCTGTCAGTCCCGTTTTTATTTCCTTTCCCCGCGCGAAACGGTATGGGCCGGCCCGTTCGGCGTGATTCGAAATAGGGCCCGGCTCGTTTCACGTTTCGGTCCGTTTCGTTTTTAAATAAACTCCCGCCCTTTTATTTATTTCGAATTTGTTTCAGATACAAATTTCAAACTTTAATTCCTAGAGTTTTATAAGTCCAAATTTAGCAAATAAATATTCGTTGGAAAACTTAGAAAATACTCTATCCAATAGTACTGGTTGGATTTCAATATCAGTTAAGAATAAAAATGGTTATGAATAGTGTGACCCTAGCTTGTTAATTAATGAAAGATTTCTAGAAAATTAATTAAGCTATCAAAAATCATGAAAATAAAAATGTGAACTTACTAATAACCCCTCTTACTGTTAGTCAACACTAACCTACCCCAAACCCTATTAGTGTGATCATTTAACTCCTAACCCAAACCTATTTGTTAGCATAAAATGATAGATCACTAGTGCACACTTAGAATTAATTATCCTCAATGCAATTCACTTAGTGGATCATTCCCACTTGAACTTGCCCTAGTAACCCTAAATCAACCCCAATGCTGCACAAGTGAACCACTTATGCTACTTAGTAGAGTAACTAGCTTGCACACTTGAAGAAAAACTTCCCATCCAACACTATAAAAAATTGCAACATGAATACTTTGGTTAGCAAACAAAGATGTGTGCTTGGTGTGTTGTTAGCTTGGTGAAGTGATGGTGTGTTTTGTGTTTGTTCGTTATTAGACGCTAGTGTTGCCGAGGAGGATATTGGAGGGGATTATTATTATCAAGAAGAAGAAGAAAACCCCGGACACTTTGCCAACCAAGGCAAGCCATCTTTTGATTCATACTCCCACTACCTAGTTTTAATATTGCATTCTACTTGTTTTAAGTAAATTGCATGATTGAATTGCTAGAGTAGAATGATAGGAGTAAATTGCATGATTGAATTGCTAGAGTAGAATGATAGAAGCATATTGATGTCTTGGTTATCAAGAGCATCAAGCTGAGTTTATCCCACCATAGTAGTAGTACTATCACTCAATGTAGTTGCTTAGTCGCTAATAAAAGTTGAGGCTATCTCTGGAGGAACCCCATTTGAAAAGTGGTGACTTGAACTTGAAATGGAGATCTCTCCTACATAATGGCTTTATGAAAGAAAATCAATCTTGATTAAGAACTATGAAATATCTTCGCAATGACAACGAGTGATGTACCATGGGAGCCAATTTTACCGTACAACCATATTACCCCTATATGGGAAGGGGCTCAATCCGTAGCTTGTTTACCTTAGTATGGGAGGTCTTGCATCACATATTCATGGAAGGACTCCACGGGCGGATACTTCTTGACCAAGTGGATTCCACTAACCCGGCCTCCGGGATGGGCAGAACTAGAGGCGCCGGAGCGGGAATTCCGTATCCCGGGCTCTAGGGAAGGATCCTATACTAGGATGAGCAAGTGAAAGGTTTTGTTTGATTATCTGAACCTCGCATACTTTGTGTATGTCGAACCGTGGATTTCTCCCGGCAGATGCATCGAATCTTGTGGGTAAAGTGTACCCCTCTGCAGAGGCTTTGAAACTATTCGAATAGCCGCGTCCGCGGTCATGGACGGTTGGCAATCTGTACTTGACTTTTGTCAAGACTAAAAATAACAAGGGTGACTTGGTGAATGACCTGATTTTGAATTGACATGACTTGACCTTGATCTTGACACATTGAAGTTCCTCTTTAGAATGAACTTAGAGAACTAAACCTCTTCTCTACGAATGAGCATTCTTGGGAAATAAAACTAGCTTTTGCAAACCAACTTAGTGCTTAGTCCACTATACCCAACCTTGCATATCTACTTCATCCTTTCATTTATAAGATGGTTTGCGAGTGCATCCAATGTACTCACGGCTGTGTCCCTGGCTATCAACTTGGCCAGACTATGGGGAGGAATACCAGGAGGAAGGGTATGAAGAAGAGTACCAGAACTAAGCTCGTCTCCGTGAGTCGCCAATTGCCTGTAGGGAGGAGGCATGGGCCGAAGACGTTATTTCCGCTGCTATATTAGGTTGTAATATGACTTGGTCTATATGACCCTTGTAATTGAATCATCGCATTGTAATGTCTATGGAACTGGTTATCAACTACGTTATGTATATCGCAACAATGATTCTGGGATTGCGGTGGAATACATAACGGGCACTTCGAATTTGTTATCAAATTTGAGGTCGTCACAAGACGGCGACCGCTGGATCTGGCCAGGGACAGCGGTGGCGAAGCTGCGGCGCAGGTCACGGGCGAGCTCGGTCGGTGCGTCTCTGTGCGCGTCGTAGAACTCGCCGAGCGTGGTGCTCGCGCGGCGTCGGTTGGTCTCGTCCTCAGCCGCCTTGCCAAGGAGAACGAGGCACGTCCGCTCCAAGGCCTCGGCGACCCGAGCGGGATCGATGACGCGGTCGAGGGGAGCGCGCAGGTCCACCACGGAGACGTCCGGGGCGTCCCGCTCTGGGAGTGGAGCATCTTGCTCCTGTGGAGGTGGGCGCTCGAGCGACGGGCGCTCGGGGCGCGGTGAGTCGCCGCCCTCATCCTCTCCCAGGGCCATCACCTCAACCAAAGCGCCAAGACTGCTCCTTTCGCCGCAGCTCGAACCTCCGTCGCAGGGAGAGTCGAAGACGTCGGTGATCTCCTCCGGGAAGGGCTTGGCGACGTAGAAACGGTGGCCGCCGACGTCGAGGAAGGAGCCGCCGTTGCCGAAGCCGTTCTTGAAGTGGGCCAAGTTGTCGTCGATGCAGTCGAAGGTGCCGAACCTCCAGACGAGGCCGGAGGCGACCTTCTCGCCGGAGGGTCCCGGCCGGAACTTGACTCCGCTCGCCACCGCGCTTTGCCCCACGGTGGGCGCCAACTGTCGTGGGAATTTAGAGACAGTAGCCATGGGGAGGCTTATCGGAGGGGCTCGACGTTGGTGACGATGGGTCCGGCTCGGGATTGTGCCAACAGAGACACCTCGATTTACCCAGGTTCAGGGCCCTCCCGGTTGGAGGTAAACCCCTACTTCCTGCCTGCTTCGTATTGATTGGATAGTAGCGATTACAGTGCTCCTCGAGCTGTTCGGCTAGAGGAGGAAGAAGAAGATCGGATCTCCCCTATGCTAAGGGTCCAGGCCCCCTTATATAGACGGGGGCCTGGTTACAGGTTTCGGTAACGCTTCGGCCGGCTGCCGGCTCCTCGGCGACGGCGTCCTTGGCGTGATCTCCTCTGGCCACACTCTGGCAAAGGCACTTTATAATGTGCCTTTTCCCTGGGCCGGCATCTGGAGGGCATATCCCCTCTCCTTTGCCTCGGATCCCGCCGTGGGGAAGGATCTTTGTCCTCTCATTGGTTGGTCGTGATCGTGGCGCTCGTCACTCCTGTCCTACGCCTCTGCCGCTCTTGTCGGGACCGTCCTGCTTTCGGCCAGACAGCCGTTGAGAGGTTTCGTCTCCATCGCCCGGCTCCAGTCCTCCTCGGTGGAGTCGTCAGCCGGCCGCTGGCGCAGCCGGCCCTTCCGGCTGGAGCCGGTCTTCTTGCGCTGAGGCCGTGGGATTCCCTGGGACGCCAGCCGGCATATTGCCCGGCTCGTGGTGCGCCCCCTAAGTCATCCCCACGACATGGTGTATCAGGGCCAGTTCTAGCCGCGCGGCTGGAAGAGGCCAAGCGTCCCGCGTATCCTAAATCCCTTTGAAGGACGCGGCTGGAGATGCTCTTACCCCGTCCTTTACGGACCGTCAACAGCCTCCGGCCTAAATCTGGGCCAAAGGGAATAGTATATTATCACATCTTGTTTTTGTTTTAGAGGCTGTGCTTATAACCACTGTAGGTCACAAATCGGCGATCGGTCGTTCATTTTTCAGCAAAAAGGCCGACTACAGCAACCGGATGTCATACTCAGTTTTGTACTAGTGAACTAATAGCTTTGGAGGTCTTGATCCTGAGATGGCTTATACATTTTGTTTTGGCACGAGCCATATACACATGCACGCACTAGCGAAATAATGAGGCAGATGATTGCTCTGGTAGGTTTTGTCCCGATAGGTTAGAACATTATCATGCACCCTGCCGGTCTAGTGCTGATTGGCTTGACCAAATTAATCCTGCAGGAAAATTATCGCGCGCCAACCAATTCATGGTCCAACTGTTCCTGTGTCAAAGTAGAGCGTCGTCCCAGAAGACCCACCGGTGACGCCCTCCATGAGCGCAAACCTCATGTCCTCGGACGGCTTCCAGTGCCGCTTCCTCTGGTTGATGAACCAGTTGTTGATCTGCTTCGGATCGAGACCGGTCATCGCTGCGAGCCTCACTTTATCTTCTTCCTGTGCACGGCGCAACCCACATCAGACACTGGCCATGATAAATGAAAGGTTTCAGCTATACAAAGGCTGCGTTTTACAACAGCTTACCGTAGGATATGGCCAGCGGTAGTGCGTGTTCCACCAATCCATGAGAGATGTTCGTGCATCCTTCGGCAGCTTCCCTTTCTTTCTCTTCTTCAGGAACTCGGATCGAAGTCGACTGAGGCAGCCACTGTACTTCTTCAGAAGCATTTCCTTCAGGTCATGGTCAGCTATGCGGGAGCTGTGCTCTTGACCTATCTCAAGCACATCGGTCTCTCCAGAGCATTGTTCATCATCAGAGGATCCCACCATCTCATCTGGTATGGAAATAGGAACACGTCAGAGGTACATTCTACCTACATCTATGCAAGTAGTACATTTATGCAGGATAAGTGAAAAGAACTAAAAACAAACACATTCACGATTTGAGAGTAAAACGTGTGAGTTGCAATAATTTAGAATATGGAAACCCTTATCCTTAATATAATAATTAGAGATCAACTTTATTGTTGATGGAATATATTGTAACTTTTCAGGTGTTCACGACTTGCAGTGAAATGGATGTAACTGAGAACAGTTGCCCTGAGCTGCGAAATATTTTGTTGACCTAGTTTAATCCTCTCTAGAAGTTTACTTAGGAAGATAAACCGTGGACCAACATGGCTCTTAATGACATATACATATTGTCCGGCATCAAATTATCATATAATCCAGCTCTCGCTGTGTTATGAGCCATGTAATAGAGGCAATACATATAGGACTGTAAAATAAGGAAAATACTTATAGGCGCTTTTCATCAGTATACCATGGGAATCTTTGGGATTAGTGAGGGGAATATTAGCTTCAATAAAACATTCCTCTCTAACACATCTAAAATAGCTTCCTAAAAATGAAAGATGCCTATAACCAGAATTACCCTTGATCAATGGACGGTTAGGGTTAAATACCCCTCTTACCCCCCCAAGGCCATGTACAATGCAAGGTGCTTATGAGGGCGCTTAGCAAAATAAAAGAAGCATTTTCTTAAGCACCAGTGCTTATTTTAATAGGAAAGGGGCATCTACCTAGCACAAATAAGCACCTGTTCTTAACCAGAAAATAGTTATTTCTCTAAGTACCTCCCTAAGCATCTTGCATCGAAGATGCCCTAAAAGGTAAGTTGGAGCATCTGAAACTTCTCGTAAGTTTACAGTATTGGTCATACTAGCCAAAAAACATTCCAAACATCTCAATGTAGACAAAAGTTGCCAATATTGTAGTTTTGTAATTGGCATTATTCGCTAACTTTTGCACTTTGTATCATATAAGAAGTTATTAGTTTTCCTTTCATGTGTGATAATTGTGCAAAAACCTTCTATCCCCCAAAATCCCTATAGAATGGTCTTAAAGCCATGTTTCAGTGGGACCATGCAGTAGAAAATCTTTCATGCACATGAGCACATCAATGTGTAAATAAAATCATCATTTTTCACCATATTAGAAAGAGAGCTACTGCCTCTAAAAAAAGAGAGAGCTACTATCTTTTCTCTATGCCACTAAAAAGTGCATTTCAATAAATTGTTTCTCTTTCCCCTTGCTGGTCTCATTCCACTGGAAATCAATAAAAAACAGTCTTACAAAAAGGACATCACTGATTTATACTTTTCAAAATATGGCAGAAGGGCCCCTGCCTATTCAATTTCCAGCAAACTACCATTATTCACGGCTATCAGCAGCACAAAAACAATCAACGAAAAAACTGACATTTTATAAACCCCTTTTACTAGTGATGAAGGCAAAATGCAGAACCAAAAATGGAAGAAACCAGTAACCCGACATGCATGACCTGAATGAGACGAAGATACGTGTCAGTCATTATGCCAATCCATATGGCTCAACCCTCTGCTCAAATTTCCCGATTTGTAAATAGCCAAGATAAGATTCCATTAGGAAAATGTCTTTGTACATTTCCAATGTAGAGTGATATAACTCCGATCCATTTTCCATATAATGGTGAGACATCAACTGCCACAGCATCATCTATCATTTCACATGAGCCCTACATTGGAAATATATTATCTCCAGGAAGAAATATGGTCATGTCTTCAAAAGCTATTAGTTTAGTAATTATATATGGTAAAGTTGGTTGTCATCTGTCTCTCTTAGGAGTGCACTCTGACAGCTGTTTGAAGCTCCATAATTCTTGATGTGACTGTCGTTCAAATTATACTACACGCGTAAAGAATTATGGAACAAAGGAAGTACAAGCCAATAACAGTTTTTACTGAAATATTGTTAAGGTTCTTTTTAGGAATCGACCTTCCTAGTTTCAGTGCAATTTATGTCATGAAATTTAGTGTTAATTACATTTTCTGTGAGCAACATTCTTTTCAGAAAATAGGGGTTGGAAGCTACATATCTGGGCAAATGTATCAAAGAGGTATTATCTCGGTAGACAATTTTTTGGTGATTATCTGATCTCCGACTTTGCTAAGTTTAAAATAGTTGTACATCCATAATGTTTATATACAAGCTGACAACTACGGAAATAAGCACCTTTTTTCATTATTTATCAGATAAAGTTTCAGTATTTTTCTACGTGAGCTAAGAGCACATCACACAATATATAAAGGACATCAAGTGCGTGTCAGTGTTTCCAAGACATAGAATGTCACAATCTTTAATATGCAGTAATAATACTAATATCTATAAATTAAGAGCATCCCTAGAATTGACATCCATGATCCATGTATTTTGTAAATCAACCCTTACAGGGCTAGGGCTGGCAGTTGGCACAGATACATGCATGCACAAACTTTGACTTTTTTTATGATATGAATGATTGCCAAGTTTACAAATGCATCGGCCATAGGTAGGGACGTAGGGTATATATTATCTCGAGTATGAAATTCTACACGATCTAAGAATCCTTGCAAACTGTAGAACTTGGATCAAAACGTCAATGCTGTATCCGAAAACTGGGGTACCACAAGGACTTGTCAAATCAAATGCAGCGTTGTTGTCTCCTTGCAAAACATGCCTAGCTGCATTCTACGAACCCGGACCAAACAATAGACTTCCATGTAAAAGAAATGATGCCTACGCTCTTCTGATGTTTCTGGCAAGGATTTGACTGGAAGCTCCGTCACCTTGCAATCCAGCTAGTGTTCTCTACTGACAGAAAAGCAAGTTCGTACTGTTTTAATTATTGCAAAGTGCAGTACACCCGATGCTAATTTGTACTCCTAACCCCTCCATACTAACGTGCTCATCCGTAGAGGAACTGTACCAAAAGGTGGGGGCAAAATATGAAAATATATCAGGAAAGAAAAGGCTGAATATTTTGCATGCCTCACGTATAAATTGTGTGCTTCATCGCTCATATGACCTCAAATCATACTTTTATTGTATGTAGCTCATACTTTTATTGTATGTAGCACTGCACAACTTTAACTCCATGATATAGTTGATCGCGACTAACACACAAACCCTACTCAAGGATTAGTTAAAACAATTATCGCCCCATTCCTTCAGCGTTTATCCATTATATATTAATAATGCAAGTTGCAAGGGCGATATGAAAATTAACATAAAATATTGCTGTCTTGTATCAAGGCCTGTTTACTAAATATAAAAAAAATCAACAGAAGAATGGAGAAAAGAAACCGCGTGCTTCACCAGAAATTACCACTAACGTGGTGGTATTGATACGTCTTGTCAAAGCACAGCCACCGAATCCGGCAAGAGATCTCCTAAGCACGAGCTCTAATAAAAGCTAGCCTGTGTTTTTTAAAACGAAAATTATCAGCATCGTTCAGTACGAGTCCGGTAGCAGCTAGCAACCGGCAAATGTCCAGCAAGCTGGAGCAAGATTCTCCCTTTCCGCAAAGCTAGCATCCACTCTCCGAGCAAGGTGAGCTGAGATCACTCCCACCGCAGCAGCACAGCAGCACACAGTCTCTCAAGTTCCATCAGCCAGGTCTAGCTGGCTACTAAAGGCTAGCTAGCTAGAGATAGAGAAAGAAGAAGAAGCCTACGCAACCTTGGACAAAACCCTAGGTACACAGGCAGCCCTGACCCTCATACAATGCTTTACTCCACCCCTCTGACACCCCTGCGCCCCATTTGCATGGACACGATTTGACATCTCAACACACCCTACACTGGATCGATGGATCGATACGTCTCACAGGTTTCTTTCTTTTCATACACGTACGCCACACCAACAGCAAAACAACACACACCAAGGAGCATCAATATACAATGTGCAATAATATTCAGTGGGAGCTAGCTTGGGATAAGAGCTCGATGTGCACGCGAAATCAACTCAGGTAGTGACCGTTTAATCGATATTACCGGAGTGCGTGGCGGTGGCGGTGGCGGCCGGCGAGCTGCCGCCGCTGCAGAGGTTGCTGAGCTGCGTCTGGATGCTGCTGAGAAACGAAGCGGCCTCGTCGAACGGCCGCGACAGCTCCTCCTTGTACCGCACCAGCACCCGGCAGTACGACTCCTGAATCGATTGCGCGGGCGCACACACGTGCGCGCATGTAATAACAAAGAGATCAGAACAAAATAAATTCTGGCTAGCAAGAATCGCAGGATTAACGGAACGTATCAAGCAAAGCTTATAATATGGCTAGACATAAAACAGACTCAATTAGGTGACTCAAAGAGCGAACCATAAACTCGTCGAGCTCGGGGTCGACGCCGATCGACCAGGCGCCGACGCGCCTGTCCCGGCCGATCTCCTCCAGCAGCGACGCCACCTCCGGAGGCGCCCCAACCTAAAATAAACAACCGCACGCTTGTAGAGCTCAATTCTCTTTCCCGACCATATCATCCACGTCTTAACCTCAATTCTAGCATGAAGTCGCAAGATCTTCCTCAACGTGGATAACCCACATACCTTGCGGCATTCGATGTAGGCGGAGAGGAGGGCAGGGTACCGAGGGTGGCTGGCAATCTGCGCCTTCATGAGCTCCGTCAGATCCGACGTCGAGGGGCCCCCAGTGCCCGCGCCCACGCCGGACGACGCTTCGCTGGCCGCGCCGCCGACCCGCGAGATCCCCGGGTGGATGCTGTACAGATCCTCCATGTAGATAACAAGACACAGCCGCTGCGAGCTCACCTGCGCATCACCCAACTACTATATATGACCAGTGTAATCTGTATATGTGCACAAGTGGTAATCGAGTACCACTGTAGCGAGTTGTTCTTGTGTGTTGCGGTGGAGCTCGAGAGACTCTAGAGAGAGGGAGCAGGAAAGCACAGACTCGTGGGGAATTTAGCAGGTGTTTGCACTGCAGCTTCATGAGCTGCAGGTGCAGGTGCGGCAGCAGCAGGAGCTTGTGAAGTTGTGATATATCTGCAGGGGAATACATGGGAGCCAGGGATGGATGAGGAGGAGAGAGAGAAAACTGGAAAATAGAGGGCTAAGTATCATTATAATACTATGTGGAGAAAAAAAGGAAAGGTTTGTGAGGTGTGACTTTGTGAGGCCAGGTAGTTGACTAATTATTTGGGTAGGGAGACCAGATTGGGATGTATATGAGCTGGCATTTGGACGATTGCCCTCTAGAAGCATGGAGTTGATTGTCATCCCAATTGAATAGGTTTTATCTTATGGCTTATCTAGTTTATTTTTGTAGGTTTGTCATTATTCTTATCTATAAAGTTGAGAATTAAGTATCCTAGACATTTTTTTTCCATATCCAGACAGAATATTATTTTAGGAGAATAATTGATATTGGAACACACCATGTTAACAAGGAAATCACACGAAGAGAAGATACTATATCGTGCCAATAAAATATACTCTATATTATATTTTCATTACCAATCTCCCCTTTCATTAGAATTGTATGGACCACAAGCTTGAGATAGAAGTCATATCTAACCGAAAACTACAATTTTACAGAAGTCGGTAAGCATGCTATATTTGATGCTTGTGGAAGAGAAAATGGCTGTATTTTCAGGAAATTCATTTTAGCTCCTAGGTGTATATAAACCTATTATCTACATACACATATCAAAATGTAAAAAAAAACCAAACATATTTAGCGTGTACATCTAGACATATTAGGTTTACACAGAAAGTTTCGGAAAAGATGAACATTTTTTGTTGTGTGCACAAAAAACAAAATGTTTGATGCTTTAATATGACTATTCATGAGACTTTTATTTGTATTTTTACAAAGATCACAAAAAGTTCCTTTTTTGCCGAACTTTGTGTGCAAACACAGAATGTTCATGTGTATACGTGAATATTTCTTTAGAATTTTTCAAAAAAATTGAAATGTATAATTCGGGCGAGGAAGGGTCGAAACCCTCCGCATCTTCCATGGGGGTCCTAAATATGGGTATATAAGGGTGGTTTAAAGACAAAAATCCAATACATAACTCTGAAGTAGCACTTTTTTTCACAAACTGGACTATCCCACAAGAAGATTATGAACGTGTAGCATGAAACTCTCACTTCGAGGTCACTGTTGTAAGAACTTGGCATCTTTTTAGGTTACTCATGTTCCTATGACCTATTCTAACACACACTAGGTGAATGCAATGCACCTTTTGAGGAGAGAAAGGAGAATTATTCAAAATGTAAGGGTATGGTCATGAAATCTCTATGAGAATACTGATATTAAGGAACCTCTTGAAGAAGAGCAAGTTCTCAAGTTATCACTTTGAGCCTTTGAGGAGACCAAAGCTTTGGATCTTGCCAATGTGAAGGAAACCCATGATAGCACTCTTGAGGTGGCTAGTGATTTTAAAATAAAAAATGATGAGATTTTACTTGTCCATGCTAGACTAGTTGAGGACTATGAGCAACTCAGAAAGGAACACCAATCCTTGCAGAGTGAGCTCACCAAAATCACTGAGCCTAATGCTTAACTTCAAGCCCGTTTCCTAAAACAACATACCAGATGATGTCATCTCGCTATCAATTATAGTGCTTGCGTAGCTAACGCTTTTTGTGGAAAGCATATCTTATTGAGGAAAACACTAAGTTAAAGGCCCAAATTGAAAAGGTCTAGCCACATGTATCCAAAGTGATAAGCACCTTAGTGATCTTTTGAGCAATCTAAATGGAAATGTTGGGAAAGAAGGGATAGAGTATGTTCCCAAGTCCAAGAATAACAGCAGCAACTACAAGAATAAGAAGCCTACCCCCTTCAAAATGTTACCAAGTTTTGTGAAGGAGGGGGGAGGTAATTGAGAAGGTGAACACCATTGTCGGCGGTGATGCCACGAGGGTAAATCAACCTCATAATGATTTTTCCAGGAAAGAGTATCCATCTTCTATGCTTTCCAAAGAAAAACATGGATATTTTATGCTATATTTGTTGGTTCTCCTTATAAATATGTTGAATGGTCTATTTAGGTTTCAAATGCCCTTGTCACTAACAAAAAAGGGCCCATCAAAAATAGGTACCTAAAACCAAGACTTGATTCATTGTGGGATTATGCTTCCGGTGGAGGTTCATGAGTTTTTGATAGTGGAGCAACTAATCATATGACTGGGACTAAGGAGATGATTCTGGATGTAAAACAAGATTTTATCCACCAAAACGCGTATCTCATTCGAGGATTCTGTTGGGATTCGTAGCAGAAAACAAAAAATTCCTACGATGCATTTCCCATGATCTATTCTACGTAATAGTAAGGTAACGGGGCAGCAACGGTGTTCATACCTTTGAAGACCGAGAGCGCGGGAAATGTTCCCGCACGAACGTTATCAAAGAAGACAACCAAAGCCGACCTTAAGGTCGTGTAGTCGAACATGTTGATGAAGACAAAGTACCGCAAGTGGAGCACCTCCGTGGTTTTACACACGTACGATGTATAGATGCCGCTCGGGCTCCGGTCCAGCGAATCAGCGGAAGAAGAAGGACTCAGACCAGAAATCCAGCAGTGCGACGAGGTCCGACTCGTGGAGCTTCCTCTAACTCGCGGGTATGACTCCAAACGTGGGAGCCAAGAAAGAGAGGAGAGGATGGAGAGATGGGATGAATGAATAAGGGGGCCAAGGGCCGGGGTGGGTGTATATAGGTGGAGGGGTTAGGTGGCACCTCCACGAGATGGCCCTCCCCTAAGGAGGGGCCACCCTTGGTCATCGGACCCTAGGGAAACCCTAAGGCACCTGGCGCCTTGGCCCTGGCCGGCCGCCCCGTAATAGGCTTCCACAATGGTGGCCTATTAGGGGTTAGCCTTTTCTTTTATTTATTTATTACTCCCTTCGATCGAAAATAACTGTCGAGGACATAGTACAAACTTTGTACTAAGCTAGTACAAAATTGCCGACACTTATTTCCGATCAGAGGGAGTATTAATTAGTTTCCTTTTAATATTTAATTATATATTAATTAAATATTAAACAACACCTTGACATATCTCTTTCACCAAAACATTCCGACAGTACTTGGAACCTTTCCGGTGTCTCCCTGAACCCTTCCAATATTACTCGGAACATTTCGGATTAACTCCTTACGATTTCCAATAATTTCGGATCAATCCCTAAGCGTCGTATACCCTTAAGTGTGCCACCCCACGGGTCAGGAAATACTCTAGACATGATCGAGACATCTCTCCAATTAATGATCAACAGTGGACTCTGGAAATCCGTGCTGACCCCTGTGCATTCCACAATTAAATCATCGTTGATCTGCAAACATCGTATCCTACTCTCTTCGTCTCGTGATACTAGATCTTGTCCGAGGTCCGATCAGCGATATATCTATATCGTGTTCATCCTTGTTACCAAAAAATATATTTACTCGTTCTCATGACATTGCCTCCTCCATGATCTAGTCACACGCTTGCAAGCTTCATAGATGCAACTGTCACCAAGTGGGCCCAGAGTATCAATCTGTCACGGGGATGGAAAAATCCCGCTCTTGGTGCACACGCCTCAACCTACCCCATTAGCATACACGAAAACACATTTTCAGTCACCCGATCAAGGAAGTGGCGGTTGATGCAATCAAATCAGCCACCAGATGTAGTGATTAGATGTGACCTCACGGTCTAAGGATTAGGTTACTTTGTTTCTTAGTTAATTGCAATGTTGAAACTTAGTACTGATCTCATCGCAATACTAGTGTTGGGTGTGTGTCCACACATGACCTCATTGTTAATTGACATAAATGTCCATGATCAGGAAACCTTAATCATCACATGACACATGAGCTAGTTGAATAGAGGCTACTAGGGACATGTTTGTTATATGCCACACATATACTAAAGTTTCCGCTTAATACAGTTATAGCATGACATATATTATATTATGAACAAATGAGATATGATAATAAAACACACTTTATTATTTGCCTCTAGGGCATATCTCCTTCAGTCTCCCACTTGCACTAGAGTACAAATAAACTAGTTTACAATTGGTAATGATCTAACACCCATAGAATCTCGATTTGGATCAAATCTTGCCTATGGAAGAGGCCTCCTCAACAGGTCCGCTACATTTAGATCCGTGGGTACTTTGCAAACTTTGACTTTACCATCCTTTACATATTCTCGTATGACATGGTAACGTCGTAGTATATCTTTTTGGTGTCAGCAATGGTGACCATGTGATCACAAAAGATGTGCACATGGTTGCACATCCTAGGGAACACTCCAAGCTCAATGACGAACTTCTGTAGCGAAACCGCTTCATTTGCCGCTTCAGCGACCATATACTCTGACTCCATTATAGCTTTAGCCACGAGCGATTGCTTTCCGCTCCTCCAGCTCACCGCGCCTCCATTCACCAAGAACACATATCCAGTTTGAGACTTTTTGTTGTCTGGGTCAATGTTGAAGCTTGCATCAACGTAACCCCTTATGTCAAGTTTGTCTTCACATCCACCATAGACCAAGACCATATCCTTGGTATTCCTAAGATACTTTAGGATACACTTAACTGCACTCCAATGAGGAACTCATGGGTTACTTTGAAACCGGCTCGTCAAGCTAAGAGCCAATGCTACATCTGGTCGAGTACTTAAAATAACATACATGATGGAGCGTATGGCGGAAGCATAGGGGATGTTTGCCATCTCACTCTTCTCATTTTCTATTGCTGGACATTGAGTCACACTCAATGGATCACCTTTCTGAACATGCAAGAACCCTTTCTTAGAATATTCCATTCTGAACCTCTTTAGAACCTTGTCAAAGTAAGTACTCTGACTTAACGCTAATAGGCGCCTTGATCTATCTCTATAGATCTTTATGCCTAACACGTATGCAGCTTCACCCAAATCATTCATTGAAAATTTACTGTACAAATAGTCCTTCACACTGTTCAACATTTTCACATCATTCCCTATCAGTAGTATGTCATCTACATACAGTACTAGGAATGCAACTGAGCTCCCACTCAGTTTCTTGTAAATGCAGGATTCTTCCATGTTTTGGACAAATCCAAAAGCTTTGATGACTTCATCAGAACGATGATTCTAGCTCTGAGATGCTTGCTTCAGTCCATAAATGGACCGCTGAAGCTTGCACACTTTACTAGCATCCTTAGGATCGACAAAACCCTCCGTTTGTACCATGTACAATTCCTCCTCAATGTTGCCTTTAATAAAGGCGGTTTGGACATCCATCAGACATATCTCATAGTCGAAATAAGGAGCAAGTGCTAATAGAACCTGAATAGACTTTAGCATCGTTACGGGAGACAATGTCTCATCGTAGTCAACTCCTTGAATCTATCAGAAAACTTTTGCGACAAGTCGTGATTTGTACACGGTTACATTACTGTCTGCATCAGTCTTTTTATTGAAGATCTATTTATTCTCAATGGCCTTGCGGTCACTGGGAATATCTACCAAGGTCCATACTTGGTTGTCATACATAGACCTTATTTCAGATTTCATGGCTTCTAGCCATTTCTTAGACTCGGGGCCTGATACGTCTCCAATGTATCTATAATATTTGATGCTCCATGCTTGTTTTTACACCATTTGCCTACTGTTTCGTTACACTTCGTGGCACTTTTATGCATTTTCCGGAACTAACCTATTAACAAGTCGCCATAGTGCCAGTTCCCTGTTTTCTGCTATTTTTGTGTTTCAGAAGTGATACACAGGAAATATTATCAGAATTGGACGAAACAAGTTCCTGAAGTCTTATTTTTCCCAGAAGCTTTCAGAGATCTGAAGAGGAGACGGAGTGGGGCCATGAGGTGGTCACACACCAGGGCGGCGCGGCCCAGGCCTGGCCGCGCCCCCTACGAGTGAGACCGCCTCGGTCCACTCCTGATGATGCCCCTTCGCCTATAAAGACCCCCCGATGGAAAAAACCTAAGTACCCGATCAATTTTCCAGAACACATCGCGATCCGCCGCCGCCGTCGACCCAAAGATCGGGAGGGTCCAGAAGCTCTTCCCGGCACCCTACCGGAGAGGGGAATCGCCACCGGAGGACTTCTTCATCGCCATGCTTGCCTCCGAAGCGATGAGTGCGTAGTCTACCTTGGACTATGGGTCCATAGCAGTAGCTAGATGGTTGTCTCCTCCACCATGTGCTTCATGTTTAGATCTCATGAGCTGCCCTACATGATTGAGATCACCGTTATGTAATTCTACATGTTTGGTTTGTTGGGATCCGATGAATATTGGTGTTATGATTGAGTTTCTATACTAAAATATATCTTTTGTTATCTCTATGTTGTTTATGATCTTGCATGCTCTCCGTTGTTAGTAGCTATCTTGGCCGAGTAGTTGCTAGTGACTCCAAGAGGGGGTATTTATGCTCGATAGTGGGTTCATGCCTCTATTTAATCTGGGGGAGTGACAGAAACCTCTAAGGTTGTAGATGTGCTGTTGCTACTAGGGAGAAAACAACATTCATATGCTCGAGGGCATATGCTTTGTTTACATTACACACTTTGCTTAATGCAATTATCTATTGTTCGCAACTTAATACTTGTGGAGTTCTCAGATTGATTTGTCACAAGTGGATTATTAGTCATAGATGCAGTTGGATGGCGGTCTATGTATTTTGTTGTAATGCAGTTGGATGGCGGTCTATGTATTATTCTATCAATTGCCCAACTGTAATTTGTTTACCCAGCATGTGCTATTTATCTTATGGAGAGACACCACTAGTGAACTGTGGACCCCGGTCCTATTTCCATCATATTGCTATCACATGTTTACTTTACTCGCACTGTTTACTTTACTCGCATACTTTTACTGTTTTCCACTCGATACGCTCATAACCTTTGTTTCAAGCAAACCGGTGAGATTGACAACCTCATCGCAAGTTAGGAACAAAGTATTTGGTTGTGTTGTGTGCAGGTTCCACGTTGCAGCTAGCAAAGCAAAGCTTGGACAAGGCGCCATATATAAATTGTCCGAAGCTGTCACTAAGCCAGTCTGCATCACCTTCAGTCGTATTGTCTGCTCTTCTCCTGATCGACATACCTTGGTTTCTTAACTGAGGGAAAATCTTGTTGCTATATTCATCACACCTTCCTCTTGGGGTTCCCAACGGGCTGGTCATCAACCACGCATCAAGCTTCTTTTCTGGCGCCGTTGCCGGGGAAGAGTGGAAGACCTCTGCAAGGGAAGTTTTTCGCACACACATCCTTTACTTTGTTTTAAGTTTTGCTTTACTTTATTTATTTTACCTGCATCATTTTATACCAAAAACCCAAAAAAAATTAGAATCCTTGGTAGTTGTTATTCCTTTACTTTTAGTTCATCATGCTGTTCCCTAAGTACGTTCTGGAGGACCTCTCAGTAGGTAGTGGTTCAATCTTATTATGCATTGAGGAGTTCTTTAATCACATTAGTATGCATAAGGAAGTTGAGGAAAAATCTTTGGTTGAGATAGATCCTAGTATTGAAGTTGCTTCTGCTTATTTAATTCACATGTCAGAAACTAGGTTTGCTAGTCTTAATCCTTTTATGCAATACATGTTCCTTAAGCTTCATGAAATTGAGGATCCCGAAAAGAAAGCTTTTATCTTGGAAACTTTGCGCATAGAATTTAGAGATGTTGCAATTGAGGCTAGGAAAGTTTTTAAGAAGTTTAATAAGCGCCTGTTGAAATTGTTGGTACACCCAATGAAGATTCTAGAATGCCAATACCTTGTAAACTTGTAGGAATTCATAATGCCTTGGTAACTAATTCTAGTTGGATTTGTCCTGAAAATCTTTTTGATGAAAATAGTGTACCAAGGCATGACTACAAGGGATACTCAAAACCTCAATTGGATAGTATTCACTTCTTTGTTCCTATAGTGGATCCTGAAGCCCCTTTCATTATTACTTGATTCACAATTTTCTGCGCCTAGCTCAAAGGCGTTAAAGAAAAGCACTCTTGGGAGATAACCCAATGTTTTATTTCCAGTACTTTTTCTTTTATTTGAGTCTTGGAAGTCATTACTACTGTAATTACCGCTCCTTATCCTTTTTATTTTATTGTTGTGCCAAGAGAAGCCTCTAATTCGAGTGAGGTAAAGATTTGGGGATGTTGCTGTCCTGAAACTGTTTTCGGTGCTGTACCGTAAAAATTCGTATAAATTCTCTGTATATCTTTTGGACCTGTGATTTCTTGTGCATATGCCCCAGGTTATATCCAAACTTTAGTTAGATGAACACTTTTTGATTTGAGCAACAGAAAACCCCTCAAAAATTCGGCTTTTGTCAGCTGTTCTGTTTTGACAGATTTCTGCCAATATTTGTGTTTGCCGCTTTATCGCTTTCTTTTGAGTTCTTTTGATCACGGAACTTTTGGGGAAGTTGATACAGTAGTATTTGCTATATATGTGGTGGTTTTGGGTTGAAACCTGAAGCAAAAAGAGGTTGATTATATGATATGCTTACACTAATGTTGCTAATAGAATTGTGTTTAGTTTTGTATGAAGGAAGTTTTCAAGTGTAGGGATTGGAGAATGATGAGATGAGTTGAAGAATGGACAAAAGCTCAAGCTTGGGGATGCTCATGCATCACCCCAAGAAATATCCAAGAAGTACAAGCGTCAAAGCTTGGGGATGCCCCCGAGGCACCCCTTCTTCGTCGGCAAAAATCAGGTCACCTTTCAAAACACTATATTTTTATTGCTTCATGCACTATGTGTTTTTCTTGGAGCGTCAGTTGTTTTAGTTTTCTTAGTTAGCTTAGTTTTGTTTTCTGCAATAAATGGTTGGACCCCAACAAATTTCTTTTGGAGAAGTTTCCTTGCTTTTCATTTGCCAAGAATGCTCTAGTTTTCACTCTTATCAAAAATCGAGTGTTCTTCTTTTTCCGCTACTGCTTTTGGTTTTCGTTTTCGCCTTGATTTGCATTCAGAACTTGTCATATCTCTTCATCAAGGTGTATTTTTGCCTCTGATCTTTATTGGTTTTCATCAAAAGAGGTGTCTTAAAAAAATTTCAAATGGTGTTGGAAAAGAGAAAAAGCTTTGTGCAAAAAAGTGGTACAAGAAGGAGCTTGTGTAGACTGCGGTTTAGGCTTTTTCATGTCATGCTTGATGTCTTTTTGATAGTATGCTAAGTGGTTTTGCTGTAGCATGACTTGTCTCAAATAACTGAGATTGCTTAATGAGCCTTTGAAAAAATCATGCGTTGTTTTTATTGTATGGAAGCATTATTTTGGTTTTCTCCTTGATGCTTTATTTGGGTTGACTTGGCGCATGCTCACACATGTTAGACTCTTACAAAGTTGCCAATAGCCTCTATGATCATTTAGTTTTTGACTTTTGATGCCATCTTATGCTTCTTTTAATGTTGCTTTGTCGCTTTGCATGGTTATGGCCATTATTGCTCTCTTAGTTGGTCGCTCCCAGTCTTTTGCTAGCCCTCGCCTTGTACTGAGTATGAGCTCTACTCGTGCATCCAACTCCTAAAAGCCAAATTTTTCCAAAGTGTCCACCATACATACCTACTAGCAATTTGCTATTACAAGTAAATTTGACTTGCTTTCATCTTCTCTTCAAATTAAACTCTTACCAGTGTTATGCGAAATTCGGTCAGTAAAGCTCTCACGAACCGGAAGGCACACTTTACTTTTTCCTGTTCTTAAAATTTGACATTGTGGTCTGATGTCTACGCACTTCTATTCTTGTAGACACTTGTTGGGCCTCCAAGTGCAAAGGTTTGTAGAGCAGCAGCAAGTTTCCCTTAAGTGGATCACCCAAGGTTTATCGAACTCAGGGAGGAAGAGGTCAAAGTTATCCCTCTCAAACAACCCTGCAATTACGATACAGAAAGTCTCTTGTGTCCCCAACACACCCAATACACTTGTCAGATGTATAGGTGCACTAGTTCGGTGAAGAGATAGTAAAATACAAGTGGTATGGATGATTATAAGTAGTAAATGCAATCTGGAATAAAAATCGCTGCGAGTAAACAAGTAACAAAATAGGAAGTAAATGGTGTGCAAAGCTTGGAAACAAGGCCTAGGGATCATACTTTCACTAGTGGACACACTCCCAATAATATAACATGATTGAACAAATAAACAACTTCTCTCCACTATGGTACTCTGAATTACTCTCCTATTGAATAACACTAATTATTGTGTAGTGGCTACAAAAGCACCCCTTAAAGTTCATCAAGTACTTGACAAACACCACTCATAGAGATATCCAAATCAAATCACAATTCAAGATAGATACTATTGCAACATAGACCAAGTACTAACACGGTGCACACACTGTCAACATTACACCATGAAAGGAGGAATAGATCACTTCAATACTATCATAGTAATAATTATTCTCATAATCCATAAGAGATCACAATCATAGCCTAAACCAAGTACCACCATGATGCACGCACTGTCACCGTTACACCATGGTAGGAGGAATAGATTACTTTAATAATACCACTAGAGTACACATAATATCTGAATAATAACATCTACTTGTTCAACATGATACAAAGCTCACGATCACATAAAGATCACATCATGGGAGAGAGAGGTGAACCACATAGCTACCGGTAGAGCCCTCAGCCCCGGGGATGAACTACTCCCTCCTCATCATAGGAGAGAGCAAGGTTGATGGAGATGGCGGTGAGGTCGATGGAGACGGCGGAGACGGCGATGGAGACCGATGGAGATGGCTCCGGGGGCACTTCCCCGTCCCGGCAGGGTGCCGGAACAGAGACTTCTGTCCCCCAAAATTTGTCGACAGTGGCGGCGGAGCTGCAGAACTGCTTTTGGAGAATTGCCGAATCCTTTAGGGTTTTCTGTCCCGAGGCTTTATATAGGCGAAGGGGCGTCGTCAGAGGACGACCAGGGCCTTCTCCCACATAGCTCGCGCGGCCCAGGCCTGGTCTGCAAAGGAGTGGGCTTATCTCGGCCGTCCGGACTCGGAATCAGGTTAATTTTATGTCCAGAACGTTCGCCTTGAAATTCCCTACAACTTTGTATTTGAAGAGTTTTCCGTTTGACGCCGTCTTCGACCCGTAACGTGACCATCTTCGAAAAAAGTTCTGGTACAGATTTCTGGAAAGTCCCAATTTGACTCCAATAAGGTTTCCACTTGTATTCTTGGTAATTCCTACACATCAAAGTGTAAAACAAGAACATTGTGTACTTTTGCAACTATTAGTAGGTTAGTCCAAATAAATCATAAAAGTATCACAAAGTGTAGACAAAACATATAGCAATTGGTGTAAAATAAGCATGGAGCATCAAAAATTATAGATACGTTGGAGACGTATCAGCATCCCCAAGCTTAACTCCTGCTCGTCCTCGAGTAGGTAAGTGATAACAAAAGAATAATTTTTGAGGTGACATGCACCTACACAATCTTGATCATATATGTAAGCGTTGTGAGCTGGGATCAAAAGAACTTAAAACATGGGCATGAAGATATAATCTTGACAATAGAAACTTAGCAACCATGTTATAACATAAAAATGAACACAAACAAAAGATCATAAAAATGAAATAATGAAAGTCAAACGTGTGTTCAAATCATAAGGAAAAACATACAAATGGTTTTCAGCTTGTCCTTCATGGAGAGCAAAACATAAATGCATAGGACACCTTCAAGTTTAAGAGGGCGACTAGATACAAATAATTTAAGAACAAGTGAAACCAACAATATGAATCAATCAATGAACTTTGGGACAATGCATATCACACTAAGAATGACAACTGTGCTCTCTTAATGGTGCATAAAGATAGAAGGTGGTGACTCAACATAAAAGTAGAAGAAAGGCCCTTCGCAGAGGGAAGCAGTGATTAAACATGTGCTAGAGCTTTTCATTTGTAAAACAGAGATATAAAAATTGGTTTTGAGAGGTGGTTGTCTTTGTCAACGACTAGCAATGGGGTTCTTACTATCTTCCATACAAAAATAAAGCAAGTTTTTGAGAGAGAGATTGGCACTTTTGTGCTCTTTTATAAAGCTTGGCACTCCTCCC
This sequence comes from Dactylis glomerata, assembly GCA_007115705.1. Lineage (NCBI taxonomy): Eukaryota > Viridiplantae > Streptophyta > Magnoliopsida > Poales > Poaceae > Dactylis > Dactylis glomerata. The sequence continues at coordinate 127,328 of QXEO01001546.1, forward strand.
CACCTTTTTTCCTTTCACAAACCATGGCTAACCGATTCCATCGGGTGCCCACCAACATTCACATTCCATGGAGGAGTGCCTTTTTTTCTTTCTTTTTTTTCTCTTTTTTTTTTCTTTTTGGAGTAAGCAATATGGAAGATAGTAAATCCGACCACTACGTCCCCATGAGCTAAAAACAGTGTCACAAAATGAGAAGTATTTTGAAGGTTTTTTGAAAGGTAGCACATGAAAATTTATTTAGAATGGCTTGCAAATACCATGCATAGGAATTTATAGTGGACACAATGGCAAACTTGGTTTTTAGGAGTTGGATGCACGAGTAGAGCTCATACTCAGTACAAAATGATGGCTAGCAAAAGACTGGGAGCGACCAACTAAGAGAGCAATAACGGCCATAATCATGCAAAGCGACAAAGCGACATTAAAAGAAGCATAAGATGGCATCAAAAGTCAAAAACTAAATGATCATAGAGGCTATTGGCGACTTATTTTTGTAGTCAACATGGTGTAAGCATGCGCCAAGTCAACCCAAATAAAGCATCAAAGGAGAAAACCAAAATAATGCTTCCATACAATAAAAACAACGCATGATTTTTTCAAAGACTCATTAAGCAATCTCAGTTATTTGAGACAAGTCATGCTACAGCAAAACCACTAAGCATACTATCAAAAAGACATCAAGCATGACATGAAAAATCCTAAGCCGCAGTCTACACAAGCTCCTTCTTGTACCACTTTTTTGCATAAAGCTTTTTCTCTTTTCCAACACCATTTGAAATTTTTATAAACACCTCTTTTGATAAAAACCAATAAAGACCAGAGTCAAAAATACACCTTGATGAAAAGATATAACAAGATCTGAACATAAATCAAGGTGAAAAACAAAGGCTAAACGCAGTAGCAGAAAAATAGAACACTCATTGAACGATAAGAGTGAAAACTAGAGTGTTCTTGGCAAATGAAAAGCGAGTTCATCTCCTCCAAAAGAAACATGATGTGATCTAACCATTTATTGCAGCAAACTAAACTAAACTAATACTGAAAACTAAAACAACTGACGCTCCAAGAAAAACACATAGTGCATGAAGCAATAAAAATATAGTGTCTTGAAAGGTGACCTAATTTTTGCCGATGAAGAAGGGGTGCCTCGGGGGCATCCCCAAGCTTTGACGCTTGTACTTCTTGGATATTTCTTGGGGTGATGCATGGGCATCCCCAAGCTTGAGCTTTTGTCCATTCTTCAACTCATCTCATCATTCTCCAATCCCTACACTTGAAAACTTCCTTCATACAAAACTAAGCACAAATCTATTAGCAACATTAGTTTAAGCATAACATATAATCAACCCTCTTTTTGCTTCAGGTTTCAACTCAAAACCACCACATATATAGCAAATACTACTGTAGCAACTTCTCTAAAAGTTCCGTGATCAAAAGAACTCAAAAGGAAGCGATAAAGTGGCAAACACAAATATTGGCAGAAATCTGTCAAAACTGAACAGCTGACAAAATTCGAATTTTTGAGGGGTTTTCTGTTGCTCAAATCAAAAAGTGTTCAACTAACAAAAGTTTGGATATAACCTGGGGCATATGTACAAGAAATCGCAGGTTCAAAAGATATACAGAGAATTTATACGAATTTTTACGGTGCAGCACCGAAAACAGTTTCAGGACAGCAACATCCCCAAATCTTACCTCACTCAAATTAGAGGATTCTCTTGGCACAACAACGAAATAAAAAGGATAAGGAGCGGTTATTACAGTAGTAATAACTTCCAAGACTCAAATAAAAGAAAAAGTACTGAAAAGAAAACAATGGGTTATCTCCCAAGAGTGATTTTCTTTAACGCCTTTGAGCTAGGCGCAGTAATTTGCAAAGATGCTCATGTGGGCGCCATATAAAAGCTTGAGGCAAAGGCGCCATATAAGAACTTGAAGCAATAGAGAGCATCAAAAAGCATGTATGAAACACATTTAAATCTAAGCCACTTCCTATGAAAAATAGTCTTGTAAAGAGACAAGTCATGAAAGCGCAAAGCAAAAAGCATAGGAAGGCAAAACAAGTACAACTTCAAGAATTGCAACATAAAGAGGGGAAACTCAATATTGTTGAGATTCATCAAACCATGTTTCCGTCTCTCATAATAACTTTCAGTAGCATCATGAATAGAACTAACAATATAACTATCACATAAAGCATCCCTATCATGAGCCACATGCATAAAAGAATTAATACTCCCCACATGAACAATAGTAGTAGGAGCAGATTCAATAGAATGATTATTCTCATCACCATAATCATCAAAAACAGGAGGCATATTGTAATCATAACTAATTTTCTCCTCAATAGTAGGTGAACTGAAAATATTATACCCATCATCACCATCATAAACTAGAGGCTTAGTATCATCACAAACTAGAGAACAGCTATTTCACAAAGCATATTCATCAAACATATCATCATAAGAAGGAACATGGATAGCACTAATGGTACAACAATTATTAACCTTAGAATTGGTACCAAAAAGATTTTCAATATCAAAAGTAGAGTGCTTTTCCCAATCATGATCACTAACATAGGTAACAGGCATAGGAACATCATCCCAATCAGAATTATCATAATCTATAGCAGGATCATAACGCTTAGGGGAAGATACCGTGTCCTCTCGCCTCTTACTCCTCTTCTTCTTCTTCTTCTTCTTCTTACTCTTCTTACTCTCTCCTTTAGGAGGGAGAGACTTGAAGGGCATCTTCTCCACATAATCTGGCTTGCTGACAGAAACAACAGAAGAAACTTTGGAGGATTCCTCCTCTCTATTAATAAGATCGAAACATCTATTAGTCCTATCATAGCTAGGCAAAACATCATGTTTAATAAGATCTTGTAAGTAAGTATTTGCGAGGCAATCTTTAGCACAATAGAGATGACAACCACGAAGGGTGCTATTAAGATCAACATCATTCATGTCTACCAAAGCAATCTTTCTAGATATCTCTTCACAATTCAAAAACAAAGTAAGCTGATCATACTGATTGAAAGTAATCTTATCATCACAATACAAATTTGTGGTACTCGTTCGATTAATTGGGCATTGAAAATTAAAGTGCCCCTTTTCACCGCAAAATTCACAAAGAAAAGGATAAAGCTCACAAACCCATTCACCAAGCACATCTAGATCCTTGAGCCACATGCTGGTTTCTTCATTTGCGTGGGTGATGCAATAATCTTCCTTGTTGTAACTCTGTTCACAAGGTCTATGTATTCCACAAAAATTAACATGCTTATAAGAAATAGTACTTTTAGAAGTTTGAGCATGTTTATTGCAATCATCAATAACAATATCACTTTCTATGCAAGTATCCTTAAAAGGTTCATGATACACGTCCCCATTTCCTTTAGGAATATTTATATGGGAAGCAAAGGCTTTAAAGCAATCAACCATAATTTGAGGATCAAGACCATACTTAGCACTAAGCTCTTGAAAATTAGCAGTTTCAGCGAAAGACTTAATGCAATCAAACTCGTAATTCATACCTGATCCTTTACCTTTGTCGCTATCCCAACCTTCAATATTGTTTTGAATTGTTTCAAGCAGACCCCACTTGGTGTCGACATCCTTGCTTGTGAAAGACCCATCAAAGCATGCATCTAGATAGTCCTTGTAATGTCCTGAAAGCCTTGCATAAAAATTGTTAATAATAATATTACGGGGAAGATCATGAATAGGATATTTATGCATTAGTAACTTCAATCTTCCCCACGCTTGGGCAATGCTTTCTCCCTCATGAGGCCAAAAGTTATATATCCGATTACGATCTTTATGAATTTCACTTGGAGGATAAAACTTGGAATAAAAGAGAGACACAATTTCCTCCCATGCAATAGATGGACCATCTTCAAGCAGCCGATACCATTCCTCAGCTCTGCCTTTCAGTGACAAAGAGAATAGATTCTTCTTAACTTGGTTCATTGAAATACCTGCACACTGGAACAACTCGCATAATTCATGTATAAAAAGCAAATGATCACCAGGATGGACAGTTCCATCTCCTAAATAGCAGTTATTCTTAACATGATCAACAATTTTCATAGGTATTTTAAAAGGATGAGGAGCACAAGCATCATTAGAAACATCACATATGGGAGATAAAATATCATCAGAGCAAATTTTCTCCACTAAAGCTGGGGAACTAAAGATATCATACTTAACAAAACCAGCTTCCCCAAGCTTAGACTTTTCTATAGCATTAGCATTAACGGTATTCAAAGCATTCATACTAATAACATTGCTATGCGAAATAAGCTCCAAAGGATTTTCAATTTTCTCTTCAAATCTAAAATCAGGAAAAAGACTAAAGAACTCTTTGTTTTCCATTAAGCCTAACTAGTGAAAATAAAAACAAGAAACAAAAAGATGTAATTGCAGAATCTAAAGGAAATAACTCCGAGCACTCACACAGGAGGATGCGAGTACCTTTTACCTTACCTCCCCGGCAACGGCGCCAGAAAAGAGCTTGATGTCTACGCACTTCTATTCTTGTAGACACTTGTTGGGCCTCCAAGTGCAGAGGTTTGTAGAGCAGCAGCAAGTTTCCCTTAAGTGGATCACCCAAGGTTTATCAAACTCAGGGAGGAAGAGGTCAAAGCTATCCCTCTCAAACAACCCTACAATTACGATACAGAAAGTCTCTTGTGTCCCCAACACACCCAATACACTTGTCAGATGTATAGGTGCACTAGTTCGGCGAAGAGATAGTAAAATACAAGTGGTATGGATGATTATAAGTAGTAAATGCAATCTGGACTAAAAATCGCTGCGAGCAAACAACAAAACAGGAAGTAAACGGCGTGCAAAGCTTGGAAACAAGGCCTAGGGATCATACTTTCACTAGTGGACACACTCCCAACAATATAACATGATTGAACAAATAAACAACTTCTCTCCACTATGGTACTCTGAATTACTCTCCTATTGAATAACACTAATCATTGTGTAGTGGCTACAAAAGCACCCCTTAAAGTTCATCAAGTACTTGACAAACACCACTCATAGAGATATCCAAATCAAATCACAATTCAAGATAGATACTATTGCAACATAGACCAAGTACTAACACGGTGCACACACTGTCAACATTACACCATGAAAGGAGGAATAGATCACTTCAATACTATCATAGTAATAATTATTCTCATAATCCATAAGAGATCACAATCATAGCGTAAACCAAGTACCACCATGATGCACGCACTGTCACCGTTACACCATGGCAGGAGGAATAGATTAATTTAATAATACCACTAGAGTACACATAATATCTGAATAATAACATCTACTTGTTCAACATGATACAAAGCTCACGATCACATAAAGATCACATCATGGGAGAGAGAGGTGAACCACATAGCTACCGGTAGAGCCCTCAGCCCCGGGGATGAACTACTCCCTCCTCATCATAGGAGACAGCAAGGTTGATGGAGATGGTGGTGAGGTCGATGGAGACGGCGAAGACGGCGGAGACGGCGATGGAGACCGATGGAGATGGCTCCGGGGGCACTTCCCCGTCCCGCCAGGGTGCCGGAACAGAGACTTCTGTCCCCCGAAATTTGTCGATGGTGGCGGCGGAGCTGCGGAACTGCTTTTGGAAAATTGCCGAATCCTTTAGGGTTTTCCGTCCCGAGGCTTTATATAGGCGAAGGGGCGTCGTCAGAGGACGACCAGGGCCTTCTCCCACATAGCTCGCGCGGCCCAGGCCTGTTCTGCAAAGGAGCGGGCTTATCTCGGCCTTCCGGACTCGTAATCAGGTGAATTTTATGTCCAGAACGTTCGCCGTGAAATTCCCTACAACTTTGTATTTGAAGAGTTTTCCGTTTGACTCCGTCTTCGACCCGTAACGTGACCATCTTCGAAAAAAGTGCTGGTACAGATTTCTGGAAAGTCCCAATTTGACTCCAATAAGGTTTCCACTTGTATTCTTGGTAATTCCTACACATCAAAGTGTAAAACAAGAATATTGTGCACTTTTGCAACTATTAGTAGGTTAGTCCAAATAAATCATAAAAGTATCACAAAGTGTAGACAAAACATATAGCAATTGGTGTAAAATAAGCATGGAGCATAAAAAATTATAGATACGTTGGAGACATATCATGGTCTCTTATGTTGAGTTGTTATGCTTGCAAGTTGTGAGTTGGATACTAGCCCAACCATGCTGTCATGGGGCAAGCTTTCAACATTGCACTTCTTATTTGAGTTGATATCGTGATCTTTTGTTTATGGATGCCCGCGGTGTGAAATGAATTGGGAATCTTGTGGGGATCATGGAGTTTGTATATGTGTTAGGGAAACGCCTGGGCCGCCAATCTAAGCCATGCATAATTCATGGTGGAAATTTGCAGCATACCCATGGTGGACATTCGGCGACGCATCTCACAATAAAAAGCTAAACAAATGGCAAATAAAAGAGATGTCGAGGTGTTCATTGTCTGCTTGTCCTGTCATTTTGATGTGGGCTTGTTCCATGTCATCGGGCATGGAGGTACCCCGTTGGTGGTTTTTGATGATACATATATACTTACAATGACAAGAGCCTTGCTTGGGACTCTAAGTTGAGTAGCATGAGGTTTGGGTACTCATATTCACGGGACACGAGGTTTTCAACTTATGATTTGTCAAGCATATGCATTATAATTGTTCTCGCATTAACTCTAACCATTCAAGATGCTTATGATGGGGGCAATGAGAGCTCAAAGCCGGTAAGTACCATAATTTTTTAAGGTTATAAAACTTGCAATCACTGCTTCCCTCTGCGAAGGGCCTTTCTTTTACTTTTATGTTGAGTCACCACCTTCTATCTTTATGCACCATAAGAGAGCAAAGTTGTCATTCTTAGTTTAATGTGCATTGTCCCAAAGTTTTCATTGATTGATTCATATTGTTGGTTTCACTTGTTCTCAAATTATTTGTATCTAGTCGCCCTCTTAAACTTGAAGGTCTCCTATGCATTTATGTTTTGCTCTCCATGAAGGACAAGCTGAAAACCATTTGTATATTTTTCCTTATGATTTGAATACACGTTTGACTTTCATTGTTTCATTTTCATGATCTTTTGTTTGTGTTCATTTTCTTGTTTACAACATGGTTGCTAAGTTTCTATTGTCAAGATTATATCTTTCATGCCCATGTTTTAAGTTCTTATGATCCCAGCTCACAAATGCTTACATATGTGATCAAGATTGTGTAGGTGCATGTCACCTCAAAAATTATTCTTTTGTTATCACTTACCTACTCGAGGACGAGCAGGAGTTAAGCTTGGGGATGCTTGATACGTCTCCAACATATCTATAATTTTTGATGCTCCATGCTTGTTTTTACACCATTTGCCTACTGTTTCGTTACACTTCGTGGCACTTTTATGCATTTTCCGGAACTAACCTATTAAGAAGTCGCCACAGTGCCAGTTCCCTGTTTTCTGCTGTTTTTGTGTTTCAGAAGTGATACACAGGAAATATTCTTGGAATTGGACGAAACAAGTTCATGAAGTCTTATTTTTCCCGGAAGCTTCCAGAGATCCGAAGAGGAGACAGAGTGGGGCCACGAGGTGGCCACACACTAGGGCGGCGCGGCCCAGGCCCTGGCCGCGCCCCCTACGTGTGAGACCGCCTCGGTCCACTCCTGACGATACCCCTTCGCCTATAAAGACCCCCGACGGAAAAAACCTAGGTACCCGATCAATTTTTCAGAACACATCGCGATCCGCCGCCGCCGTCGACCCGAAGATCGGGAGGGTCCAGAAGCTCTTCCCGGCACCCTGCCGGAGAGGGGAATCGCCACCGAAGGCCTTCTTCATCGCCATGCTTGCCTCCGGAGCGATGAGTGAGTAGTCTACCTTGGACTATGGGTCCATAGCAGTAGCTAGATGGTTGTATCCTCCACCATGTGCTTCATGTTTAGATCTCATGAGCTGCCCTACATGATTGAGATCACCGTTATGTAATTCTACATGTTTGATTTGTTGGGATCCAATGAATATTGGTGTTATGATTGAGTTGCTATACTGAAATATATCTTTTGTTATCTCTATGTTGTTTATGATCTTGCATGCTCTCCGTTGTTAGTAGCTATCTTGGCCGAGTAGTTGCTAGTGACTCCAAGAGGGGGTATTTATGCTCGATAGTGGGTTCATGCCTCTATTTAATCTATTTAATCTGGGGGAGTGACAGAAACCTCTAAGGTTGTAGATGTGCTGTTGCTACTAGGGAGAAAACAACATTCATATGCTCGAGGGCATATGCTTTGTTTACATTACACACTTTGCTTAATGCAATTATCTATTGTTCGCAACTTAATACTTGTGGAGTTCTCGGATTGATTCGCCACAAGTGGATTATTAGTCATAGATGCAGTTGGATGGCGGTTTATGTATTTTGTTGTAATGCCCAGAGTAAATCGCATAGTGATCTTCTTGACATATCATGTTTATCTTTATTCTATCAATTGCCCAACTGTAATTTGTTTACCCAGCATGTGCTATTTATCTTATGGAGAGACACCACTAGTGAACTGTGGACCCCGGTCCTATTTCCATCATATTGTATCACCTGTTTACTTTACTCGCACTGTTTACTTTATTCGCATACTTCTACTGTTTTCCACTCGATACGCTCATAACCTTTGTTTCAAGCAAACCGGTGAGATTGACAACCTCATCGCAAGTTGGGAACAAAGTATTTGGTTGTGTTGTGTGCAGGTTCCACGTTGCAGCTAGCAAAGCAAAGCTTGGACGAGGCGCCATATATAAATTGTCCGAAGCTGTCGCTAAGCCAGTCCGCATCACCTTCAGTCATATTGTCTACTCTTCTCCTGATCGACATACCTTGGTTTCTTAACTGAGGGAAAATCTTGCTGCTATATTCATCACACCTTCCTCTTGGGGTTCCCAACGGGCTGGTCATCAACCACGCATCAGGGCCTTCCATCACTTCCGTGTAGGTAGCAGGTTTTTCATGGTCAACTAATAAGAAGGATAATACAGGACTACCAAACCACTCAAGGGATTTACGGAGTCGTGCGGACCTGCGTTCAGTTTGCTTGGCAAGTTCACCATGATTAACATCATGCACCCCTTCTTCCTCTTTGATAGAGGGCGCATTGGGAACAACATCCTTTGCGCTACTCGGTTTTTCAAGTGAGGGGACGATGATCTCATCAAGCTCAACTTTCCTCCCACTTACACCTTTGGCAAAAAACTCTTTCCCGAGAAAGGTTTCAGTCTTGGCAACAAAAGTTTTGCCTTTGGCCGGATGGCAGAAGGTGTATCCCAATGGTTTCCCTTGGATATCCTACAAAGATATATTTTTTCTGACTTAGACTCAAGTTTGTCAGGCTATAACTTCTTTACATATGCCTCATATCCCCAAATTTTAAGAAACGACAATCTAGGCTTCTTGCCATGCCATAACTTGTATGGTGTTGTCTCCATGGACTTGGACGGCGCCTTATTCAAAATGAATCCATCAGTTTCTAACGCATAACCCCAAAATGTTAAGGACAAGTCGGACAAAGGCATCCTGGATCTCACACTATCGAGCAAAGTGAGATTACGTCGCTCAGACACGCCGTTACACTGCAGCGTTCCAGCTGGTGTACGTACATTGTAGCACAATGCAACTGAAGGTTTCACAACATAGAAAACATAAAAATTTCCTACAAAGACGAACAAGAACAAGCCAAGATCTGATCTACGAGATGCAAAACAACGAGCAGGAGAGATTAGATCTACATACCCTTGTAGATTGCACAGCGGAAATGTTTATATGAACATGGTCGGCATAGTCGTACTAGCATCTCCTCTTTGCGATCCTATCCGATCCAAGCGTCACAACGGGCGGCGCCTCCGAGCGTTACACACGTACAACACAACGACTCCTCCTCCTCCTCGGTCAATTTCTATGCATTTTTTAGTTTTAAGAAAACTCTAGCTACTTGATGGATGATCTATTTGGGAGTTCAGTAAAACTGATAGATGAAATTGGAACCAAACAATTGAAGAATTCTGTTGATAGGGCCATATCAGAATTGCAAACTTATATGGAAGAGTGTCCTACCAAGAATGAGATTTCAAATCTTATTATCCATGCTAGCTCTCAGTTTAGAAAAACTAAACAAAAACTATCCGCTATTTCTCAAAAAATGGAAATTCTTGTCAATCGGACTGGTTTGAATTATGATTTGATTAAAAGAATTGATAATAAGGTTCACTCTATGATCCATCTGGTGAAAAGAATCCCTGTTGATACTACTAAAGAAGAGAACGATCTTAAAATGGCCTTAGAAGCTTTATTAAGGAAAATAAATGAGAAAAAGGTAGAAGAAGTAAAAATGCTTAGTGAAGTTAAAGATCCTTTGCTTGATTTGGAAAAGTGTAGCTTGCATGAACTTATGTCTATCTCACAAAAATTTGCAATTGATCCATCTATAAATGCCAACCAAGCAAGTTTTGGTTATTATATTGCTAGTCATGTATTGAAAGAAAAGATTGCTAGGTACAATCAGGAGGCCATGATACCACCAAATCTTGGGGATGCATGGATCCCAAAGGTATTATTCACTATTGGAAAAGAAACACATCATGCTATGTTAGATCTTGGATCTAGTGTTTCTGTTTTATCTAAAGAGATCTATGAATTGCTAGAGTTACAAAATATTGAAAAATGCTCTATTGACTTGCTACTTGACGATGATTCTATTAAACATGCTTTAGGCAAAGTTAGTAATGTTATGGTAGAGTTGCACATAACTTTTGTACCTGTTGATTTCATTATCATGGATATGGGGAATAAAACCTCTAGTCTTATTATTCCTGGTAGACCTTTTCCTCGTACTACAGGTGCTATCGTTGATTCAAAGGAAGGCAATGTGAAGTTTCAGTTTCCACGCAAAAAGTGTATGGAACACTTCCCAAGGAAGAGGGACACGCCAAAGTACAAGTTCCCTCATGAGCTTCTGTCGTCGTGGTGAACGAGCATATGCCACAGGGTGGCTTAAGCTGGGGCCAACTGTACACTGGCGGATCCGGAGGAGGGAAGGCGCGGTGAAGACCGCGCACAGAAGACACTGCAAACACATCGAGCTACCCAGGTTTGGGGCCCTCATGAGGAGGTAACACCCCTACTACTGCATGTCTGATCTATATGAGCTACACATGAGAGCTACAATGGTGCTCCTTGAGCTGTATATCTTGCCTATCTAAGGCTGCACTGGGCAGGAGCTAAACAGCTAGTGCTACAGAGGAAGAAGAGAGGTCTCGTGAGCTGGAGGAAATGAGCCTCCGAAGGAGGCTGTGCTGCTCGTTCCCCCTGGTGCCCCTTATATAGGGTGCCCAAGGGACAAGGTGAGGCCCATTGCATAGTGCATATGCACTGTAGCTAAGTTGATTACTGGGGTCTTATCAGCATTGTAGCCTGCATCAGCACGGTACCGTCCTCGGTACTGTGCACTGCGTCATGGTCATGGGCATGTCCCATCTTGACTGTCCTTGGTGTCCTTGCCTTCGTCTTCTAGCGTCTATCTTCTAGATCTCCATGTCATCAGTCTTATCCTCTCCTGAGGATAAGGCTGGTTATAGCTGATGTGGAGTAGGCTGGTCTGAGCCAAGGGGCATCCCAAGACTAGCATATAACGATGAAGGATGTGCTAGTCTGAGCCAAAGGGCGTCCTAAGACTGGCACAAGACGCTGGAGTCGATGCTTGATGAAAAAAATGTCCCGGAGGGAATAAATCCCGGCCTAGAAGGGGCTAAGTCGGCCTGGGGGAGGCTTTCCCGGCCTGGGGACTCAATCCCGGCCTGGCCCGGCCGGATTACTGCGCAGAGGCAGCCCAGCCGGCATATGAGAGTTTCGGCCTGGCCCAGGGCGCCGGCCTAGGCGGACTCCGGCCTGGGGAGCGACCCCAGCCCGCTGGAGTGGCGGCCTGGCGGGAGCGTCGGCCTAGAGGAGAACCCGGCGGCCCAGCCGAGATGGAGAGCCTGGCAGCCCACGCTGGGAGGAAAGGCAACCCTGGCCCAGCCGGGGTGGTGAGGCGCCAGCCCAGCCGGGAGCGGGAGTTCCAGCCTAGCCGGGGGAGGAGGCCGACCGGCCCAGTCGGGATTGGCTACCTTGGCCCAGCCGAGATTGGCTGCTATGCCGGCCCAGCTGCGCTATCTGTCGGCCTGGGCTCCTTTACTCTGTCCCAAGAAACTATAATCTGGCCCGAGCTCAATATAACCAGGCCGGCATTGCAATATGCCAGCCCAGCCTGCTATTAACTTGCTTTTTTAATATCCTGCACATATAATTTAATCACATAACACATACTAGTTATATAAATAAGGGTACTTTGGTATACCCAGGGTTATATCCCCGACATTAGCCCCCGAGGCTGTGGGGGACTCGCAGAGTCGCGCACAGGCTTCAACAAAAATATACCAAAGTCCCAAACTCACATACTCATGAAGCCGATATGCTGGCCTTCATGGGCTATCTCAGAATACTATTGTGCCTTCTTTGGCTATACCGACACTTTGCCTCTTGGGCTGCTTTGCCACTTGGGCTTCTTTGCCTCTTGGGCTTCTTTGCCTCTTGGGCTACTTTGCCTCTTATGCTACTTTGCCTCTTGGGCTATTCTGCCTCTAGGGCTATTTTGCTTCTTGGGCTTTTTTGCCTCTTGGGCTGCTTTGCCTCTTGGGCTATGTCTCATCGACATTGTCTGCTTTGACAATGCCGGTATACTGCTATGCCTCTTGGGCTGTGCCAACACTGGGCACTTGTTGGTATGTCAAATGATAAGTTATGTTAATATGTCAAACCGGGATACTCTGTGAGACTGGATATGTTAAGAGATATGATATTTGTTAAATTTGAGATCGATGTCTCGATATATTTGTTAGCTTTGAGGAGCTGCACCAAGAGACATTCAAGAATGGTGAAAACCATAAGCTTGGGGATGTCAAGAACCCACTAGACCACACCCTCTCGGTTTGCACATGTCTACTTTTTGTTTTTCTATCAACGCAGTTTTATCGCATAAACTTGGAGCACCTTTTATGGTATTGTTATAGTTTGTTTTTGTTTAGTTTTCTTTTTAGTTGGGTGCCATCACCATTTTTTTGCTTTGAGAGAAAGCTACTGGAGGTTTGGTTTGATTTGATTGGGATGCATTGAAATATTTGGGATTGAGATATAGGAGTTGATTATTAAGATACATATGGTTGCATGCTTCATATGCTTTGAATAAGTTTTGATCTGCATATGGTTTATTAGGAGCTATCTTGTATTCATTGTTTAGATTCTTAATACTTGTTTACATTGTTTAACATGGATTTTTTTTGCTCTATGGACACTTATGCATGCATGTAGTTGGTCAACTTTCTCCCTCTTGCTAGCCCAAAAATAAAAAAATCCAACAAGTCAAAAACTTGTTTTTCCAACACCTTCAAACCAAGTTATTCCAGTGAGTCCACCATATCTACCTTTGATGCTATTCCAAGTATGTTTCTCATGTTTCATTGTTTTACTTAGTTTCCAAATATTAAAATGCTTATGAGTATGTTTGTTATGAGAAAAGTGGTCTAAAGGCTCCCACGAACTTGAATGCACACTTCACTTTTCTTGCAGTTGATAAACATGAACCATTGTGAATAAGATTATGCAGTTGTGAGCTTGACAAAGTCTGAGTTGGGAGTTGGCTCATCTATGTTGTCATAGAGCAAGCTTTCAACATTGCACTTGTTTATATTCTAGTTGCTGTCATGTTTCTTTTGGTTTTAGATGCTTATCACTTGTGAACAGAGTGAGGAAACATTGTTTATTCATGGAGTTTGTATAATGGTTAGAGAGAACTCTCGGGCCACTAATCTAAACCATGCATCATTCATGGTGGAAATTTACAGCATCCCATAGTGAACATTCGATGACACATCTCATAATAAAAAGCTATACCCAATGGTAAATAAAAGAGATGTCGAGGTGTTCATTGTCTGTTTGTCTTGCCATTTTGGTATGGAAAAGCTTACATATCATATCTTGCCCCAGTAGAGAGTCTCTATGATACTATTAGACTTACAATGACAAGAATTTGCTTTGTTTCTTGAGTTAAGTAACATTTGGTGTAGGCACTCATTTTCAAGGGGCATGAGGCATTCAACTTATATTTTGTCAAGGGCACTACTCATATTTGCTTTTACTTTAACCATTAATCATTTCAAGATGCTAATGATAGGGGCAATGGGAGCCTGAAACCAGTGATACCATATCTGAAACATAAGCTTAAGTTGAAGCATTTGGAAGCTAGATATTACTTTACTCATGTTTTATCTCTGCTTATCATCTATTTATCTCTAGTGTCCACCTTTACATCCAGTTTCAAGAAGAATACTCTATGACCATTATAGGATGTCTTTACTTTGTTTTATTTTATTTTGCATACATTTGGTCCATAGTGCTTTCTTCTATGTTTTACTTTGTGAATCATTATTAGACATCCTTACATTGAAATGTTGATATCCTTTGATAATCTATCTTGCATATTGCTACTTATTTATAGAATGAATCATTTGATTATGTGTAGCAGCAATAATCTTCTTTGATATCTTAGATAGTAGTAAACTACAAAGCTCATGTTGGTTTTATCACCTTTATACTCGAGGACGAGTACAGGTTAAGCTTGGAGATGTTGATGCATGTAAAATGCATACATGATCTTTGCACTTTACCACTTGATATTCCACCTTATTTGCATCATATATTGGTTATATTCATGCTTTTTGATGATTATTGGGAATAATTCACATGTTCCCTAATTTTATCGGATTAACCTGGAAAGCCAGAAAACCCCTTTTTTATGTTTTTAACTTTCAGGGACCCAAATGGAGTCCAAATTACCTGAAACTTTGGGGGAACGAGTTTTTCCACGGAACAAGACTTAGGAGTGAAGGAGATGCAACAGGGGAGCCATGAGGGCCAAACAGGCATGGATTCCCTTGCCGCGTGGGGCCTACCCGTTCCCTCTCGTTGCTCCGATGCCGTCGATCTTCGTCTTGTTGGATGCGTCTTGACCTAAACCCATCTATAAAAGGGCCCCCCTACGGGTCGCGAAAGGGAGCGTCGCCGAAACACAGAAACACGAAACAGAATCCTGGGAGATCGAAGATTGGAGGGGAGAACTCCGGCGGGGGCGCTGCCGGTGTGATCTCTGATACGTCTCAAACGTATCTATAATTTTTGATGCTCCATGCTTGTTTATACACCATTTGCTTTGAGTTTTGTTACACTTCATGGCGTTTTTATGCATTTTCCGGAACTAACCTATTAACAAGATGCCATAGTGCTAGTTCCGTGTTTTCTGCTATTTTTGTGTTTCAGAAAAGCTACACAGGAAATATTCTCGGAATTGGACAAAACAAAAGCCGAACCTCCTATTTTTACCGAAGCTTTGCGAAGACCGAAGATGAGACGGATGGGAGGGCCAAAGGCCAGCCACACCACAGGGGGCACGGCCCAGCCCCTGGCCGCGCCCACCCATGGTGAGGCCACCTGGCCCACCTCCTGACATGCCCCTTCGCCTATGAAGTCCCCTCGACGGGAAAAACCTAAGGGACGGATCGCTTTTCCCAGAAACATACTGCAAGCTGCCGCCATCATCGAATCGAGATCAGGAGGATCCAGGAGCTCTTCCCGACACCCTGCCAGAGAGGGGAATCCCTGCCGGAGGCCTTCTACACCACAATGGTCGCCTCCGGAGTGATGTGTGAGTAGTCTACCCTGGACTACGGGTCCATAGCAGTAGCTAGATGGTTGTCTTCTCCACCATGTGCTTCATGTTTAGATCTTGTGAGCTGCCCTACATGATCAGGATCATCTTTATGTAATCATACATGTTGTGTTTGTTGGGATCCGATGAGTATTGGTACTATGTCAAGTTGATGTGCTGAATTATATCTTATGTTATCTCTATATTGTTTATGATCTTGCATGCTTTCCGTTGCTAGTAGCTATCTTGGCCGAGTAGATGCTAGTAACTCCAAGAGGGAGTATTTATGCTCGATAGTTGGGTTCATGCCTCTATTTAATCTGGGGAGTGACAGATACCTCTAAGGTTGTAGATGTGCTATTGCCACTAGGGAGAAAACAACATTCTTGTGTCAAAGGACATTTGCTTTGTTTACATTACGCACTTTGCTTAATGCAATTATCTGTTGTTCGCAAATTAATACTCAAGGGGTCCTCGGACGATTCCCCGCGAGTGGAATTTAGTTCACAGATCCAGTTGGATTACGGTCTATGTATTTTGTCGTAATGCCCAGAGTAAGCCTCATAGTGATCCTCAGTGATGTATGTACATTATCTTTACTTTATCAATTGCCCAACTGTAATTTGTTTACCCAGCATGCTTTATTTACCTTATGGAGAGACACCACTAGTGAACTATGGACTCCAGTCCAACTTCCTTTACATAGCTTTACCGTTTTACTTTACTCGCACTGTTTACTTTTACTTGCTTTACTATTATCCTTTTACCACTCGATACGCTCATTCCTTTGTTTACAGCAAACCGGTGAGATTGACAACCTCATCGTAAGTTGGGAGGAAAGTATTTGTTTGTGTTGTGTGTAGGTTTCACATTGCTGCTAGGTGAAGACACACCAACAAGTCGTCTGGCGCCATTGTCCGGAGTGTCACGAAGCTAGCAAGCATCACCTTCTTAAGTTTGGCTCTCTCCTACTAGATTGATTACCTTGGTTTCATAACTGAGGGGAAACTTGCTGTTGTGCTCATCACACCTTCTCTTGGGGTTCCCAACTGGTCGGTCATTTACATCATCAACACCGCACCATCAACAAGTTTTCTGGCGCCGTTGCCGGGGAGAAAGAAGACTTCTGCAAGGGGAGTCTCGCACGCACAATCTTTTACTTTGTTTATTGTTTTGCTTTATTTTATTTTTGCTTGCATCTTTTTATCAAAAACACAAAAAAATTAGTTTCCTTTATAGTTGCTTTTATTTACATGCTTTTAGTTTTGCTAGAATGGGTACTCCTGAAAACACCAAGTTGTGTGACTTTACTAGCACCAAAAATAATGATTTTACCTGCACTCCTATTGCGCCACCTGCTCCTGAGGCAAATTTTTATGAGATCAAACCTGCTTTGATAAATCTTGTTATGAAAGAGCAATTTTCTAGTGCCAGTTCTGATGCTGCTGCAGCTCATCTCAACAACTTTAATGAGCTATGTGAGATGCAAAAGTATGAGGATGTAGAGGGTAATATTATTAAGCTTAAGTTGTTTCCTTTCTCTTTAAGAGGAAGAGCTAAGGATTGGTTGCTATCTTTGCCTAGAAATAGTATTGATTCTTGGGATAAGTGTAAGGACGCTTTTATTGGAAAATACTATCCTCCTGCTAAGATTATAGCTTTGCGTAGTGATATCATGAAGTTTAGACAGTTTGATAATGAACATGTTGCTCAAGCTTGGGAAAGAATGAAATCTATGATAAAGAATTGCCCTACTTATGGACTGACTACTTGGATGATTGTTCAAACTTTTTATGCAGGACTGAATTTTTCTTCAAGAAATCTATTGGATTTAGCTGCTGGAGGCACTTTTATGTCCCTTACCTTGGGCGCCGCAACAAAGCTTCTTGACAACATGATGGTAAATTATTCTGAGTGGCACACCGAGAGAGCTCCACAAGGTAAGAAGGTAAATTCTGTTGAGTGATAAGATTGATGCTATTATGCTTATGCTTTCTAATTATAGAGCTCATGTTGATCCTAATAATGTTCCTTTGGCCTCTTTGGTTGCTCAAGAAGAGCATGTTGATGTAAACTTCATTAGAAATAATAATTTCAACAACAGTGCTTATAGGAACAATTTTGCTAGCAACAATTATAGGCCGTATCCTTCTACCAATGGTAATGGTTATGGTAACTCTTATGTTAATTCCTCCAAAAACACTAGGGGCACGCCCTCTGAGCTTGAAGTCATGCTCAAGGACTTCATCGGTAAGCAAACTGCTTTTAACAAGTCTGTTGAGGAAAAGTTGGGTAAAATTGATATTCTTACTTCTAAAGTTGATAGCCTTGCTCTTGATGTTGAACTTCTGAAACTAAAAGTGTTGCCTAATGATGTGAAGGAAAATAATACTTTTGCTTCTACTAATTCCATTCAAGTTAAGATTGATGAAAATGTTAGGATGTTTGTTGGGGATATACCAAATAGGTATACCAGTGACGTAGTCCTAAACCAGCAAGCCAGGGTGTCCCATCAGGGTGGTATGGCAGATTGCCTACCGGGCGACCCAGTTGCTAGAAAGACCATGTCGGTATTGGACGCAGGAGCTCATGGCGGATCCGCAGACAAGCCCATGGCGGGTTGCCTTGTAGTACACGCATAGGACTTAGTCTAGGACTCCAAGTTGTATCCACTCCGGTACCATCGTGTTGCCCATGTCAGGCGCCTTTATAAGCCAACGTGGAGGAGCCCTTGAGGCACAGCTTAGACATACGGCCAATCGCATAGCGAAACAGCCAACCTCATCATTGTAACCGAGCACTTGTTGCCATATAGTGAATTATAGCAGCACGTAGGGTCTCGCCACCGTTGCGGGATCTGAAGCTGGATAAACTCGTGCTACCACCGTCCCGGATCGCTCCGCCGTGTTCACCCCCTTCCACAAACCGCCATACACCTACCCCTATGGCAGATCTGTTGACGAAACCACGACAGTTGGCGCCCACCGTGGGGCGAGGGCATTTGGAATCGATCCGGGCGGAATCACTCATCGTCTTGTATGGTGGCGAGATCGCATCTGCTGCAATGCCACCGATCATGTCAATGACATCGTCAACCTAGGCGGATAACCTTTGGCTACACTGCTAGCTCGATGTCATAGTCATCGGATCTGCCATCACGCGCGTTCTAGCGACGTTGATCAATCCCTCACTGTGACGTGCGTTGCCGCGTTTCAAGACAGCGTCGATCAGAAATTTGCCAGGAAAAATCATGCGTCAAACGGTCGTAGGGGCCAACACACGGCGGCGGACGGCGGATAGCAGATGGCGGATTGTCCGGCTGTAAACCCGCCATGTATTAACATACGCTGGGTGTCGCTGGCTTAGCCGTCGCCGCGTATTATTCCTACTTCGCCTACAAGCAAATCCTAGGCGGCTGCACCTCGAAGTCCCCACATGGCTTACCGCGCCATCCGCTGGAAAGCTGCACGGAGCACGGCAGCCAGACCAAGCCTGGTTTCTTCAAGATCGATGGTTGGACATGCACACAACTTACGGCCTGAAGCAAAGCTAGTTGCATGATCGTGAGGTTCTTTGTGGAGTTTTTCCGTTAGCTACCCATCATGTGAAATCCATCAAAAGCTATATTTAGCTCATGGCTTGACGTGTTTGGCTGCTAGCCGCTGACTTTGCCTTCGTTGTGATGGACTTTGTCATCATCATGCACGCTGCGTCGTCGCCATCAACATACTCACCAAAGAGTAGATATCTACCATGTAATTGTTTTGGTCGGTCGCTTGCTCTGCATCGCCAGCTTGAACTGTTCGCCGAGCCGGAAACCACTTGGACTCCTGCACATCACCCCGCCCTCGCTGGTTTGCCTGCTTGCGCGCTCTTGCTGAGATTTTGTCTCCGTCATCATCGGCATAGATTACTTTGGCTCAGCCAAGTTTCTACATCCGCCATGTTTTCACATCTGCTAGGTGTCGCTGGCATTGCCGCCACCGCGGATTATTCTACTTCTCCACGTACGGCTTCATCTCATGTGCGGACAATTTTGTCTCCACCACGGGGACGTGAACCTGGGTAATCCCTATCTATCACTGTCCCGGGCACCAGATCGCCTATCCCCTTTTTCTATCGCCTTGAGGTACCCCTCATGGCATACGTGTCGTAAGAACCACGACAGTTGGCGCCCACCTTTGCGCAATTGTGCCATGTACTTGCGTCTTTTTAAATCCGTCATAAGCGGTCCGCGTAGCATATTTATATTTTAATCTCCATCTGATGCTCTTTGTGTGGATTCCCGAGTAGTGACTTTTTGACGATCTAAGCCGCTATCTGCTAAGGGTTTTGGATGGTTGCTATTACGTATCATCGCCCTGGCGGATTGTTCGCGCGAAGATTCCGCCATCTCACGAAAAGTCAAGCACAAAGAGCCAGATGGCGGATTGCATAATCCTACGCGTGAATTTTTTTCAAAGTGTTGTTTTTTGAGCATGTCAAACTACTGCAAGTTGCATAAAAATAGGCCTGGCAACTTTTTCACGCATAAACCACTTAAAGACTTTATAAAACTGTGCCACAAGTTCAAAAGCATTCTCTGATCCGCCACAGGCAGATCATGCACAGTACAAGCATACACGCAGTTTAAAGTTTAAACTTACAGACCCACTCAGGGGCCGAATTGATGCATTGTTTCTTCCTGCCACATTACAGGGTATAACTTAAGAGGATGGCGGAATAGCAGAGGACGCGTCATCGCCGCCATCAGCACCAGCAGTGGCTGCAGAGACCGACGCTGAAGCTTGGCTTGGAGACCCTGGCAAATCATATGCTTCATAGTATACGTTCAGCTGAGTGCCCAGGGCACAGAGCTGATCATATCCTAGCACACTCTGCCAGATGGCGGCCTCGTCCACCGGTGCTCCGTCCTCGCCGCTCTCCGGGATGCCGGAGGTGATCAAGTCCAGGTCCAGCTCGGGGTAGTGGGCCTTTGCCAAAGTTAAAGCAGTTCTGGCACCACCCCGAGCGGAAGACTGCTTCTAGTCCGCCACCAGCCCAGGCACGAGCAGCAGCTTCTTGGTGAGCCCTATGGCGGTAAGGCCAGATGAACCCGCTATCTGCAGACTCCCGAACACCTGACGACCAGCATTAAGAAGGCCATCCAGCTCCTTCTGTGCCGCGTCGGTGGCCATGCGTAAGCCTATGGCAGAATCCACCTCGCCTTGCTCCAGGGTCACTACATAGCGGAAACAAACAAGGTGTCATACTCTACATAGCACATTATTACAAACTACACAGTATGGAGAGCCATCGATACCTAGCAGAGTCTTCTGGAAATGATCGAGGACCTCGTTGAAGCCATCTTGCTGCTTTTCAAATTCGGCGGTGGCTTTACGGAGATCCTCTATCTCCTTTTGCTTCTAGCAGTTCTGGCGTTCCTGGTCCTTGAGCTTCTCTTCAAGGAGGGTATTCGAGGCCAAAGATTTTTGGAGCTGCTGATGCAACCCCTCCATCGCGATAGTGTGGCCCTTTTCGACCCCCTCGATGTGGACTTTAGCTTGGCAGCATCTGCATGGCGGAAATAATAGCAGAGTATTGATCGGTTAGCACAAAGGTACTTCAATTTGTCAAAAACAACAGAAAATTACCGCTATTCTCGAGCTGCTGCTGCATGTCCGCCACAAGAGTGCTCTTTTCCGCCAGCTCTTTCTCCTGCAAGCTGACGACTTGGACCAGGTCCTCCACAACTTTCTTGTAATTCTGGCAAAACGATATTATGTGTTAGTCACTCTTAGATCTTTATGCCGGACAGTAATCCGCCATAACGCTCGGGGGCTACTCATGTTGATTTTTTAACTTAGTCACTCTTAGAGCTTTATGACGGATAGTAATTCGCCATAACGCTCGGGGGCTACTCATGATGATTTTTTAGTCTTCTTAGAGCTTTATGCCGGATAGTTATCCGCCATAATGCTCGGGGGCTACTTAGTGCAAAATTTAAGTTCTCTAAGAGCACCGCAGAATATGATGGCACTCGGGGGCTATACTATGCAAAATCTAAAGTAGTTTCTCTTAAGAGCACCATACCGGATCATCTACAAAAATCCGCCATGTTACTCGGGGGCTACTGGGAGTACATACCTTCTTCATGGTTGCTGTCTTTTCTACAAAAGCGGAAATACCGCTGGATTGCTGATTGCTGGCATCTTCTTGGCTGGTGATAAGGTCGACGATCTCAAGTTGTTTCTGCCTCCAAAACGAGCTACCCCCCGCAGAAGCATCCGCCATCCGACCTTGGAACGAGCCAAAGACCTTTTCACTTTGAACGACATCATTAGCCGTAGCTTCAGTCGTTGGGTTGGTTTCTGGCATCGAGCCAAACTGACCACCAGCATCCTCCATATCAATGTCATTACTGAGCAGGGGTGGGAATTGGTGCATCAGGGGTCTGCGGAACGGCGGCGGGAGAGGGTTTGGCACGCTTGGATGGCGGCTCCTTGACGACAGGCTTCTTCCTTCTAAGCAAAAGGAGATTAGCAATAAAATCAACAACAATGAAGAAAGAGATAATAGAAGATTACCTTGACTTTGGCAGGTTGATGGTAGCGGTATTCTCGGATGTCATTTCTAGCTCCGCCCTGCGTTGAGCTTCGAAACGGCGGGAATTAGTAGATTTCCCGCCACCACCACGAGGTTTTACGCTACTGCCCCGCTTCTTGGTGGCCACCTTCATCTTAACCATGCGGGCTGTGTCATCTACGTCCCCCGCCGTCTCCTCTTTGTTTCCGCTGAAGTGAACCTCTTGCTCGCCAGCGGTAGGCTTGGAGTTGGAGCGGCGAAGGGGATGAGCAAAGTCCGCAGGGCCAAGCGATTTGAGCTGAAAAATGAGGAACTGAAATGTCAGCTTTCATGAAAATTCAAAGGTATCATGAGTGTTACGGCAGAAAAGCAACTAACCGAAGGGCAGCTGCCATTCTCAAACATCGCCATGCCAAATTTCAAGGGCTTCTTCCTGGGAGATTTCATAAGTGAGCGGATGCGCTTCTCGACCACCTTAGGGTCTAGCTCTTTGTCTGAATATCGCATGCCATCCTTTGAACCAGTGTACTCATGCATCAGGCTATTGCGGTGTTGTAGAGGCTGGATCCGCCAAGATATCCAACAGTTGATGGTATCAATTCCTTTGAGACTGTCCTTGGATAACTTGGCGATCCGCCATGCTAAGAGCTTGACGTAGGGGGTGGCGGTTTCGTCGTTGACGGGATTCCAGGAGTCGAGGGGTTGACCTGCTATGTTATCAAAAGGAAGAAGGCCACGGGCTTGAGATGGCACAGGCTTATCCGCCATGTAGAACCAGGAACCTCTCCATCCTATGGAAGAATCCAGAGGAGTGATGAAGGGATATTCTTTAGACCTTCGCGGAAGAAAGCAGATTGTTCCGCAGGTCCGGAGAAACCCGTCATCCTCGTAGTTGGCCCGCACAGAAAAGAGAAGCTGGAAGAGGTCTACCCTGGGACGAATTCCAAGGAATCCTTCGCACAAGGCCGCGAAACCTGCCATAGACACCAAGCTGTTGGGAGCTATGTGGTGGAGCTGCAGCCCATAGAACTTCAGGAGATTCGTGAAGAAAGAAGATGGTGGCATGCTGAGACCCCTCTCCACATGAGTTTTGAGCATCACAATCTCGGTGGAGTTTGGGGCCGGCACCAGGGCTTTGAAGTCAGTTCGCCAGTGGGATTCTGCCTGGGGGGCCACGGTGCCCTCATTTTCCAGAGCTTGGACGTGAGCATCCTTGACATGGCATTTTACCCAATACTCGTGAAGGTTCTTGGGAATCTGCTCTTCTTCAGCTTCAGCTCCGTCATCTTGTTCTTCTTCTTCGGCTTCGCCATCCGTTTCTTTTTCTGTAGCCTCCTCTGTAGTCAGTCCTGCCATTTCCTCCTCTGCTTCGGATGTGATGTCCTCCGGATAAGAATCCGCTGTTTGAGGATGTGAGCCCTGAGTAGATTGCTATAGAGGAGAATCCTCCTCCTCAGCTTCGGAAGGATGGCGGGAAGGAGATCCAGGGTTCATGGCGGTGAATATGGGTTGAATCCCGCTACGGAATATGCTCTGTGCTCAGATGAACTATTCTGGCGGAAAAGTCACCGGCGGCGAAAAACTCCAGGCGGCGGCTCATCGGAGATCACGGAGCTCTCGTGGTGGCGCTGAGGAGAGAGAGTGTGCGGGGGTGAATGAAGAGTGAACTGGCCGGGGGTGAGCGGCCGGGGTATATATAGGCCCCGGACCTCGAGATTCGTGCCCGCCATCAGAACAGTTCATCCTGATCGCGGAAACCCTAGATCGGCTACACATGTCCAAGGGTAAAACAGTAACTTTTGTTAAAAGTGCGAGCGCTGTGAATCTTGCCCTAGAAGGAACTACCTGCCGAAAGTTACGGCGGATTTCTATGGTATGATCCAACGGATCCCGGAAATCTTGCAGAATTGAAACTACGTCGCATAATCCGCTATCTATGGCGGATTGAGAGATGAAGAAAAGAGGAACGTCAAGAACCGCCATCCAGACGCAGGAAAAATGATGAGCTATGGCGGATGGACTTCACCGAAACAAGGCATGGCGGATGGAGATGGCGATCTTGAAGTTCCCTGGGGGCTACTGTTGGGGATATACCAAATAGGTATACCAGCGACGTAGTCCTAAACCAGCAAGCCAGGGTGGCCCATCAGGGTGGTATGGAGGATTGCCTACCGGGCGGCCCAGTTGCTGGAAAGACCATGGCGGTATTGGACGCAGGAGCTCATGGCGGATCCGCAAACAAGCCCATGGTGGGTTGCCTTGTAGTACACGCATAGGACTTAGTCTAGGACTCCAAGTTGTATCCGCTCCGGTACCATCGTGTTGCCCACGCTAGGCGCCTTTATAAGCCGGCGTGGAGGAGCCCTTGAGGCACAGCTTAGACATACGGCCAATCGCATAGCAAAACAGCCAACCTCATCATTGTAACCGAGAACTTGTTGCCATATAGTGAATTATAGCAGCACGTAGGGTCTCGCCACCGTTGCGGGACCTGAAGCTGGGTAAACTCGTGCTACCACCATCCCGGATCACTCCGCCGTGTTCACCCCCTTCCACAAACCGCCATACACCTACCCCTATGGCAGATCTGTTGACGAAACCACGACAATGTTAGCAGAATTGCATGCCAGATGGGAAAGAGAAGATGAGATGGCTTGAAAGATGAAGGTATGTACCATTACTACCTCTAATGATGTTGTTCCAAATGCTAGAAATCCTCTTACTTTGATTAGTGTAGAGAAAACTCGTACTCCTTGTGTTAAAAAGCCCAAAACTGCAAAAACTTTTTCTCAAAAGAGTGCTGAAATTTTTCTGAGTGTAGGAGATGATAGCTCTAGTTCTTTTAATTATTTTGATGTTGATGGCTGCAATATATCTGAAGTTATTTTGTTCTTACAAAATCTTGCTTTGAGTCCTAATGCTAGTTCTTTGAATATTGCTTTTACAAATCATATTACAAATGCTCTCATGAAAATTAGGGAGGAAAAGTTGAAGCAAAAAGCTTCTATTCCCAAGAAGTTAGTAGATGGTTGGGAGCCCATCATTGATATGCTTGTTAATGGTTTTGATTGCCATGCTTTATGTGATCTAGGTGCTAGTATTTCTGTTATGCCTAGAAAGATTTATGACATGCTTGGTTTACCACCGCTTGAAAAATATTATTTTGATGTTCCTCTTGCTGATGTTGCTAGGAAGAAACCTTTGGGAAGGATTAATAATGTTCTTATTATGGTTAACAATAACCTTGTTCCCGTTGATTTTCTTGTTATGGATGTTGAATGCAATGCTTCATGTCCTATTATTTTGGGAAGACCTTTTCTTCGAACTGTAGGTGCCATCATTGATATGAAGGAAGGCACCATCAAATATCAATTCCCACTCAAGAAAGGTATGGAACGCTTCCCTAGAAGGAGGAAGAAATTAATTTTTGACTCTATTCTTAGAGCAAATTATGAACTTGATGCTTCATCACTTGATATTACTTGATTCGCACTTTCTGCACCTAGCTCAAAGGCGTTAAAGAAAAGCACTCTTGGGAGATAACCCATTGTTTTCTTTTTAGTTCTTTTTCTTTTATTTGAGTCTTGGAAGTTATTACTACTATAATAACCGCTCCTTATCCTTTTTATTTCGTTTTTGTGCCAAGAAGAACCTCTAATTTGAGGGAGGTAAGATTTGGGGAAGTTGCTGTCCTGAAACAGATTTTGGTGCTGTACCGTAAAAATTCGTGAAACTTCTCAGAATATATTTTTGACCTGCGATTTCTTGTGCATATGCCCCGGGTTATATCCAAACTTTCGTTAGTTTTGCACTTTTTGATTTGAGCAACAGAAGGTCCTCAAAAAAATCGACCTTTGTTAGCTGTTCTGTTTTGACAGATTTCTGCCACTATTTGTGTTTGCCTCTCGATCGCTTTCTTTTTGAGTTCTTTTGATCACGGAACTTTTGGGGAAGTTAATAAAGTAGTATATGATTTATATGTGGTGTTTTTGAGTTGAAACCTGAACCAAAAGGGTCGATTTACTATTATGTTTATGCTTACGTTGCTAATAAAATTGTGTGAAGTTTTGTATGAAGGAAGTTTTCAAGTTTAGGGATTGGAGAATGATGAGATGAGTTGAAGAATGGACAAAAGCTCAAGCTTGGGGATGCCAATGTTACCCCAAGAAATATCTAAGAGGTACAAGCGTCAAATCTTGGGGATGTCCCCGAGGCACCCCTTCTTCATCGGCAAGAATCAGGTCACCTTTCAAAACACTATATTTTTATTGCTTCATGCACTATGCGTTTTTCTTGGAGTGTCTTTACTTTTATTTTTAGTTTTATTTTGTTTTATTTGCTGCAATAAATGTATGGACCCCAACAAATTTCTTTTGGAGGATATTTACTTGCTTTTCATTTGTCAAGAACACTCCGTTTTTCACTCTTATCGTTCAACAAGTGTTCTCTTTTTCTAAAACTGCGTTTAGCTTTCATTTTTCGCCTTGATTTTTGTTCAGATCTTGTTTTATCTTTGCATCAAGGTGTATTTGGACCTCTGATCTATGTTGGTATTCATCAAAAGAGTTGATACAAAAAGGTTTGAATGGTGTTGGAAAAGAGAAAAAGTTTCATGCAAAAAAGTGGTACAAAAAGGACCTTGTTTAGACTACGGCTTAGACTTTTTCATGCCATGCTTGATGTCGTTTTGATAGTATGCTTAGTGATTTTTGCTATAGCATGACTTGTCTCAAATGACTGAGATTTCTTAATGAGCCTTTGAAAAAAATCATGCGTTGTTTTTATTTTATGGAAGCATTAATTTGGTTTTCTCCTTGATGCTTTATTTGGGTTGACTTGGCGCATGCTTACAACATGTTTGACTCATACAAAGTCGCCATAAGCCTCTATGATCATTTAGTTTTTGACTTTTGATGCCATCTTATGCTTCTCTTAATGATGTTTTGTCGCTATGCATGATTATGGCCGTTATTGCTCTCTTAGTTGGTCGCTCCCAGTCTTTTGCTAGCGCTCATTTTGTACTGAGTATGAGCTCTACTCGTGCATCCAACTCCCAAAAACCAAGTTATTCCAATGTGTCCACTATAAATTCCTATGCATGGTATTTGTAAGCCATTCTAAGTAAATTTTCATGTGACACCTTTCAAAAACCTTCAAAATACTTCTCGTTTTGTGACCCTGTTTTCAGCTCATGGGGACGTAGTGGTCGGATTTGCTATCTTCCATATTGTTTATTCCAAAAAGAGAAAAAAGAGAAAAAAAGAGAAAAAAAGAAAAGAAAAAAAGGCACTCCTCCATGGTATGTGCATGTTGGTGGGCACCCGATGAATCGGTTAGCCATGGTTTGAGAAAGGAAAAAAGGTGGGGAGGAGTGCCAAGCTTTATAAAAGAGCACAAAAGTGCCAATCTCTCTCTCAAAAACTTGCTTCATTTTTGTATGAAAGATAGTAAGAATCCCATTGCTAGTCGTTGAGAAAGACAACCA
The DNA here is from genome assembly GCA_007115705.1 of Dactylis glomerata. Classification (NCBI taxonomy): domain Eukaryota; kingdom Viridiplantae; phylum Streptophyta; class Magnoliopsida; order Poales; family Poaceae; genus Dactylis; species Dactylis glomerata. Next base: position 155,165 of record QXEO01001546.1, read on the forward strand.
CCTCTCAAAACCCAATTTTTATCTCTCTGTTTTACAAATGAAAAGCTCTAGCACATATTTAATCACTGCTTCCCTCTGCGAAAGGCCTTTCTTTTACTTTTATGTTGAGTCACCACCTTCTACCTTTATGCACCGTCTAAGAGAGCATAGTTGCCATTCTAAGTTTAATGTGCATTGTCCCAAAGTTATCATTGATTGATTCATGATTTTGGTTTCACTTGTTCTTAAATTATTTGTATCTAGTCGCCCTCTTAAACTTGAAGGTGTCCTATGCATTTATGTTTTGCTATTCCATGAAGGACAAGCTGAAAACCATTTGCTATGTTTTCCATATGGTTTGAACACACGTTTGACTTTCATTGTTTCATTATTCATGATCTTTCGTTTGTGTTTCTTTTCATGTTATAACATGGTTTCTAAGTTTCTATTGTCAAGATTATGTCTTTTATGCCCATGTTTTAAGTTCTTTGATCCCAGCACTCAATGCTTACTTTGATGATCAAGATTGTGATGGTGCATGTCACCTAAAAAATTATTCTTTTGTTATCACTTACCTACTCGAGGACGAGCAGGAGTTAAGCTTGGGGATGCTTGATAAGTCTCAAACGTATCTATAATTTTTGATGCTCCATGCTTATTTATACACCACTTGCTTTGAGTTTTGTTACACTTCGTGGCATTTTTATGCATTTTCCGAAACTAACCTATTAACAAGATGCCACAGTGACAGTTCCCTGTTTTATGCTGTTTTTGTGTTTCAGAAAAGCTACATAGGAAATATTCTCGGAATTGGACGAAACAAAAGCCGAACTTCCTATTTTTACCGAAGCTTCGCGAAGACCGAAGATGAGATGGAGGGGGGCCAGAGGCCAGCCACACCACAGGGGGGCGCGGCCCAGCCCCTGGCTGTGCCCACCCATGGTGAGGCCGCCTGGCCCACCTCCTGACGACGCCCCTTCGCCTATAAAGTCCCCTCGACGGGAAAAACCTAAGGGATAGATCGCTTTTCCCAGAAACATACTGCAAGCCGCCACCATCGTCAAATCGAGATCGAGAGGATCCAGGAGCTCTTCCCGGCACCTTGCCGGAGAGGGGAATCCCTGCCGGAGGCCTTCTACACCACCATGGTCGCCTCCAGAGTGATGTGTGAGTAGTCTACCTTGGACTACAGGTCCATAGCAGTAGGTAGATGGTTGTCTTCTGCACCATGTGCTTCATGTTTAGATCTTGTGAGCTACCCTACATGATCAGGATCATCTTTATGTAATCATATATATTGTGTTTGTTGGGATCCAATGAGTATTGGTACTATGTCAAGTTGATGTGCTGAATTATGTCTTATGTTATCTCTATGTTGTTTAAGATCTTGCATGCTTTCCGTTGCTAGTAGCTATCTTGGCCGAGTAGATGCTAGTAACTCTAAAAGGGAGTATTTATGCTCGATAGTTGGGTTCATGCCTCTATTTAATCTGGGGGAGTGACAGATACCTCTGAGGTTGTAGATGTGTTTTTGCCACTAGGGAGAAAACAACATTCTTGTGTCCAAGGACATTTGCTTTGTTTACATTACGCACTTTGCTTAATGCAATTATCTGTTATTCGCAACTTAATACTCAAGGGGTCCTCGGACGATTCCCCGCGAGTGGATTTTAGTCATAGATGCAGTTGGATTACGGTCTATGTATTTTGTCATAATGCCCAGAGGAAGCCTCATAGTGATCCTCGTGATGTATGTACATTATCTTTACTCTATCAATTGCCCAACTGTAATTTGTTTACCCAGCATGCTTTATTTACCGTATGGAGAGACACCACTAGTGAACTGTGGACCCTGGTCCAACTTCCTTTACATAGCTTTACCATTTTACTTTACTCGCACTGTTTACTTTTACTTGCTTTACTATTATCCTTTTACCACTCGATGCGCTCATTCCTTTGTTTACAGCAAACCGGTGAGATTGACAACCTCATCGTAAGTTGGGAGCAAAGTATTTGTTTGTGTTGTGTGCAGGTTTCACATTGCTGCTAGGTGAAGACACACCAACAAGTCGTCTGGAGCCATTGTCCGGAGTGTCACGAAGCTAGCAAGCATCACCTTCTTAAGTTTGGCTCTCTTCTACTGGATTGATTACCTTGGTTTCATAACTGAGGGAAAACTTGCTGCTGTGCTCATCACACCTTCTCTTGGGGTTCCCAACTGGTCGGTCATTTACATCATCAACACCGCACCATCAATCTCCATCCCCTCCAACGAGTCTACCTTCGTCATCATGATGAAGGGGGAGTAGTCCACCTCTGGACTACGGGTTTGTGGCAGTAGCTATATGTATCTCTCTCTTGTTCTTCATCGTTTTAGCGCTATATGAGCTGCATAACATGATTATGGCCCTCTTTGTATCACTTTTGTGGTGGATCTTTCTATGAGTAATATGAGATTGCAATTGTTCTTTAATTTCAGTGTATGAGTAGATGCATATTATGTACCCCGTTCTTATTTACTTGTTATGATCAAGCATGTTTATGAGAGCGTGTGTGGGGGAACATGTGCATTAGTTGGAGTAATGGGAGGGGGGTGATTATTCCTGGGAGGACAGTCCTTTGGAGTCACTTGGGTATTTACCTTACTTTGTTGCCTCACTAGGGATAAATAAAATACCATGCTACAGGGTATCTCTAGCGTGACCTTGCTGAGTATCCGCGACTAGATCTAGCATGTTCTTATTTTAACTTCATGTTTTTGTGCTTAATGCTATGCTCTGAGTTTATCTTAATATCGAGGTGACTAGATTAAATTCCCATCTTGGTGGAGTATGAGAGAGATGAATAACCAAAACTTCTCTATATAGGACGTGATGCCCATATGAATTCATTTGAATGTGAACTTTGTTGCAATCTTTTATATTAATTGTATGATCTTTTGTTCGCCATATCTTTTATGGGAGAGTGCATTAGTGAACCCATGAACCCCGGTCCACTTTTTATTTTAAGAAACAACTTTCCATTCACTTTATCGCTGTTTTCATTTTCAGTCATTATTAATTTCGAAAATACAAAATATTTCCTTTATTGCATTCAAACCAAAACACTACAACCATATCTTTTACTGTTTATCATTGCATTGCATATTACTTTAGTTTGCATATTCCCGCATCAACCTCGCGCCATAAACGATTTTCTAGCACCGTTGCATTTGCATATTTATTTATTTTATATTTTATATTGCATATTCATTTTCAGTTTTGTATACTTACACACACCTTGTGCTTGACAACCACTTGGTGAGGTTGAGTGCACAAAGCAAATTTATTTTACCTTGCAGGTTGTTATAAGAGGGACAAGAATGATCCTTGTACACACAGTTCCCCGAGAGTTCGATATAAACCCTCGAGTCACCTTCGGGGAAAATCACGCTTCCCTGTGCTCAGCACTCTGCTCTTGGAGTCTCAACCTAGCGGAAGCATCACATCTATATACTCTGGCTAAACTATATTAGTGCCTCAGTCTATCTGCATAGACATTGATGCTTAATATTCTGGTTTTACCTAAGTCTTCCATTAAAATCTAATTTAAATGAAATCTTAACAATATCAAGAAAAACACATAATTTCCAATAACCGATATGTCATCTACATGAAGTATTAGAAATATGTCTCAGCGCTCCCACTTACTTTCTTGTAAATACAAGCATCTTCAAATATCCTCATGAAATTAACCTCTTTAACATTTTCATCAAAATGAAGATTCCAACTCCGTTATGCTTACTTCTACCATTGAAGTTTGCATACATATCTAGCAACCGTTTAATCAACAAAATCCATTGGGTCGTGTCAGGTACATGTCCTTGGTGTGCATTCCGTTAGAGGAAAGTTGTTTCGTTTATTCAACTATCATATCTAAATATGTAATTGTTGCTAGAATAATCCATATGACAAAGTCAGGGCCCATCACTGCTTCTTTGTATATTGTCGGTTACTATTATCTAATAGTATCTCGTCCTCAAATCTTGCTATTTGATTACGGCCAACTTGGTTAAATAGGAACTTTGATGTCTGGTACTAAAACATATTGTTGGTGCGGGAGCCATGGGCGCAGTTGCCGCTTCCAGAACATTTTTCTGGTGCTGCGCTACTTTGCTCATCTTGCTCAGGTTCAATAACCTCATCAAGTTCTATTTTCCCACTCAAACTTTTTGCGAGAAAACTCCTTCATAAGAAATTCACTTCTTTTAGCGACAATCACTATGTGTTCGGGTTCATAGTAGAAGGAATGCCCATTAACATTCTTTGGGATAACCAAAAAAGACTTACTAATCCGATTTTGGTTGTAACATTATACATATGCCTTGCATACCAAAATTTAACAAAAGACAAACATAACTTGTATGGTGTCATTTAAGCGGATTATGATGGCACTCTATTTAGTGAAAGGCGGTAGTCTCTAAAGAATAATCCACAAATTATATTGGCAGTTTATTTCATCATTGATTTAACCATGTCTAACAAGGTTTGATTACATCTATCGAATATTCCATAGTCCTATGGCATTTCTCAAGATGAAAGTTTGTGGAACAATTTCCTGAACTCTTAGATGTTTGCTAAACTTGTAACTCAAATATTCTCCTTTATGATCTAATCATAAAACTTGAATTTTTATTTTACAGTAATTTCCACTTCATAAGTTGAACAATTTCAATTGTTTCATATTTCTTTCTCATCAAATAGATATACCATACATCTATTCGAGTCACTGATGAAACAGAAAATATACCGCGCTCGACTTCACACCATGGACTACATACATCAATATGTATGATCTCCAATCAGTTAGTCGCTTGTTCTATCCATAGCCCATGAATGGAGTTTAATCATCTTTAGAAAAGTCTCACAAGCGTCAATCAATTCAAAAATCAAATGACTCAAAAATCTATCAATATGGTATTATTTCATGTTTTGTTTCCAATATTACTTAAACGGCAGTGTCACAAATAAGTGAAATTCTTTTTGTCTTGCGACCTTTAGCATCATTGTTATAAATGTCTCTTTTACCAACAAGATTTATAATAATAATCTATCCATCGATTATGGAACACGGTAATAATTTGAACAACCATTGTTGTTATAACGCCAGAACAAGATAACAATTATTAAGTTCTTAATAAATCTTGACGGCTAGGTTTGATGCTAACGGGAAGCACAATAACACTTTTCTTTGTATCTTGATGCACATTATTACCACATTCTTTTGCTGGTTATTTTGGTCATTGTAGTTTTCATATTATGTTGCTTTGTATGACATTTCATACCAACAAACTAGTATCGAATACCCAAGAATTACATTATTAACGAGCAAACAATACATCTATAACATGTATGTCACTTATATACCAGAGCTAGACATTTCTAGTCTTTTCCTTTTCTACAAAATATTTTGCACATCCTATTTAGAATTGGCTCTCCATTAGAAGAATCTATCAGCATCAACAGTGGCATCAATCACATGACACATAGTCCAAAACATGTTAGTCAAATACTAATAGCTTTAGATTTTGTACTTTGAGGTGGATCAGCATCATCATATAATTGGTGTTCTTCAGCATCATCATATGATGGGACTACTATAGCTCATAAGGATGAATGCAAGTATAATATTAGTTCCCCAAATGTTTGGGTGATTGGGATGCCTAGCGTCTTTAATCTTTGCATATATTCACATAATATGAGCATATGTTCTTTTACTAAATTATACTTTGTGGTGACCCGGCATACCACTGCATGTTGTAGTATGCACGTCATTGATATAACACTTGTGGAACAACCCTCCACAAGAATTACATCCCTCAGAGTGGTACAACAGAAACATTGCGGGTCCAAATACAAACTTGATAATTTTTGTCGGTGATCTGGATACCGGGGTATCCCGGTCCACCTGCTCCTGGGCCCCTTCAATGGCCCAGCTTCGGCCCAGGGGTAAACCGATGACCGAAGCTCATCGGAGAAGACCCTCATGAGGAGGCGCCTCATGAGGAGAACGCCGGCTAAAACTGCTAAGGACCAGAAGACCCCCTCGCGAGCTATTCCTCGTGAGGGGATGGACCACATCATGTCAGCTCAGTACGTTTCCGTGCTGAGCAAGAAGATAAGGACGGAAGATAGCGTACCGTCCACGCTACCCCGACAGGGGGAGACTAGCTTCTGCCGTGCCTGCATAAAGCTGCACGGTGTTTGTTGACCACCCCCCTAAAAATAGGGTGGATGGTGCAGGGCGCCAGAGGGGGACGTCAGCCTCCTCCACCCACTCATGTGGACCGGCGCCACTACTCTGCAAAGACTACGTCCACCGAAGACTGAAGACAACAGCTGTCCCCTCTCCTTGGTCGTTTGTGGCAACCCCTTCCCCAAGATGATAAGGGGAAGGAGGACATCGGCGCTATAAAAGGGGGGAGGCCGCCGCTTAGAGGGGATCGAATCCTGATCTCCGGGCTGTTAGCTAGGCTAAGTTGGTTCTTCTACCTCTGGCCAGTTAGAGCTCTGTAACCAAGGCCTTGTACTCCTCGCGAGGTATCGCATCGTAATACAAGAAGGTAGGAAGTAGGGGTTTTACCTCACCACGAGGGCCCTGAACCTGGGTAAAGCTCGGTGTCTCTCTCTGCGGTGCGTTGTGCTCTCTAGCGTCTCGAGGCTTCCATCGCCGTGTTTCGTTGTGATCTAGATCTCACGCATACAGCCCCCTGCGTTCGAATCTTTGGGTCCATCGTGTGGTACCCCGTGTTCTTGCGACACAAAATCCCTCGACATTTGGCGTGCCAGGTAGGGGGCTGTGGTGTGTTTCTTCTAGATCTGCTTCGACATGGCTGACACCAACGGAAGGCTCGAGCGTCTTCGCCGCCGCAACGCTGTTCGAGGAAATACCAAGACCATCATCCGTCGCCAGCACGTCTCGGCCGAGAAGGAAGAGGAGAAAGATCTTGAGTCCTCCTACCTCCCGTCCGGGCGTACAGAGCCTTCGCTCTCCTTCACCGCCACCGCTACTTCTCGCGCTCGTTCTGGGAGTCAGCTGGCCCCTGCGAAGGCTCTCGCCATGGCGCGGGAGCTGCTGTGCTATCAACCCACCGCGGATGGGCGTGAGGGGTGGCGTGCTCGAATTGCCGAGCTCGTCGCCATCGCCAACGAAGACCCGGCCTTGGGAGGAGCCCAGGGAGCGGGGGAGCCAGATCCGGTGGCGGGGCACCGCGCCCCGGGCGCCGGGGATGGGAAGGCAGCTTAGGCCAAGAAGGTGGTTTCCCGTGCGGCATCTTCACCGCGCGGGGAGCCTAGCTGCCAAATTTTCCAACGCGCTCTGGAAGACGCACGCGTCTCCCTTGAGCGCTGCCGCAAAAATCATGACTGCACCATCGATGACATCGGCGAAGCTGGCAAGAACGTCAAGGTCACCGGGGATCCTGTCTACAACCCCGGGTGCCTCGCTCTCACTCGCCAGCAATGCTACGTTGTCTGGCCCGACAAGTTCAGGCCGGACATCGGCGCGCGTTATGATGGAACCTCCAACCCCGTCGAGTTTCTCCAACTCTACGTCATCGTCATTCAGGCCATGCGTGGAGATCAGCGTGTGATGGCTAATTGGTTTCCCATGGCCCTCAAGGACGCTCCACGGACTTGGCTCATGAATCTTCTGCACGAATCCGTAACTTCGTGGAAGGATCTGTGCCGTCAGTTCGTCGCCAATTTCATGCCTACGTACGAGCGCCCCGCCACCAAGAATGATCTCAAGGCGGTGCGTCAGTACAAGGGCAAAACTCTTCGTTAGTACATCCAACGCTTCAGCCAGATGAGGAACAAGATTCCCCGGATCTCCAATGAGGAGGTTATCTCCGCGTTCTCCACGGGCGTCGTCGACATCAAGATGAAGGAAAAGCTGTCCGTGAATGATGAGCTGACTTCCGTCTTCAGGCTCTTCGAGATCACCAACAGATGCGCCAAGGCCGAGGAGGGGAGGCTCTTCATGCACAACCTGCCGGAGGTGCTTCCCCCAAAGCCCAAGTCCAAGGACCCTAAGCGCAAGGAGGCTGCTGCCCTCGCGGCAGAACCTGATCATAAACAGCGCCGCGGGGACCGCTCCGAGCGCGATAAGGGTGGACGCCATCGCTACTGCATCTTCACAAGAAGGACACTCACAATACCGATGATTGTTGGGTAATCCAGAAGTTTCATGAAGAGAATGGGATCACCAAGTGCCATGGGAGTAGCCGTAGCTACGGCAAAGGTGGATCAATGGGCGACCGCCGCGACGACGACCGGGACGAGGGTCGCCACCGCGATGGTCCATCATGTGCAGATCCGGAGCCGCTACCGCTACCCCCACTGACAAACAATCACCGAGAAGAGAACCAGGGGGGCTATAAAGAGCCGCGAGGCTTCGCCGCTTGCCTCCTGGGAGGAGCACAAGCTCTTTTGTCTAATCGTCACTTCAAGCAGCTGTCGCGAGAGATCGCGGCAGCACAGCCCAACGTCAATAGCCACAGGTTGAAGTGGTCTACCAACAAGATTGGCTTCGACGAGGAAGATCATCCAGTCTCCACCAAGGCCGTGGGCACAATTCCCCTCTTGAGCACGCCTACAATTAACAACATCGCCGTCAACCACACTCTCATTGATGGAGGGGCGGGCCTCAACATCATCTCCGTCGAGGTCTTCGAGAAGATGCAAGTGCCGTACCATCGGCTTATGCCAACCCGACCATTCTTCGGGGTGATAGAGGGTTCTACAATGCCTATCGGGCAGGTGCGCCTGCCTATCACCTTCAGCACCAGGGACAACTACAGGACAGAAAGCCTCGACTTCGACGTCGCCTACATTGTGATGCCTTACAACGCCATCCTTGGCTACCCAGCCTTGGCAAGATTCATGGCGGCAACGCATCACGGCTTCAACGTCCTCAAGATTCCTAGCACCAACGGCACGATCACCGTGCGCTGCAATGAAAAGGATGCTCTCCGCTCCGTGGAACACGTCTACTGTGAGGCTGCCACCATGTTCCCCGCTGATAAAGATTTGCTGGAACACTCGGGTGACCTCACGAGGAAGAAGCAGCTCGTGTTGCAAGAGCGAGCTGCTGCCAAGAAGGCCTCTTGTCGTGGGAATTTAGAGACAGTAGCCATGGGGATTGCTTATCAGAGTGGCTCGACGGTGTGCGACGATGGGTCTGGCTCGGGATTGTGCCAACAGAGACACCTCGGTTTACCCAGGTTCAGGGCCCTCCACACCGGAGGTAACACCCCTACTTCCTGCCTTGCTTTCTATTATCTTCACAGTGGTTACAACGCTCCTCGAGCTGTTTGGTCTAGAGGAGGAAGAAGAAGATGGATCGGATCCCCTAGGCTAAGGGTCCAGACCCCCTTATATAGGAAGGGGTCTGGTTACAGATTGGGTGGTCGGCTGCCCGGCTGCCAGCTCCTCCGTGGCTGCATCTTCGGCGTGATCCTCTGGCCTGCTCTGATGGTAGCCACTTTATAAAGTGGCTTTCCCCTTTGGACCGGCATCTGGGAGGCATATGTCCTCCCTTTTGCCTTGGATTCTTTCATGGGGTGGAATCTTGCTCGCTGATTGGTCGACCCTGGGCGTGGCATGCATCACGCCCGTCCTTCGCCTCTGTCGATCTTGTCGGGGCCGGGCCACTTTCGGCGAAGCAACTGTTGGAAGGGTCTTGTCGTCTTCGCCCGGCTCCAGCTCTCCTCGGTGGAGTCGCTAGCCGGCTACTAGCGTAGCCGGCCCTTTGGCTAGAGTAGGTCTTCTTTACCTAGCGCCGTGGAGACTCCTGGGACGCTAGCCGGCAGACAGCGCTGCCCTTGGCATACCCCTGAAGTCATCCCCACGACACTAGCCCCCGAAACTGGTGAAGTCTCATGGGTTTGCATGGGGCTTCGGCGGGTTCCTTTCCTCGCCGAAGTCTTATTCATTTCCGTCGAAGTCCCAGGATTCTTCGTCCAGCTTGGAAGTTGTCAATCTTGAGGTTTAGCCTCACGGAGCGTCACCGGCCATCTCGGGACGTGCCGGCTTCACGACCAACCTGGCTGGCGATTGTCGCGCCGCTGCCCGCGGATGTTCGGCTCCTCGGGACTTGCTCCCTCGGGGCCCGGACCAAGGTGCCACTTGTCCACGCGCCACATCGTCACATCCAATCGGCTCTGGTTCCACGATCTTTTGTGGTAACCGTGGCGGTTGCCCGACCTTCGCGCAGTCATGGCGCATGATGGGGAGAGCGGTTGCCAGCTCATCGTGGGTGAGATGAGCATCTGATCCACCCTCCCTCTTTTAAACCGGGGACCATTCTTAAAGCAATTCACTGGTCACCCGCTTCTCTTCTTCCCTCAGCGCTCGCTCGGCCCCAAAATCCTCTGCCTTCGAGCTTCTTCCCAACAGATTTAGGGTTTCCTGCTCACTCCGTCGCCATTCCGTTCATCTAGATCCGCACCCGAATGGCTCCCAAAGCATCTCGGCCAAAGGGGAAGGGGACGGCCTCGGACGGAGACGCCGCCCCGTCCCATCTACCGAAAGGATCCTGGGAAGGTTTCTGGGTGAAGGAGAAGCGGATCGAGCTGCTGCGCCAGGGTCGAGTGCTTCCGCCCGCGGATCTCGTGGGCTGTCGCCCCACCAGTGGCGAGCGAGTACCTGCTCCTGAGCCCGGGGAAACGGTGGTCTTCTACGACCATTTCCCCAGGGGCTTCACGTTGCTTGCCAGCGATTTCCTGCGTCAATTCATGGATCATTTCCATCTGCAGCTGCACCACATCGGGGCGAATGCAATGATGACATTGGCCGCGTTTGCGGCCCTTCGTGAAGCATACTTAGGCATCTAGCCTAATATCGAGCTGTTCTGCCGACTGATCTACTTCAAGACCCAGACGGCGGACGCCATTCCTGTAGTGTGCGGGACGGCTTCCTTCCACGTGCGCAAGACCGCAGACTTCCCTGGACTGAAGGGGAAGGAGTCTTGCAAAAAGTGGCAGCGCTCTTTCTTTTATGTGAAGAATCTGAAGGAGGGCGCGGACTATATCAACCAGCCGCCCTTTGATGCAAACGGGCCTGAGCAGGACAGCTGGAGCGCTCCTCTTCCTCATCCCACGCCAGACGTGGCAAAGATCCTCCAGCTGGTCACCGCTCTGCAAAAGGATGGCAGCCTGAAGCCGTCTGACCTCTTGTTCACCTTTTTGGACGCCCGCGTGTCGCCCCTCCAGCGCCGCTCGCACAAGATGTGCTTCCTGGGGTTGGCCAGGGATCCAACCCGTCATTCTTCCAAAGCGCTGACAGCAACTGAGGCGGCAGAGAAGGCGAATCGAATTGCCGATGTTAAGCTTCCGGCCTCGTGGACATGGGGCCTGAAGCCTTACAACCGGAGTAACCCAATTGCTGAGGTACGCTTGCCGGGCTCAGCCTCTGTCTCCCCTTCCTTGCGACATTTTGACCATCTGACCTTTATTTGTCCGGTTCGGGCAGAACTTGTTTACTTTGCAGACTGCAGAGAACTCAGCCTTGCGTCAAGCCGGCTTTGCCGCCGACAGGGCAGAGTCAGATGACAAGGTCGTTTGGGACGACGCCGAGGAGGATGAGGATGCCGGCTCCAACGCCGCCTTCGAGAGTTCAAGCGCTACCCACGGCGACGAAAGAAGTGAAGAGCTCGAAGATTCAGGCGAGCCCCTCAGTCACTCCAGTAAGTTTCCAAGTCCCTCCTCCTCAAGAGATTGGTCCGAGGATGATGATCACGAACCAGGGTCGGTTGCCGCCCCCGGGGGCACAGCCCTTCATGTAGCCGCCGCGGCCGCCACTGGAGCTCAAGCCCCCCGATCGTGGATCTGCCAGAATCTCCGGAGCAACCTCCTGTTGCTCGAGAGCCAGCCACTTCGAAGCCGGCAGACCCGGAGGGGACCGGAAGGGCGGCTAGCACCAAGAGAGGAAACCAGCCGGCTCTGACCGAGCCGGCTGAGAAATGAAAGAAAGCGGAGCCGGCGATGAAGAGCCTGCTCCCTCCCAAGACGAAGAAGGTGATCAAATGGCGAGCTACCACAGTAGCCGGGTAAGCTTTCCGCCTCCGTGCTTCTCACCGCTTTTGGCCATCGCAGTTCTGATCAGCTCGATTATGGGGTGCTTTCTTCGTAGGTCTCCCATTTCCGTTGACCTGCTTACACAGCCTCCCCCCGCAGTGGCATCGGGGGAAACTGAAACTTCGACTCCTGACCTCCCGCGCAACAAGAGGGCGTGCAGAGAGGATGCTAGCGGTGACCTGGGTCGCACCGAAGAAAAACGCCGTTCCCCGCGGTTGGAGGTTGCCGAGAGTGAAGTTAGGGCGGAGGAGCCTGTCCGCCCGGAGGCGCTGGCGAGCGTTGTTTCCAGCCCGGCTGCCGCGGCCAAGGCCGTGCCTACGCGAGCCGGGGAAGCCACCCCGATGGAAATCGCCACGCCTCCTCCTGCCATCGAAGAGACTGCAGCGGGGGAAATCGCCGCCGCCGACGCGTCCTCTGACCCGCCCAGTCCGGAAGACGCGCGCGAGGTCGCAGCGAAAGTGACGGAAGAGACCCCGGTGCACGTGGGGGCACCAGAACCCTTGGAGCCGGCTGCTCGGACCTCTTCCAGCCCTGAGCCTGCACCGAGCACGTGGGCTGTCGTGTCTGCATTTGGGACGGGGGCTGGCACGGCCGCTGGTCCCCTTCTCTTTGGGCTGGCCTCCAATTCCGGTGAGGTTCTTCAAGGACCCCTCACCACTCGGGCGGTGAGGAGTGAACGCGGCGAGGCTTCTCTGGCTCCCGACGCTGCGACCAAGGACACTTCAAGGGGGAAAACTCCTGCTGCCGCGGCCAGGTCTGGCGTTGGGAGTTTAAGCTCCGCCAGCCAACTTCAGCAAGAATGGGCAGATACCGCCTCAAGCGCCGAGGCCAGAGGAAACCTCAAGGCCCAGGGTAACAGTTTGACCCTGGCGGAACTAAACAGGCTGTTTTCTGCCGTCAAGGAGTCGCTGAGGAATGTTAACCTCCAGTTCCTTGAGGCAGCTCGGACAACCAACGTGAGTAATGTGCTCTTAGCCTTCGATTTCTTCTACTGGCTGGGAGGCGAGGACTGTAGCTCTGTGACCAATTTCTCCCTTCACCCTAGCCCCCGAGTTTCGAGGTAGCTGTGGTGGCAGCTGGCTTGAAAATGGATCTTGCTAAGAAACGTCGCCCTTCTATTTTCCGCAGGACTTGAACACACTCTGAGCTAGTGTCTTCCAGAAGTTGTTAGCGAAGTATCGTGCCGGCAAATCTTAGTACCAGGCTCTAAAAAAGGAGCTGGAGAAGCTATCAGGTAAGCTCAGGATCCTTCGCCTCGAAATTCCGCTACTGCTTTCTCTGTCCTCACATTTCCATTCTTAGATGCCGCCTCGCTCATCTCCTCGCTTGAGTCCCATCTGGCCAACTCGGTGTCGGCCGACGCGGTTGTGCTACTCAAGCAGGAGCATGCAGAGGAGCTCCAAAGTTTGCGGTCCCAGGCCGCCCGGGCCCAGGAGTTGGAAACAGAGCTGATAAAAGCTCAAGAGGCGGAATCGAAGCTGCGGTTGGAGTTTGATCACCAGTTGGCCAAAGAGCGAGACATCCTCTCCGCGAAGTATGAAAGCAAGGTGGACGAGCTTCGCGCATTGCTGGAAAACTAAGTTGAGAGCCGCGATGCTAAGATCAACGAGCTGGAGACCCTTCGGAAGCTTGACAGCAAGCAGCATGGCAATGATCTCAGCGTTTGGCGCGCTCGGGATCGCAAGCTCCACTCCGGCCTCCTAGGACTTGAGGACGCTCTTCACGGTACGCTTCTGCCCCCACTTCCCAGCCTTTGCTCTTTCAAACCGTTTCCTCATTTTCCGGCCACTCTTGTAGGGGCCTTCCCTGACTCTGATGGGGCCGCGACAGCCGCGCTGGAGAAGTATCGGGCGGAGCAGAAGGTCATCCCCCGTAATGACCCCACGGCCAAATTTACCTCCGGAGAGCTGATGGCATTGGTCAAAGGCCGACTCCACCCAATAGCCGAGCTGGGGGGCGAACTTCGCCAAGCGGTTGTCTCTGTGTTCAAAGCTTTGTGGCCTGGGCGAGCGGTGCCTGACAATATCCAGACGCTCCTCAAATGGATCCCGCTCGTGTCCAACCGGGTCGACATCTGGAGGGAGTCTGCGGCCCGAGCCGGTGCTGCGCAGGCCTTGGAGTTCGTGCTCTCGTGGTACTCAGGTGTTAACCTAGACCAACTAGAGCACCTTCGCGAGGGTGGATTGGCAGGCCTCAACAAGACCAAGCTTCGCCAGCGTGCTTGCGCCATCGTAGAGTGTGCCGATACCGACGTGCTCTTCGACACTGGGGAGAGTGACAAGTCTTTGGACGATGTAGATTTCGAGGAGCCTAGCTCTGCAGAGGTGCCTTAGAAAGCCTCTGAGGATCTCGCTGACAACTCCATTCCTCTGTCCCCCAGCAGCCATGACTTCATCTTGGCAGCTAGAACTGGCGACGCTGCTCTGCTGGAGCCGGCCGGCTCGCCGATGGCCCCCTGACTGTGTCAAGGTTTCTTTGCTCATTTGTATGTGTGTTGAACTTATGCCCTGCCTAGTGACATCTCGCTCGCGTACGCCGATGATGTTTCATCCTAAGTCCCTTATGCATCGGTTTCTAATTGTTCATGCACTGGATTTTGCCTGATCTCTTTCGACTTTTTCCTTTATCTCCCCATCCTTCGGCTCTTCTACCCCCAACCGACAGCCTGGTGACGGTTGGTATCCCGTGGACTGGTAGCCGAATGCCAGTCTAGGGTGGGAGCGTGCCACGGAATGAGGAGTAGTACTTCGGTGCATAAAAGATCTAGCTCGGTCCAGCCCATGCACAACTATTGATCAATGTACGCAGTTCTTAGGCGAACGACGACGCTTTTGACGTCTTTGCGTCTCTTCTTCTTAGCGATTTTCCTGAGTGGGTGACCTGCCGGCTCCATTCCCTGGGGATTATCCTGGGCCTGGGATAGAGGTTAGGCTCGGGGTCCGATCCGCACACAGTAATCGTTCGTCTGACAAGAAATTCGATTCGTCGTGTTTTGGGCGTTTCCTCTTAGCGATTTTCCTAGGTGGGTGACCTGCCGGCTCTGATCCCACGGCCTATCTTGTGCCAGGGACAGAGGTTAGGCTCTAGGTCCGGTCCGCACGCAGTACTCGTTCGTTTGATAGGAGGTTCGTCGGTTTGAGGCAGCCGGCCCCCGTTTGGAGCCGGCTTTTAGCCCCATGAATAACGCTAGAAAGGTAAAAGATACTTCAGAGCATTCTTTTCTAGGATCAGCCGTATGCTGCACAACTTTCTTTTATTCATCGACACTTGTTTGGGATATAAGGTTTTTTGCCTTGGCAAGCCAAAGGTCTTAAGCGATCGACATCTTGACTTGTCTCGGGCGAGGCCGTGATGTGCACCCTGATACATCCAAAACGTATCTACTTTCCCGAACACTTTTGCTATTGTTTCTCCTCTAATTTGTGTGTTTTGAATACAACTAACACAGACTAACGCTGTTTTCAGCAGAATTGCTCTGGTGTCTCGTTTTTGTGCAGAAATCCAACTTTCAGTAAAAATTTGGGAAAAATCATCAAAAATCCTATTTCGCCAGAAGACCCACGGAGCCAGAAGACGAGACGGAGGGGAGGCTCGAGGGCCCCACACACACAGGGAGCGCGGCCCAGCCCTGGCCGCGCCCACCTGGTGTGAGACCGGTTCGGCCGTCTCCTCGACCCCTCCTTCCGCCTACATATACCCCTTTACCTGAAAATATCGGGAGGCGGCGTTTTTCCCGGATAGACTTCCGCTGCGCCGCCGCCATCAGAAACCGCAATTCAGAACCAGAAACTCCGTTCTGGCACCCTGTCGGGACGGGGATTTGGAGGAGATCTTCATCGCCATCATCACTGACATCACTCCATCGACCATCCATGACTCCCCCATCCATGTGTGAGTAATTCCCCCGCTGTAGGTGAGGGGATGGTAGGGATTGGATGAGATTATTCATGTAATTTGATATGAGATTGTTAGGGCATAGTGCCTAGTATCTTTATTTAGTGCCTATGACATTGTTGCAACTTGTTGTGCTTAATGCTTGTCACTTTGGGCCCGAGTGCCACGATTTCAGATCTGAACATGTTATTATTTCTATGATGATACTTGTTGTTTATGGTCTTACCTACAAGTTGTATACACATATTGTTGTCCAGAACCCGAGGCCCCAAAGTGACAGGAATTGGGATAACCAGAGGGGATGGCTATGATGTGAGGATCACATGTGTTCACCGAGTGCTAATGCTTTGCTCCGGTACTTTATTAAAAGGAGTACCTTAATTACCAATAGTTTCCCTTGAGGCCCTGCTGCAACAGGCTGGTAGGACAAAAGATGTCATGCAAATTTCTCCTTGTGAGCACGTACGACTATATACGGAACACATGCCTATGATTGTTTGTACTAGGATGCTTTATCATTATTTATCTGCAATGCCCATGTCTCATTGATTTCATGAATTATCTTATCCATGCAATGCCCGTACATCCATCCCTATGCCTACAGTATTTGTTCCTACTGTTTACAATCGCTACTATTACCGCTGCTATTTTACTACTGTTGTTACTGTTTTACTACTATCACCACTATAAAACTGTTGCTACTGATAAACCACTGCGAGCAAGCCTGTTTCCAGGTACAGCTGAATTGACAACTCATCTGTTAAGGCTTACATATATTCTTTGGCTCCCCTTGTGTCAAATCAATAAATTTGGGCTTTACTTCCCTCGAAGACTGTTGCGATCCCCTATACTTGTGGGTCATCAAGACTATTTTCTAGCGCCGTTGCCGGGGAGCATAGCTTTATTTGTAAGTTCACTTGGTATTCATATTGTTCGCTGAAATCCTTTCATCATGGGTAAACCTCGTGATGGAAAAGTTCCTATATTGCCATCCACTACAAGAAGAGGTACGACTTTGAACACTTATGTTGCTCTTGATTCACCATTTGTTATGAGTAAGTTGCTTACACCACCACATGCACACGCTACTGCTACTACTTCTGTTGAGATTGAAAATGCCACTGATAATTTAGATGATGCTTCTACTGTGCTTGATGAGAGTGGTTCACTAGGTTCCTTTTTAGATGCTACTATTGCTAGAGCTAAGTTGGGAAACACCACTGTTACACCTGTTAGTTCACCTGAGTCTAGGGAATGTCCTAGTGATGATTTTGATGATGCTTATATTGAGCTTAATGATGATTTCATTGCTGAAGCACGTGCTACTCGTAATGCTGCTGAGGTTAAAGAACTTCTTGCAAGACGTTCTGTTAGATATAATTTGTCTCCTGATCCTAAGTTTGCTGCTTCTCCCATAAATATTAGAGATAAGGATTATGATTTCTCTTTGGATTTATCTTACATATCTATTGTTGAGAAAACTCCTTTTTGTGGTACTAAAGATGAGAGTGCTATGGAGCACATGAATGAGCTTTCTACTTTGAGTATTTTGTTTTCTGATGATATTAAGCTCCGCACTTACTTTGTTGCTAAGATTTTTCCTTTCTCGTTGAAAGATGCAGCTAAAACTTGGTTTAATATCTTGTCTCCTAGATCTATTCATAGTCCTATTGCTTTGGTTAATGCTTTCTTTCAGAAATATTTTCCTGCTAGTGCTCAACATGCTGCTGTGCAGAAAATCTTCGATTTTAAACAGGGAAAAGGAGAGATACTGCCTGAATCTTGGACGAGGTTTTGTTCTTTAATTAGAGCTTTACCTAAAGAGCCATTGCCTAAAAATGAACTCCTTGATATATTTTATAATGGACTAACTGATGAATCTAAGACATATCTGGATAGTTGTGCTGGTTGTGTTTTCAGGGAAAGAACTCCGGCTGAAGCTGAAGAACTAATGGCTAAAATAAGCCAGAATCATGATGATTGGACTCTAATTGAGCCGACACCAGCGCCATCACCTGCGCCATCTACAGAGCCTACGCCGAAGAAGAGAGGGATGATTGAATTAAATGATGAAGTTATGAAGGAAGCTAAGAAATCTCTTAAGGAGAAAGGTATTAAGGCCGAGGATGTCAAGAATTTACCTCCTATAGAAGAATTATGTAAGCCAATCCCTCACTCATCAACTATTGAGGTACACTCTCTCCAACGCTTCGATGAAAGAGATGTTCCTTATCCTAAACCTCCTGATCAATGCTTAGATGAATTTGATAATTTTATTGTTAAGCAAGAAAATTTTAATAGAATGGTGCAGAATCATTTGTTGGAAAATTCTAGAGCTATTAACAAGTTGCAGGATATTGTGGAGAGAACCGCCAATGATGTGAAGATACTTGTTAAACATTTTCAAATTGTTCAAACACAAATTGATCAGCTTACCAAGGTGCAAAAAGACTTGCTAGTTAATGCCGCAAGAGAGAAGCAAGCATGTGAAATACGCACAAGAAGTGGTGCTACTACTCAAGATCCATTATATCCTGAAGGACATCCTAAGAGGGTCGAGCAAGATTCTCAACGTACTTCAAGTGATGATATTCCTTCTAAGAAGAAGAAGAAGAAGAAGCATAAAACAACTACAGAATCATCTGATGCAGGTAAAGATCCTAATAGTGTTTCTATTTCTGATGCTGAAGCTGAACCAGGAGATGCTTCCAATAAAGAAGAAGTTGAAGAGAAACCAGAAAAGATTGATAAGAATGCAAAGTACACCAAAGAAGACTTCATTGCCAACAAGCATGGTAATGAGAGAGAACCTTGGGTGCAGAAACCAATGCCTTTTCCTAGTAAGAAACACAAGTCCAAGGAAGAAGAACATTAGAACAGGTTTTGTGAGTGGATGAAACCTTTATTTTTGCAAATTCCTTGGACTGATGCTATTAGAATGCCTCCTTATGCAAAATATATGAAAGATATTGTCACTAACAAAAGGAAGATTCCTAATGAGGAAATTTCCACTCTACTTGCTAATTATTCTTTTGATGGTAAAGTACCGAAGAAGCTTGGAGATCCAGGTATACCAACTATTCCTTGCTCCATTAAAAATAACTATGTTAGAACTGCTTTATGTGATTTGGGAGCTGGAGTTAGTGTCATGCCTTTTTCTCTTTATAAAAGACTTGATCTAGAAAAATTAGTATCAACTGATATATCTTTGCAGATGGCTGATAAGTCTACTGCTATTCCTATTGGTATATGTGAAAATGTTCCTGTTCAAGTTGCTAACAGCTGTTTAATATTAACTGACTTTGTTGTGTTGGAAATGCCCGAAGATGATAATATGTCTATTATTCTTGGGAGACCTTTTCTAAACACTGCAGGTGCTGTTATTAATTGCAATCAGGGAAAAGTAACTTTTAATGTCAATGATAAAGAGTACATAGTTTATTTTCCCAAGAAGATTGATAGAAAGAATGGTCTAAATTCTGTCAAGAATGTTAAGACCATCGGAGTTGGTCAAATTATTTGTTCAGAGCGAAAGCCCAAGGAAGAATATAAAATTGTTATGATTGGGACTATGCCTATCAGAGTTGAGGTAACATAAGCATTAAGTGAAGTGCAAAGTTTTGCCTCATATAAAGTTAGTTTGGGAACAAGACTTGATCAACCTTGTTAACAAAGTGATTTTATATGAACGAAACTTCATTTTCACCGCATCCACTCCACCTCACTTATATTTACTTGTTCAATTTTATTCATTTAGTTTAGTTACATGATTAAGAGTATCTCAGAGCTGTTGCATACTTGGTTTTGATTTGCTTGAAATCATTTCATCTTCGTCTTTCTGAGTTTTATCGATATGCCAATTTCTGAAAAATCCTCGAAAATAAAGTTTCTCGAAAAATTCTAGAAAATTCTTTATAAATTTTTATGTCAAAAATGGGGCAGAGAGGCACCTGGGAGACACCAGGAGGGGCTGCCACGCCATCTCCCACACAGGGGGCGTGGCCCAGCCTGGGGCGCGCCCACCTGGTGTGAGAGGGCCCCACCTAGCCTCTCACTTATCTCTTCCTCCCCTGGTCTTTCTCTCTCCCGAAAACAACGACACACCCAGCTCAAACCCGAGTTCTTGCTGTTCTTCACCTCAATTTTTCGATCTCCTTGCTCAGCCCATCATTTCTGCTGAGATTTGGAGCATTTGTTCTCCGGTATGTGGCTCCTCCGCTTGTCCAAGTAGAATTTCTTTTGGTGAAGTATTTCTTGAGTATTTTAGCATTGTAGGTGGCAGGATAAATGAGTATGAATGCTTGTTCTATTGCTTAGAATTGATATTTTGATGCATGTTAGCTCTCTAGTAACTCACTATAGTAGTTCCCTACATTTGCTTGTCTCAAAATCATATTTTATGAGGTTTGTTAAAAATTTCAGAAATGGAGGAGAATGTTTATCAACTTTTTCAACATGAATTAGAAGTGCATGAAGTCATGAGAGTTCACCGAGAAGAGAGGGTCTTTCCCTCACACTATCCATGCTCAGAGTTCATGAATGCTGCCGGAATTCTGCAGGATTTCCAAACCTTACTCTCTAATGCAGGATTGGAACATTTTACTGAGGGTGAACCTCCCCAATATGTTAAACTAACAATGTCTGTGGTGCAGGATTTCAGATTTAGTTGGTCCACTTCCAGCCCCATGGTTCATTATAAAATCTATAACAAATCTGTGGACTTGCCTCTTGATGTTTTCTGTACAGCTATTAGAGTACCACAGTGGGGATCGCTCGAGAAGATAAGGGGATAGCCTAGGCCATTGTTAGAACTATACGAGGAGATTTGTCAAGGAAGAAGCTTCACAGGAGAGGGTGGTAAAACTCGAAATATTCATTTCCCATCCATTCGATATTTTGCCTTCTTTATTACCAAATGTGTTCTTGCTAGGAAATCTGTAAGTAAATTATCTCTCCATGATCTAGCTTTTATTGCTGCTGCTTTGAGGTGTGATAGGACTTACCATTTGGGTGCCTTAATAGCTTTCCATCTTGATGTTAATCGTGAGAAAGGGGGAATCTGTGGGGGACTTATAGCTTCACGCGTGTTAGCTTTGCATGGTGTAATGCCTCATTTTCTAGATCTGCAGTTCCCCGAGGAAAAACTTGATCTTAGTTCTATGATTCATCATAAGTTTATTTCTCCTCCTGCTAGTTTGATTAATTTAACATATGAGCTAACCTTTTTCAAGAGGACTACCTGGAAGGTAGTAAAGACTGATCGATCGGTCCGTTTGCCTGCACCTCTTTTGTTTACCCTTGATCGCAGGAATGGATGGTCGCTCGCGGAGGATGAGCTCAACGCGTACGTAGAGGAGCACCCGCCGCCTGTGCACGATGAGGAGAGTGCCGAGGAGTCGGGTCAGCCCTCCAACATTGCGAATTTACCATACGAGCAACCTTATTATGATTATGCGCCATCAGCTTCATCTTCACGAGAGCCAGGGTACGATTACACCCATGATGACCCACCAGCCTGGAGCAGCTACCAGGGCCGGAATTGATCTCCATTTAGGCCAAAAGCCTAAGCTTGGGGGGAGGTACGCCGACGATTCACTCATATTCATATCGTATTTTGTCGGTCCTATGTATATCCATGTTTTGTTTTCTTTATTTCTCTTAATTTTATTTCTGCTTTTCCAAAACACAAAAAGACCAAAAATATTTCCGTTGTTTCTCCTTGTTCACTTTTTAGTTTGCTACCTTTGGATTGCTTTACTTGCTATTTTCAGTTTGCTATTTGAAAAATCCAAAAATATTTTGCTTTGTTTGCTATATCCTTCTGTTCTTGTTTCAAAAATCAAAAACCCAAAAATATTTGTTGTTCTTCTTCGGTTTTGTAAAGTTTGTTGCAGAGTTCAGTCCCCCGTTACTCCATTGGAGCTTGGTATTCACTTTATATTATTCAAGTCACACAAGTGAAGAGCAATAATGACGACATAAGACAATCCGAGATGTGGTGAGAGGCTGGTATGAACTCTATTTGTTTTCATTTTTGTACATATACTCATCTATGTGGACATGCTTAGTCGGTTCATGTAAGGTATATGTTATCTAATGGATGCTTTGTAGTTCTTGCTCTCATATGATTAGTTTCAATTTACTAATAGTTTGTAGCATGTCATGTAGACGCTTGCATGCATTGTTTTATTCATAATATGGTATGTTATTGTGGTATCCTCCTCTGAAAGCTTCATTTGAATCGACTTGGCACATGCTCAAGCATGCATATGACTGAACAAAAAGTCAATTAAGCCTCGATGATTTACTTTGCCTCAGAGTTCTTGTATCATTTTTATGCCTATATTAATTTTGTTTTGTCGCAAACATGATTATGACAGTTATTGCTCTCTCGATTGTCGCTTCCCAGTCTTTTGCTAGCCTTCACTTGTACTGAGTATGAGCTCTACTCATGCATCCAATTACCAAAAACCAAGTCTACCAAAGAGTCCACTATAAATTCCTATGCATGGTATTTGCAAGCCATTCCAAGTAAATTTTCATGTGCTACCTTTCAAAACTTTCAAGTACTTCTCATTTTTTGTGCCACTGTTTTTAGCTCATGGGGACGTAGTGGTCGGAATTGCTATCTTCCATATTAAATGGAGTACCCCTCGACTAGGCAGCTTCATCTGCTCGTCATTAATTTTGCATGAGAGCTGGCCAGACCACTATAATCTAATTCTAAAAAGAAAGAAAAAGGCACTCCTCCAAGGAATGTGAAAGTTGGTGGGCAACCGATGGAATCGGTTAGCCATGGTTTGAGAAAGGAAAAAAGGTGGGGAGGAGTGCCAAAGCTTTATAAAAGAGCACCAATGTGCCAAAATTTCAAAGAACTCAGAACCGCTCTCACTTGTTTAGTATGGAAGATAGCAAGTCCCCATTGCCAGTCGTTGACATGAAACAACCACCTCTCAAAATAAATTTTTATCTCTGTTTTACAAATGAAAAGCTCTAGCACATGTTAAATCCCTGCTTCCCTCTGCGAAGGGCCATTCGTTTATGTTGAGTCATCATCTTCTAACTTTAAGCACTTCTTGAGAGCATAGCTGTTATTCTTAGTGTAATGTGCTTATCCCAGAACATGGTTAATTGTGGTATAACTTTGATGCTTGTATCTTTGATATTTTTACTTCTAGTCTTCCCTTGGACTTCAGAGGTGCCCCAGCATTTATGTTTTGCTCCACAAATAAAGGCAAGCTGGATACCACTCTTTCATATCATTTATGCATATTACAATCTTGTAGTTTCTTATGTACATGTTACTTGTTATTAGTGCATTGGCACTCTTTCATAGCTTGCTTGACTATGAGGTGACATTAGTTGCATATTTCTTATTATGAATTGCCTGAGTATTTGATCACATGGTTAGTATATATACATCATATGAAGCAAATGTGTTCATGAAAGTTTCTTTTATCGCTCTCAGTTGTTAACTGAATTGCTTGAGGACAAGCAAATAGCTAAGCTTGGGGGGAGTTGATACCTCCAAAACGTATCTACTTTCCCGAACACTTTTGCTATTGTTTCTCCTCTAATTTGTGTGTTTTGAATACAACTAACACGGACTAACGCTGTTTTCAGCAGAATTGCTCTAGTGTCTCGTTTTTGTGCAGAAATCCAACTTTCAGTAAAAATTCGGGAAAAATCATCAAAAATCCTATTTCACCAGAAGACCCACGGAGCCAGAAGACGAGACGGAGGGGAGGCACAAGGGACCCACACACACAGGGGGCGCGGCCCAGCCCTGGCCGCGCCCACCTGGTGTGAGACCGGTTCGGCCGTCTCCTCGACCCCTCCTTCCGCCTACATATACCCCTTTACCTGGAAATATCGGGAGGCGGCATTTTTCCCAGATAGACTTCCGCTGCGCCGCCGCCATCAGAAACCGCAATTCAGAACCAGAAACTCCATTCTGGCACCCTGCCGGGACGGGGATTTGGAGGAGATCTTCATCGCCATCATCACCGACATCACTCCATCGACCATCCATGACTCCCCCATCCATGTGTGAGTATTCCCCCGCTGTAGGTGAGGGGATGGTAGGGATTGGATGAGATTATTCATGTAATTTGATATGAGATTGTTAGGGCATAGTGCCTAGTATCTTTATTTAGTGCCTATGACATTGTTGCAACTTGTTGTGCTTAATGCTTGTCACTTTGGGCCCGAGTGCCATGATTTCAGATCTGAACATGTTATTATTTCTATGATGATACTTGTTGTTTATGGTCTTACCTACAAGTTGTATACACATATTGTTGTCCAGAACCCGAGGCCCCAAAGTGACAGAAATTGGGATAACCGGAGGGGATGGCTATGATGTGAGGATCACATGTGTTCACCGAGTGCTAATGCTTTGCTCCGGTACTTTATTAAAAGGAGTACCTTAATTACCAGTAGTTTCCCTTGAGGCCCTGCTGCAACAGGCTGGTAGGACAAAAGATGTCGTGCAAGTTTCTCCTTGTGAGCACGTACGACTATATACGGAACACATGCCTATGATTGTTTGTACTAGGATGCTTTATCATTATTTATCTGCAATGCCCATGTCTCATTGATTTCATGAATTATCTTATCCATGCAACGCCCGTACATCCATCCCTATGCCTACAGTATTTGTTCCTACTGTTTACTATCGCTACTATTACCGCTGCTATTTTACTACTGCTGTTACTGTTTTACTACTATCACCACTATAAAACTGTTGCTACTGATAAACCACTGCGAGCAAGCCTGTTTCCAGGTACAGCTGAATTGACAACTCATCTGTTAAGGCTTACATATATTCTTTGGCTCCCCTTGTGTCGAATCAATAAATTTGGGCTTTACTTCCCTCGAAGACTGTTGCGATCCCCTATACTTGTGGGTCATCACACCCTCCTACCTCGAGGAAGGGCCAGCCCCCGAGAAAAAATCTTCGGCCTCCTTGCCCACCTCGGGTGGGACTTCCTTGGTGCCGCTTGCCGGCTTGAGGTAAGGAGCTGGCTGGCTCGGTGCCGGACGGCCCGGCTGGGTCGCCGCCACCCGCTGCAGTAGCTGACGCTTCTCCTCAGCGATGACCAGAGCCTCTGCCAGTTTGGAGCTGGCTCTCGCACATTCTATTGACTTCTTGTAGCACTCGGTGATAGTAATCACCCCACGAGGGCCAGGAAGCTTCATCTTCAAGTAGGCATAGTGCGGGACTGCCATGAACTTGGCCAGGGTGGGTCGACCAAGCAGCGCATGATAGGGGCTGTTAAGGTCTACCACCTCGAACCAGATTGGTTCGCGGCGATGATTGTCCTTCTCGCTGAACAACACTTCCAATTGGATCTTCCCCATTGGCGTACAAGAGTGTCCCGGTACAATCCCATGAAAGGTTAGCTTGGTTGGCTTCAGCTGGATTGCAGGGATCCCAAGCTTCTCCATTGAGGTACAATAGAGCAGATTGATGCTGCTGCCTCCATCGATGAGCACGTGTGAGAACCGATAGGTACGCGTCTCTAAGAACACAATTGGGTTCAGGACCAGCGCGTAGCCCCCGGGTCTAGACATGAGTGGCGGGTGATCTTCGCGCCCCCAGGTGATGGATGCCTCAGACCAGTGCATGTACTGCGGTCCAACTTGCATGACTGCGTTCACCTCGACACCAAACCAAGGTTCATCCTTCAGGTCCTCCGTCTGGGAAGTGAACACATGATATTGTTCCACATTGGCTTCCTCTGGGTAGTCCCCGGCGGCTTTAGCTGGCTGCCAGTTCTTGTTCCCTTGTGCTTCAGCTGGCTGGCCCGGCGGCGGGACTGGCAGTTGCTGGCTGCCCTACTCCAGGTCTCTGGTGAAACTGCACTGGCGAGTAGTATGTGCCACCGGCTTGCCTGAGACGCTGTGAAACTTGCAGGGTTGATTGAGCATCACCTCGATGGTGTACTTGTCCTTGCTGAACTTGTCTGCTTTGCGCTTCTGACTTCCACCCGTAGCCCCCGGACTTCCTTGAACAGCGGCCACTTGCTTGGCGATCACGATTGTGATGTCCTCCCTGGCCGGATGCCGGCTGAGATTGGCCTCCGGCTGGCACTGGCTCAATATATTGCACCCTTGCGGTGGAGTCGGCAGAAGCGTACTTGTCCGCTATCGCCATGAAATCGGCCATTGTCTTCGGCTCGGTCCTGTGGAGCTTATGCTTCAACAAGGTCCCTTCTCTGCATCCGTCTGTGAAGTAGCCTATGGCCTGCTCCTCGCCCACTCCTTTGCATGAGTTGCGCAGCTCGGACCATCTCGTGAGGTAGTCACGGTCTGGTTCGTCCGGACCTTGCTTGCAGAGGGCCAGCTGCCGCGGGCGGGTTGGTCGCTTGTAAGTCCCGGTGAAGTTCTTGATAAATGCTTCCTGGAAGTCATGCCATGAGTTGATCTGCAGAGCCGGCAGGCTATTGAGCCACGTCTGAGCAGATCCTGTGAGCATGAACGGCGCATAGCGCACCGCTGTCCTCTTGTTGCCACCCGCAATGTCGATGGCGGTGACATAGTCTGACAACCAGTCTTCCGGCTTCACCGCCCAGTGTACTTGGGCATATCGCGTGGGAGCGCGAACTTGGCCAGGAAGGGCTCGTTGCGAATGCGGGGGCCGAAACAGACCGGCCCCGCCGAAGACTCCTATTCGTCGAACTTGGAGTCCGCTAATTGGTTGAGCCGGTGGCGTGCATCATCCTTTGGCGGGTTGACGCGCTCTCCGATCCTCAGGCTCATGTGCGAGCGGGCCAGCTGGTGTCCTTGGGCGCCTTGGTCGACTCCTGGAGCCGGCGCCACTTGCGCTGCAGGCTTGCCGCATGCCGGCTCCGCCGCGTCTGGCTGAGGGTGATTGCGCGGCTTGCTGGTGACCGCAGCCAGATCTCGGGGTTGCGGGCTGTGGTGGCCAGAGTGCTGGGTGCGATGGTTTCCACCGCTTTTGCCAGGAGCTCGATTGCTTTGGCTGTACTCCGCCGGACCATGATTGGGTGATGAAGCCTGCGCCTGTGACTTGTTTTGGCCAGCCGCGACAACGCGGTTGTCGTGTCGTGTGCCGCTCGCCTCTCCATGTGGCTCCATCGCCTGCTGCTGCAGATCGGCGGCGTCCAGGAGTTCCTGGAGCCGGGCTTGCTTCTCCCGCAAGTCCTCACCTTGCAGACCGGCCAGTTCGGAGGTGATGTAGCGTGCGACACGGAGGTTCTTTGTGGGCGTGTTGTAGGTAGGCTTGGCGATGACAGGAGGCAGCTTCGCCGAGGGCGCTGCCTGGTTTAGCTCCGCGCCCAGTTCACGGCCTCGTTGACAAACTTGCCCGGCCCGGCTGGGGCCATCTCCGGCCGGTGTATAGCCTTGGGCGGTGTTGTACTCGTGGAGCGTGGAGAGGATGCGCCGATGAGTGTCTTCGACACCGATCGCTTCCTTGAGGAGGTTACGGTGCATCCGCTCCAGATCCTCGGAGAGCTTGGCTGGATCGGCGGTGAGGTCGAGTGGAGCGCGCAGGTCCGTGATGGCGGCATCCAACATGTCCCGCTCTGGAGGTGGAAGATCTTGCTCATGTAGAGGTGGACGTTCGAGCGGCGGGCTTGCGGTGCGCGGTAAGTCGCCGCCACCATCTTCCTCCAGGGCCAGCACTTCGACCATGGCACAAAGATCACTGCTTTAACTGCTGTCTTAACCTGTGTCACAGAGAGGGTCAAGCACATTGGTTACCTCCTCCGGGAAGGGCTTGGCGACGTAGAAGCGGTGGCCGCCGACATCGAGGAAGGAGCCGCTGTCGCCGAAGCCGTCCTTGAAGCAGGCCAAGTTGTTGCTGATGCAATCGAGGGTGCCAAACCTCCAGATGAGGCTGGAGGTGACCCTCTCGCCGGGGATCGATGGGGATCCTGGCCGGAACTTGACTCCGGTCGTCACCGTGCATTGCCCCACGGTGGGCGCCAACTGTCGTGGGAATTTAGAGATAGTAGCCATGGGGATGGCTTATCGGAGGGGCTCGATGGTGTGCGACGATGGGTCTGGCACGGGATTGTGCGAACAGAGACACCTCAGTTTACCGAGGTTCAGGGTCCTACATGCCGGAGGTAACACCCCTACTTCCTTCCTTGCTTTCTATTATCTTCACAGTGGTTACAACGCTCCTCGAGCTGTTCGGTCTAGAGGAGGAAGAAGAAGATGGATCGGATCCCCTAGGCTAAGGGTCCAGACCCCCTTATATAGGCAGGGGTCTGGTTACAGATTGGGTGGTCGGCTGCCCGGCTGCCGGCTCCTCCGTGGCTGCGTCTTCGGCGTGATCCTCTGGCCTGCTCTGACGATAGCCACTTTATAAAGTGGCTTTCCCCTTTGGACCGGCATCTGGGAGGCATATGCCCTCCCTTTTGCCTCGGATTCTTTCATGGGGTGGACTCTTGCTCGCTGATTGGTCGAGCCCGGGCGTGGCTTGTGTCACGCCCGTCCTTCGCCTCTGTCGATCTTGTCGGGGTCAGGCCACTTTCGGCGAAGCAACTGTTGGAAGGGTCTTGTCGTCTTCGCCCGGCTCTAGCTCTCCTCGGTGGAGTCACCAGTCGGCTGCTGGCGCAGCCAGCCCTTTGGCTAGAGCCGGTCTTCTTTACCTATCGTCGTGGAGACTCCTAGGACGCCAGCCGGCAGACAGCGCTACCCTTGGCATACCCCTGAAGTCATCCCCATGACACCTCTCTCGAGCCCCTCCTGTCGGGCTTGTCAGGGAAGAAGTTCGCCGCCTCTACATCGTCTATGCCAAGCGAGGACCTGGTCCATCCAATGTTGGACATGAGCATTGGGGAAGCTGCGGTACCCTCAGGGAGGAGACCCCAGTTTACCCAAGAGCGCTCTGCTACAAAGAAGGTCCCACTCCAAGCTGGGGGATGCGAAAACTTTGTCACCATCGGGGCAGGGCTTTCTCCCAAATAGGAAAGTGCGCTCATCACCTTCCTGCGAGCAAACTCTGACATGTTCACTTGGACTCCGTCAGATATGCCCGGTGTTCCCAGGGAGGTGATCGAGCACCACTTAGCCGTGTGCCCTCAGGCACACCCCGTGAAGCAGAAGACCAGGAAACAAGCGCAAGAGAAGCAAGACTTCATCGTTCAAGAGATAGAGAAGCTAAAGAAGGCCAAGTTGATATGCGTGCTAGCCCACCCCACCTGGATCGCCAATCCGGTAGTTGTCCCAAAAGCTAATGGCAGTGGGCACCTCTGCGTGGACTTTACAAGTCTCAACAAAGCCTGTCCTAAGGATCCTTATCCTCTCCCAAGGATATATCAAATCGTCGACTCCACCGCCGGCTGCGACCTCCTTTGCTTCTTGGATGCCTTCTCCGGTTATCATCAAATCAAGATGGCAAGGGAGGATGAAGAAAAGACAGCCTTCATCACACCCTGCAGTGTGTACTGCTAAGTCTGCATACCCTTCGGCCTGAAGAACGCAGGAGCAACTTTCCAATGGCTCATGCGCGAGGCCTTGGGGGCTCAGATGGGAAGGAATGTGGAAGCTTACGTCGACGACATCATCGTCAAAACTCGCGAGAGTCATACCTTCATTGAAGACCTGGAGGAAACCTTTGCCAACCTGAGAAAGGTAAACATCAAGCTCAACCTCACCAAGTGCGCCTTCGGCGTACCGTCGGGCAAGTTGTTGGGGTTCCTCGTGTCTCACCGCGGGATAGAGGCGAACCCCGACAAGGTCAAGGCCATCAAAGAAATGCATCCTCCGCGCAACCTTAAGGAGATGCAATGCCTCGCGGGATGCATGGCAGCCCTGGGGCACTTCATCACGAGGAGCGGAGAAAAGGCCCTGCCTTTCTTCAAGCTCATGAAGCGCACTGGAAAGTTCGAGTGGACTCCGGAAGCTGACAAGGCCTTCGCCGAGCTGAAGAGGTATCTCACGAGCCCACCGATCATGGTTGCCGCAATATTCCGCGAGCCCTTGCTGCTCTACATTGCGGCGACCCCAAGAGCTGCAAGCGCCGTCCTCGTCGCCGAGCGGGACGCTTAGTTAATTGCCAAAGAGAAAATCGATCCTCCCTGCCCGGGGGCTCCTCCTGAGGGAGAAGTAGCGATTCCCTCTGCCGCTCGTGAGGAGCCGCCCGCTGCAACTTCGCCGACCGGGCCGCTCTTGCAGAGTGATGCTCCTGATCAACGTGAGGAGAAAACTTCTGAAGACACCACCAAGGTGCAGAAACCCATGTACTTCGTCAGCATGGTACTGTGCGACGCTCAGGAGCGCTACACCATGCAGTAGAAGCTACTCTACACCCTGCTGATCGCTTCAAGGAAACTACGTCATTACTTCCAGGGCCACCCGATCAAGGTGGTCACTGATCGGCCCCTGGAGACAATTCTACGCAACCCAAATGTCACCGGAAGGGTGGCAGAGTGGGCTATGGAACTTCAGCCATTCGAGGTCTCCTTCAAAACCACAAAGGTAATCAAGAGCAAAGCCTTAGCTGAGTTCACCGCCGAATGGACTGATCCATTCGCCGACGAGCCTCCGGAGGTGGAGTCTATGCTTCCAGGAGAGGAGGCCCCAGGGCGTTGGGTCATGCACTTTGACGGCGCCTTCAACCTTCCCGGTGCGAGGGCTGGGGCCGTCCTCACCTCTCCCTCTGGGGACAAGCTCTTCTACGCTGTTCAGCTCTGTTTCAAACCAGAGCATAAGGTCTCCAACAATATCGTGGAATACAAAGGACTACTCGCCGGCCTAAGGGCAGCGAACGGCTTAGGCATCAAGCGCCTCATCATCAAGGGGATGAGCACATGGCTGCTTATCTTGAGGAGCATCGAAAAATGGAAAAACGCTTCCAAGGCCTGGAGCTGAACACATCCCACGAGGGGAAAATGTGGAAGCGGATGAAATCGCCAAGCGCGCCTCTCACCGCCTAGCGCAGCCAGCTGGTGTCTTCGAGGAGCGCCTCTTCAAGCCGTTCGCTTCTCCATCAATGACGGGATCTGAGCTTCCGCCCGCCTTGCCGCTAACACCGGAGCAGGGGGCTCCGGACAGCGGGCCATCCTCGGGCGACCGCGTCCTTCTGGCATTGGCAAGGCAGGAGGGAGTGGATTGGATCCTCGAGCTCAAGGCCTTCCTCATCAGCAGCAAGCTTCCCGAGGATGAGTCGGAGGCTGAAAGGATAGTATGCCAAGCCTCGGGATACTGCATCAAGGATGGTGAGTTGTACCGGCGTCTCTCCGAAGTGCATCTCAACTCACCAGGGGCAAGAGCTCCTCAGGGACATCCACGCCGACGAGTGTGGGCATCATGCCTCGGCTTCGACTCTCGTTGGGAAGGCGTATCGCAGCGGCTTCTACTGGCCTTCGGTGCTCTAGGACGCAGCGGAAATGGTCAAGAGGTGCGAGGCATTTCAATTCCACGCCAAGCAGATCCATCAACCAGCGTGGGAGCTTCAAACCATCCCGCTCACTTGGCCCTTTGCTGTTTGGGGGCTAGACATCCTGGGTCCATTCCCTCGAGCGCAAGGGGGCTATCGCTACCTCTACATCGCCATCGACAAGTTTACCAAGTGGGTGGAGGTGGAGCCGGTGTGCACCATACCGGCCAGGTCCGCAGTCAAGTTCATCCGTGGCCTGGTCTGCCGTTTTCGTGTGCCTAATCCCATAATCACCGATAACGGCAGCCAGTTCACCAGCGGGCTGTTCCGGGAGTATTGCGCATCGGCTAGCATCAAGATCTGCTTCACCTCCGTCGCCTATCCCAGGAGCAATGGCTAGGCCGAGCGTGCCAATGCCAAAGTCCTTAAGGGCCTCAAGACGAGAAGCTTCAACGCCAAGCTCGAAGCCTGCGGCAAGAAATGGTTAGACAACCTCCAATCCATCTTGTGGTCCATTCGTACCACCATCACCAAGCCCACTGGGAGACTCCTTTCTTCCTGGTCTACGGGGCGGAGGCTGTCCTTCCCACCGATGTCAAGTTTGGGTCGCCAAGAGTGCTCGCCTTCAATGAGATACATCAAGAGCACCTCATCAAGGATTGCCTCCTCCAGCTTGAAGAAGCTCGGTGCCAAGCAGCACTTTGCACTGCGAGGTACTAGCAGGGACTTTTCCGCTACCATAGCCACCATGTTCGGGCAAGAACTCTGGTGGTCGATGATCTGGTGCTCAGAAGGATACTCTCTCGCGAGGGCATGCACAAGATATCTCCAATGTGGGAAGGCCCCTTCAAGGTGATGCACATCGCCAGGCCAGGCTCGCCGCGGCTGGAAACCGTAGAAGGCGTGCCAGTGGGGAACCCGTGGAACATAGCTCATCTGAGAATGTTCTACCCGTAGGTTCCTCATGAGGAGATAAGACCATTATGACGGCACTTTGTATCAACTTAAACTGCTCTTTAGCACTAAGATTAAGTTAAAGCGCATGTAGCGCCTCTGCTTCGACATGATATGCAAATGGCATGAAGTCCATTTATTTTCTGCTGTACTTCACGCGGAAGGGGGCTAGGCACGGTGTCTATGCTGGGGCCTTCACCCAGAAAATAGCAAGCCCGAAAAACCTAAAGGGACTGAGCTCTGATCAGGGGCGACGGCCCTGCTATCGATCACCTCCATGTGCCCGTGGTGCTTGGTTCCTCACGTAGTACACCGGAAAATAAGAAATCTTCGGAAAGAGTCCAAGGTGTGCCCAAGGCACCCACTAAGGACCAGCGCCTCGTGAGCAACCCTCACGAGAGTGCCCGGACGCGTCAATGCACTTAGCATCCGCAGGAGTCAAGATTCCCCTCGCTCGAGGAAGGCCGAACATGGCAGGATTATTGAAGACCAAGGCCGCTCCAATCATCTTGCGAAGGAGACGCAGATCCAGTGGTCCGCACCAGGCCCTTCACCTCGTGAGCAACCCTCAACGAGGTGTCGAAGGTCTCTGGGCTCTCTTAAGCGTCGACTCTTTCGCGTCTGTGAGAGTTCAGCTTCCCTCACAACGAGGAAGGCCCCGTGAATCACCACATGCGGCAATTTGCTCTTAGCTACTGGCACAGATAGTGCCGTGCTCCCTCACGACAAGGAAGGTCGCTGTGTCGGTCACAGGGGCATCTTATTCGCCTTTTTTTGATTTATTGATTTGTTTTTCGTTTTTGGGGATTTGGGGGGTTTTTTTTCCGACTCTTTTTCAAACTACTTGTCTCAGGAATCGTCCATCGTCGTTGCCAGCGCAGACCCCGTCATGAGCTCTGAGGCGCGGGGAGGCCTTCTGATACGTCTCAAACGTATCTATAATTTTTGATGCTCCATGCTTGTTTTTACACCATTTGCCTATTGTTTCGTTACACTTAGTGGCACTTTTATGCATTTTCCGGAACTAACCTATTAACAAGCGCCACAGTGCCAGTTTCCTATTTTCTGCTGTTTTTGTGTTTCAGAAGTGATACACAGGAAATATTCTCGGAATTGGACGAAACAAGTTCCTGAAGTCTTATTTTTCCCGGAAGCTTCCAGAGATCCGAAGAAGTGTCGGAGGGGGGCCACCAGGGCCCCACACATAGGGCTGGCGCGGCCAGGCCCCTGGCCGCGCCACCCATGTGTGAGGAGCCCCTGGCTGCCCTCTCACGACGCCCCTTCGCCTATATAAAGCCTCGGGACGGAAAACCCTAAAGGAGTCGGCAAATTTCCAGAAAGAGTTCCGTAGTTCCGCCGCCGCCACCGACGAATTTCGGGGGATAGAAGTCTCTGTTCCGGCACCCTGCCGAGACGGGGAAGTGCCCCCGGAGCCATCTCCATCGATCTCCATCGCCGTCTTCGCCGTCTCCATCGACCTCACCGCCATCTCCATCAACCTTGCTGTCTCCTATGATGAGGAGGGAGTAGTTCATCCCTGGGGCTGAGGGCTCTACCGGTAGCTATGTGGTTCACCTCTCTCTCCCATGATGTGATCTTTATGTGATCGTGAGCTTTGTATCATGTTGAACAAGTAGATGTTATTATTCAGATATTATGCTACTCCTATGCTTAATTGTTATAGTGTACTCTAGTGATGTTATTAAAGTAATCTATTCCTCCTGCCATGGTGTAACGGTGACAGTGCGAGCATCATGGTGGTACTTGGTTTAGGCTATGATCATGATCTCTTGTGGATTATGAGAGTAATTATTACTATGATAGTATTGAGTGATCTATTCCTCCTTTCATGGTGTAATGTTGACAGTGTGTGCACCGTGTTAGTACTTGGTCTAAGTTGCAATGATATCTATCTTGAGTTGTGATCTGATTTGGATGTCTCTATGAGTGGTGTTTGTCAAGTACTTGATGAACTTTAAGGGGTGCTTCCGTAGCCACTACACAATGATTAGTGTTATTCAATAGGAGAGTAATTCAGAGTACCATAGTGGAGAGAAGTTGTTTATTTGTTCATTCATGTTATATTGTTGGGAGTGTGTCCACTAGTGAAAGTATGATCCCTAGGCCTTGTTTCCAAGCATTGCACACCGTTTACTTGCTATTTTGTTACTTGTTTGCTCGCAGCGATATTTATTTCACATCACGTTTGCTACTTATAATCATCTATACCACTTGTATTTCACTATCTCTTCGCCAAACTAGTGCACCTATACATCTGACAAGTGTATTGGGTGTGTTGGGGACATAAGAGACTTTCTGTATCGTAATTGCAGGGTTGCTTGAGAGGGATAGCTTTGACCTCTAACCTCCCTGAGTTTGATAAACCTTGGGTGATCCACTTAAGGGAAACTTGCTGCTGTTCTACAAACCTCTGCACTTGGAGGCCCAATAAGTGTCTACAAGAATAGAAGTGCGTAGACATCAAGCTCTTTTCTGGCGCCATTGCCGGGGAGGTAAGGTAAAAGGTACTCGCATCCTCCTGTGTGAGTGCTCGGAGTTATTTCCTTTAGATTCTGCAATTATATCTTTTTGTTTCTTGTTTTTATTTTCACTAGTTAGGCTTAATGGAAAACAAAGAGTTCTTTAGTCTTTTTCCTGATTTTAGATTTGAAGAGAAAATTGAAAATCCTTTGGAGCTTATTTCGCATAGCAATGTTATTAGTATGAATGCTTTGAATACTGTTAATGCTAATGCTATAGAAAAGTCTAAGCTTGGGGAAGCTGGTTTTGTTGAGTATGATATTTTTAGTCCCCCAGCTTTAGTGGAGAAGGTCTGTTCTGATAATATTTTATCTCCCATATGTGATGTTTCTAGTGATGCTTGTGCTCCCCATCCTCGTTCTTTTAAAATACCTATGAAAATTGTTAAACGTGTCAGGGATAACTGCTATTTAGGAGATGGAACTGTCCATCCTGGTGATCATTTGCTTTTTATACATGAATTATGCGAGTTGTTCCAGTGTGCAGGTATTTCAATGAACGAAGTTAAGAAGAAGCTATTTTCTTTATCACTGAAAGGCAGAGCCGAGGAATGGTATCGGCTGCTTAAAGATGGTCCATCTGTTGGCTGGGAGGAAATTGTACCTCTCTTTTATTCTAAATTTTATCCTCCAAGTGAGATTCATAAAGATCGTAATCAGATATATAATTTTTGGCCTCATGAGGGAGAAAGCATTGCCCAAGCGTGGGGAAGATTGAAGTTACTAATGCATAAATGTCCTATTCATGATCTTCCCCGTAATATTGTTATTAATAATTTTTATGCAAGGCTTTCAGGATATTACAAGGACTATCTAGATGCATGCTTTGATGGGTCTTTCACAAGCAAGGATGTTGATACCAAGTGGGATCTGCTTGAAACAATTCAAAACAATATTGAAGGTTGGGATAGCGACAAAGGTAAAGGACCAGGTATGAATTACGAGTTTGATTGCATTAAGTCTTTCGCTGAAACTGCTAATTTTCAAGAACTTAGTGCTAAATATGGTCTTGATCCTCAAATTATGGTTGATTGCTTTAAAGCCTTTGCTTCCCATATGAATGTTCCTAAAGTAAATGGGGACGTGTATCATGAACCTTTTAAGGACACTCGCGTAGAAAATGATGTTGTTGATGATGATTCCAATAAACATGCTCAAACTTCTAAAAGTCCTATTTCTTATAAGCATGTTAATTTTTGTGGAGTACATAGACCTTGTGAACAGAGTTACAACAAGGAAGATTATTGTGTCCACCATGCAAATGAAGAAACCCGAATGTGGTACAAGGATATAGGTGAGATCGGTAAAAAGGTTTGTGAGCTTTATCCTTTTCATTGTAAACATTGCGATGACATAGGTCATTTTAATTTCCAATGCTCAAGCCCTAATAGTTACTCTTCTAGTACCCTAAGTTTGTATTGTGATGACAAGATTACTCCTAATCAGCATGATGAGCTCACTTTGTTCTTGGCGTGTGACGAGATATCTAGAAAGATTGCTTTGATAGATATGAATGATGTTGATATTAATAGCACCCTTCGTGGTTGTCGTCTCTATTGTGCTAAAGATTGCCTTGCAAATACTTACATTCAAAATCTTATAAAACTTGATATTTTGCCAAGCTATGACAGGACTGATAGATGTTTTTATCTTATTAATAGAGAGGAGGAATCCTCCAAAATTTCGTCTATTGTTCCTGTTAGCAAACCAGATTATGTGGAGAAGATGCCTTTCCCTCCTAGAGAATATGTGGAGAAGATGCCCTTCAAGTCTCTCCCTCCTGAAGGAGAGAGTAAGAAGAGTAAGAAGAAGAAGAAGAAGAAGAAGAAGAAGAGGAGTAAGAGGCGAGAGGATACGGTATCTTCCCCTAAGCGTTATGATCCTGCTATAGATTATGATAATTCTAATTGGGATGATGTTCCTATGCCTGTTACCTATGTTAGTGATCATGATTGGGAAAAGCACTCTACTTTTGATATTGAAAATCTTTTTGGTACCAATTCTAAGGTTAATAATTGTTGTACCATTAGTGCTATCCATGTTCCTTCTTATGATGATATGTTTGATGAGTATGCTTTGCGACATAGTAGTTCTCTTGCTTGTGATGATGGGTATAATATTTTCAGTTCACCTACTTTTGAGGAGAAAATTAGTTATGATTACAATATGCCTCCTGTTTTTGATGATTATGGTGATGAGAATAATTATTCTGTTGAATCTGCTCCTACTACGATTGTTCATGTGGGGAGTATTAATCCTTTTATGCATGTGGCTCATGATAGGGATGCTTTATGTGATAGTTATATTGTTAGTTCTATTCATGATGCTACTGAAAGTTATTATGAGAGAGGGAAACATGGTTTGATGGATCTCAATATTGAGTTTCCCCTCTTTATGTTGCAATTCTTGAAGTTGTACTTGTTTTGCCTTCCTATGCTTTTTGCTTTGCGCTTTCATGACTTGTCTCTCTACAAGACTATTTTTCATAGGAAGTGGTTTAGATTTAAATGTGTTTCATACTTGCTTTTTTATGCTCTCTTTTGCTTCAAGTTCTTATATGGCGCCTTCGCCTCAAGCTCTTATATGGCGCCCACATGAGCATCTTTGTAAATTACTGCGCCTAGCTCAAAGGCGTTAAAGAAAAGCACTCTTGGGAGATAACCCAATATTTATTTTCAGTACTTTTTCTTTTATTTGAGTCTTGGAAGTCATTACTACTGTAATGACCTCTCCTTATCCTTTTTATTTCGTTTTTGTGCCAAGATAAGCCTCTAATTTGAGTGAGGTAAAGATTTGGGGATGTTGCTGTCCTGAAACTGTTTTCGGTGCTGCACCGTAAAAATTCGTGAAAAT
Source organism: Dactylis glomerata (assembly GCA_007115705.1). Lineage (NCBI taxonomy): Eukaryota > Viridiplantae > Streptophyta > Magnoliopsida > Poales > Poaceae > Dactylis > Dactylis glomerata. The sequence goes on from QXEO01001546.1 coordinate 192,858, forward strand.
TCTCTGTAAATCTTTTGGACCTGCGATTTCTTGTGCATATGCCCCAGGTTATATCCAAACTTTTCTTAGTTGAACACTTTTTGATTTGAGCAACAGAAAACCCCTAAAAATTCGACCTTTGTCAGCTGTTCAGTTTTGACAGATTTCTGCCAATATTTGTGTTTGCCGCTTTATCGCTTTCTTTTTGAGTTCTTTTGATCATGGAACTTTTGGAGAAGTTGCTACAGTAGTATATGCTATATATGTGGTGGTTTTAGGTTGAAACCTGAAGCAAAAAGGGTTGATTATATGTTATGCTTAAACTAATGTTGCTAATAGATTTGTGTTTAGTTTTGTATAAAGGAAGTTTTCAAGTGTAGGGATTGGAGAATGATGAGATGAGTTGAAGAATGGACAAAAGCTCAAGCTTGGGGATGCCCATGCATCACCCCAAGAAATATCCAAGAAGTACAAGCGTCAAAGCTTGGGGATGCCCCCGAGGCACCCCTTCTTCATCGGCAAAAATCAGGTCACCTTTCAAGACACTATATTTTTATTGCTTCATGCACTATGCGTTTTTCTTGGAGCGTCAGTTGTTTTTGTTTTCAGTATTAGTTTAGTTTAGTTTGCTGCAATAAATGGTTAGATCACATCATGTTTCTTTTGGAGGAGATGTACTCGTTTTCATTTGCCAAGAACACTCCGTTTTTCATTCTTACAATTTCATCGAGTGTTCTTCCTTTTCAGCTACTGCTTTTGGTTTTCGTTTTCACCTTGATTTGCGTTCAGACCTTGTCATATCTCTTCATCAAGGTGTATTTTTGCCTCTGATCTTTATTGGTTTTCATCAAAAGAGGTGTCTTTAAAAAAGTTTGAATGGTGTTGGAAAAGAGAAAAAGCTTTATGCAAAATAGTGGTACAAGAAGGAGCTTGTGTAGACTGCGGCCTAGGCTTTTTCATGTCATGCTTCATGTCTTTTTGATAGTATGCTTAGTGGTTTTGCTGTAGCATGACTTGTCTCAAATAACTGAGATTGCTTAATGAGCCTTTGAAAAAAATCATGCGTTGTTTTTATTGTATGGAAGCATTATTTTGGTTTTCTCCCTGATGCTTTATTTGGGTTGACTTGGCGCATGCTCACACATGTTAGACTCTTACAAAGTCGCCAATAGCCTTCATGATCATTTAGTTTTTGACTTTTGATGCCATCTTATGCTTCTTTTAATGTCGCTTTGTCGCTTTGCATGATTATGGCCATTATTGCTCTCTTAGTTGGTCGCTCCCAGTCTTTTGCTAGCCCTCACCTTGTACTGAGTATGAGCTCTACTCGTGCATCCAACTCCTAAAAGCCAAAGTTTTCCATTGTGTCCACCATACATACCTACTAGCAATTTGCTATTCCAAGTAAATTTGACTTGCTTTTATTTTCTCTTCAAATTAAACTCTTACCAGTGTTATGCGAAATTCGGTTAGTAAAGCTCTCACGAACCGGAAGGCACACTTTACTTTTTCCTGTTCTTAAAAATTTGACATTGTGGTCTCTTATGTTGAGTTGTTATGCTTGCAAGTTGTAAGTTGGATTCTAGCCCAGCCATGCTGTCATGGGCAAGCTTTCAACATTGCACATCTTAATTGAGTTGATATCGTGATCTTTTGTTTATGGATGCCCGCGGTGTGAAATGAATTGGGAATCTTGTGGGGATCATGGAGTTTGTATATGTGTTAGGGAAACGCCGGGCCGCCAATCTAAGCCAAGCATAATTCATGGTGGAAATTTGCAGCATACCCATGGTGAACATTCGACGACGCATCTCACAATAAAAAGCTAAACAATATAGCAAATAAAAGAGATGTCGAGGTGTTCATTGTCTGCTTGTCCTGTCATTTTGGTGTGGGCTTGTTCCATGTCATCGGGCACGGAGGTACCCCATTGGCGGTTCTCAATGATATGCATATACTTACAATGACAAGAGCCTTGCTTGGGACTCTAAGTAAAGTAGCATGAGGTTTGGGTACTCGTATTCACGGGGCACGAGGTTTTCAACTTATGATTTGTCAAGCATATGCATCATAATTGTTCTCGCATTAACTTTAACCATTCAAGATGCTTATGATGGGGGCAATGAGAGCTCAAAGCCGGTAAGTACCATAATTTTTTAAGGTTATAAAACTTGCAATCACTGCTTCCCTCTGCGAAGGGCCTTTCTTTTACTTTTATGTTGAGTCACCACCTTCTTTCTTTATGCACCATTAAGAGAGCATAGTTGTCATTCTGAGTGTGATATGCATTGTCCCAAAGTTCATTGATTGATTCATATTGTTGGTTTCACTTGTTCTTAAATTATTTGTATCTAGTCGCCCTCTTAAACTTGAAGGTGTCCTATGCATTTATGTTTTGCTCACTTTGAAGGACAAGCTGAAAACCTTTTGTATGTTTTTCCTTATGATTTGAACACACGTTTGACTTTCATTGTTTCATTTTCATGATCTTTTGTTTGTGTTCATTTGCATGTTTACAACATGGTTGCTAAGTTCTTATTGTCATGATTATATCTTCATGCCCATGTTTTAAGTTCTTATGATCCCAGCTCACAATGCTTACATATATGATCAAGATTGTGTAGGTGCATGTCACCTCAAAAATTATTTCTTTTATTATCACTTACCTACTCGAGGACGAGCAGGAGTTAAGCTTGGGTATGCTTGATACGTCTCAAATGTATCTATAATTTTTGATGCTCCATGCTTGTTTTTACACCATTTGCCTATTGTTTCGTTACACTTAGTGGCACTTTTATGCATTTTCCGGAACTAACCTATTAACAAGCGCCACAGTGCCAGTTTCCTGTTTTCTGCTGTTTTTGTGTTTCAGAAGTGATACACAGGAAATATTCTCGGAATTGGACGAAACAAGTTCCTGAAGTCTTATTTTTCCCGGAAGCTTCCAGAGATCCGAAGAAGTGTCAGAGGGGGGCCACCAGGGCCCCACACATAGGGCTCGCGTGGCCAGGCCCCTGGCCGTGCCACCCATGTGTGAGGAGCCCCTGGCTGCCCTCTCGCGACGCCCCTTCGCCTATATAAAGCCTCGGGACGGAAAACCCTAAAGGAGTCGGCAAATTTCCAGAAAGAGTTCCGTAGTTCCGCCGCCACCACCGACGAATTTTGGGGGACAGAAGTCTCTGTTCCGGCACCCTGCCGCGACGGGGAAGTGCCCCCGGAGCCATCTCCATCGATCTCCATCGCCGTCTTCGCCGTCTCCATTGACCTCACCGCCATCTCCATCAACCTTGCTGTCTCCTATGATGAGGAGGGAGTAGTTCATCCCCGGGGCTGAGGGCTCTACCGGTAGCTATGTGGTTCACCTCTCTCTCCCATGATGCGATCTTTATATGATCGTGAGCTTTGTATCATGTTGAACAAGTAGATGTTATTATTCAGATATTATGCTACTCCTATGCTTAATTGTTATAGTGTACTCTAGTGATGTTATTAAAGTAATCTATTCCTCCTGCCATGGTGTAACGGTGACAGTGCGTGCATCATGGTGGTACTTGGTTTAGGCTATGATCATGATCTCTTGTGGATTATGAGAGTAATTATTACTATGATAGTATTGAGTGATCTATTCCTCCTTTCATGGTGTAATGTTGACAGTGTGTGCACCGTGTTAGTACTTGGTCTAAGTTGCAATGATATCTATCTTGAGTTGTGATCTGATTTGGATGTCTCTATGAGTGGTGTTTGTCAAGTACTTGATGAACTTTAAGGGGTGCTTCCGTAGCCACTACACAATGATTAGTGTTATTCAATAGGAGAGTAATTCAGAGTACCATAGTGGAGAGAAGTTGTTTATTTGTTCATTCATGTTATATTGTTGGGAGTGTGTCCACTAGTGAAAGTATGATCCCTAGGCCTTGTTTCCAAGCATTGCACACCGTTTACTTGCTATTTTGTTACTTGTTTGCTCGCAGCGATATTTATTTCACATCACGTTTGCTACTTATAATCATCTATACCACTTGTATTTCACTATCTCTTCGCCGAACTAGTGCACCTATACATCTGACAAGTGTATTGGGTGTGTTGGGGACACAAGAGACTTTCTGTATCATAATTTCAGGGTTGCTTGAGAGGGATAGCTTTGACCTCTAACCTCCCTGAGTTCGATAAACCTTGGGTGATCCACTTAAGGGAAACTTGCTGCTGTTCTACAAACCTCTGCACTTGGAGGCCCAACAAGTGTCTACAAGAATAGAAGTGCGTAGACATCACCTTCCTCAAGCGCAGCCAACTCGCCAGGGCTCTCGAGCGTGCGGATGACCAGGACGGCAAGAAGCATCAAGGAGCAAAGGAAAAGGGCAATTAACAAGACGACTTCATTAAATAACCCCGAGCAGGGGAAGGAACAGAGTCACGGCGGGGCATACCCCGCCGGCGAGAACTACATCGCAAAAGAGGGGAGGAGACTAGCTCTCCTCCCCAGAAGACCTCCGCAGCAGGGCCGCCCCTTTACTCCGCCACGGGTTGGGGGAAGGTGCGGCGGACGCCGGTGGCGGCAAAGATCCGCACCGAGGCCTCCAGCATCCCCAGCTTGAAGCGGAAGACGAGGTGGTCGCCGACGCAGAGATGGTGGCCGAGGGTGAAAGCCCTCCAGCGCCCAGAGAGGACGGCATTGCCGCCCGCTCCGAGGATGATATCAACAGGCCAAATTAGCTCTGGCCTGCTCTGCTCCACCAGCACGACCTCTCCAACGGAGAAGCCGGGGTGTAGATTACCCTTCGAACTGCATCGGGAAGCCGGAGGGTGATGAAGCTCCAAGCCTTGATGAGAACGAGGAGCTCCAAGAATTGGGACCCCGGCGCGATGAGGGGCCCCAGCATCTCCGCCGCCAGGCGGCAAGGAGTCGTGACCACTCCGGTCGCGGGGGGTGCCACCTCCTGTGGCCTCGGCGCGTCCGCAGTCGGGGGGAGGGGGCCTAGGGCGGCCTCCACCTCCTGGAGCCCCCGATCGATGCTCCCTGCGGCCCGGGGAGCCTGTGTCGCCGCCGCCACCGGCGACGGCGCATTCAGAGCACCTCCTGGTGCAGGACCCCGAAGGGTGAAGGCCCTGGAGGTCCCTGGGGTGGCATGGTTCGCCGCGCCCTACATCGACGCCCCAATGCGCAGGGGGCCTTCGGCTCCGGGCGTCCACAGGGTGGGAACCTTCGTCTTGTTCCGGCTGCCCGGGGGGCGCCCGCGGCGTTTCGCCCCCAAGCTCGCAGATCTAGTGGCGGTGGAGGAGGCAGAGGGATCCATGGCTCGGGGAGATATCTGAGGAAGAAGTAGTACTGGAGGAAGTGGGTGAAGTGCTGAGGGCGTCGAGAAGGCGGCATTTAAAGGGTGCGGCAGGCATCGAAGCGTCAAGTCCTAGTGCGGGAATCGGAGCGTTGGCGCAGTGCCCTGCAGTGAAGTGACGCGCCATCATGGCGGTTTGACGCCTCGGGGACTGCTGCATCGCTCGCCGCTTCGTCTCGCCAGCCGCGGTCGTGCCACGCGTCCGCGGCCTCTGCATCTTCACATGGTCCTCTGACCGCGCGCGTTGACACGTGCCATTGGAGGGCCCAGCAGCTTCTGGGGGGCCCTGACCCTTCGCTCCCTCGAGAGGGCGCGTTTGTGGGCCAGGCTCCCGGGGGCTACTGTCGGTGTTCTGGATACCGGGGTATCCCAATCCACCTGCTCCTGGGCCCCTTCAATGGCCCAGCTTCGGCCCAGGGGTAAACCGACGACCGAAACTCAGTGGAGAAGACCCTCATGAGGAGGCGCCTCATGAGGAGAACGATGGCTAAAACTGCTAAGGACCAAAAGACCCCCTCGCAAGCTATTCCTCGTGAGGGGATGGACCACATCACGTCAGCTCAGTACGTTTTTGTGCTGAGCAAGAAGATAAGGATGGAAGACATCGTACTGTCCACTGCTACCCCGACAGGGGGGAGATCAGCTTCTGCCGTGCCTGCATAAAGCTGCACGGTGTTTGTTGACCCCCCTCCCCTAAAAATAGGGTGGACGGTGCAGGGCGCCAGAGGGGGACGTCAGCCTCCTCCACCCACTCCTGTGGACTGGCGCCACTACTCTGTGAAGACTATGTCCACCGAAGACTGAAGACAACAGCTGTCCCCTCTCCTTGGCCCTTTGTGGCAACCCCTTCCCCAAGATGACAAGGGGAAGGAGGACCTCGGCGCTTTAAAAGGGGGGAGGCCGCCCCTTAGAGGGAATCGAATCCTGATCTCTGGGCTGTTAGCTAGGCTAAGTTGGTTCTTCTACCTTCGGCCAGTTAGAGCTCTGTAACCAAGGCCTTGTACTCCTCGCGAGGTATCGCATCGTAATACAAGGAAGGAAGTAGGGGTTTTACCTCACCACGAGGGCCCTGAACCTGGGTAAAGCTTGGTGTCTCTCTCTGCGGTGCGTTGTGCTCTCCGGTGTCTCGAGGCTTCTGTCGCCTTGTTTCGTTGTGATCTAGATCTCACGCGTACAACCCCCTGCATTCGAATCTTTGGGTCTGTCGTGTGGTACCCCGTGTTCTTGCGACACAAAATCCCTCGACAATTTTATTACAAACCAAAGACGTGCTGAAAAAGAAATGCCCCTCACAGGAGAACATCTCAAGTGCTTAGTGTTTATACAACAAGTCGAGAGAAGATCCAAATAATTGAACACTCGGAGAACTCAACAGATTATTTCAAAACTACAACTGCTCGGTTTCTCGATTCGAAACTATACTACTAGTTAGGCTACTCTTCACTCTGACTCCTTGTCGGAAGCGACTCCATAGCCTTCAACTCCACGCGAGAGGTCTGGCTCTTCATAAAATATGTGTCTTCTTGTCCTCCGATGGGATTCAGTGTCACTTCATCTAAGTCATCAGAGTCTAGCAAGGTTTAAGAGAGTGGGGTGAGTAACGAGTGTTACCCAGCAAGTTTCTTTAGAAAGAAGTTGTGTGATATGCACTAGCTACCGCCACGAACCCAAAAGAGTCATAGGCTAATGCAAGGTTTTGTCAACGGTTTCTTGAAAGATTGTTTTTAGCTTTTGAAAACTATGCCCAATAGCCAGCACAGGGTATTAGTGCCTTGAGAGCACCTTTCCTGCAGCATTCGCAGCTCCTTCCCGGAACAAGGGGTAACATGTCACATATTTTTACACTCTGCAGAGGTGTGTCCTTCCAAAAGAGATCAAAGCCTTGCTGCACAACCGTATGTACATTCCCATCCACACTTCCTTGGTGTGGGGCCCAGTCATTGATCCAAGCCATTCACCGTACTTCTCCGCACAACTCATGCCCACCCAATTCATGCAAGCAGGTTTACCCCCTGATATTCACCCCCAACGATGAAGTACCTAGGCGCCCCTTGTAGTCCATCATAGACACCAGTGGCTGTAGGCACTAAGGGGTCCCACCCATGTGCACGTATTCCCGCAAGACATCTGGCGAATGGTAGCTGAAGTGTCCATTGACATGCGAACAAGAGAAGATACAGATGACTTTCCTGTCCTATTCCAAGTCTTCTGGACGACACGGTTTTTAAGGTGCAAGAATAACTGTGGCATTGGTTATTACTCCTAGGGTTTACTTTCCTGTGCAAGTGGAACCTCCACCACAACAATCTTACCGTGGTTCCACCTGCCAACCTTCCTAGGTTATCACCACTCGGGTCGATAACCACTAGTCATATTCTTTATGAAAATAGGTTTTCGAACTCTTTTGGTAAGTTAGAGTTATAAGTCAGTACTTTGCAAATAGTTTCCAAATCAGTGCAACCAAAAGACATGAGCAAGATAAACTTGCCTTGTGACTGAAAGGTAGTGGAGTCGGATACTTGGCGATGCTCCTGATCTCATGGTTCTACAAAATACCATCATTGCCCGGTAAGGACAATGTTTAAAGAAGCAAATGGATGCTTTGTGCAATAAAATGCAATGCATAATGATTTATTGAGTATCTTAACTTATTTGTGTGTTTTACCCAAGACTTGGTATTATTTGTGTGTTTTACCCAAGACTTGGTAATTTAAGAACTCAACTCAAGTATTAAAGCAATTTGAAATCATAAAGTAATAATGGAATTTTATCTATAAAATAAAGGTTAAGTTAATATTGAAAAGACTTAGTTTTTATTTTAATTATTATTATTAAGAATTAGGCTTTTTGAAAATGGAAATTAAAGAGTATTAAAGTTTGAATTTTATTTGAAAAGTAAATAAAAAGTATATTTTTAATCAAATAGGCAATTTATTTCTGAAAAGAAAATTTACTTCAGGAAGTTTAAATCAATCAATTTTGAACTTGTTTTGAGTTTGAATTCTTTTCAAAAAAGAATTTGAAATTTAAATTTTGATTCAGATGGCAATTGGGCCATGGCCCACTAGCCCAGCCCAGCCCACCCGGCTGGTTGAACCCAACCGGCTTGGACCTGGGTCGGTCAAGCCGACCCAGTCCAGTCCCTCTCTCTCACCCCTCTCCTCCTCGAGCTCCCAGGCGATCCCTAGTCGCCACCGCCGTCGCCCGGCAATTCTGTCTGCCTCCGACAATCTCTGTCGCCGCCTCCTGGGGCAAATGATGCACCACAGTGTCCTCTACCCCCTTCACCAACTGGAGTTAGCAGCCGCCTCCTCTTCGAGGAGATCCTTGCCATTACTGGCACAGATTCCACCGGCTCTGGCACCTCCGAGCTCACCGTCAATGTCGTGGGGATGACTATCCGGGTAGGCCAAGGGCAGAGCCATCTGCCGGCTGACGTCCCAGGAATCTCCACGGTGCTAAGCCAGAAAGGCCGGCTTCGACTGAAGTGTCGGCTGCGCCAGCAGCCGGCTGGCGACTCCACTGCTGGAAGCCCGAGCTGATGAAGACGATGAAACTCCTCCAACGGCTGCTTTGCCAAAAGCAGCCTGGCCCCGACAAGATCGACAGAAGCGGGGGACAAGCGTGACACTAGCCACACCCGGTCTCCACCAATAAACGGGCAGGAGCCTTCTCCATGAAAGGATCCGAGGCAGAACATAGGGCATATGCCTCGGAGATGCCGGTCCAAGGGGGAAAGGCACTTTATAAAGTTGCCATCGTCAGACAGGGAGTCAGAGGACGGCGGGCCCACGTCAAGACCGCGGCCATGGAGGAGCCGGCAGCCGGGCAGCCGGACACCTAACCTGTAACCAGGCCCCCGCCTATATAAGGGGGCCTGGACCCTTAGATTAGGGAGATCAGATCCTTCTGTTCCTCCTCTAGACCAAACAGCTCGAGGAGTCTTGTAGCCACAGTGTGCTGAGAATAAGAAACAAGGCAGGAAGTAGGGGTGTTACCTCCAGAGTGGAGGGCCCTGAACCTGGGTAAACCGCTAGTGTAATAGTTACACAATCTCAAGCAGGACCCGTCGTTGCACACCGTCGAGCCCGTCCGTTAAGCCATCCCCATGGCTACTGTCACCAAAATACCACGAGAGTTGGCGCCCACCATTGGGCTACGCGTGGCAGCGACTGGAGTAAAGTTCCGGCCGGGATCCACATCAACTCTCGGCGAGAGGGTCGCCTCCGGCATTGTCTGGAGGTTCGGCACCCTCGACTGCATCTGCGAGAACCTCGCCTGCTTGAGGGACGGCTTCAGCGATAGCGGCTCCTTCCACGATGTTGGCGGCCACCACTTCTACGTCACCAAGCCCTTCCCAAGGGAGGTAACCAATGTGCTTGACCCTCTCTGGGATGCAGGCTCGAGCTGCAGCAAAAGCAGCGATCTTGGTATCATGGTCGAAGTGCTGGCCCTGGAGGAAGATGGTGGCGGCGACCCGCCGTGCTCCGCGCGCCCGCCGCTCGAATGCCCACCTATGCCGAAGCAAGATCTTCCACCTCTAGAGCGAGACATCTTGGAGTCTACCATCATGGACCTGCGCGCACCACTCGACCTCACCACCGATCTTGCCAAGCTCGCCGAAGATCTGGAGCAGACACGCCGCATCCTCCTCAATAGCGCTGTCGGCATCGAAGACACCCGCTGGTGCGTCCTCTCCACGGTCTGTGAGTACAACACCGTGCAAGGCTACACACCAGCTAGGGATGGCCCAAGCTGGGCGGGACAAGTTCGTCAGCGAGGCCGAGATCTGGGCACGGAGCTGAACCGGGCGGCGCCCTCGGCAAGACCGACTCTAGTCATCGCCAAGCCCACCTACAGCACGCCCACGAAGAACCTCCATGCCGAACGCTACATCACCTCCGAGCTGGCCGGTTTGCATGGCGATGATCTGCGAGAGAAGCAAGCCCGACTCCAGGAGCTCCTGGACGCTGCCGATCTGCAGCAACAGGAGATGGAGCCGGATGGAGAGGCAAGCGGCACCCGGCATGACAATCGCCTCATCGTAGCCGGCCAAGCCAAGTCCCAGGCGCAAGCTTCGTCGCCCAATCAGGGTCGGGCGGAGCACAGCCAGAGCTACCGAGCTCCTGGCAAGAGCGGTGGGAACCACCACACCCAGCACTCTGGCCACCATAGCCGGCAGCCCCGCGATCCGGCTGCAGTCACCAGCAAGCCACGCAACCCTCCCCGACCCGATTCAGCGGAGCCGACACGCTGCAAAGCCGTGGCGCATGCTATGCCGGCCCCTGGAGCCGGGCATGGCGCTCAAGGCAACCAGCCGGCCCACTCGCATGTGAGCTAGAGGATTGGAGAGCGCGTTGACCCACCAAAGGATGATGCCTGCCACCGGCTCAACTAGCTCACGGACTCCAAGCTCGATGAGGAGGAGGCCTCGACGGGGCCCATCTGCTTCGGCCCGCCCATCCGCGGCGAGCCCTTCCCGGCTAAGTTTGCGCTCCCACGCGACATGCCCAAGTACACCGGGGCGGTGAAGCCGGAGGACTGGCTGGCGGACTACGACATCGCCGTCAACATTGCAGGAGGCAATAAGAGGACATCAGTGTGCTACGCGCCGCTCATGCTCACAGGATCTGCCCGGACATGGCTCAACAGCCTGCCGGCCCTGCAGATTAACTCATGGCATGACTTCAAGGAAGCGTTCATCAAGAACTTCACCGGGACTTACAAGCGGCGGCCTCCCCGCCCACGACAGCTGGCCCTCTGTATGCAAGGCCCGGATGAGCCGGATCGTGATTACCTCACGAGATGGTCGGAGCTGCACAACTCATGCGAAGGAGTGGGCGAGGAGCAGGCCATTGGCTACTTCACCGATGGATGCAGGGAAGGAACCCTATTGAAGCATAAGCTCCACAGAACTGAGACAAAGACAATGGCTGACTTCATCCGACTCCGCTGCAAGGGTGCAGTACATCGAGCCGGCGCCAGCTGCAGGCCAGTCCCAGCCGGCATCCGTCCAGGGCGGACACCACAATCGTGACCGCCACGGCAAGAGGAAAGATGAGAGTCACGACAACAAGTACGATTCCAAGCAGATGGCTGCTGTCCAAGGAAGCCCGGGGGCTACGGGTGGAAGCCAGAAGTGCAAAGGAGACAAGTTCAACAAGGACAAGTACACCATCGAGGTGATGCTGGATCAACCCTGTAAGTTCCACAGCGTCTCGGGCAAACCAGCAGCACACACTACTCGCCAGTGCAGCTTCACCAGAGACTTGGAGCAAGGCCACCATCCGCTGCCAGGCCTGCTGGCTGAGGCGCAAGGACACAAGAACCGGCAGCCGGCCAAGGCAGCTGGGGACTACCCAGAGGAGGCCAACGTTGAGCAGTATCATGTTTTCACCACCCAGAAGGAAGATCCGAAGGATGAGCCTTGGTTTAACATCGAGGTGAACGCGGTCATGCCAGTGGAACCACAGTACATGCACTGGTCTGAGGCGTCTATCACCTGGGGGCGTGAGGATCATCCACCACTCATGCCTAGACCCGGGGGCTACGCGCTGGTCTTGAACCCCATCATGTTCTCCGAGACGCATACCTGTCGATTATCGCGCGTGCTCATCGATGGTGGCAGCAGCATCAACCTGCTCTACCGCACCTCAATGGAAAAGCTCGGGATCCCCGCAATCCAGCTGAAGCCGACCAGGCTAACCTTCCATGGAATCGTGCTGGGACACTTCTGCACGCCAATGGGAAGAATCCGGTTGGAAGTGCTGTTCGGAGAAAAGGACAATTATCACCGCGAGCCAATCTGGTTCGAGGTGGTGGACCTCAACAGCCCATACCATGCGCTGCTCGGCCGTCCTGCCCTGGCCAAATTCATGGCGATTTCGCACTACGCCTATCTGAAGATGAAGCTTCCTGGCCCCCTGATACGTCTCCAACGTATCTATAATTTTTGATGCTCCATGCTTGTTTTTACACCATTTGTTTAGTGTTTCGTTACACTTCGTGGCATTTTTATGCATTTTCCGGAACTAATCTTTTAACGAGATGCCACCGTGCCAGTTCCCTGTTTTCTGCTGTTTTTGTGTTTCAGAAAAGTTACACAGGAAATTTCTCGGAATTAGACGAAACCAAAGCCAGTCGTCCAGATATTTCACGGAGCTTCCAGAACACCGAAGAGGAGAAGGAGCCAGGCCAGAGGGTGTCCACACCACAGGGCGGCGTGGGCTAGGGCTGGCCCGCGCCCCTGCTGGTGTGGGCCCCCTGGTCCACTTCTGACGACGCCCCTTCGCCTATAAAGACCCTCCTACAGGAAAAACCTAAATACGTGATCACTTTTCCAGAACACATCGCGATCCACCGCCGCCGTCGACCCAAAGATCGGGAGGGTCCAGAGGCTCTTCCCGGCACCCTGCGGGAGAGGGGAATCGCCACTGGAGGTCTTCTTCATCGCCATGCTTGCCTCCGGAGCGATGAGTGAGTAGTCTACCTTGGACTATGGGTCCATAGCAGTAGCTAGATGGTTGTCTTCTCCACCATGTGCTTCATGTTTAGATCTTGTGAGCTGCCTTACATGATCGAGACTACCGTTATGTAATTCTACATGTTGTGTTTGTTGGGATCCGATGAATATTGGTGTTATGATTGAGTTGATGTACTGAATTTTATCCTATGTTATCTCTATGTTGTTTATGATCTTGCATGCTCTCCATTGTTAATAGCTATCTTGGCCGAGTAGTTGCTAGTGACTCCAAGAGGGGGTATTTATGCTCGATAGTGGGTTCATGCCTCTATTTAATCTGGGGGAGTGACAGAAACCTCAAAGGTTGTAGATGTGATGTTGCTACTAGGGGGAAAACAACATTCATATGCTCGAGGGCATATGCTTTGTTTACATTACACACTTTGCTTAATGCAATTATCTGTTGTTCACAACTTAATACTTGTGGAGTTCTCGGATTGATTCGCCACAAGTGGATTATTAGTCATAGATGCAGTTGGATGGCGGTCTATGTATCTTGTTGTAATGCCCAGAGTAAATCTCATAGTGATCCTCTCGACATCTGCACGTTATCTTTATTCTATCAATTGCCCAACTGTAATTTGTTTACCCAACATGTATTATTTTATCTTATGGAGAGACACCGCTAGTGAACTATGGACCCCGGTCCTATTTCCATTATATTGCTATCACCTATTTACTTTACTCACACTATTTACTTTACTCGCATATTAGTATCACTTTCCACTCGATACGCTCATACCCTTTGTTTCAAGCAAACCGGTGAGATTGACAACCTCATCGTAAGTTGGAAACAAAGTATTTGGTTGTGTTGTGTGCAGGTTCCACGTTGCCGCTCGCAAAGCAAAGCTTGGATGAGGCGCCCTGTAAATTGTCCAAAGCTGTCGCGAAGCTAGTGGGCATCACCTTCAGTCGTAATTCATCCTCCTACTGGATTGATAACCTTGGTTTCATAACTGAGGGAAAACTTGCTGCTATCTTCATCAAACCTTCTCTTGGGGTTTCCAACTGGCCGGTCATTTACTACACACAATCAAGTTTTTTTGGCATCATCATCACCACGCCATCAGCCCCGTGGGGTGATCACCGTCACTGGGTGCTACAAGAAATCAATAGAGTGCGCGAGAGCCAGCTCCAAACTAGCCGAAGCCTTGGTCATCGCCGAGGAGAAACGCCAGCTGCTTCAGTGGGTGGCGTCTACCCAGCCTGGGCAGCCGGGTTCGAGCCAGCCGGCTCCCCGCCTCAAGCCGGCAAGCAGCGCCAAGGAGATTCCGCCCGAAGTGGACAAGAAGGCTAAAGCCCTTGTCTCGAAGGTTGGCCTTTCCTCGAAGTAGGGAAGCGTGCCTAATGACCTCACCCGTGAAAAATCAAGATGTCGATCGCCTAAGACCTTTGGTTCGCCAAGGCAAAAAATCTTGTATCCCGAACAAGTACCGATGAATAAAAGAAAGTTGGGCGGCATACGGCTGATCCCTAAGGAAGAATACCTTGAGTGTTTACCTTTCTGATATTACTCATAGGGCCGAAGACTGGCTCCAAGCGGGAGCCAGCGGCCCCGAACGATCGAATCTCTAATAAGACGAAAGTGTACTTCGTGCGGATCAGACCCTGAGCCTAACCTCCTTCCCAGACTTAAGGTAGTCACGGGGAATGAAACCGGCATGTCACCCACCCAGGAAAATCGCTAAGAGAAAAATGCGCAAAACCCGAACAATCGAACCTTTAGTAAGACGAAAGAGTACTTCGTGTGGATCGGGTCCCAAGCCTAACCCTTTTCCTCGGTTCACAACTGCCGCTGGGAACGGAGCCGGCAGGACACCGACTTAGGAAAATTGCTAAAAGGTGGAAAACGCATAAGCCCAGAGAACGTTATTGTTCCCTTAAGAACTAAGTGCATCGACCGATAGCTGTGCGTGGGTTGGATTAAGCCAGATCTCTTCGTACCAAAGTACTACTCCTCATCCCGCGGCACGCTCCCACACTAGACTGGCATTTGGCTACCGGTCCAAGGGAGACCAACCGGCACCAGGCTGCCGATTGGGGGTAGAAGAGCCGAAGGGTGGGGAGATAAAGGAAAAGGTCAAGGGAGATCAGGCTAAAGCCAGTCCGCAAGCAATTAAAATTCGATGCATAAAGAACTTAGGGTGACATGACGTCGGCATACATAAGCAAAATGTCGATGGGCACGGCATAAGTTTCATACAAACGCGAACAAGCAAAGAAACCCTGATCCAGTCAGGGGGGTAGTCGGAGAATCCACTGGCTCTAGAACAGCATCACCAATCCTAGCTGCCAGAACGAAATCATCACCGCTGGGAGACGGAGGGATGGAGTTATCGATCGGCTCCTCGGAAGCCTTCTCGGGCGCTTCTGCAGGACTGGGCTCATCGAACTCTACACCATCCAGGGACTCACTGTCCCTGATGTCTACACACGCTTCTGTTCTTGTAGACAGTGTTGGGCCTCCAAGTGCAGAGGTTTGTAGAGCAGCAGCAAGTTTCCCTTAAGTGGATCACCCAAGGTTTATCGAACTCAGGGAGGAAGAGGTCAAAGCTATCCCTCTCAAGCAACCCTGCAATTACGATACAGAAAGTCTCTTGTGTCCCCAACACACCCAATACACTTGTCAGATGTATAGGTGCACTAGTTCGGTGAAGAGATAGTGAAATACAAGCGGTAGTGATGATTATAAGTAGTAACGGTGATATGAAATAAGTATCACTGCGAGCAAACATGTAACAAAACAGCAAGTAAACGGTGTGCAAAGCTTGGAAACAAGGCCTAGGGATCATACTTTCACTAGTGGACACACTCCCAACAAATATAACATAATTGAACAAATAAACAACTTCTCTTCACTATACTACTCTGAATTACTCTCCTATTGAATAACACTAATCATTGCGTAGTGGCTACAGAAGCACCCCTTAAAGTTCATCAAGTACTTGACAAACACCACTCATAGAGATATCCAAATCAGATCACAATTCAAGATAGATATTATTGTAACTTAGACCAAGTACTAACACGGTGCACACACTGTCAACATTACACCATGAAAGGAGGAATAGATCACTTCAATACTATCATAGTGATAATTATTCTCATAATCCATAAAAGATCACAATCGTAGCGTAGACCAAGTACCACCATGATGCACGCACTGTCACCATTACACCATGGCAGGAGGAATAGATTACTTTAATAACATCACTAGAGTACACATAATATCTGAATAATAACATCTACTTGTTCAACATGATACAAAGCTCACGATCACATAAAGATCACATCATGGGAGAGAGAGGTGAACCACATAGCTACCGGTAGAGCCCTCAGCCCCGGGGATGAACTACTCCCTCCTCATCATAGGAGACAGCAAGGTTGATGGAGATGGCGGTGAGGTCGATGGAGACGGCGAAGACGGCGATGGAGATCGATGGAGATGGCTCCGGGGGCACTTCCCCGTCCCGGCAGGGTGCCGGAACAGAGACTTCTGTGCCCCGAAATTCGTCGGCGGTGGCGGCGGCGCTGCGGAACTGTTCTGGAAATTTCGCCGACTCTCCTAGGGTTTTTCGTCCCGAGGCTTCTTATAGGCGAAGGGGCGTTGTCAGGGGGCAGCCAGGGGCTCCTCACACCAGGGTGGCGCGGCCAGGGCCTGGGCCGCGCCATCTATGTGTGAGGGCGGCCTCTGGCCCCCCTCCGGCTCTCTTTCGGTCTTCGGGAAGCTTCCGGGAAAAATAAGACTTCTGGAACTTGTTTCGTCCAATTCCGAGAATATTTCCTGTGTAGCTTTTCTGAAACACAAAAAACAGCAGAAAACAGGGAACTGGCACTGTGGCGACTTGTTAATAGGTTAGTTCTGGAAAATGCATAAAAGTGCCACGAAGTGTAACGAAATATCGGGTAAATGGTGTAAAAACAAGCATGGAGCATAAAAAATTATAGATACATTGGAGACGTATCAGCATCCCCAAGCTTAACTCCTGCTCGTCCTCGAGTAGGTAAGTGATAACAAAAGAATAATTTTTGAGGTGACATGCACCTACACAATCTTGATCATATATGTAAGCATTTGTGAGCTGGGATCATAAGAACTTAAAACATGGGCATGAAAGACATAATCTTGACAATAAGAACTTAGCAACCATGTTGTAAACATGCAAATGAACACAAACAAAAGATCATGAAAATGAAACAATGAAAGTCAAACGTGTGTTCAAATCATAAGGAAAAACATACAAATGGTTTTCAGCTTGTCCTTCAAAGAGAGCAAAACATAAATGCATAGGACACCTTCAAGTTTAAAAGGGCGACTAGATACAAATAATTTAAGAACAAGTGAAACCAATAATATGAATCAATCAATGAACTTTGGGTGGTGACTCAACATAAAAGTAGAAGAAAGGCCCTTCGCAGAGGGAAGCAGTGATTGCAAGTTTTATAACCTTCAAAAATTATGGTACTTACCGGCTTTGAGCTCTCATTGCCCCCATCATAGGCATCTTGAATGGTTAAAGTTAATGCGAGAACAATTATGATGCATATGCTTGACAAATCATAAGTTGAAAACCTCGTGCCCCGTGAATACGAGTACCCAAACCTCATGCTACTTTACTGAGAGTCCCAAGCAAGGCTCTTGTCATTGTAAATATATGCATATCATTGAGAACCGCCAATGGGGTACCTCCGTGCCCGATGACATGGAACAAGCCCAAACCAAAATGACAGGACAAGCAGACAATGAACACCTCGACATCTCTTTATTTGCCATTTGTTTAGCTTTTTATTGTGATATGCGTCGTCGAATGTTCACCATGGGTATGCTGCAAATTTCCACCATGAATTATGCATGGCTTAGATTAGCGGCCCGGCGTTTCCCTAACACATATACAAACTCCATGATCCCCACAAGATTCCCAATTCATTTCACACCGCGGGCATCCATTAACAAAAGATCACGATATCAACTCAAATAAGAAGTGCAATGTTGAAAGCTTGCCCATGACTGCATGGCTGGGCTAGTCTCCAACTTACAACTTGCAAGCATAACAACTCAACATAAGAGACCACAATGTCAAATTTTTAAGAACAGGAAAAAGTAAAGTGTGCCTTCCGGTTCGTGAGAGCTTTACTGACCGAATTTCGCATAACACTGGTAAGAGTTTAATTTGAAGAGAAAATAAAAGCAAGTCAAATTTACTTGGAATAGCAAATTGCTAGTAGGTATGTATGGTGGACACTTTGGAAAACTTTGGCTTTTAGGAGTTGGATGCACGAGTAGAGCTCATACTCAGTACAAGGCGAGGGCTAGCAAAAGACTGGGAGCGACCAACTAAGAGAGCAATAATGGCCATAATCATGCAAAGCGACAAAGCGACATTAAAAGAAGCATAAAATGGCATCAAAAGTCAAAAACTAAATGATCATAGAGGCTATTGGCGACTTTGTAAGAGTCTAACATGTGTGAGCATGCGCCAAGTCAACCCAAATAAAGCATCAAGGAGAAAACCAAAATAATGCTTCCATACAATAAAAACAACGCATGATTTTTTCAAAGGCTCATTAAGCAATCTCAGTTATTTGAGACAAGTCATGCTACAGCAAAACCACTAAGCATACTATCAAAAATACATCAAGCATGACATGAAAAAGCCTAAGCCGCAGTCTACACAAGCTCCTTCTTGTACCCCTATTTTGCATAAAGCTTTTTCTCTTTTCCAACACCATTTGAAATTTTTTAAGACACCTCTTTTGATGAAAACCAATAAAGATCAGAGGCAAAAATACACCTTGATGAAAAGATATAACAAGATCTGAACACAAATCAAGGTGAAAAATGCAAGCTAAACCCAGTAGCAGAAAAAGAGAACACTCGTTGAACGATAAGAGTGAAAACTAGAGTGTTCTTGGCAAATGAAAAGCGAGTTCATCTCCTCCAAAAGAAACATGATGTGATCTAACCATTTATTGCAGCAAACAAAGCAAAAGAAAACTAAAGACTAAAACAACTGACGCTCCAAGAAAAACACATAGTGCATAAAGCAATAAAAATATAGTGTATTGAAAGGTGACCTGATTTTTGCCGATGAAGAAGGGTTGCCTCGGAGGCATCCCCAAGCTTTGATGCTTGTACTTCTTGGAAATTTCTTGGGGTGATGCATGGGCATCCCCAAGCTTGAGCTTTTGTCCATTCTTCATCTCATTTCATCATTCTCCAATCCCTACACTTGAAAACTTCCTTCATACAAAACTAAACACAATTCTATTAGCAACATTAGTGTAGCATAACATATAATCAACCTCTTTTTGCTTCAGGTTTCAACTCAAAACCACCACATATATAGTAAATACTACTGTAGCAACTTCTACAAAAGTTCCGTGATCAAAAGAACTAAAAAAGAAAGCGATAAAGCGGCAAGCACAAATATTGGCAAAAATCTGTCAAAACAGAACAGCTGACAAAGGTCGAATTTTTGAGGTATTTTCTGTTGCTCAAATAAAAAAGTGTTCAACTAACAAAAGTTTGGATATAACCTGGGGCATACGCACAAGAAATCGCAGGTCCAAAAGATATACAGAGAATTTATATGAATTTTTATGGTGCAGCACCGAAAACTGTTTCAGGACAGCAACATCCCCAAATCTTACCTCACTCAAATTAGAGGCTTCTCTTGGCACAAAAACGAAATAAAAAGGATAAGGAGAGGTCATTACAGTAGTAATAACTTCCAAGACTCAAATAAAAGAAAAATTACTGAAAATAAAACAATGGGTTATCTCCCAAGAGTGCTTTTCTTTAACGCCTTTGAGCTAGGCGCAGTAATTTGCAAAGATGCTCATGTAGGCGCCATAAAAGAGCTTGAGGCAAAGACGCCATATAGGAACTTAAAGCAATAGAGAGCATCAAAAAGCAAGTACGGAACACATTTAAATCTAAACCACTTCCTATGCATAGGAATCTTGTAAGAAAATAAATCAACGAGGCACATAATAGCAAGCATGGATAGATAAAACAAGTGCCACTTCAAGATTTGCAACATAAAGAGGGGAAACTTAATATTGTTGAGATCAATCAAACCATGTTTCCCTCTCTCATAATAACTTTCAGTAGCATCATGAATAGAACTAACAATATAACTATCACATAAAACATCCCTATCATGAGCCACATGCATAAAAGAATTAATACTCACCACAGGAACAATCGTAGTAGGAGCAAATTCAACAGAATAATTATTCTCATCACCATAATCATCATAAATAGGGGGCATATTGTAATCATAACTAATTTTCTCCTCAAAAGTAGGTGAACTGAAAATATTATACTCATCATCATAGCCATCATAAACTGGAGATTTAGTATCATCACAAGCTAGAGAGCAACTATTTCGCAAAGCATATTCTTCAAACATATCATCATAAGAAGGAACATCACATATGGGAGATAAAATATTATCAGAACAAATTTTCTCCACTAAAGCTGGGGAACTAAAAATATCATGCTTAACAAAACCAACTTCCCCAAGCTTAGACTTTTCTATAGCAACAACGGTGTTCAAAGCATTCATACTAACAACACTATTAGCATGCAAATTAAGCTCCAAAGGTTTTTCAATTTTCTCTTCAAACACTTCATATCTAAACTCAGGAAAAAGACTACAAAACTCTTTGTTTTCCATTAAGCCTAACTAGTGAAAATAAAAACAAGAAACAAAAAGATGTAATTGTAGAATCTAAAGGAAATAACTCCGAGCACTCACTAGCAACTAAAAGACTTAGTAGCCAAAGGATGTGAGTACCTTTTACCTTACCTCCCCGGCAACGGCGCCAGAAAAGAGCTTGATGTCTACACACGCTTCTGTTCTTGTAGACAGTGTTGGGCCTCCAAGTGCAGAGGTTTGTAGAGCAGCAGCAAGTTTCCCTTAAGTGGATCACCCAAGGTTTATCGAACTCAGGGAGGAAGAGGTCAAAGCTATCCCTCTCAAGCAACCCTGCAATTATGATACAGAAAGTATCTTGTGTCCCCAACACACCCAATACACTTGTCAGATGTATAGGTGCACTAGTTCGGCGAAGAGATAGTGAAATACAAGCGGTAGTGATGATTATAAGTAGTAACTGTGATATGAAATAAGTATCGCTGCGAGCAAACATGTAACAAAACAGCAAGTAAACGGTGTGCAAAGCTTGGAAACAAGGCCTACGGATCATACTTTCACTAGTGGACACACTCCCAACAAATATAACATAATTGAACAAATAAACAACTTCTCTTCACTATGCTACTCTGAATTACTCTCCTATTGAATAACAATAATCATTGCGTAGTGGCTATAGAAGCACCCCTTAAAGTTCATCAAGTACTTGACAAACACCACTCATAGAGATATCCAAATCAGATCACAATTCAAGATAGATATTATTGCAACTTAGACCAAGTACTAACACGGTGCACACACTGTCAACATTACACCATGAAAGATGGAATAGATCACTTCAATACTATCATACCGTTACACCATGGCAGGAGGAATAGATTACTTTAATAACATCACTAGAGTACACATAATATCTGAATAATAACATCTACTTGTTCAACATGATACAAAGCTCACGATCACATAAAGATCACATCATGGGAGAGAGAGGTGAACCACATAGCTACCGGTAGAGCCCTCAGCCCCGGGGATGAACTACTCCCTCCTCATCATAGGAGACAGCAAGGTTGATGGAGATGGCAGTGAGGTCGATGGAGACGGCGGAGACGGCGATGGAGATTACCCTTCGAACTGCATCGGGAAGCCGGAGGGTGATGAAGCTCCAAGCCTCGATGAGAACGAGGAGCTCCAAGAATTGGGACCCCGGCACGATGAGGGGCCCCAGCATCTCCGCCGCCAGGCGGCGAGGAGTCGTGACCACTCCGGTCGCGGGGGGTGCCACCTCCTGTGGCCTCGGCGCGTCCGCAGTCGGGGGGAGGGGGCCTAGGGCGGCCTCCACCTCCTGGAGCCCCCGATCGATGCTCCCTGCGGGCCGGGGAGCCTTTGTCGCCGCCGCCACCGGCGACGGCGCATTCAGAGCACCTCCTGGTGCAGGACCCCGAAGGGTGAAGGCCCTGGAGGTCCCTGGGGTGGCATGGTTCGCCGCGCCCTACATCGACGCCCCAATGCGCAGGGGGCCTTCGGCTCCGGGCGTCCACAGGGTGGGAACCTTCGTCTTGTTCCGGCTGCCCGGGGGGCGCCCGCGGCGCTTCGCCCCCAAGCTCGCAGATCCAGTGGCGGCGGAGGAGGCAGAGGGATCCATGGCTCGGGGAGATATCTGAGGAAGAAGTAGTACTGGAGGAAGTGGGTGAAGTGCTGAGGGCGTCGAGAAGGCGGCATTTAAAGGGTGCGGCAGGCATCGAAGCGTCAAGTCCTAGTGCGGGAATCGGAGCGTTGGCGCAGTGCCCTGCAGTGAAGTGACGCGCCATCATGGCGGTTTGACGCCTCGGGGACTGCTGCATCGCTCGCCGCTTCGTCTCGCCAGCCGCGGTCGTGCCACGCGTCCGCGGCCTCTGCATCTTCACATGGTCCTCTGACCGCGCGCGTTGACACGTGCCATTGGAGGGCCCAGCAGCTTCTGGGGGCCCCTGACCCTTCGCTCCCTCGAGAGGGCGCGTTTGTGGGCCAGGCTCCCGGGGGCTACTGTCGGTGTTCTGGATACCGGGGTATCCCAATCCACCTGCTCCTGGGCCCCTTCAATGGCCCAGCTTCGGCCCAGGGGTAAACCGACGACCGAAACTCAGTGGAGAAGACCCTCATGAGGAGGCGCCTCATGAGGAGAATGATGGCTAAAACTGCTAAGGACCAAAAGACCCCCTCGCAAGCTATTCCTCGTGAGGGGATGGACCACATCACGTCAGCTCAGTACGTTTTTGTGCTGAGCAAGAAGATAAGGATGGAAGACATCGTACTGTCCACGCTACCCCGACAGGGGGGAGATCAGCTTCTGCCGTGACTGCATAAAGCTGCACGGTGTTTGTTGACCCCCCCCCCCCTAAAAATAGGGTGGACGGTGCAGGGCGCCAGAGGGGGACGTCAGCCTCCTCCACCCACTCCTGTGGACTGGCGCCACTACTCTGTGAAGACTATGTCCACCGAAGACTGAAGACAACAGCTGTCCCCTCTCCTTGGCCCTTTGTGGCAACCCCTTCCCCAAGATGACAAGGGGAAGGAGGACCTCGGCGCTTTAAAAGGGGGGAGGCCGCCCCTTAGAGGGAATCGAATCCTGATCTCTGGGCTGTTAGCTAGGCTAAGTTGGTTCTTCTACCTTCGGCCAGTTAGAGCTCTGTAACCAAGGCCTTGTACTCCTCGCGAGGTATCGCATCGTAATACAAGGCAGGAAGTAGGGGTTTTACCTCACCACGAGGGCCCTGAACCTGGGTAAAGCTTGGTGTCTCTCTCTGCGGTGCGTTGTGCTCTCCGGTGTCTCGAGGCTTCTGTCGCCTTGTTTCGTTGCGATCTAGATCTCACGCGTACAACCCCCTGCATTCGAATCTTTGGGTCTGTCGTGTGGTACCCCGTGTTCTTGCGACACGAAATCCCTCGACAATTTTATTACAAACCAAAGACGTGCTGAAAAAGAAATGCCCCTCACAGGAGAACATCTCAAGTGCTTAGTGTTTATACAACAAGTCGAGAGAAGATCCAAATAATTGAACACTCGGAGAACTCAACAGATTATTTCAAAACTACAACTGCTCGGTTTCTCGATTCGAAACTATACTACTAGTTAGGCTACTCTTCACTCTGACTCCTTGTCGGAAGCGACTCCATAGCCTTCAACTCCACGCGAGAGGTCTGGCTCTTCATAATATATGTGTCTTCTTGTCCTCCAATGGGATTCAGTGTCACTTCATCTAAGTCATCAGAGTCTAGCAAGGTTTAAGAGAGTGGGGTGAGTAACGAGTGTTACCCAGCAAGTTTCTTTAGAAAGAAGTTGTGTGATATGCACTAGCTACCGCCACGAACCCAAAAGAGTCATAGGCTAATGCAAGGTTTTGTCAACGGTTTCTTGAAAGATTGTTTTTAGCTTTTGAAAACTATGCCCAATAGCCAGCACAGGGTATTAGTGCCTTGAGAGCACCTTTCCTGCAGCATTCGCAGCTCCTTCCCGGAACAAGGGGTAACATGTCACATATTTTTACACTCTGCAGAGGTGTGTCCTTCCAAAAGAGATCAAAGCCTTGCTGCACAACCGTATGTACATTCCCATCCACACTTCCTTGGTGTGGGGCCCAGTCATTGATCCAAGCCATTCACCGTACTTCTCCGCACAACTCATGCCCACCCAATTCATGCAAGCAGGTTTACCCCCTGATATTCACCCCCAACGATGAAGTACCTACGCGCCCCTTGTAGTCCATCATAGACACCAGTGGCTGTGGGCACTAAGGGGTCCCACCCATGTGCACGTATTCCCGCAAGACATCTGGCGAATGGTAGCTGAAGTGTCCATTGACATGCGAACAAGAGAAGATACAGATGACTTTCCTGTCCTATTCCAAGTCTTCTGGACGACACGGTTTTTAAGGTGCAAGAATAACTGTGGCATTGGTTATTACACCTAGGGTTTACTTTCCTGTGCAAGTGGAACCTCCACCACAACAATCTTACCGTGGTTCCACCTGCCAACCTTCCTAGGTTATCACCACTCGGGTCGATAACCACTAGTCATATTCTTGATGAAAATAGGTTTTCGAACTCTTTTGGTAAGTTAGAGTTATAAGTCAGTACTTTGCAAATAGTTTCCAAATCAGTGCAACCAAAAGATATGAGCAAGATAAACTTGCCTTGTGACTGAAAGGTAGTGGAGTCGGATACTTGGCGATGCTCCTGATCTCATGGTTCTACAAAATACCATCATTGCCCGGTAAGGACAATGTTTAAAGAAGCAAATGGATGCTTTGTGCAATAAAATGCAATGCATAATGATTTATTGAGTATCTTAACTTATTTGTGTGTTTTACCCAAGACTTGGTATTATTTGTGTGTTTTACCCAAGACTTGGTAATTTAAGAACTCAACTCAAGTATTAAAGCAATTTGAAATCATAAAGTAATAATGGAATTTTATTTATAAAATAAAGGTTAAGTTAATATTGAAAAGACTTAGTTTTTATTTTAATTATTATTATTAAGAATTAGGCTTTTTGAAAATGGAAATTAAAGAGTAATAAAGTTTGAATTTTATTTGAAAAGTAAATAAAAAGTATATTTTTAATCAAATAGGCAATTTATTTCTGAAAAGAAAATTTACTTCAGGAAGTTTAAATCAATCAATTTTGAACTTGTTTTGAGTTTGAATTCTTTTCAAAAAAGAATTTGAAATTTAAATTTTGATTCAGATGGCAATTGGGCCATGGCCCACTAGCCCAGCCCAGCCCACCCGGCTGGTTGAACCGAACCGGCTTGGACCTGGGTCGGTCAAGCCGACCCAGTCCAGCCCCTCTCTCTCACCCCTCTCCTCCTCGAGCTCCCAGGCGATCCCTAGTCGCCACCGCCGTCGCCCAGCAATTCCGTCTGCCTCCGACAATCTCTGTCGCCGCCTCCTGGGGCAAACGATGCACCACATCGTCCTCTACCCCCTTCACCAACTGGAGTTAGCAGCCGCCTCCTCTTCGAGGAGATCCTTGCCATTACTGGCACAGATTCCACCGGCTCTGGCACCTCCGAGCTCACCGTCAATGTCGTGGGGATGACTATCCGGGTAGGCCAAGGGCAGAGCCATCTGCCGGCTGACGTCCCAGGAATCTCCACGGTGCTAAGCCAGAAAGGCCGGCTTCGACTGAAGTGTCGGCTGCGCCAGCAGCCGGCTGGCGACTCCACTGCTGGAAGCCCGAGCTGATGAAGACGATGAAACTCCTCCAACGGCTGCTTTGCCAAAAGCAGCCTGGCCCCGACAAGATCGACAGAAGCGGGGGACAAGCGTGACACTAGCCACACCCGGTCTCCACCAATCAACGGGCAGGAGCCTTCTCCATGAAAGGATCCGAGGCAGAACATAGGGCATATGCCTCGGAGATGCCGGTCCAAGGGGGCAAGGCACTTTATAAAGTTGCCATCGTCAGACAGGGAGTCAGAGGATGGCGGGCCCACGTCAAGACCGCGGCCATGGAGGAGCCGGCAGCCGGGCAGCCGGACACCTAACCTGTAACCAGGCCCCCGCCTATATAAGGGGGCCTGGACCCTTAGATTAGGGAGATCAGATCCTTCTGTTCCTCCTCTAGACCAAACAGCTCGAGGAGTCTTGTAGCCACCGTGTGCTGAGAATAAGAAACAAGGCAGGAAGTAGGGGTGTTACCTCCAGAGTGGAGGGCCCTGAACCTGGGTAAACCGCTAGTGTAATAGTTACACAATCTCAAGCAGGACCCGTCGTTGCACACCGTCGAGCCCGTCCGTTAAGCCATCCCCATGGCTACTGTCACCAAAATACCACGAGAGTTGGCGCCCACCATTGGGCTACGCGTGGCAGCGACTGGAGTAAAGTTCCGGCCGGGATCCACATCAACTCTCGGCGAGAGGGTCGCCTCCGGCATTGTCTGGAGGTTCGGCACCCTCGACTGCATCTGCGAGAACCTCGCCTGCTTGAGGGACGGCTTCAGCGATAGCGGCTCCTTCCACGATGTTGGCGGCCACCACTTCTACGTCACCAAGCCCTTCCCGAGGGAGGTAACCAATGTGCTTGACCCTCTCTGGGATGCAGGCTCGAGCTGCAGCAAAAGCAGCGATCTTGGTATCATGGTCGAAGTGCTGGCCCTGGAGGAAGATGGTGGCGGCGACCCGCCGTGCTCCGCGCGCCCGCCGCTCGAATGCCCACCTATGCCGAAGCAAGATCTTCCACCTCTAGAGCGAGACATCTTGGAGTCTACCATCATGGACCTGCGCGCACCACTCGACCTCACCACCGATCTTGCCAAGCTCGCCGAAGATCTGGAGCAGACACGCCGCATCCTCCTCAATAGCGCTGTCGGCATCGAAGACACCCGCTGGTGCGTCCTCTCCACGGTCTGTGAGTACAACACCGTGCAAGGCTACACACCGGCTAGGGATGGCCCAAGCTGGGCGGGACAAGTTCGTCAGCGAGGCCGAGATCTGGGCACGGAGCTGAACCGGGCGGCGCCCTCGGCAAGACCGACTCTAGTCATCGCCAAGCCCACCTACAGCACGCCCACGAAGAACCTCCATGCCGAACGCTACATCACCTCCGAGCTGGCCGGTTTGCATGGCGATGATCTGCGAGAGAAGCAAGCCCGACTCCAGGAGCTCCTGGACGCTGCCGATCTGCAGCAACAGGAGATGGAGCCGGATGGAGAGGCAAGCGGCACCCGACATGACAATCGCCTCATCGTAGCCGGCCAAGCCAAGTCCCAGGCGCAAGCTTCGTCGCCCAATCAGGGTCGGGCGGAGCACAGCCAGAGCTACCGAGCTCCTGGCAAGAGCGGTGGGAACCACCACACCCAGCACTCTGGCCACCATAGCCGGCAGCCCCGCGATCCGGCTGCAGTCACCAGCAAGCCACGCAACCCTCCCCGACCCGATTCAGCGGAGCCGACACGCTGCAAAGCCGTGGCGCATGCTATGCCGGCCCCTGGAGCCGGGCATGGCGCTCAAGGCAACCAGCCGGCCCACTCGCATGTGAGCTAGAGGATTGGAGAGCGCGTTGACCCACCAAAGGATGATGCCTGCCACCGGCTCAACTAGCTCACGGACTCCAAGCTCGATGAGGAGGAGGCCTCGACGGGGCCCATCTGCTTCGGCCCGCCCATCCGCGGCGAGCCCTTCCCGGCTAAGTTTGCGCTCCCACGCGACATGCCCAAGTACACCGGGGCGGTGAAGCCGGAGGACTGGCTGGTGGACTACGACATCGCCGTCAACATTGCAGGAGGCAATAAGAGGACATCAGTGTGCTACGCGCCGCTCATGCTCACAGGATCTGCCCGGACATGGCTCAACAGCCTGCCGGCCCTGCAGATTAACTCATGGCATGACTTCAAGGAAGCGTTCATCAAGAACTTCACCGGGACTTACAAGCGGCGGCCTCCCCGCCCACGACAGCTGGCCCTCTGTATGCAAGGCCCGGATGAGCCGGATCGTGATTACCTCACGAGATGGTCGGAGCTGCACAACTCATGCGAAGGAGTGGGCGAGGAGCAGGCCATTGGCTACTTCACCGATGGATGCAGGGAAGGAACCCTATTGAAGCATAAGCTCCATAGAACTGAGACAAAGACAATGACTGACTTCATCCGACTCCGCTGCAAGGGTGCAGTACATCGAGCCGGCGCCAGCTGCAGGCCAGTCCCAGCCGGCATCCGTCCAGGGCGGACACCACAATCGTGACCGCCACGGCAAGAGGAAAGATGAGAGTCATGACAACAAGTACGATTCCAAGCAGATGGCTGCTGTCCAAGGAAGCCCGGGGGCTACGGGTGGAAGCCAGAAGTGCAAAGGAGACAAGTTCAACAAGGACAAGTACACCATCGAGGTGATGCTGGATCAACCCTGTAAGTTCCACAGCGTCTCGGGCAAACCAGCAGCACACACTACTCGCCAGTGCAGCTTCACCAGAGACTTGGAGCAAGGCCACCATCCGCTGCCAGGCCTGCTGGCTGAGGCGCAAGGACACAAGAACCGGCAGCCGGCCAAGGCAGCTGGGGACTACCCAGAGGAGGCCAACGTTGAGCAGTATCATGTTTTCACCACCCAGAAGGAAGATCCGAAGGATGAGCCTTGGTTTAACATCGAGGTGAACGCGGTCATGCCAGTGGAACCACAGTACATGCACTGGTCCGAGGCGTCTATCACCTGGGGGCGTGAGGATCATCCACCACTCATGCCTAGACCCGGGGGCTACGCGCTGGTCTTGAACCCCATCATGTTCTCCGAGACGCATACCTGTCGATTATCGCGCGTGCTCATCGATGGTGGCAGCAGCATCAACCTGCTCTACCGCACCTCAATGGAAAAGCTCGGGATCCCCGCAATCCAGCTGAAGCCGACCAGGCTAACCTTCCATGGAATCGTGCTGGGACACTTCTGCACGCCAATGGGAAGAATCCGGTTGGAAGTGCTGTTCGGAGAAAAGGACAATTATCACCGCGAGCCAATCTGGTTCGAGGTGGTGGACCTCAACAGCCCATACCATGCGCTGCTCGGCCGTCCTGCCCTGGCCAAATTCATGGCGATTTCGCACTACGCCTATCTGAAGATGAAGCTTCCTGGCCCCCTGATACGTCTCCAACGTATCTATAATTTTTGATGCTCCATGCTTGTTTTTACACCATTTGTTTAGTGTTTCGTTACACTTCGTGGCATTTTTATGCATTTTCCGGAACTAATCTTTTAACGAGATGCCACCGTGCCAGTTCCCTGTTTTCTGCTGTTTTTGTGTTTCAGAAAAGTTACACAGGAAATTTCTCGGAATTAGACGAAACCAAAGCCAGTCGTCCAGATATTTCACGGAGCTTCCAGAACACCGAAGAGGAGAAGGAGCCAGGCCAGAGGGTGGCCACACCACAGGGCGGCGTGGGCTAGGGCTGGCCCGCGCCCCTGCTGGTGTGGGCCCCCTGGTCCACTTCTGACGACGCCCCTTCGCCTATAAAGACCCTCCTACAGGAAAAACCTAAATACGTGATCACTTTTCCAGAACACATCGCGATCCACCGCCGCCGTCGACCCAAAGATCGGGAGGGTCCAGAGGCTCTTCCCGGCACCCTGCGGGAGAGGGGAATCGCCACCGGAGGTCTTCTTCATCGCCATGCTTGCCTCCGGAGCGATGAGTGAGTAGTCTACCTTGGACTATGGGTCCATAGCAGTAGCTAGATGGTTGTCTTCTCCACCATGTGCTTCATGTTTAGATCTTGTGAGCTGCCTTACATGATCGAGACTACCGTTATGTAATTCTACATGTTGTGTTTGTTGGGATCCGATGAATATTGGTGTTATGATTGAGTTGATGTACTGAATTTTATCCTATGTTATCTCTATGTTGTTTATGATCTTGCATGCTCTCCATTGTTAATAGCTATCTTGGCCGAGTAGTTGCTAGTGACTCCAAGAGGGGGTATTTATGCTCGATAGTGGGTTCATGCCTCTATTTAATCTGGGGGAGTGACAGAAACCTCAAAGGTTGTAGATGTGATGTTGCTACTAGGGGGAAAACAACATTCATATGCTCGAGGGCATATGCTTTGTTTACATTACACACTTTGCTTAATGCAATTATCTGTTGTTCACAACTTAATACTTGTGGAGTTCTCGGATTGATTCGCCACAAGTGGATTATTAGTCATAGATGCAGTTGGATGGCGGTCTATGTATCTTGTTGTAATGCCCAGAGTAAATCTCATAGTGATCCTCTCGACATCTGCACGTTATCTTTATTCTATCAATTGCCCAACTGTAATTTGTTTACCCAGCATGTATTATTTTATCTTATGGAGAGACACCGCTAGTGAACTATGGACCCCGGTCCTATTTCCATTATATTGCTATCACCTATTTACTTTACTCACACTATTTACTTTACTCGCATATTAGTATCACTTTCCACTCGATACGCTCATACCCTTTGTTTCAAGCAAACCGGTGAGATTGACAACCTCATCGTAAGTTGGAAACAAAGTATTTGGTTGTGTTGTGTGCAGGTTCCACGTTGCCGCTCGCAAAGCAAAGCTTGGATGAGGCGCCCTGTAAATTGTCCAAAGCTGTCGCGAAGCTAGTGGGCATCACCTTCAGTCGTAATTCATCCTCCTACTGGATTGATAACCTTGGTTTCATAACTGAGGGAAAACTTGCTGCTATCTTCATCAAACCTTCTCTTGGGGTTTCCAACTGGCCGGTCATTTACTACACACAATCAAGTTTTTTTGGCATCATCATCACCACGCCATCAGCCCCGTGGGGTGATCACCGTCACTGGGTGCTACAAGAAATCAATAGAGTGCGCGAGAGCCAGCTCCAAACTAGCCGAAGCCTTGGTCATCGCCGAGGAGAAACGCCAGCTGCTTCAGTGGGTGGCGTCTACCCAGCCTGGGCAGCCGGGTTCGAGCCAGCCGGCTCCCCGCCTCAAGCCGGCAAGCAGCGCCAAGGAGATTCCGCCCGAAGTGGACAAGAAGGCTAAAGCCCTTGTCTCGGAGGTTGGCCTTTCCTCGAAGTAGGGAAGCGTGCCTAACGACCTCACCCGCGAAAAATCAAGATGTCGATCGCCTAAGACCTTTGGTTCGCCAAGGCAAAAAATCTTGTATCCCGAACAAGTACCGATGAATAAAAGAAAGTTGGGCGGCATACGGCTGATCCCTAAGGAAGAATACCTTGAGTGTTTACCTTTCTGATATTACTCATAGGGCCGAAGACTGGCTCCAAGCGGGAGCCAGCGGCCCCGAACGATCGAATCTCTAATAAGACGAAAGTGTACTTCGTGCGGATCAGACCCCGAGCCTAACCTCCTTCCCAGACTTAAGGTAGTCACGGGGAATGGAACCGGCATGTCACCCACCCAGGAAAATCGCTAAGAGAAAAATGCGCAAAACCCGAACAATCGAACCTTTAGTAAGACGAAAGAGTACTTCGTGTGGATCGGGTCCCAAGCCTAACCCTTTTCCTCGGTTCACAACTGCCGCTGGGAACGGAGCCGGCAGGACACCCACTTAGGAAAATTGCTAAAAGGTGGAAAACGCATAAGCCCAGAGAACGTTATTGTTCCCTTAAGAACTAAGTGCATCGACCGATAGTTGTGCGTGGGTTGGGTTAAGCCAGATCTCTTCGTACCGAAGTACTACTCCTCATCCCGCGGCACGCTCCCACACTAGACTGGCATTTGGCTACCGGTCCAAGGGAGACCAACCGGCACCAGGCTGCCGATTGGGGGTAGAAGAGCCGAAGGGTGGGGAGATAAAGGAAAAGGTCAAGGGAGATCAGGCTAAAGCCAGTCCGCAAGCAATTAAAATTCGATGCATAAAGAACTTAGGGTGACATGACGTCGGCATACATAAGCAAAATGTCGATGGGCACGGCATAAGTTTCATACAAACGCGAACAAGCAAAGAAACCCTGATCCAGTCAGGGGGGTAGTCGGAGAATCCACTGGCTCTAGAACAGCATCACCAATCCTAGCTGCCAGAACGAAATCATCACCGCTGGGAGACGGAGGGATGGAGTTATCGATCGGCTCCTCGGAAGCCTTCTCGGGCGCTTCTGCAGGACTGGGCTCATCGAACTCTACACCATCCAGGGACTCACTGTCCCTGATGTCTACACACGCTTCTGTTCTTGTAGACAGTGTTGGGCCTCCAAGTGCAGAGGTTTGTAGAGCAGCAGCAAGTTTCCCTTAAGTGGATCACCCAAGGTTTATCGAACTCAGGGAGGAAGAGGTCAAAGCTATCCCTCTCAAGCAACCCTGCAATTACGATACAGAAAGTCTCTTGTGTCCCCAACACACCCAATACACTTGCCAGGGCCTGGGCCGCGCCACCTATGTGTGAGGGCGGCCTCTGGCCCCCCTCCGGCTCTCTTTCGGTCTTCGGGAAGCTTCCGGAAAAAATAAAACTTCTGGAACTTGTTTCGTCCAATTCCGAGAATATTTCCTGTGTAGCTTTTCTGAAACACAAAAAACAGCAGAAAATAGGGAACTGGCACTGTGGCGACTTGTTAATAGGTTAGTTCCGGAAAATGCATAAAAGTGCCACGAAGTGTAACGAAATATCGGGTAAATGGTGTAAAAACAAGCATGGAGCATCAAAAATTATAGATACATTGGATACGTATCAGTCCCCCGCATCGAAGAACTCGCTGGTATTGGTGCACTCCGCGATGGCGCAAGCGCGTTGTCGAAGCTTGTGAAAGGAATATGCCCGAGAGGCAATAATAAAGTTGTTATTAGATTATTCCGTGTTCATAATAGATGTTTATTTTTCATGCTAGAATTGTATTAATCGGAAACATTAATACTTGTGTGATTAATAAACTAAAAGGGTTCCTAGTAAAGCCTCTCTTTTATACTAGCTCGTTGATTAACTGATGATCAAGGTTTCCTGATCATGAACATTGGATGTTGTTAATAACGGGGTCATATCATTAGAGGAATGATGTGATGAACACACACACCCACAGTACGAATAGCAATACGATCAAGTCATCAAGTTCATTGCTATATCAAACTCATGCGAAGTAGTTCTAATCCTTAGACCATGAGATCATGTTAATCACTGATACCGGAAGGGTACTTTGATGATATCAAATGTCACACCGTAATAGGGTGATTATAAAGGTTGATTTGGGTACTCTGAAAGTATTAGTTGAGGCTCATGGATCAAGAGTGGGATTTGTCCATCCGGATGACGGAAAGATATTCTCTGGGCCCTTCTCGGTGATATTGCATTGGAATCGCTTGCAAGCATGTGACTAGGTCACAGGAATGCATTATCACGGAACGAGTAAAGAGACTTGTCGGGAACGAGATCGAACTAGGTATGGTTGATACCAAATGATCGGATCTCGGACAAGTAATAATATCGCGAGACAAAAGGAATTAACTATGTTCGTTACCGGTTCACACGATCACTAGTTCATCGTTGAGTAAGTGGGAGTCATCATGGATTTCCAGATCCCGCTGTTGATTATTGATCGGAGAGGAGTCTCGATCATGTCCACGTTATTCACGAACCGTAGGGTGACACACTTAAGGCTCGTCGTCGTTTTTGAGTGGATACGATACTCCGATCGAATTACAGGACAACATAAGGGTTGTTTCAGAAAAGCACCGAAACTGTTTCGGGATATCGAAATAACTCAAGGGTGTATTTGTTAATGTTTGTTAATTGAATGAATTAACAAATATTAAAGAAATAAAAATGTTTTATTAAATCAATAAGTGTGAATTTTAATTGGCATGAATGTCATGCATTAAAATGGGGGTTACCTCATGTTGATGAGGGATTAATCTCCATAAAGGGAATAAAGAGGGGAAATGAAGAGGAGGGGAGGCCCTTGGCCGGCCAGCCCCTTGGCTGCCCTCCTCCTCTATATAAACCCCCCCCCTCTCCCTTGGTCACACACTTCTTGATCCTCCCTCCTTTGCATAGTTGCTGCCCACTTTCCGTCTTGGCTTAGCGAAGCTCTGCCGGAATAGTAGTTCATAGTTCACACACTTGGAGAAGTGTGTGGAGGAGTGTCCGGCGGATCCCTTCTTCCGCTGCCCCGCTGGACCGAGGGCGTGGAGGAGTCGACGTCGAGCTGCACGTGTGTGCGAGTACGGGGGCGCTGCCACTTGTGGCGCCGGCTACACGATCTTGTGATCGTCAAGTGAACCACGACGTCGACTACATCAAGTGAACTACTACGTCGACTACGTGCGTCTTCACCAACTCTCCATCGTCAACATTTGTGCGGGAACGTAATCCCCGCTCACGGTCGTCGAGGGTGAGTATCCGTTGCTACCATCTTGTAGAGTATCTTGGCCAGTTTATGCGTTCATGCGTAGGAAAATTTTTGTTTTCTATGCTACGAACCCATCAGCTTGGCCTCATCAAGACCAACCAGGCCGCCCTCGCGAAGGTGCTCCAGCTGGTCTAGGTTGACACCCTGATACCACGAGATCACGAAGGACAAAGCTTGCTTCGCGCCGGCTCGGGCCGCGGACTCCTTCAAGACTTCAACTCGATTAGATGCGAGCGATATCCACTGGAGGAGCGTCTCGATGTCGCCAGGCACCACTTGCCCAGGCCACAAAGCTTGAAACATGGAGGCGACGGCTTGACGAAGTTTGGACCCCAGCTTAGCCATCGGCTGGAGTCGCCCTTTGGTCGATGCCACCAGTTCTCCGGAGGAGAGCTTGGCCTTGGGGTCTTTGCTGTGGACGATCTTTTGCTCCACCCGATACTCCTCCACTGCGGCCACCGCGGCCTCATCAGAATCAGGGAAGGCCTCTACAAGAGCAACGAGCGAGAGGGGAAGTGGTGTGAAGGAGCGAAAGCAGAGGAGTGGAGAAGAGAACGCACCATGAAGAGCGTCCTCTAGCCCTCGGAGATCGGACTAGAGTTTGCGATCCCGTGCACGCCAAAGACCGAGTTTGGTTTTGTGCTCCTCGTTGTCAAGCCTTCGAAGAGTCTCCAGCTCGATGATATTGGCATCACGGCTCTCAACTTTGGCGCCTAGTGACACCCGGAGCTCGTCCACCTTGCTCTCATACTTCGTAGCAAGGACCTCCCGCTCCTTGGCCAACCGCTGGTGAAACTCCAGCCGCAGATTCGATTCCGCATCCTGGGCCTTCATCAGATCTGCCTCCAACTCTTGGGCTCTCGCGGCTTGGGATCGTAAGCCCTGGAGCTCCTCCGCGTGCTTCTGCTTGAGCAAGTCAACCTCGCTGGCCGACACTGAGTTGGCCAGCTGGGACTCAAGCGAGAAGATGAGCGAGGCGGCACCTGAAAATGAAGGTTTGAGAATAGGAAGGGTAGCAGAAGCATTTCGAGGCAAACGGCCCTGGGCTTACCTGACAGCTTCTCCAGCTCCTTCTTTTGGGCTTGGTACTGGGACTTGCCAGTACGATACTTTGCCAGCAGCTTGTGGAAGACGCTGGCCCGAAGCTCGTTGATGCCCTAGGAAAGACAGATAAACAATTCTTAATAGGATACAGTTCTGAGCCACCTGCCGCTACAGCCACCTCGAAACTCGAGGGCTAGTAAGGGGAGGAATTGGTTAAAAAGCGACCGGCTCCGCCCCCAGCTAGCATGGCGGTGCAGTCAGCAGAAGAAATCGAAAGATAAGAACATATTACTCACATCGACGGTCTGCTCCGCTTCGAGGAACTGAAGGTTCACGTTCCCCAGCGACGTCCTAACGGTGGAAAGCTGCCTGCTCAGCTCTGCCAGGGTCAAGTGATTGCCCTGGGCCTTAAGGCCTCCACTAGATCCGGCGCTGGAGGCAGTATCCGCCCATTCTTTTTGGAGCTGGCTAGCGGAACTCTGGCTGCTGACGCCAGACCCGGCTGGGGCCGTGAGATCTTTCCCCCCTAAAGCGCCTTGAGTTACAGCCCGGGGAGGTGGAGCAGCTTTAGGGTGTTCGCTCTCCACCATCTGAGCATCAGGAGCCCCGCGAGAGGCCCCCTCAGGGTCGGAGGTGGCTCCGAAGAAAAGGGAACCGGCGGTCATGCCGGTCTCCGTCTCAGGCGCAGGCGCATCGGTTGTCGCACTTGACGCAAGCTCGAGGATGGAGGCAGCCTGCGCGACCACTACTGGGGGCTCCGACGCCCTCACACTCGCCGGAACTTCCTTCATCACTTCCCCCGTGGTCTCGCGCAGGTCCTCTAATCCAGCCGGGCCAGAAGGCGCCTCAGCGGCGGCAATGTCCCCCGCCACAACCTCATCAGTGGCAGGGCGAGACGTGACAACCTCCGCCGTAGCAGCTCCTTCGGTCTGCGCAAGTCCGGCCCTGGCCGCGGCACTCGCGTCGGTGGTGGCATCTGCCGCCACTATCTCTGGGCGGTCGAGTTCTGACGCTCCGCCCCCGGCCTTTCTTGCCTTCGCTTGCGGGGCATGGCTCTCTTCCTCGACGCGGCCCAAGCCATCATCGGCGTCCTCCATGCGCGTCCTTTTGCTGCGTGGGGAAGCGGAGACCGAAACTTCAATTCTCCCTGACTGAAGGAGATTTCAGAGGCTGGTCAAGAGAAATGGGGGACCTGCAAGGAAAGTGCCCCGCGACTGTGCCAGTCAGGAGCGCGAAAGTTGTGAGTGGAAAAGGGAGCGAGGGCGACAGACTTACCCCGCCACCGCAGTGGCCTGGCGTTTGACCACCTTCTTCGCTTTAGGTGGAAGCAGGCCTCTCGCCACGGGCTCGACCCTCTTCCGTTTTAGAGTCGGCTCGGGCGGAGCCGGCCCGCTCCTCTTCTTGGCGGCAGCCACCTCGCTCCCGGCTCCCGCCGGAGCAGCCGGCTCCAGAACGACCGGCTCTAGGGCAGGGGTCGGCTGCTCCGGGGAGTCCGGCACTTCCACGATTGGACCAGCATTAGCCATAGCAGCCGCCGCCGCAGCTACATGAAGAGTTGTTGCCCCGAGGGCAGCAGTTGGTTCTAGTTCATCATCGTCATCCTCGGACCAGTCTCTTAAGGAGGAAGGACCTGGAGACTTACTGGAGTGGCTAAGGGGCTCGCCCGAGTCTTCGACCTCCTCGCTCCCATCCTCGCTGTAGGTGGCGCTCGAGCCCTCGGCAGCAGCATGGGAGCCGGCGTCATCGTCTTCCTCGCCATCATCCCAGACGACCTCGTCATCTGAATGCTCCTTATCGGCAGCGAAGCCAGCCCGACGCGCAGCCAAATTCTCCACGGTCTGCAGAGCAAACAAGTTCTGCCCGAGCCGGATAGATGACGATCAGGTCACCAACGTCACAAGATAGGGGAAACAAAGTCCTTGAGTTTGGGGAGCATACCTCTGCAACCGGGTTGTTGCGGTCATAAGGCTTCAAGCCCCATGCCCACGAGGCCGGAAGTCTAACCTCGGCGATTCTATTTGCCTTCTACGCCACTGATGTCTACACACGCTTCTGTTCTTGTAGACAGTGTTGGGCCTCCAAGTGCAGAGGTTTGTAGAGCAGCAGCAAGTTTCCCTTACGTGGATCACCCAAGGTTTATCGAACTCAGGGAGGAAGAGGTCAAAGCTATCCCTCTCAAACAACCCTGCAATTATGATACAGAAAGTCTCTTGTGTCCCCAACACACCCAATACACTTGTCAGATGTATAGGTGCACTAGTTCGGCGAAGAGATAGTGAAATACAAGTGGTATAGATGATTATAAGTAGTAAATGCAATCTGGAATAAAAATTGCAGCAAGCAAACAAGTAACAAAACAGCAAGTAAATGGTGTGCAAAGCTTGGAAACAAGGCCTAGGGATCATACTTTCACTAGTGGACACACTCCCAACAAATATAACATAATTGAACTAATAAATAACATCTCTTCACTATGGTACTCTGAATTACTCTCCTATTGAATAACACTAATCATCGCGTAGGGCTACGAAGCACTCCTCAAAGTTCATCAAGTACTTGACAAACACCACTCATAGAGATATCCAAATCAAATCACAACTCAAGATAGATATTATTGCAACTTAGACCAAGTACTAACACGGTGCACACACTGTCAACATTACACCATGAAAGGAGGAATAGATCACTTCAATACTATCATAGTGATAATTATTCTCATAATCCATAAAAGATCACAATCGTAGCCTAGACCAAGTACCACCATGATGCACGCACTGTCACCATTACACCATGGTAGGAGGAATAGATTACTTTAATAACACACTAGAGTACACATAATGAAGAAGAGTAACATCTACTTATTCAATATGATACAAAGCTCACGATCACATAAAGATCACATCATGGGAGAGAGAGGTGAACCACATAGCTACCGATAGAGCCCTCAGCCCCGGGGGAGAACTACTCCCTCCTCATCATAGGAGACAGCAAGGTTGATGGAGATGGCGGTGAGGTCGATGGAGACGGCGGAGACGACAATGGAGACCGATGGAGATGGCTCCGGGGGCACTTCCCCGTCCCGACAGGGTGCCGGAATAGAGAATTCTGTCCCCCGAAATTCGTCATCGACGGCGGCGGTGCTGCGGAACTGTTCTGGAAATTTCGCCGACTCCCCTAAGGTTTTCCGTCCTGAGGCTTTATATAGGCGAAGGGGCGTCGTCAGGGGGCCGCCAGGGTGGCCTCAAACATAGGGGGCGTGGCCAGGGCCTGGGCGGTGCCGCCCTGGTGTGTGGGCAGCCCCTGGCCCCCCTCCGGCTCTCGTTTGGTCCTCGTCCTTCGTCCGGGAAAAATAAGACTTCTGGAACTTGTTTCGTCCAATTCCGAGAATATTTCCTATGTAGCTTTTCTGAAACACAAAACAGCAGAAAACAGGGAACTGGCACTGTGGCATCTTGTCAATAGGTTAGTTCTGGAAATCGCATAAAAATGCCACAAAGTGTAACGAAACACAAGGCAAATGGTGTAAAAACAAGCATGGAGCATCAAAAATTATAGATACGTTTGAGATGTATCAGCCACCTCTTCCGCCGTTAGTGCCCTGGAAGAATGATGGGTGGGATCCCTGTCAGACCCCAGGAAACACATCTTGTGTGAGCGGCGCTGGAGAGATGACACGCGGGCATCCAGGAAGGCGAGTAGGAGGTCAGACGGCTTCAGTCCGCCGTCCGTCTGCAGGGCGGTGATCCGCTGAAGGATTTTATCCATATCTGGTGTAGAGCGGGGGAGTGGGGCACTCCAGCTGTCTTGCTCGCCAGGCCCGCTTGCATCGAAGGGTGGCAGGTTGATATAATCTGATCCCTTCTTCAGATTCTTCACATAGAAGAAGGAGCGCTGCCACTTCTTGCAAGATTCCTTCCCTTTCAGTCCAGGGAAGCTTGCGGTCTTGCGCGCATAAAAGGAAGCTGCCCCGCATACCACCGGGATTGAATCCGCCGTCTAGGTCTTGAAATAGATTAGCCGTCGGAACAGCTCGATGTTAGGCCAGATGCCCAAGTACGCCTCACAGAGGGCCGCGAATGCGGCCAGGGTCATCATCGCATTCGCCCCAATATGATGCGGCTGCAAATGGAAGTGATCCAGGAACTGCCGCAGGAAGTTGCTTGCGGGCAGCGCAAAGCCCCTGGGGAAATGGTCGTAGAAGACCACCGCTTCCCCAGGCTGAAGAGCGGGCACTCGCTCGCCGCAGGCAGGGCGACAAGCCATGAGATCTGCGGGCGGAAGCACTCGACCTTCGTGCAACAGCTCGATCTGCTTCTCCTTCACCCAGGAGCCTTCCTAGGATCCCTTGGGCAGGTGGGATGGGGCGCCGTCCCTGTCCAAGGCCGCCCCCTTCCCCTTCTGTCGAGATGCTTTGGGAGCCATCCGGGTGCGGATCTGGATGAACGGAATGGCAGCGGAAGAAGCTAGGAACCCTAAATCTGTTGGGGCGAAGCTCAAGAACAGAGGAGTTTGGGGCAAGCGAGCGCTAAAGGAGGAAGAGAAGCGGGCGACCGGTGACTCGCTCCAAGAACAGTCCCCTGTTTAAAAGAGAGAGGGCGGATCAGTTGCGCATCTCACCCATGACGTGTTGGCAACTGCTCCCTCCGTCATGCGCCACGACCACGCGATGAGTGGGCAACCGCCACGGTTGTCACAAAAGATCGGGGGACCAGAGCCGATGGGACGCGATGCTGCAGCGCGCGGACAAGTGGCGCCTAGGTCCAAATCCCGAGAGAGCAAGTCCCGAGGAGCCAGACCAGTCCTGAAGCCAGCACGTCCCGAGACGGTCGGCGACACTCCATGGAGTTTGACCTCAAGACTGACGATCTCCGAGCCGGACGAAGAATCCTGGGACTTCGACGGACGCGAGTAAACTTCGGCGAGGAATAGAACCCGCTGAAGCCCCATGCTAACCCATGAGACTTCGCTAGTTTCGGGGGCTAGTGTCGTGGGGATGACTATCCGGGTAGGCCAAGGGCAGAGCCATTTGCCGGCTGACGTCCCAGGATTAAGCACCAGCAGCAGCTAACTGAACTCAAACATCAAACAAGCAGCAGCTAACAGCACCACAGAATCTAGTCTGTGAGCTTGGCTCAGTCAATCATGGCTGGGGTGGCCAGTGACTGCGACCGGAGAAGAGGAAGGTAGGAGAAGAGAAGCAGAAGGCACTCACCAATCACCCAGGTGCATACCTAGAAGGCATGGCGGGGCAGTGCCCACGCGGCCGGCCAGGTGCAACCCAGGGACGACTTCACCAGGGCAGCACCGGGAGCACCCTACCTTGGGCGTTTCCACCAGCGTTGCATGACCATCAAGAACACCACAGCACTAACCTCAATCTCATGCTCGGGAGCTCATAGTTGACTGTCGTGGTATTTTGGTGATAGTAGCCATGGGGATGGCTTAACGGAGGGGCTCGACGGTGTGCAACAATGGGTCCGGCTCGAGATTGTGTAACTAGGACACCAGTGGTTTACCCAGGTTCAGGGCCCTCCACTTCGGAGGTAACACCCCTACTTCCTGCCTTATTTCTTATTCTCAGCACATGGTGGCTACAAGGCTCCTCGAGCTGTTTGGTCTAGAGGAGGAAGAAGAAGGATCTGATCTCCCTAGTCTAAGGGTCCAGGCCCCCTTATATAGGCGGGGGCCTGGTTATAGGTTAGGTGTCTAGCTGCCCGGCTGTCGGCTTCTCCGTGGTCATGGTCTTGACGTGGGCCTGCCGTCCTCTGACTCCCTGTCTGACGATGGCAACTTTATAAAGTGCTTTTCCCCCTTGGACCGGCATCTCCGAGGCATATGCCCTGTGTTTTGCCTTGGATCCTTTCGTGGAGAAGGCTCCTACCCGTTGATTGGTGGAGACCGGGTGTGGCTGGCGTCAGGCTTGTCCCCCACTTCTGTCAATCTTGTCGGGGCCAGGCTGCTTTTGTCAAAGCAGCTGTTGGAGGAGTTTCATCGTCTTCATCAGCTCGGGCTTCCAGCAGTGGAGTCGCCAGCTGGCTGCTGGCGCAGCCGGCCCTTTGGTCGAAGCCGGCCTTTCTGGCTTAGCGCCGTGGAGAATCAAGTGGTGATTTAGCTATTCCAAAATCCCTCTGTCAGTGTAGTTTACTGACAGAGGTGTTAGTCTAAATCTTGCTTTGTTGCAAGGTTCAGTTATGATTTGTTGTTATTGATTATGATTCCTAGCTGGTTTAACTAGGAAAATGATTTGATTTAGACAACCTGGTACTACCTGTGTACTGTGATTGATATGATCTTTGCCCTAGTATTCTTGACTGTGATGCTATGATAGCAAAGATACATATGTGTAAACTGAATTCATTAATTCAGTTCCTGTTGCTATTATTCTAATTGATTCCTAGCAGAAGCTATGGAAAAGGATATAGATTAAACTCACTGGTTGGCTATCATATAATTTGGCTGTGTGTTGTGTTGAGGTGCATGACCGGTTTGGTCATGTGCCCAGCAACCAATTTGTAAAGGCTAGCTTTTGGTGAAATTTACCCTTGTTATCTGGTCTATGATGCTGGTCTGAGACTACATACAAAACTAATGAGGTGCTCTACTTGTTTTAGTGCCCACTGATGTATCCTTGAACTTCTGCTGGTAGTGGTTGTGTGATTGAGGTGCATGTCCAGTTGGCCATGTGCCCAGCACAACCCTGCCCTGTGTAGGTTCAGTTGTTGCTACTCTAAGTATGCCCATGAAGCATAAGCTGAGGCTTGATGCAAAGTTCTGGTTTTGATTGATGAATGTTTTCTTATGATCCTAATGAAGATTCTTGCAAAGCATCACTTTGCAGAACTGAGGGAAATCATTACCCATTGCCATCCATGCACAAAATCATGCACTGTCAGAAAGATTGTATGATGTGCAAGAAAATCAACCTGTTGGTTGAAGATGG
The DNA here is from genome assembly GCA_007115705.1 of Dactylis glomerata. NCBI lineage: Eukaryota > Viridiplantae > Streptophyta > Magnoliopsida > Poales > Poaceae > Dactylis > Dactylis glomerata. The sequence continues at coordinate 235,151 of QXEO01001546.1, forward strand.
TTGATATGCTTTGATCTTGGGAATGCTTTGCTGCTCTGGGTGATCTGCCCTTCTCCTCCTGGAATATTTCCTGGCTGCTTGCCCTTCTCCTCCTAGGATGACTAGTGGCTGCTTGCCCTTCTCCTCATGGGATGGTTCTTGAGCTTCAAGCTTCCAGTACCATGATTTTGCTGGATAGGGTGGTGATGATGTGCTTGAGAATTGTGGTGTTCTCCTGCTACCTTGGTCTAGACGAATGGAGGGTGCTTCCCCTGGTCGTGCACTTCACTCCAGCTGCTGGCTCAGCTGGTTGCTGTGGTGCTGCCAGCAGCTCACTTAGTCAGATGACTGAGCTGCTTGAGAGCAGCTAGGCTGTTTGTCACTCAGGTTGATCTGATCCTCTCCTGGGGACGTGGTGTGATGGTTGGCTTGGTACACAAATGTGTGGTACCCAATTTTTTTAAAAGAACAGATACTATGCTTGATCAAAGCACTACTCTATGATGCAAATGGCAAGATTATTTGCCAATGTCTGAGAGTATAATTTACAAACACTGACGAGGGGTTAACTCAACAAATGTCCAAGATGAAGGACTTAGGATCGGGGGAAAAGGGCATCAGATGAACTCGAAGGTAAATTAGTTAAACAAGGTGTGTGTCAAGAATAAACATGGTTATCAACTTGGCTTACTCTCAATCTGTCCTTGATCGTCCTCTCCTGGCCCCTATATATATAGGTGGCCAGGTCTCGAGGGTCTGGTCGGGTCCGTTACATGTTACAAAATCGGTATACGATATGAACTCATATTTCAACTATGACTACATTTGGGCCTAGCTTAGTGGGCCTCAGGGGTACTCAAGTAACGGGCTCTATTATCTATACCCTTGTTAGTAGCCCCCGAGACTCTACCGGAATTGTAGATTCGGTTTGAATCTCAAATCTTCATATCTTTGACTTGATTAATCTTTTGACTTCTTCTGCTTCCTGTATTCAAAATAAACCACTTTTATTATGTTGTCTTGCAAGGGGTTTTGGTTAACAAGCCTGACAGCTCTGACGGATCAAGAGGTCAGTTAACTACCGGAGCAGATACTTGTTACCTACTCCAAACTCAATCCCCTTGGATTTGAATCTGGAAAACTAGTCAAACCCATTCTTTTGCCGCATTTAGGACTTACAAAGAACGAGTTCCAGTGATTCTCAGGGTACCCAGTGCGTCCACCGAGATTTTCTTCGCATCGTAGACACGGAAAGTTACTAGCAGAGCGCATTTAGGTGCGTATACTAGGCCGTCCTGGGGTCTTACCTTCGTGATTTCTATGACCACGCCATTCAAGCTTTGTCGCGATGACTTAGCCTGAGAATCTTTTGACTTCTTATTGCAAGCCTTGTTTGACTGTTGAAATGTGCCAAATATTCGAGTTGTTCTTCAAATAACTAATGAATAACTCCCAATGGGAGTAATTGATTTTTATTTTGTCGATAATGAAGTCGAAGATTGTTGTCGGCGAAAGGTAGTCGATTACACCTTTGATTTTTCTTCAATGTTATCCATTATCATCGGGTGCACGACCAGTGCTCCCGATGGGAGTAGCCCCCGAGGCTACAGCCAAAAAAAATTGGGTATAGGCTCAAAATATACATATTGCCTTCTAGTCTTTCTCTTGTGGTACTCTTGGTACGATTGCGCTTAGCTACTCGTCCAGGTTTTTCCGGATGGTAGTAGCCCCCGAGTCCCTGAGGGGGTGCGTCGTGATCAATACTGTTATGTCGCATTTCTTTTTATCCTTGTAGCCTTTACATGTATCTTTTCCCTGTCATGTATATATGTTGTCGCTGCCTTATTTTCTGCTCGGGGCAAAATGCAAAAGCCTGTGGATTTATTTGGACCTATAACTTGCTGAGGCCCACAAAAGTTTGCTTATAAATAAAGGACGTCGGCTAGGGGAAACCCTAACCCCTTCATTACCAACTTCCTCTGCCGCATCGTCTTCACCCTCCGTATCTCATCTAGGGTTTTTCCTCTCACCAAGTCAATGGCGGATGCTAGTGGCGCCAATCTAGACGTCGGTGTGCAGATGGAGAAGCGAGGTTGCGGTCGTCCCTGCGGTAGTAAGAATAAACCAAAGGACGCTACGATGGTGGCCTCGCCGTCCACATCTATGAAGCGGTGTCTTGGCCGCCCTGTGGGGAGTAAAAACAAACCCAGGGTATCCATTGCTGCTCCAGGTCCTAGCGCCGCTCCTCGTGATGCTTCTCCTCCTGCTCCTCGCAAGATCTACTCTTTCTTCTGCATCGCCAGCGCTCAATGCCATGAGATACAGCATGTGCCTCTGAAATTCACCAAGTTCATGGATGGGCGTGAGCTTCGTGAAGCAATTCTTCGCGAACAATCTGGGGAAGGAACTCCCTACAGAGTGGAGGTTTACTATGATGGACGCGGCGAGATGTATTTCAGGGGCGGCTGGCCCCAATTTGCGGAAGGTCATGACCTCCACCAAGGGTTTTTCATGCTCTTCGACTACCACTGTGGTACATCGAAGTTTTATGTGAAGATCTATGACTGTACTTAGTGCCAGAAAGAATACAAGGCTGAAGTGCACTTTCAGTAGATGCTTCTTTGATGTAATCTTTTGTTTTAGTCCTCTCTTGGTGTGCTTCATGTAATAAGTACATGTAATGAACTTTATTTTATGCCATCGTGTTTGCTTATTAATAGACCAGAGGAACTACCAATGTTCCCAGGTATGCTTTAATTTATTTGCGCGTTGCCTTGAACTGTGCTTTCTCTTTGTCAAATATCGGGTTGAAAACAACTTTGTAATAATTCTCATGAGTACGGGATCTCGATAATTTTTATTTTCTTTCATACGACTCGAGGGTCGGAGCCCCCGAGTGGAAAATAGTGATATATTATACATATTGTCGAGTTGGCCCAAAGAACCCGACCTGTGGCCTCATGTTCTGGGTTCAGAGGGTCATAACTCGAAGTTTCCTATCGCCATGCTCCTTCTATGCATAAAACCGTCGAAGTTGTTCTGCATTCCACGGGTTGCTCTCATCTTTCCCTATCTTCTTGTCTTGTAGTTGATAGGCTCCTCCTGGAATTACTTCTGTCACGATGTAAGGCCCCACCCATGGGGACTCTAATTTGTTGTGCCCATCTTGCTTGAGTCGTAAGACCAAATCTCCTACCACGAAAGATCATGGGCGAACTCGACTACTATGTTAGTTTCGTAGATTTTGCTGGTATTGCGTAGCTCTGGCTAGTGCGACATCTCTTGCTTCATCGATTGCGTCAACATCGTCTTGAAGTGCTTCTGTAGAAGTTGCTTCGTCGTAAGCTGCAATTCTTAGGGCTTCATGGGTGATTTCGACTAGAAGCACAGCTTCTGCGCCATGGACCAGGAAAAAGGGAGTTTCTTGGGTAGCCGCATTAGGCGTACTTCTAAGACTCCAAAGCATGGAGGGTAGCTCATCTATCCAAGCGTGTTAGGCTTTTTCCAGGGGTGCTAATAGCCTCTTTTTTATTCTGTTACATATTAAGCCATTGGCTTTCTTGACTTGTCCATTTGTTTTTGGGTGTGCTATAAACACGAATTTCGGTTTGATTCCCATACTCTCACAGTAGCTTTTGAACTCTTTCGATGTGAAGTTTGTCCCATTGTCTGTAATGATGCTATGTGGCACTCCGAAGCGAAATACTATAGACTTGATGAAGTTGATTGCTGATGTGGAATCTTGTGTTGTTACCGGGGCCACCTCTATCCATTTAGTAAATTTGTCTACTGCCACTAACATGTAGACATGTCCTCCTGGCCAAGATTTATGTAGTTTCCCTACCGTGTCGAGACCCCATTGTGCAAAGGACCATGACAACGGTATCGGCTGTAGTTCTGCTGCTGGTGCGTGTGGTCAAGATGCAAATCGTTGATAGGCCTCAAACCTTCTGACTATATCTTTTGCGTCTTCAATAGCCGTTAACCACTAGAATCCTGCATGAAAAGCTTTAGCTGCAATAGCTCTGCTGCTAGCGTGATGCCCGCACACTCATGCGTGGATATCTTTTAATATGTCTTGTCCTTCTTGAGGGGAGACGCATCGCTGTAGGATGCCAGTTATGCTTTTCTTGTACAATTTTCCCTGTAACACGACGAAAGCCTTGGATCGTCGTATTATCCTTCTTGCTTCAACTGTATCTTCGGGTAGTGTCTTGTTTATCATGTATGCTAAATATGGCTGCATCCAGGTTTCTTTGACCATCATAACTTCCTCTGGTTCTATTGTGCTTCCTGTACAAGGCTTGCCAGCCCCCGAGCCTGTTGTTGGGTGCTGGAATGGCTCTCCTGTAGTCGAAGTCTTGCTACTTTTTATTGATCTCTCTATGATTTCTTCCCAAAAGACTCCTGGTGGTGATGAGGGTTAACTCGACAAATGTCCAATATGAAGGACTTAGAATCGGGGGAATAGGGCGTCGGATGAACTCGAAGGTAAAATCAGTCAAACAAGGTGTGTATCGAAAGTAAACGTGGTGGTTAACTTAGCTTGCTTTCAATCTGTCCCTCACCGTCCTCTCCTGGCCCCTATATATAGGTGGCCAGGTCTAAAGGAACGGGAGGGGTCCGATACATATTACAACATTGGTATATGACATGAACTCGTATTTCAACTAGGATTACACTTGGGCCTAACTCAACGGGCCTCAGGGGTACTCAAGTAACGGGCTCTATTCTCTATACCCTTGTCAGTAGCCCCCGAGATTCTACCAGAATTGTAGATTTGGGTTGAATCTCAAATCTTCATATCTTCGACTTGATTAATCTTTTGACTTCTTCTTGTTCCTGCTAAAATAATTGACTTTCATTATATTATCTCGCAAGGGGTTTTGATGAACAAGCTTGACAACTCTGACGGATCAAGAGGCAAGTTAACTGCCAGAGCAGATACTTGTCACCTACTTCAAAGTCAATCCCCTTGGACTTGAATCCAAGAAACTAGTCAAACCCGTTCTTTTGCCGCATTTAGGACATACAAAGAACGAGTTCCAGTGGTTCTCAGGGTACCCAGTGCGTCCACCAGGATTTTTTTCGCATTGTAGACACAAATAATTACTAGCAGAGCGCATCCAGGTGCGTATACCAGGCCACACAATACGAATCCTGGGGTCTTACCTTCACGATATGTTTCAATCATGGCATTCGAGTTTCGTCGCGATGACATAACTCGAGAATCATATCTTGCAGCCTTGTTTGACTGTTTCAGCTCTGAAAATCTTCAGGTTGTCTAACCTTGACTAATATAAACTCCCTCCCAATGGTAGTAATTGCACTATTCAAGTCTTTTTTCGCCTTTTTTACTCTCTTAGGAATTTAAGAATTTCGTCGGGTGCGCGACCAGCGCTCCCAATGGGAGTAGCCCCCGAGGCTATAGTCGAAAACATGTTTCTTGTATAGGCTCAAATAAATTTTTCTTCCTTCATCCGTCACATAGCAGTTCATTTGATAATATCGTCGGGTGCATGACCAGCGCTCCCGATGGTAGTAGCCCCCGAGGCTATAGTTGAATATTTTTGGGTATAGGCTCAAAGATGAGTTTTCTTTCCTGATGCCTCTTATCTTGTGTAACAAATTTCGTTGAGTTCCTTGATCAGCACCGATGGGCAAAGTGGCATGCTAGAATTTTTTCTATGAGTATCCATAATTATCGCATTGTATCTTGATGCTTTTATTTCCCAGTTACTCGAACGCTCATGACGTCATTAGTAGAATCACTCTGTGTGTGATTTGACTGGGCGCTGACTATTGCTCGTGGGCAGCGCAGAAATTTTACAATTTTTCCTGCCCGTTAGTGGGCTACCGCTTCCGCTTCTTGCGCCACGTCTCAGCCCACGTTCCTTTGTCAGGAAGCTTTATAAGGGGGATAGTGGGGTTTTTACTGTTTACCAGTTCTTTGTCCTTCCACCGCCACCATTTTTGCATCTCCCTTGCGCTTCTGAGCTCCTTCGCAGCCCCCAAGCGTAGCTCCTGTAGATGCCCATCAAGAGAGTCGCTCACAAGAACCAGATGGCAAAGAAGAAGATCACCAACGCGTCGACCAGCTGGGTGCCCTCGGAGTTCGAACAATCCGATCTGACCAAGGCCCAGGAAAATTGGTTTCTCGCTGGAGGTGATCAAGTCATTTTCCCCAGCACCGAATGCGTCCCCAAGCCCCCGAGCGGCTATCGGCTGATGTTTCCCGCCTTTCTTTTGCGTGGCTTATCCTTTCCTGCCCACGAATTTCTTTGTGGGCTTCTCTTCGTTTACGGCGTGCAGCTTCACCAGCTCATACCAAATTCTATTTTGCACATTGCTTGTTTTGTTACTCTTTGCGAGTCTTTCCTGGGGATCGAACCTCATTGGACTCTCTGGAAATTTCTCTTCCGCCTTCGCCCTAGTGTCTCTTTATCGAAGAAACCTGAGCTAGGCAGGGCTGTTTTTTCTGTCCGCGCTGAGGCACATTATTTGGAGTTTAACATGGCTGCCTCGGTGCAAGGTTGGAGGAAAAATTGGTTTTATATCAAAGATCAGAAAATTCTTCCTCTGACCATTACGGCATTGCTGCCTTTGATGCCAATAAAGATCTCAAGAAATTGTCGCCGTGGGATTCTCCTCCCACGGAAGCTAAGATGGAAATATCAAGCCCTTGCTGGCCCGTATCCAAATTCTGAAGAGTGCAAGTGGAGGTGCGCTGTCGGGGACGCAGCTCATGGCGTTCTTCCTGCAGAGGTGAATTCAGCCTCTTCAACATCGTGTTTCCAAGCTGTAGTCATACTCTGGCTCAGAGGATTCTTCTCGAGTGTCCGAAGAGGACATAGATAAGAAGGATCTCGACAAACGAGTGAGAGCTTTGAGTACTCTCACAAAGGATGACGAGATTCCAGCGTTAACAGCTGATTTATTCGACTCCGATCATCCCTTGCCTGCGGTATGTGCTCTTTCATTCACCAACTTCTCATTTATTCGCCTTCTTGTATTTTGTTGCTGCTTTCCTGACAGTTTTGCGACTTACTCTTGTGCAGGGCCACCAATCCTTTGTTTCCCATCCTCCTCTTCCAGAGGGAGGACCTATTCAGGCTGATCCTATTTCTGCTACTTTTGAAGCCCCCCGAGGCTGACGAAAGCCAGGACGGAGATGATGATGAAGTTTTGCTAGAAGAAAATAGTTCGACTACGTTGCCTCCTCCTGCACATTCGGAAGAACCTAGTCTTGATAAGAAGAGGAAGCGCGTCGAAGAGCTTCTTTCTTCTAGTACCTCTACTCCCAAAAATGCGGCCGGGGAACCCTCTGCTCCCAATCCTTCTGAAGTTGAAATTTTTGACGCTTTGGACTCGTGAGTTTTGCTGACTCAAATACCTATCTTTTATTCATTTTCTTTCTTTTGACTTATGCAAAGTTTTTGCTTTTGGTTCCCTTTCCAGTGACGATGAGGACCTGAAAAGGGATGCTGCCACTGCTTCCCTCGTGGATACTTTGGCTACCAATGAACCGCCTTCTCAAGAGGCTGCTATGGTAGTGAAGTCGCCAGAAGCCCCTGTTAAGAAGGGTACCTCTTCTCGTGCTTCCTAACGTCTGAAGAAGGCGACGATGGCGAGCGCTTCCCTCGACACCCATCGACCGGTGGGTTCTCCTGATGATGTAAGTACTGCTTCTTATGGCTTGCTCTTTTTATTGCTTGAATTTTTCTTCTCATACCTTCCTTTAACAGATTCTGATGAAAAAATTCGTCTCTTTGGGCACTGAGTGTGTCGAGTTCCTGAAGGCTGCTCAGGCTTCTCGGGGTAAGCTTTTTTATGTTGTGTCTTCTGCCTGTCTCATGTGTCTTTCCATGGTTTCTTATTCGCCTTTCCATTCCCTGTTCCATACTGCAGATGCTTTGACGGCGGCCAATGCTCGCATAGCATCTCTAGAAGCCAAACTTGATGCCTCCAGGAAAGCTTGGGATGTTGCCACTGCTGCCAAGGTCGCTGCTGAGAAGACCGCTAAGTCAGCAGATACCAAGGCTAAGAAAGCTGAGAAGGTGCTTGTCACTGCTGACCAGAAGCGTGCCCAGAGAGATCTAGCAGTAGCCGAACGCCTGGACAAAATTTCGGCTCTTCTTGGTGGTAAGCTTCGTGTTATACATTTTTTGCTTCTTTTTCCTCGTGCTCCTAATTGCTGATATTTTCTTGTCTTTTTTTATCTTTGCCCTCTGTGCTGGAGCGGAAAAAGTTGGACTACCTCTGGCAGCTCGACAGCTGGATACCAAAAATCCTTTGATGGCTGCGGTTGATTCGCTGGAGTCTGACTGGAAATTGGTCCAGGAATTTCTTCAGCTGATTCACCGCGTGTTGTCGCAGATGTTTGTCGGGTTGTGGCCAAAGAAAAGGGCGGAGGTGCCAGTCGACCTCAAGAAGCTTGCTGAAGCCTTCGACAACATTGAAGATCCTATTCTTACAATGAAGAGCCGGTCAGTGAAGCGGGGTGTTGAAGGGGCTATTGCTCTTGCTCAGTCACATGGCGAGGAGGTGAATTGGGAGAAGGTTAGCTCTTCTCGTGCTCGTCCTCTCTCGGAATTGCTGGGCTTCTTTGAGAAGGCAATGAAGTATGCGCCAGGAATCGTGTCAATTATCACTCCATCGGCGGCTTCTTCAACTTCTACACCTACCTCTTCGACTCCTGCGGCAAGTGCTTCGATGCCTCCGCCAAGCGCTGGTGCTGCTTCTTCTGCACCTTCTTCCACCATGGAGCCTGCTGCTGAGGTGGCATAGATTTAGCCTTTCCTTGTAGTATTCTTTTCTTTTAATGTAGCGAACTCATTCACATTTTGCCTGAAAATCAGTCAGAGAACTCTGTACTGTTTGTAAATACTTCGCATTTATGAAATGTTGTGCTTGATTGCGTTTCTGAGTTGTTCCCTCTTTTCTTTTTGCCTTCCAGCGTGAGTTTGCTTGTGGATCAATGGATCGTGGTTATGATTCGCCTCCTGCCGATGTGTTCCACTCTGCGATTCCTTCTCCTCCTCGTTCTCCTTGCTGATGCACTGAATACTTGTCGAGGATTTCTGACATCAAATGTCATTTATCTTTGATGAAGCGTCAGGCAAAAACTGCTATGGACTAGGCCAGCAAATCTTATATCTTGATGAAGCAGATATCCGTTCTTGAGGATAAAGTGTCGAGTCTGGTGGCCCAAGTTATGCATCTGAAGGAGTGTGATTCCTTTCTTGTTGATTTTATCGAATCAGCTTGTGAGCAGCTTAAGTGTAAGTTTCCTGCAGACCTTCTCGAATTTCTTGCTGCTACTTTTTTCTTTGTATTTTGATGAGTTTGCGCCTTCTAGGTACTTGCTTACATCCTGCTGATGAAAACCGTCGAGTTGTCAAGAGAATCGCAGCTTTGGAGAGGGTGTTGAAAGATACGACTTCTTTGTGGGCTGACCCATGGTGCCGCAGTGCTGTTGTTCTCCTACAAGATCGTGCTCAACACATTGGGGAGGCTGTTGATGGTTGTCAAAGATCCTTGACGACCATGTACTCCGTTATTCTTCCTCGCAATCCTCCGCCGGAAAATTTTAAGTAGCTACTCGATGCTTTCAGATCTAGTCAACGAATTCATCGGCTGATAGAGCTCAACTTAGTGGCTGGTGCCAATTTTGCTCTTGGATGGATACGCAAGTGGCATCCAAGGCTGAATTATAGTTCCATGTCGCTAAGTTTTCCCCCAGGGGGCGTGAAGCTGCGAGTCCATATGGATGCTACGCTTCAACCGGCGAGGAGGATCATAGCTAGATTGCTTCGAGAGGATGCTGGGTTTTTCCGCGAGCACCATTACTTGAATCCCCTTGGAGTAGATGATTCGGATCAACCAATGTTGTAATGCTTTTATTGTATATATGCTTGGTATGTAAAATGCGAGAGTTTCCGTTTTTGGGTTATTTGCCAGAAGTTTTTGTTCTCAGGGCGTTTTGTGTTTAGTGCGTTTGCCGCAATTTCGTTTGAGATATTGAAGACATGTAAACTCGAATAGGAGGAACTTTGTCTTTATTTATGCTTGTAATGTATGATACGTAGGGTGTCCCAAGAGATCCGTCCAATGACCCGTGTTCTGGATCTAGAGGGCATTGCCCTAGGATAGCTTGTGGCTTTAATAGCCTTATTTTTCTGAGTGCGTCAATTTGGAGCATGGGCTCCATGGAGCCCGTTTTTCAAATTTTTTGAAAATCGGTTATTTGATATTTCAAAAAAATAGAAAAAATATTCTAGGGTGTAGATAGTGATGGACTTCAGCTGCGTGCAAAAAATCAATACAAAATATTGTTTATTTTGCGCTGTGTAAAAATGACAAATTTTCAGATCTGAGATTGTGAACAGTGTCAGATTCGAAAATCTTAAGATTTCTCAGAATTTGTCTTTTTTGTGTAGGCTGGAATACAAACTATTTCATTTTGGAATTTTGCAGGACTGTAGAATACATCATTGTGAACATCTGGGATTTTTTTCCGGAAATTTTTGAAACTTCAAAATGTCAAATTTCAGAAATTTCAAAAACGGGCTCCATGGAGCCCGTCCTTCAAACCGATTTTCTGTATTTTTCTACTCTACCTTTGCCTACTTGCTGTCTATGTTGCCAAGGTCTTTCCCTCTTCTCTTGTAGCTTCCCCTGGGTCTGATGGTTGTACCCGTAGTTTCTTCACTTCTGGCTCTGCTGGATGTCCTTCGAGTTGTTGTGTGGCTCCTATAGTCGCGCTTTTTGCCTTGTCTTTGGGTTCTCCGTAGTTGGCCATCATGCCAAAATTTTGGGCCATCTTGTGGAATTCCTTGTCGCATACATCCGAGAGTTCGAAGCTTCCTTTTACTGTGATAATTCTGTTGGGTCCTGGCGTCTTGAGTACTAGGTACGTATAGTGAGGTACTGCCATAAATCACGAAAACGCAGGTTGCCCGAGGATCGCGTGATATTGTGATGGCCAGTCCATGACTTCGAAGTCGAGCTTCTCTCTTCTGTAGTTTTGGCGATTCCCGAAGCAAACGTTGAGTGCTATTCGACCTAATGGATAGTTAGCACTCCATGGGACGATCCCGTGGAAGGAACAGTCGGTTGGTTTCAGGAACTCTAATGATATGTGCATTGCCCGGAGAGTTTTTGCGTATATAAGATTTATTCCGCTTCCTGCATCCATGAATATTCTGTCGATGTCGTACGTCCCAATTTGAGCTTTGAGTACCAGAGGCGCGTTTCCCGGCCGAGGTACTGCTATGGGGTGATCATCCCCGCTGAATTCTATGGGTTGTTCTGACCATTGTAAATATTCCGTGGTTGCTGGAGGTGATATTACTGCTAGGTTAACTTGGCGAGTTACGCCTTTTTCCTATTTGTTCGACTTTGGCACTGGTTGTATCATTGCTGTGATGTGCCCTTTGGATGGGATATATCCTCCATCATTGTCGTGTCCCTGATTTGGCTGATCTTGACCTTGAGAGGCTCCATTGTTTGCTTGTTGATCTTTTGTAGGCGCATTGTTGGTGTTCCCTTCATATCCTTGTCTCTTTGCTTCGGCTTGTTTGCTTATTGCTGCCTCCTGGAGTTTCAAGAACATTGTGCAATCTTTTATTGCGTGTCTGGATACTTGTTTTCCATCGACGAACGCGGAGTGTATATGGCATGGTCCGTTTAGCATATCCTCTGGTGATGGGTTGTATTCTCTAGGTTCTCTTGACTGAAACCTGTTGCTGCTCCCATAATCTTCTCTTCCATTGCTGCGGCATCCCGAATTTCTGCGTTCATTTCCTTGATAATTATTGTCTTTGTATCCCGCGGCTACTTGGCTGTGGGAGCCATGGTTGTCGTAATTACGGGATCTCCTCCTTTAGCCATCGTATCTGTTTCCTCTGTCGTCCTCTGGTGATCGCGTTCATTTGTTGTTGCACGCATCTTCACCATCTGCAAATCTGTTCGCTATGTCCATTAAATTGGATACTGTCTTCGGCTTGATTCTACCCATTTCTTTGACTAGGTCTCTGATGACCCACAAGTATAGGGGATCGCAACAGTCTTCGAGGGAAGTATTACCCAAATTTATTGATTCGACACAAGGGGAGCCAAAGAATATATGTAAGCCTTAACAGATGAGTTGTCAATTCAGCTGCACCTGGAAACAGTCTTGCTCACAGTGGTTTATCAATGGCAACAGTTTTATAGTGGTGACAGTAGTGAAACAGTAACAGCAGTAGTAAAATAGCAGCGGTAATAGTAACAGTAGTAAACAGTAGGAACAAATACTGTAGGCATAGGGATGGATTACGGGCGTTGCATGGATAAGATAATTCATGAAATCAATGAGACATGGACATTGCAGATAAATAATGATAAAGCATCCTAGTACAAACAATCATAGGCATGTGTTCCGTATATAGTCGTACGTGCTCACAAGGAGAAACTTGCACGACATCTTTTGTCCTACCAGCCTGTTGCAGCAGGGCCTCAAGGGAAACTACTGGTAATTAAGGTACTCCTTTTAATAGAGTACCGGAGAAAAGCATTAGCACTCGGTGAACACATGTGATCCTCACATCATAGCCATCCCCTTCGGTTATCCCAATTTCTGTCACTTTGGGGCCTCGGGTTCCGGACAACAATATGTGTATACAACATGTAGGTAAGACCATAAACAACAAGTATCATCATAGAAATAATAACATGTTCAGATCTGAAATCATGGCACTCGGGCCCAAAGTGACAAGCATTAAGCACAACAAGTTGCAACAATGTCATAGGCACTAAATAAAGATACTAGGCACTATGCCCTAACAATCTCATATCAAATTACATGAATGATCTCATCCAATCCCTACCATCCCCTCACCTATAGCGGGGGAATTACTCACACATGGATGGGGGAGTCATGGATGATCGATGGAGGAGCGTCCGTGGTGATGGTGATGAAGATCTCCTCCGAATCCCCGTCCCGGCAGGGTGCCAGAACGGAGTTTCTGGTTCCGAATCGCGGTTTCTGATGGCGGCGGCGCAGCGGAAGTCTATCTGGGAAAAACGCCATCTCTCCGATATTATGTCGTCGGAGGGTATATGTAGGCGAGAGGGGAGGCCGAGAGGATGGCTGGGGCCTCCTCACGCCAGGGTGGCGCGGCCAGGGCTGGGCCGCGCCACCAGTGTGTGAGGGCCCCTCGAGCCTCCTCTCCGTCCCGTCTTCTGGCTCCGTGGGTCTTCTGGTGAAATTGGATTTTTGATGATTTTTCCCGAATTTTTACTGGAAGTTGGATTTCTACACAAAAACGAGACACCAGAGCAATTCTGCTGAAAACAACGTCAGTCCGTGTTAGTTGCATTCAAAACACACAAATTAGAGGAGAAACAATAGAAAAAGTGTTCGGGAAAGTAGATACGTTTTGGACGTATCAACTCCCCCCAAGCTTAGCTATTTGCTTGTCCTCAAACAATTCAGTTAACAACTGAGAGCGATAAAAGAAACTTTCACGAACACATTTGCTCATATGATGTATATATACTAACTATGTGATCAAGTACTCAGGCAATTCATAATAAGAAATATGCAACTAATGTCACCTCATAGTCAAGCAAACTATGAAAGAGTGCCAATGCACTAATAACAAGTAACATGTACATAAGAAGCTACAAGATTGTAATATGCATAAATGATATGAAAGAGTGGTATCCCACTTGCCTTTATTTGTAGAGCAAAACATAAATGCTGAGGCACCTCTGAAATTCAAGGGAAGACTAGAAATTAAAGATATCAAAGATACAAGCATCAAAGTTATACCACAATTAACCATGTTCTGGGACAAGCACATTACACTAAGAATAACAGCTATGCTCTCAAGAAGTGCTTTAAAGTTAGAAGATGATGACTCAACATAAAGGTAAACGAATAGCCCTTCGCAGAGGGAAGCAGGGATTTAGCATGTGCTAGAGCTTTTCATTTGTAAAACAGAGATAAAAATTTATTTTGAGAGGTGGTTGTTCTATGTCAACGACTAGCAATGGGGACTTGCTATCTTCCATAATAAACAAGTGAGAGCGGTTCCGAGTTCTTTGAAATTTGGCACATTGGTGCTCTTTTATAAAGCTTTGGCACTCCTCCCCACCTTTTTTCCTTTCTCAAACCATGGCTAACCAATTCCATCGGGTGCCCACCAACTTTCACATTCCTTGGAAGAGTGCCTTTTTTCTTTCTTTTAGAATTAGATTATAATGGTCTGACCAGCTCTCATGCAAATTAATGATGAGCATATGAAGCTGCCTAGTCGAGGGGTACTTAATTTAATATGGAAGATAGCAATTCCAACCACTACGTCCCCATGAGCTAAAAACAGTGGCACAAAATGAGAAGTAGTTGAAAGTTTTGAAAGGTAGCACATGAAAATTTACTTGGAATGGCTTACAAATACCATGCATAGGAATTTATAGTGGACTCTTTGGAAGACTTGGTTTTTGGTAATTGGATGCACGAGTAGAGCTCATACTCAGTACAAGTGAAGGCTAACAAAAGACTGGGAAGCGACAATCGAGAGAGCAATAACTGTCATAATCATGCTTGCGACAAAACAAAATTAATATAGGCATAAAAATGATAGAAGAACTCTGAGGCAATTTAGATCATCGAGGCTTAATTGACTTTTTGTTCAGTCATACGCATGCTTGAGCATGTGCCAAGTCGATTCAAATGAAACTTTCAGAGGTGGATACCACAATAACATACCATATTATGAATAAAACAAAGCATGCAAGCGTCTACATGACATGCTACAGGCTAATAGTAAATTGAAACTAATCATATGAAAGAAAGAACTACAAAGCATCCATTTGATAACATATACCTTACATGAACTGACTAAGCATGTCCACATAGATGAGTATATGTACAAAAATGAAAACAAATAGAGTTCATACCAGCCTCTTACCACATCTCGGATTGTCGTATGTTGTCATCATTGCTCTTCACTTGTGTGGCTTGAATAATATAAAGTGAATACCAAGCTCCAATGGAGTAACGGGAGACTGAACTCTGCAACAAACTTTACAAAACTGAAGAAGAACAACAAATATTTTTGGGGTTTTCAATTTTTGAAACAAAAGCAGAAGGAAATAGCAAACAAAGCAAAATATTTTTGGATTTTTCAAAAAGCAAACCGAAAATAGCAAGTAAAGCAAACCAAAGGTAGAAAACTAAAGAACCAAACAAATAGAAATAACGGAAATATTTTTGGTCTTTTTGTGTTTTGGAAAAGTGGAAACAAGAACAAGAACACTAGAGAAGGCAAAACATGAATATACAAAGGTCCGACAAAATATGATATGTAGATGAGTGAATCGTCGGCATACCTCCCCCCAAGCTTAGGCTTTTGGCCTAAGTGGAGATCAATTTCGATTCTGATAGCTACCCCAGGCTGATGGGTCATCATAGATGTAATCGTACCCCGGCTCTCGTGAAGATGAAGCTGATGGCGCATAATCATAATAAGGTTGCTCACATGGGAAATTCGTAATGTTGGAGGGCTGACCCGACTCCTCGGCGCCCTCCTCATCGTGCATAGGTGGCGGGTGCTCCTCTATGTACGCATCAAGCTCATCTTCCATAAGCGACCATCCATTCCTACGATCAAGGTTAAACAAAAGAGGTGCTGGCAAACGGACTGATCTATCAGTCTTTACTACCCTCCAGGTAGTCTTCTTGAAAAAGGTTAGCTCAAATGTTAAATTAATCAAACTAGCAGGAGGATAAATAAACTTATGATGAATCATAGAATTAAGGTCAAGTTTCTCCTCAGGGAACTGCAGATCTAGAAAATGAGGTACTACACCATGAAAAGCTAACATGCGTGAAGCTATAAGTCCTCCACAGATTCCCCCTTTCTCACGGTTAATATCAAGACGGAAAGCTATTAAGGCACCCAAATGGTAAGTCCTATCACGCCTCAAAGCAGCAGGAATAAAAGCTAGATCATGGAGAGATAATTTACTTGCAGATTTCCTAGCAAGAACACATTTGGTAATGAAGAAGGCAAAATATCGAATGGATGGGAAATGAATATTTCGAGTTTTACCACCCTCTCCTGTGAAGCTTCTTCCTTGACAAATCTCCTCGTATAGTTCTAACAATGGCCTAGGTTGTCCCCTTATCTTCTCAAGCGATCCCCACTATGGTACTCTAATAGCTATACAGAAAACATCAAGAGGCAAGTCCACAGATTTGTTATAAATTTTATAATGAACCATGGGGTTAGAAGTGGACCAACTAAATCCGAAATCCTGCACCACAGACATTGTTAGTTTAACATATTGGGGAGGTTCACCCTCAACAAAATGTTCTAATCCTGCATTAGAGAGTAAGGTTTGAAAATCCTGCATAATTCCGGCAGCATTCATGAACTCTGAGCATGGATAGTGTGAGGGTGTAACAACCCAAATTTCTGGGAAATAGAAATAAATGGATTTATTAAAATACCAAATTTTGGAGACAACAAAAACTTTTATTTTAAATATAAGATTAATTTCTTGTCTTTTAAAACTCGTGAATTTGAGCATTTGCTCCCATGCTTCAAATAAAAAAAGGGTATGAGAAGGGTTTTAAAACAAATCCTTTGAGCCCAAATTTCTAAATAAAGATTTTTGTTAAATTGAAATAGTTTTCTAACTATTAAATTTTGTGTATGGTTACATGCTAAACCCATTTGGGTCAATGGCCAAACCAAAATTTAGTCAAGCAATCACAAACAAATAGAAAAGAATCAAGAAAATAAACCGCAACATAAAAACCTAAGTAAGAAAAGAGGAAGTAGTGATCTTAAAAAAATTACTGATTACACTACTTTGCCCTTATATATTAAGCAATATTTGAACTATACCATCATGCATCTCTCCACCACAACTAAGAACAAGTTACAAAGAATCAAATACAATAAAGTTTGAAACAAAAATCAACTTGGAACTCTATTTAATATTCTACCAAAGTTTGAAGTCAAATAAGAGGTCATTTCCCAACTCCATCTAATCTCCAAGAAAACCAACACTTTTGGGCCAAGATAAAACTTTTTATCTATTATTGCATGCATACATAGTATTTTAAATACATGTTGTTCTATGATTTCATGTGTCTTTTAAATAGTTGTGAAATGATTAGTTAAACCACTCCTAACCAACTGAAACAATAGAGGTTAACCACCAGGACCAAGAAACCCGAACTCAAAGAAATAAAGAAAAGAGAGAAGAAAAGATGATCTAGAAAAAGTTAACCACTACCCTACTCTGGACACTTAGATTAAGAAATCTGCAACTCAACTGAAGGTGTGATCAGTTGGTTGAGCAAGGCCAAACCACATTCTTGCTTGACCAACAAATTTCAAACAAAAACTCAAATGCTAACCCCACTCAAACATCTGCAAAAGATTGAATCTGAAACATAGGACAACCCCCCAAATTCAAAATAGCCCTGGAGCAAAACACCACCTCTTGACCTAACAAAAATTGTTTTAGAATCCCTTACCAATATAGTGACCAACCCAATTTGAAAATTTCAAAAATTTGAATTTTTACTTCTTGCGGGCGTTTCGTCGAACACCTTCTGGGCAGAAATCAAACAAAATCAAAGCAACTGTTTGCAACAGTGGTTGGCAGCCCTAGTCCTAGTCCCTGACCTCCAAGCAGTGCCCCTGCCTCTCCTCTGTCGGTCCCCTGTCTCCCCTGCCCAAACCCCGGCCGTGAGACCTGGAAGAAAAGGAGAGAGACAACCCGGACCCCCACCTCTGGCCACTGCTCTCCACTGCTCCCCTCGTCACCCTGCTGCGCCACTGAGCTCCCGACATCACCACAATGCCGCGGAGCAAGCCCACACCGAGCCTTAGCCACCGTGGCCACGGGAGCACGTCCGTGACCACCATGCCCAGACCATGCCGGCCACCCCGCTCCTCTCCCTCTCCCGCCTATAAAAGGCCACCTCTCTTCCCTGAAAAGATCCACGCCATCACCAGGAACCTCCCAGACATCCTCACTTCGTCCCTCTCCCTCTCGGTGGCCCAGGAGCTCGACGCCGGAGCTCCCAGTACACGGCGGAGCGCCGCCGTTCCCGACCCCCTTCCGCGACGCCGCCTGCTGGAGGTGGCCGAGAAGGACCTCCGGCGCCGCCCTGCACCCTCGCCGCCGCTCCCCGCCACCGCCGGTGAGCCCCCCGACCACCGCCTCCTCCCAGTAGCTCGCCGCTGTGTTCGTCGGGCTGGGGAAGAAGACTTCCCCAGATACCGATTCGGTTAGGAGCCCTGACCGGTGGGCCCCGCTGGTCAGGCCCCCTTTTCTCTATTTTTTCCCCCGCGTGTATCGGTGACCGTTAACTGGGCCGGCCCGAGTTCGTTTCCCCGGCCCGTTCCAAATTCCGGTCTGTTACTTTTTTTTTCTCAGAAAAAGTTTAATTATTGTTTAATTACTGCAACTTCAAATCCAATTTCCTAGAGATTTAGGAATCCAAATCTAGCAAATAAATACTTTTTGGAAAGCTTAGAACATGCTCTAGCCAATGGCGGTGTTTTCAACCCATTTAGACCGATATTTTTAATTGGGTTAAAATAACAAACTTGCAGTTATGCAACCTTGCAAAATTCATAACAAATCAAATAAAATTCAAAAAAATATGAATCCAACTTTCAAAATTCACATTTAGTGTTATCTATCTGTTGGTAACATTAGTTGGCAAATTAAAACCTTTTAATGGAAATGCTAAGTTTCTTATGTGGTTAAATAGGAAATCTTAACTTAGGGATATTAGGCAAATGTTTTATAAATAGAAATTTTCTACATCCATTAGTATAAACCACATTTTAGAAGGCATCTCTGTAAGAATTGACCTTGGTCAAGTGAACTTGTAGGAGATATTTTCCTGATCCAAAATAAATGAACCCTACGTAAATACAACCACTCAATAATCTCATCCATCGAAACTCAATGATCTTCGAAACCACTATCCATAGACTTCCTAGATCGTTTCTCTTACCCAAGTATCTTTATTATAGTGAGTATGTGTTGTTTGTGAATTGTGTGGTGATTGTATGCTTATTTACCTTCCTACGATTAGACGATAACGAGAGTAAGGAGAATGGATCCCGAAGTCAACCAAGCAATGGTGATGGAGACTACACAACCCGAGATGAAGATGAAGAAGCCTATGACATTGCCAAGCCAGGCAAGCCATCTTTTGATCATACCATTACCCAGTTTTATAATGCATGTTTACTTGCTTTTAAATAAAAGTGCATGCTAAAATAATTGTTACCAAGTTGCAAATGAGTAGTGCTGTCTTTCTTAACAAGTGCATCCAACTCTTTTTGTGGATGACATCATGTGCATCAAGCTTAGCCTACCTTTGAGAAACTTTTCCTTAGTGGATGCTAAGTAGAGCATCAAGCTAAGCCTATCCAATATACCTACCTAGATCCTTGTGCCCTCATGAGGATTATGCTTGAGCTGAAGGCATTCATGGAAAATGACTAGGTGGGAACCCCAATGAAGATCATGAAGATTTTGAAATGAAAACCTTGGAAAGGGGCAACCTTGCCCAAGGATGATTTTTGCAACACAAACCTTGGAGATGGGCAACCTTACCCAAGGGTGACTTTGAAAACTATTTACAAAATGGTGACATGGTGAAGGTGACATGAAGGTTTGACAAAAATGATAAATGCGTGAAGTACCATACTGGACCAACCATACAGTGCGACCACATTACCCTGGTATGGGACGGGGCTTAGTGGAGTAGTTTGTTTCTCCTTAGTGTAGACCCTACACACTGTAAATGGAAGTCCGACCAGGGACTCCTCTTCCAGGGCACCCTGCGGCTACGGCCTAGGCTCGCCTGGTCCTCCTTTTTAGGTGGTTGGGGTACAAGCCAAAGAGCCCTCCTTGAAAATGGACTATCGTGGGTAGGACTCTACCTCGGTGAGTGTCATTCCAGAGGTTCAAGCGGTTGGGGACTTTGCACACCCCGGACAGCTTCTTGGACTCTGGTGTTGAGGGGTACAACTCTAGGCGGTAGTGTTTATGCTAAGGCGGGCAGGTGAAACATTAATGGTCGGCTGCTTGTCGTGGCATATGTCGTTATGCAGGGAAGTTGCCCACACGATGAGTAGTCAGATGATGTGGGTAAAGTGTACAACCTCTGCAGAGTGTAAAACTATTCGAATAGCCGCGTCCGCGGTCATGGACGGTTGGATTGGTTGTACTTGGCCGTTATCAGGTTTTACTTTGAAAATGATTGAGAAAGGTGACTTGACAATGAATTTCGATGACCATGGAGGTGACTTGGTGAACAAAAGAATTGACATTTGGGGGATTCCATCTAGGGATTTATAAAGAGCTAAATGTTTTCTTACCATTTTAGATAAAAGATCTTTTGAAAGGAAATTCTGCTTTATGCAAATGAACCTAGAGCTTAGACCACTATATGAACTATGCATTCTCTATTCATTTATTTATAAGATGGTTTGCGAGTGCATGCAATGTACTCATGGCTCTGTCCCTGGCTATTAACTTGGCCAGACTTGAAGGAGAGAAACCAAGAAGGTAGAAATCATTGACGACTTTGCGAGTTAGGCTCGTTTCCTACTGTCGGCTCTGCCTGTGCGGTTGAAGCTTGACAATATGGACCCAATGTGTTATTCCGCTGCAGGTTGATGTATTGTAAGGTTTGGTCTGTGCGACCACCTATGTAATCCCCTTTATTTACTATTAATGTCTATGACTGTGATATCAACTACGTTATGTAAATCACAACAATGATTCTGGGATTGTGATGGATTACATAACGGGCACTTCAAATTTGTTATAAATTTGAGGGTGTTACAAGTTGGTATCAGAGCCTAGGCTGACTCTAGGAAACCCTAGTTAGCATGGTCGTTAGAAAATGATATCTCTGATATCACAAGTTTGGTATCAGGACTATCATGACCTCAGGAGACCTTAGTTAGTATGGTCGTTAGCTAAGGAAGTGATATTTTGTCAAACACTTATTTCTACAAAAGAAACTTATTTGCTTTGGTATCCAAAGCCAATCTTATACCCTCATCCTATTCACTTCAAATATCTTACACTCTCAACTTATACTCTCAAGAGATTTTGACAAAGAATTTATTTACCTCTTTACTTACAAAGTCTTTTCAAAGATTTGTTTTACTCTATTCCTCCTCTACTTCAAATATATACTATGGATGATATACCGACCTAAGACCGAAGGACTTTTGGGATGAAAAGATTAGGGACTCAATATTTTTCACGGCTTCAACCTTGGATGTCAACTACGACCGCTACCATCGAAAGAGAGTCTCTTCATCTGATCCAGAAATCTTCCAACAAGAGTCAACCCTATGAGACAAAGACTTCAAGAGCAAAGAGAGAGTGATCAGAAATGATGAAGACCTCAACAGCCTTGATCTAATGGGACTTATAGGAAATGCTCAGTTGTTGTGATTGAGCTACCCTTACCTCACGATTACTAAGTGTGCTTAGTACCTTGATTGTTTGAATGAGTGATTTATTTTGAGATATGTTGCTCATATGCCATCCGGCAACATGTAGCAACCACTTTGAAAACTTGTTTGCTCAAAAATGTTTTTTGTCTTTCTCGCCCAAACCAAACTCTAACCATACCAATCCCATGTTAGAAACCTTTTTAAAGATGTTCCCTCTCATCTACTGCAGGACTTGACCCCTCTGATGCACCCCATGCTCTCAAACCCACCAGTTCAGGCCAACTTGGAGTTCGAGTTTCACCTCAATAGAATTGCCCAAGAATACCAAAGGAGGTCCCATCTAAACCTAAATCCGAAGAAGAAGCAAGGGGATTTTTGCACTCAACCCTTATGTTATGATTGTGGAGAAGCACTCCGCGCAAAACGTCCCTGCCCCAATAAAAGTATTCCCAACCTAAATCACCTCATTATGAAGGCTTGTAGCCGTTGTGGAGAAGAAGGTCATCAATCCAGCCAATGTACTAGCAACTGTCCCAATTGCGACATCAAGCATCCAACTGGAGAATGCCCTTCAAGAAACATCACATGCTTCTTATGTGAGAGTAGTACTCATGTTCCAGCAAACTGCTCCATGAATCACCTGGTGACAGCTATATCCAGGATCAAGAAAAAGCATTTTCAGCTAGCAGCTCAAGTTGTCAGGACTAGCAAAGAGCATGACAGTCATAGAAAACAACAGAAAGCTCGTAACAAAAAGAAGAAAGAAAGGAGGATAAGACGTCAAGAAAATAAGCCTCCAGCGCCCTCTAACCTATGCTATAACCTAAACCTACGATCCGGAAGAACCTTGTCAAAGGATACCTATCCCAAGCATGGCGACACGACCAACATCATCTGTTGGAAGTGTGGAATCCAAGGGCACTACTCCAATGAGTGCCCAACAAAGTTGAACGCTGCACCAGAACCTCCGGTTGCTCAAGATCCGGTCATAACAAAAGAAAGTGTCAAACCCAGTTGCTCGGAAGATCCTACAAATGTTCTTTCATCTTCAGGAGGCAACCCTATCAACACCAACCTGGGCAGAGTTCGAAACCGCATCATTATTGAAGATAGTGTCAAAGGACTCTATAGCCTCAACTTCTGCAGGGGAAGGAAGTAGCCTTACAAACCACCGGGAAGTAACTTTGGCAACCTCAAGACATGAAGAGATGAAAAAGATCAATCATCATGAATCAGCCATAGAATACCCCGAAGTTGCTCGTAGCCATAAAGTTAGTAAGAACAGGTTGAATCAAGTGTGAGGATCCAAGCCGAGAAGAAGCCTTAGACATCCTTAGTTTGGGACTAGTAGGCTTGTTTATTTCTTTGTAAATCAAGAGCGAGACTTGTAATCTGCAAGACCCTTTGTAATAAAAGCCTATGGTTTAGATGCCAAATATTTTGTTTTTGAAAGTGTGATTGTTTGTTGACATTGCTATGTGATTGGTGAAGATGTGTTTTGGCCCATCCGGCCACATCACATTTCGGGTGTACCCAATTGATGTTTACACACGCTTCTATTCTTGTAGACAGTGTTGGGCCTCCAAGTGCAGAGGTTTGTAGAGCAGCAGCAAGTTTCCCTTAAGTGGATCACCCAAGGTTTATCGAACTCAGGGAGGAAGAGGTCAAAGCTATCCCTCTCAAGCAACCCTGCAATTACGATACAGAAAGTCTCTTGTGTCCCCAACACACCCAATACACTTGTCAGATGTATAGGTGCACTAGTTCGGCGAAGAGATAGTGAAATACAAGTGGTATAGATGATTATAAGTAGCAAACGTGATGTGAAATAAATATTGCTGCGAGCAAACAAGTAACAAAATAGCAAGTAAACGGTGTGCAAAGCTTGGAAACAAGGCCTAGGGATCATACTTTCACTAGTGGACACACTCCCAACAATATAACATGATTGAACAAATAACTTCTCTTTGCTAAGGCACTCTGAATTACTCTCCTATTGAATAACACTAATCATTGTGTAGTGGCTACAGAAGCACCCCTTAAAGTTCATCAAGTACTTGACAAACACCACTCATAGAGATATCCAAATCAAATCACAATTCAAGATAGAAATCATTGCAACTTAGACCAAGTACTAACACGGTGCACACACTGCCACCATTACACCATGAAAGGAGGAATAGATCACTCAAACTATCATAGCAATAATTATTCTCATAATCCACAAGAGATCACAATCATAGCCTAAACCAAGTACCACCATGATGCACGCACTGTCACCGTTACACCATAGCAGGAGGAATAGATTACTTTAATAATCACCACTAGAGTACACATAATATCTGAATAATAACATCTACTTGTTCAACATGATACAAAGCTCACAATCACATAAAGATCACATCATGGGAGAGAGAGGTGAACCACATAGCTACCGGTAGAGCCCTCAGCCCCGGGGATGAACTACTCCCTCCTCATCATAGGAGACAGCAAGGTTGATGGAGATGGCGGTGAGGTCGATGGAGACGGCGGAGACGGCGATGGAGACCGATGGAGATGGCTCCGGGGGCACTTCCCCGTCCCGGCAGGGTGCCGGAACAGAGACTTCTGTCCCCCGAAATTCGTCGATGGTGGTGGCGGAGCTGCGGAACTGCTTCTGGAAAATTGCCGAATCCCTTAGGGTTTTCCGTCCCGAGGCTTTATATAGGCGAAGGGGCGTCACGAGAGGGCAGCCAGGGGCTCCTCACACATGGGTGGCGCGGCCAGGGCCTGGGCCGCGCCACCCTAGTGTGAGGGCAGGCCCTGGCCCCTCTCCGGCTCTCTTTCGGATGTCTGGATGCTCCCGGGAAAAATAAGACTTCTGGCTTTGGTTTCGTCCAATTCTGAGAATATTTCCTGTGTATCACTTCTGAAACACAAAAACAGCAGAAAACAGGGAACTGGCACTGTGGCATCTTGTCAATAGGTTAGTTCCAGAAATCGCATAAAAACGCCACGAAGTGTAACGAAACACAAGGCAAATGGTGTAAAAACAAGCATGGAGCATCAAAAATTATAGATACGTTTGAGACGTATCAAGCATCCCCAAGCTTAACTCCTGCTCGTCCTCGAGTAGGTAAGTGATAACAAAAGAAATAATTTTTGAGGTGACATGCACCTACACAATCTTGATCATATATGTAAGCATTTGTGAGCTGGGATCATAAGAACTTAAAACATGGGCATGCAAATATAATCATGACAATAAGAAACTTAGCAACCATGTTGTAAACATGCAAATGAACACAAACAAAAGATCATGAAAATGAAACAATGAAAGTCAAACGTGTGTTCAAATCATAAGGAAAAACATACAAATGGTTTTCAGCTTGTCCTTCAAAGAGAGCAAAACATAAATGCATAGGACACCTCAAAGTTTAAGAGGGCGACTAGATACAAATAATTTAAGAACAAGTGAAACCAATCATCATGAATCAATCAATGAACTTTGGGACAATGCATATCACACTAAGAATGACAACTATGCTCTCTTAATGGTGCATAAAGAAAGAAGGTGGTGACTCAACATAAAAGTAAAAGAAAGGCCCTTCGCAGAGGGAAGCAGTGATTGAGCATGTGCTAGAGCTTTTCATTTGTAAAACAGAGAGATAAAAATTGGTTTTGAGAGGTGGTTGTCTTTGTCAATGACTGGCAATGGGGTTCTTACTATCTTCCATACAAAAATGAAGCAAGTTTTTGAGAGAGACATTGGCACTTTTGTGCTCTTTTATAAAGCTTGGCACTCCTCCCCACCTTTTTTTCCTTTCACAAACCATGGCTAACCGATTCCATCGGGTGCCCACCAACATTCACTTTCCATGGAGGAGTGCCTTTTTTCTTTCTTTTTTTTCTTTTTTTTTCTTTTTGGAATAAGCAATATGGAAGATAGCAAATCCGACCACTACGTCCCCATGAGCTAAAAACATTGGCACAAAACAAGAAGTAGTTGAAAGTTTTTGAAAGGTAGCACATGAAAATTTACTTTGGAATGGCTTACAAATACCATGCATAGGATTTTATAGTGGACACAATGGAAAACTTTGGCTTTTAGGAGTTGGATGCACGAGTAGAACTCATACTCAGTACAAGGCGAGGGCTAGCAAAAGACTGGGAGCGACCAACTAAGAGAGCAGTAATGGCCATAATCATGCAAAGCGACAAAGCGACATTAAAATAAGCATAAGATGGCATCAAAAGTCAAAAACTAAATGATCATGAAGGATATTGGCAACTTTGTAAGAGTCTAACATGTGTGAGCATGCGCCAAGTCAACCCAAATAAAGCATCAAGGAGAAAACCAAAATAATGCTTCCATACAATAAAAACAACGCATGATTTTTTCAAAGGCTCATTAAGCAATCTCAGTTATTTGAGACAATTCATGCTACAGCAAAACCACTAAGCATACTATCAAAAAGACATCAAGCATGACATGAAAAAGCCTAAGCCGCAGTCTACACAAGCTCCTTCTTGTACCACTTTTTTGCATAAAGCTTTTTCTCTTTTCCAACACCATTTGAAATTTTTATAAACACCTCTTTTGATGAAAACCAATAAAGATCAGAGGCAAAAATACACCTTGATGAATAAATATAAGAAGATCTGAACGCAAATCAAAGTGAAAACGAAAACCAAAAGAAGTAGCAGAAAAAGAAGAACACTCGGTTTTTTATAAGAGTGAAAACTAGAGTGTTCTTGGCAATTGAAAAGCGAGTTCATCTCCTCCAAAAGAAACATGATGTGATCCAACCATTTATTGCAGAAAACTAAACTAAACTAATACTGAAAACTAAAACAACTGATGCTCCAAGAAAAACACATAGTGCATGAAGCTAAAAATATAGTGTCTTGAAAGGTGACCTGATTTTTGCCGATGAAGAAGGGGTGCCTCGGGGGCATCCCCAAGCTTTGACGCTTGTACTTCTTGGATATTTCTTGGGATGATGCATGGGCATCCCCAAGCTTGAGCTTTTGTCCATTCTTCAACTCATCTCATCATTCTCCAATCCCTACACTTGAAAACTTCCTTCATACAAAACTAAACACAATTCTATTAGCAACATTAGTGTAAGCATAACATATAATCAACCTCGTTTTGCTTCAGGTTTCAACTCAAAACCACCACATATATAGCAAATACTACTGTAGCAACCTCCCCAAAAGTTCCGTGATCAAAAGAACTCAAAAGAAAGTGATAAAGTGGCAAACACAAATATTGGCAGAAATCTGTCAAAACTGAACAGCTGACAACGGTTTGGATATAACCTGGGGCATATGCACAAGAAATCGCAGGTCCAAAAGATAAACAGAGAATTTATACGAATTTTTACGGTGCAGCATCGAAAACTGTTTTAGGACAGCAACATCCCCAAATCTTACCTCATTCAAATTAGAGGCTTCTCTTGGCACAACAACGAAATAAAAAGGATAAGGAGCGGTTATTACAGTAGTAATAACTTCCAAGACTCAAATAAAAGAAAAATTACTGAAAATAAACAATGGGTTATCTCCCAAGAGTGCTTTTCTTTAACGCCTTTGAGCTAGGCGCAGTAATTTGCAAAGATGCTCATGTGGGCGCCACATAAGAGCTTGAGGCAAAGGCGCCATATAGGAACTTAAAGCAATAGAGAGCATGAAAAAGAATGTATGAAACACATTTAAATCTAAACCACTTCCTATGAAAAATAGTCTTGTAGAGAGATAAGTCATGAAAGCGCAAAGCAAAAAGCATAGGAAGGCAAAACAAGTACAACTTCAAGAATTGCAACATAAAGAGGGGAAACTCAATATTGTTGAGATCCATCAAACCATGTTTCCCTCTCTCATAATAACTTTTAGTAGCATCATGAATAGAACTAACAATATAACTATCACATAAAGCATCTCTATCATGAGCCACATGCATAAAAGGATTAATACTCCCCACATGAACAATAGTAGTAGGAGCAGATTCAGTAGAATAATTATTCTCATCACCATAATCATCATAAATAGGAGGCATATTGTAATCATAACTAATTTTATCCTCAATAGTAGGTGAACTGAAAATATTATACTCATCATCATAGCCATCATAAACTAGAGGTTTAGTATCATCACAAGCTAGAGAACAGCTATTTCGCAAAGCATATTCTTCAAACATATCATCATAAGAAGGAACATCACATATGGGAGATAAAATATCATCAGAGCAAATTTTCTCCACTAAAGCTGGGGAACTAAAAATATCATGCTTAACAAAACCAGCTTCCCCAAGCTTAGACTTTTCTATAGCATTAGCAACAACGGTGTTCAAAGCATTCATACTAACAACACTATTAGCATGCAAATTAAGCTCCAAAGGTTTTTCAATTTTCTCTTCAAACACTTCATATCTAAACTCAGGAAAAAGACTACAGAACTCTTTGTTTTCCATTAAGCCTAACTAGTGAAAATAAAAACAAGAAACAAAAACATGTAATTGCAGAATCTAAAGGAAATAACTTTGAGCACTCACACAGGAGGATGCGAGTACCTTTTACCTTACCTCCCCGGCAACGGCGCCAGAAAAGAGCTTGATGTCTACACACGCTTCTGTTCTTGTAGACAGTGTTGGGCCTCCAAGTGCAGAGGTTTGTAGAGCAGCAGCAAGTTTCCCTTAAGTGGATCACCCAAGGTTTATCGAACTCAGGGAGGAAGAGGTCAAAGCTATCCCTCTCAAGCAACCCTGCAATTACGATATAGAAAGTCTCTTGTGTCCCCAACACACCCAATACACTTGTCAGATGTATAGGTGCACTAGTTCGGCAAAGAGATAGTGAAATACAAGTGGTATAGATGATTATAAGTAGCAAACGTGATGTGAAATAAATATCGCTGCGAGCAAACAAGTAACAAAATAGAAAGTAAACAGTGTGCAAAGCTTAGAAACAAGGCCTAGGGATCATACTTTCACTAGTGGACACACTCCCAACAATATAACATGATTGAACAAATAACTTCTCTTTGCTAAGGCACTCTGAATTACTCTCCTATTGAATAACACTAATCATTGTGTAGTGGCTACAGAAGCACCCCTTAAAGTTCATCAAGTACTTGACAAACACCACTCATAGAGATATCCAAATCAAATCACAATTCAAGATAGAAATCATTGCAACTTAGACCAAGTACTAACACGGTGCACACACTGCCACCATTACACCATGAAAGGAGGAATAGATCACTCAAACTATCATAGCAATAATTATTCTCATAATCCACAAGAGATCACAATCATAGCCTAAACCAAGTACCACCATGATGCACGCACTGTCACCGTTACACCATAGCAGGAGGAATAGATTACTTTAATAATCACCACTAGAGTACACATAATATCTGAATAATAACATCTACTTGTTCAACATGATACAAAGCTCACGATCACATAAAGATCACATCATGGGAGAGAGAGGTGAACCACATAGCTACCGGTAGAGCCCTCAGCCCCGGGGATGAACTACTCCCTCCTCATCATAGGAGGCAGCAAGGTTGATGGAGATGGCGGTGAGGTCGATGGAGACGGCGGAGACGGCGATGGAGACCGATGGAGATGGCTCCGGGGGCACTTCCCCATCCCGACAGGGTGCCGGAACAGAGACTTCTGTCCCCCGAAATTCGTCGACGGTGGCGGCGGAGCTGTGGAACTGCTTCTGGAA
Source organism: Dactylis glomerata (assembly GCA_007115705.1). Classification (NCBI taxonomy): domain Eukaryota; kingdom Viridiplantae; phylum Streptophyta; class Magnoliopsida; order Poales; family Poaceae; genus Dactylis; species Dactylis glomerata. Next base: position 264,354 of record QXEO01001546.1, read on the forward strand.
AATTGCCGAATCCCTTAGGGTTTTCCGTCCTGAGGCTTTATATAGGCGAAGGGGCATTGCGAGAGGGCAGCCAGGGGCTCCTCACACATGGGTGGCGCGGCCAGGGCCTAGGCCGCGCCACCCTAGTGTGAGGGCAGGCCCTGGCCCCTCTCCGGCTCTCTTTCGGATGTCTGGATGCTCCCGGGAAAAATAAGACTTCTGGCTTTGGTTTCGTCCAATTCCGAGAATATTTCCTGTGTATCACTTCTGAAACACAAAAACAGCAAAAAACAGGGAACTGGCACTGTGGCATCTTGTCAATAGGTTAGTTCCGGAAATCGCATAAAAACGCCACGAAGTGTAACGAAACACAAGGCAAATGGTGTAAAAACAAGCATGGAGCATCAAAAATTATAGATACGTTTGAGACGTATCACCAATCTTTCCATCTTGATATAAATTAATGCACACTCTATCTTTTATCTGGTAATCTCATCTCTCAATCTATCTCAATCTTAACTTGTGAATCTCGGGACGAGATTCTTTTTAAGGGGGGAAGATTGTAACAACCCAAATTTTTGGGAAATAGAAATAAATGGATTTATTAAAATACCAAATTTTGGAGACAACAAAAACTTTTATTTTAAATATAAGATTAATTTCTTGTCTTTTAAAACTCATGAATTTGAGCATTTGCTCCCATGCTTCAAATAAAAAAAAGGGTATGAGAAGGGTTTTAAAACAAATCCTTTGAGCCCAAATTTCTAAATAAAGATTTTTGTTAAATTGAAATAGTTTTCTAACTATTAAATTTTGTGTATGGTTACATGCTAAACCCATTTGGGTCAATGGCCAAACCAAAATTTAGTCAAGCAATCACAAACAAATAGAAAAGAATCAAGAAAATAAACCGCAACATAAAAACCTAAGTAAGAAAAGAGGAAGTAGTGATCTTAAAAAAATTACTGATTACACTACTTTGCCCTTATATATTAAGCAATATTTCAACTATACCATCATGCATCTCTCCACCACAACTAAGAACAAGTTACAAAGAATCAAATACAATAAAGTTTGAAACAAAAATCAACTTGGAACTCTATTTAATATTCTACCAAAGTTTGAAGTCAAATAAGAGGTCATTTCCCAACTCCATCTCATCTCCAAGAAAACCAACACTTTTGGGCCAAGATAAAACTTTTTATCTATTATTGCATGCATACATAGTATTTTAAATACATGTTGTTCTATGATTTCATGTGTCTTTTAAATAGTTGTGAAATGATTAGTTAAACCACTCCTAACCAACAGAAACAATAGAGGTTAACCACCAGGACCAAGAAACCTGAACTCAAAGAAATAAAGAAAAGAGAGAAGAAAAGATGATCTAGAAAAAGTTAACCACTACCCTACTTTGGACACTTAGATTAAGAAATCTGCAACTCAACTGAAGGTGTGATCAGTTGGTTGAGCAAGGCCAAACCACATTCTTGCTTGACCAACAAATTTCAAACAAAAACTAAAATGCTAACCCCACTCAAACATCTGCAAAAGATTGAATCTGAAACATAGGACAACCCCCAAATTCAAAATAGCCCTGGAGCAAAACACCACCTCTTGACCTAACAAAAATTGTTTTAGAATCCCTAACCAATATAGTGACCAACCCAATTTGAAAATTTCAAAAATTTGAATTTTTACTTCTTGCGGGCGTTTCGTCGAACACCTTCTGGGCAGAAATCAAACAAAATCAAAGCAACTGTTTGCAACAGTGGTTGGCAGCCCTAGTCCTAGTCCCTGACCTCCAAGCAGTGCCCCTGCCTCTCCTCTGTCGATCCCCTGTCTCCCCTGCCCAAACCCCGGCCGTGAGACCTGGAAGAAAAGGAGAGAGACAACCCGGACCCCCACCTCTGGCCACTGCTCTCCACTGCTCCCCTCGTCACCCTGCTGCGCCACTGAGCTCCCGACATCACCACAGTGCCGCGGAGCAAGCCCACACCGAGCCTTAGCCACCGTGGCCACGGGAGCACGTCCGTGACCACCATGCCCAGACCATGCCGGCCACCCCGCTCCTCTCCCTCTCCCGCCTATAAAAGGCCACCTCTCTTCCCTGAAAAGATCCACGCCATCACCAGGAACCTCCCAGACATCCTCACTTCGTCCCTCTCCCTCTCGGTGGCCCAGGAGCTCGACGCCGGAGCTCCCAGTACACGGCGGAGCGCCGCCGTTCCCGACCCCCTTCCGCGATGCCGCCTGCTGGAGGTGGCCGAGAAGGACCTCCGGCGCCGCCCTGCACCCTCGCCGCCGCTCCCCGCCACCGCCGGTGAGCCCCCCGACCACCGCCTCCTCCCAGTAGCTCGCCGCTGTGTTCGTCGGGCTGGGGAAGAAGACTTCCCCAGATACCGATTCGGTTAGGAGCCCTGACCGGTGGGCCCCGCTGGTCAGGCCCCCTTTTCTCTATTTTCCCCCGCGCGTACCGGTGACCGTTAACTGGGCCGGCCCGAGTTCGTTTCCCCGGCCCGTTCCAAATTCCGGTCTGTTACTTTTTTTTTCTCAGAAAAAGTTTAATTATTGTTTAATTACTGCAACTTCAAATCCAATTTCCTAGAGATTTAGGAATCCAAATCTAGCAAATAAATACTTTTTGGAAAGCTTAGAACATGCTCTAGCCAATGGCGGTGTTTTCAACCCATTTAGACTGATATTTTTAATTGAGTTAAAATAACAAACTTGCAGTTATGCAACCTGGCAAAATTCATAACAAATCAAATAAAATTCAAAAAAATATGAATCCAACTTTCAAAATTCACATTTAGTGTTATCTATCTGTTGGTAACATTAGTTGGCAAATTAAAACCTTTTAATGGAAATGCTAAGTTTCTTATGTGGTTAAATAGGAAATCTTAACTTAGGGATATTAGGCAAATGTTTTATAAATAGAAATTTTCTACATCCATTAGTATAAACCACATTTTAGAAGGCATCTCTGTAAGAATTGACCTTGGTCAAGTGAACTTGTAGGAGATATTTTCCTGATCCAAAATAAATGAACCCTACCTAAATACAACCACTCAATAATCTCATCTATCGAAACTCAATGATCTTCGAAACCACTCTCCATAGACTTCCTAGATCGTTTCTCTTACCCAAGTATCCTTATTATAGTGAGTATGTGTTGTTTGTGAATTGTGTGGTGATTGTATGCTTATTTACCTTCCTACGATTAGACGATAACGATAGTAAGGAGAATGGATCCCGAAGTCAACCAAGCAATGGTGATGGAGACTACACAACCCGAGATGAAGATGAAGAAGCCTATGACATTGCCAAGCCAGGCAAGCCATCTTTTGATCATACCATTACCCAGTTTTATAATGCATGTTTACTTGCTTTTAAATAAAAGTGCATGCTAAAATAATTGTTACCAAGTTGCAAATGAGTAGTGCTGTCTTTCTTAACAAGTGCATCCAACTCTTTTTGTGGATGACATCATGTGCATCAAGCTTAGCCTACCTTTGAGAAACTTTTCCTTAGTGGATGCTAAGTAGAGCATCAAGCTAAGCCTATCCAATATACCTACCTAGATCCTTGTGCCCTCATGAGGATTATGCTTGAGCTGAAGGCATTCATGGAAAATGACTAGGTGGGAACCCCAATGAAGATCATGAAGATTTTGAAATGAAAACCTTGGAAAGGGGCAACCTTGCCCAAGGATGATTTTTGCAACACAAACCTTGGAGATGGGCAACCTTACCCAAGGGTGACTTTGAAAACTATTTACAAAATGGTGACATGGTGAAGGTGACATGAAGGTTTGACAAAAATGATAAATGCGTGAAGTACCATACTGGACCAACCATACAGTGCGACCACATTACCCTGGTATGGGACGGGGCTTAGTGGAGTAGTTTGTTTCTCCTTAGTGTAGACCCTACACACTGTAAATGGAAGTCCGACCAGGGACTCCTCTTCCAGGGCACCCTGCGGCTACGGCCTAGGCTCGCCTGGTCCTCCTTTTTAGGTGGTTGGGGTACAAGCCAAAGTGCCCTCATTGAAAATGGACTATCGTGGGTAGGACTCTACCTCGGTGAGTGTCATTCCAGAGGTTCAAGCGGTTGGGGACTTTGCACACCCCGGACAGCTTCTTGGACTCTGGTGTTGAGGGGTACAACTCTAGGCGGTAGTGTTTATGCTAAGGCGGGCAGGTGAAACATTAAGGGTCGGCTACTTGTCGTGGCATATGTCGTTATGCAGGGAAGTTGCCCACACGATGAGTAGTCGGATGATGTGGGTAAAGTGTACAACCTCTGCAGAGTGTAAAACTATTCGAATAGCCGCGTCCGCGGTCATGGACGGTTGGATTGGTTGTACTTGGCCGTTATCAGGTTTTACTTTGAAAATGATTGAGAAAGGTGACTTGACAATGAATTTCGATGACCATGGAGGTGACTTGGTGAACAAAAGAATTGACATTTGGGGGATTCCATCTAGGGATTTATAAAGAGCTAAATGTTTTCTTACCATTTTAGATAAAAGATCTTTTGAAAGGAAATTCTGCTTTATGCAAATGAACCTAGAGCTTAGACCACTATATGAACTATGCATTCTCTATTCATTTATTTATAAGATGGTTTGCGAGTGCATGCAATGTACTCATGGCTCTGTCCCTGGCTATTAACTTGGCCAGACTTGAAGGAGAGAAATCAAGAAGGAAGAAATCATTGACGACTTTGCGAGTTAGGCTCGTTTCCTACTGTCGGCTCTGCCTGTGCGGTTGAAGCTTGACAATATGGACCCAAAGTGTTATTCCGCTGCAGGTTGATGTATTGTATGGTTTGGTCTGTGCGACCACCTATGTAATCCCCTTTATTTACTATTAATGTCTATGACTATGATATCAACTACGTTATGTAAATCACAACAATGATTCTGGGATTGTGATGGATTACATAACGGGCACTTCGAATTTGTTATAAATTCGAGGGTGTTACAGAGGGGAAGGCCTTCTCTTCACGGTGAACTTTCATAACTTCATGCACTTCTAGTTCATGTTGAGAGAGTTGATAAGCATTCTCCTCCATTTCTGAAATTTTTAACAAACCTCATAAAATATGATTTTGAGACAAGCAAATGTAGGAAACTATTATAGTGGGTTACTAGAGAGCTAACATGCATCAAAATAACAATTCTAAGCAATAGAACAAGCATGCATACTCATTTATCCTGCCACCTACAATGCTAAAATACTCAAGAAATACTCCACCAAAAGAAATTCTACTTGGACAAGTGGAGGAGTCACATACCGGAGAACAAATGCTCCAAATTTCAGCAGAAATGTTGGGCTGAGCAAGGAGATCGAAAAATCTAGGTGAAGAACAGCAAGAACTCGGGTTTGAGCTGGGTGTGTCATTGTTTTCGGGAGAGAGAAAGAGCAGGGGAGGAAGTGATAAGTGAGCGGCCAGGTGGGGCCCTCTCACACCTGGGTGGCGCGGCCAGGGCTGGGCCGCGCCACCTATGTGTGAGGTGGCGTGGCAGCCCCTCCTAGTGCCTACCAGGTGTCTCTCTGCCCCATTTTTGACATAAAAATTTATAAAGAATTTTCTGGAATTTTTCGAGAAACTTTATTTTCGAGGATTTCTCAGAAATTGGCATATAGATAAAAACTCAGAAAAACGTGGATAAAATGATTTCAGGCAAATCAAAACAAAGCATGCAGTAGCTCTGAGATACTCTTAATCATGCAACTAAACTGAACGAATAAAATTTGATGAAAGTAAATACAAGTGAGGTGGAGTGGATGCGGTGAAAACGAAATTTCGTTCATATAAAATCACTTTGTTAACAAGGTTGATCAAGTCTTGTTCCCAAACTAACTTCATATGAGGCAAAACTTTGCACTTCACTTAATGCTTATGTTACTTCAACTTTGATAGGTATAGTCCCAATCATAACAATTTTATATTCTTCCTTGGACTTTCGCTCTGAACAAATAATTTGACCAACTTTGATGGACTCAACATGCTTGATTGCATTTAGAGCATTCTTCCTATCAATTTTCTTGGGAAAATAAACCGTATACTCTTTGTCATTAACATTAAAAGTGACTTTTCCTTGATTGCAATTAATAACAGCACCTGCAGTGTTTAGAAAAGGTCTCCCAAGAATAATAGACATATTATCATCTTCAGGCATTTCCAACACAACAAAATCAGTTAATATTAAACAACTGTTAGCAACTTGAACAGGAACATTTTCACATATACCAATAGGAATAGTAGTAGACTTATTAGCCATCTGCAAAGATATATCAGTTGATACTGATTTTTCTAGATCAAGTCTCTTATAAAGAGAAAAAGGCATGACACTAACTCCAGCTACCAAATCACATAAAGCAGTTCTAACATAGTTATTTTTAATGGAGCAAGGAATAGTAGGTATACCTGGATCTCCTAGCTTCTCTGGAACTTTACCATCAAAAGAATAATTAGCAAGTAAAGTGGAAATTTCCTCACTAGGAATTTTCCTTTTGTTAGTGACAATATCTTTCATATACTTGGCATAAGGAGGCATTCTAATAGCATCAGTCAAAGGAATTTGCAAAAATAAAGGTCTCATCCATTCACAAAACCTGTTGTAGTGTTCTTCTTCCTTGGACTTGTGTTTCTTACTAGGAAAAGGCATTGGTTTCTGTACCCAAGGTTCTCTCTCTTTACCATGCTTGTTGGCAATGAAGTCTTCTTTGGTGTACTTTGCATTTTTATCACTCTTTTCCGGTTCCTCTTCAACTTCTTCTTTATTGGAAGCATCTCCTGGTTCAGTTTCAGCATCAGAAATAGAAACACTGTTAGGATCTTTACCTGTATCAGATGATTCTGTGGTTGTTTTATGCTTCTTCTTCTTCTCCTTAGAAGGAATATCATCACTTGAAGTACGTTGAGAATCTTGCTCGACCCTCTTAGGATGTCCTTCAGGATATAATGGATCTTGAGTAGCAGTGCCACTTCTTGTGTGTATTTCACATGCTTGCTTTTCTCTTGCGGGATTAACTAGCAAGTCTTTTTGCACCTTGGTAAGCTAATCAATTTGCGTTTGAACCATTTGAAAATGTTTAACAAGTATCTTCACATCATTAGCGGTTCTCTCCACAATATCCTGCAACTTATTAATAGCTCTAGAATTTTTCAACAAATGATTATGCACCATTCTATTAAAATTTTCTTGCTTAACAATAAAATTATCAAATTCATCTAAGCATTGATCAGGAGGTTTAGTATAAGGAATATCTCTTTCATCAAAGCGTTGGAGAGAGTGTACCTCAATAGTTGATGAGTGAGGGATTGGCTTACATAATTCTTCTATAGGAGGTAAATTCTTCACATCTTCGGCCTTAATACCTTTCTCCTTAAGAGATTTCTTAGCTTCCCTCATAACTTCATCATTTAATTCAATCATCCCTCTCTTCTTCGGCGTAGGCTCTGTAGGTGGCGCAGGGGTTGGTGCTGGTGTTGGCTCAACTAAAGTCCAATCATCATGATTCCGGCTTATTTTAGTCATTAATTCTTCAGCATCAGCCGGAGTTCTTTCCCTGAAAACACAACCAGCACAACTATCCAAATATGACTTAGATTCATCCGTTAGTCCATTATAAAATATATCAAGGAGTTCGTTTTTAGGCAATGGTTCTTTAGGCAGAGCTCTAATTAAAGAACAAAACCTTGTCCAAGATTCAGGCAATATCTCTCCTTTTCCCTGTTCAAAATCAAAGATTTTCTGCACAGCAGCATGTTGAGCACTAGCAGGAAAATATTTCTGAAAGAAAGCATTAACCAAAGCAATAGGACTAGTAAGAGATCCAGGAGACAAGCTATTAAACCAAGTTTTAGCTGCATCTTTCAACGAGAAAGGAAAAATCTTAGCAACAAAGTAAGTGCGGAGCTTAATATCATCAGAAAACAAATTACTCAAAGTAGAAAGCTCATTCATGTGCCCCATAGCACTCTCATCTTTAGTACCACAAAAAGGAGTTTTATCAACAATAGATATGTAAGATAAATCAATAGAGAAATCATAATCCTTGTCTCTAATATTTATGGGAGAAGCAGCAAACTTAGGATCAGGAGACAAATTATATCTAACAGAACGTCTTGCAAGAAGTTCTTTAACATTACCAGCATTACGAGCAGCACGTGCTTCAGCAATAAAATCATCATTAAGCTCAATATAAGAATCATCATCATAATCATCACTAGAATATTCCCTAGACTCAGGTGAACTAACAGGTGTAACAGTGGTGTTTCCCAACTTAGCTCTAGCAATAGTAGCATCTAAAAAGGAACCTAGTGAACCACTCTCATCAAGCACAGTAGAAGCATCATCTAAATTATCAGTGGCATTTTCAATCTCAGCAAAAGTAGTAGCAGTAGCATGTGGGTGTGGTGGTGTAAGCAACTTACTCATAACAGATGGCGAATCAAGAGCAACAGAGGTGTTGAGAGTCGTACCTCTTCTTGTAGTGGATGGCAATATAGGAACTTTTCCATCACGAGGTTTACCCATGATGAAAGGATTGCAGCGAACAATATGAGTACCAAGTGAACTTACAAATAAAGCTATGTTCCCCGGCAATAGTGCCAGAAAATAGTCTTGATGACTCACAAGTATAGGGGATCGCAACAGTCTTCGAGGGAAGTATTACCCAAATTTATTGATTCGACACAAGGGGAGCCAAAGAATATATGTAAGCCTTAACAGATGAGTTGTCGATTCAGCTGCACCTGGAAACAGTCTTGCTCGCAGTGGTTTATCAATGGCAACAGTTTTATAGTGATGACAGTAGTGAAACAGTAACAACAGTAGTAAAATAGCAGCGGTAATAGTAACAGTAGTAAACAGTAGGAACAAATACTGTAGGCATAGGGATGGATTACGGGCGTTGCATGGATAAAATAATTCATGAAATCAATGAGACATGGACATTGCAGATAAATAATGATAAAGCATCCTAGTACAAACAATCATAGGCATGTGTTCCGTATATAGTCGTACGTGCTCACAAGGAGAAACTTGCACGACATCTTTTGTCCTACCAGCCTGTTGCAGCAGGGCCTTAAGGGAAACTACTGGTAATTAAGGTACTCCTTTTAATAGAGTACCGGAGCAAAGCATTAGCACTCGGTGAACACATGTGATCCTCACATCATAGCCATCCCCTCCGGTTATCCCAATTTCTGTCACTTTGGGGCCTCGGGTTCTGGACAACAATATGTGTATACAACTTGTAGGTAAGACCATAAACAACAAGTATCATCATAGAAATAATAACATGTTCAGATCTGAAATCATGGCACTCGGGCCCAAAGTGACAAGCATTAAGCACAACAAGTTGCAACAATGTCATAGGTACTAAATAAAGATACTAGGCACTATGCCCTAACAATCTCATATCAAATTACATGAATGATCTCATCCAATCCCTACCATCCCCTCACCTACAGCGGGGGAATTACTCACACATGGATGGGGGAGTCATGGATGATCGATGGAGGAGCGTCGGTGGTGATGGTGATGAAGATCTCCACTGAATCCCCATCCCGGCAGGGTGCCAGAACGGAGTTTCTGGTTCCGAATCGCGGTTTCTGATGGCGGCGGCGCAGCGGAAGTCTATCTGGGAAAAACGCCGTCTCTCCGATATTATGTCGTCAGAGGGTATATGTAGGCGAGAAGGGAGGCCGAGAGGATGGCTGGGGCCTCCTCATGCCAGGGTGGCGCGGCCAGGGCTGGGCCGCGCCACCAGTGTGTGAGGGCCCCTCAAGCCTCCTCTTCGTCCCGTCTTCTGGCTCCGTGGGTCTTCTGGTGAAATAGGATTTTTGATGATTTTTCCCGAATTTTTACTGGAAGTTGGATTTCTACACAAAAATGAGACACCAGAGCAATTCTGCTGAAAACAGTGTCAGTCCGTGTTAGTTGCATTCAAAACACACAAATTAGAGGAGAAACAATAGCAAAAGTGTTCGGGAAAGTAGATACGTTTTGGACATATCAGTCTCCTCGTCGCAACCCAAGCGTGAAAGCGTCTATTGCTCTTTCGTCTGAAACTTTGACTGCGGAATTTTTGATAATGCTCCACCTTTGGATATACGACCTTAGTTTCTCATTGCGTTGTTGTACGCAGGCTTTGACTTCCTCTATCGATGCTGGCCGCTTGTATGTCAACTTGAAGTTACTCGTGAATTGCTTTGTGAGCTCCTCCCAGTTTCCAATTGTTCCTCTTTCTAACTTGCTCAACCATGACCTTGCTGCGCCGATGAGGTGTAATTGCAAGCTTTGCATTGCTGTTTCCTTTGTTCCTCCCAATATTTTTACTGCCTGCAAGTAATCCGAGAGCCATGACTGGGGCTCCTAAGATCTATCGTACTTTTGCTAATCATGGGGTAATTTGAAACCCTTGGGTACTGGCGTGGTGCGAACCCTATGAGTAAAGCACGATGCCCCCATCACTTTTTCGTCGTCTTCATAGTCATATGCTTTGGTAGGGGTCCTAGATCTTCGGGTTCCTCCATGCTTTGGACTTTTGTGTCACCTTGGTGATGGTGTTCTAGATCGTCGGCTGTCACTTTTGTGCCGAGGACTGTTGTGACGGTGTGGTGACCTTGGTTTGTGCGTTCCTTTGTTGTGATGTGCCTCCTCTTCTTTTGCTGTCAATTTATTGCCTACCATCCTTAAGCCTTGCAGTGTTGCTCGGTGCATATGTTCCCTTGGGTCTCCTGGACTTGGCCGTGTTGTGTAAAGATATGTTTGTGCTGCCACGAGTGCTGCTTCTGGCGTCTTTGGTATGATGTTGCCTTGCTCGTCGACCGATAGGAAGGACGAGTCGAGGTTTTTGGAAAGGCTTTGCCTTTCGGAGTACTCAAGGTTTTCAAATCTTGATCCATGTTGACGATGCCTTCTGCTATTTGTGTATGATGCATCGCTGCATGCTTTATGATAAGCTGCGCTTGCTGCAATTGCTGAATCTTTTCTCTTCTGTATTTCAATTCTCTCTTTTGCTAGTTGCTTTGATTGCTGTCTTAAGGCGTAATGATACCCTAACAGCATATTCTTTCTTGCATCTACTGGTATTGGCACGCCGTGTTCCATGGCTGTTTTGATTATCCTCCACTCTTCGGCTGATAGACGAACTTTCTCCCTGCTTGCAAGGCAATCTGTAGTTTCTCCTTCTGCTAAGTGATTTGCTCCTCTATTTATGTTTGCTGGGTTGAGCACTGGATTGTTGTTTTCATCAAGTTCTTCTGAGTTGTCTCCTACAATGGCGAGTACTTGGTAGCGGTTGTCAAACTTGCTATTGAAGCTTGAGAAGATTGAATCGTTGATACGTCCAAAACGTATCTACTTTCCTGAACACTTTTGCTATTGTTTCTCCTCTAATTTGTGTGTTTTGAATACAACTAACATGGACTAACACTGTATTCAGCAGAATTGCCCTGGTGTCTTGTTTTTGTGCAGAAATCCGACTTTCAGGAAAAATCCCGGAAAATATTGTAAAAATCCTATTTTACCAGAAGACCCACAGAGCCAGAAGGGGAGACGAAGAGAGGCAGGGAGCTGGGCTCACCACAAGGGGGCGCGGCCCAGCCCTGGCCACGCCCACCTGTGGTGAGGCCAGCTTGGCCGTCGCCTCGACCCCTTCTTCCGCCTACATATACCCTCTGACCTAGAAGGAGCGGGGGTTCGGCGTTTTTCCCAGATAGACTTCCGTTGCGCCGCCGCCATCAGAAACCGCGATTTGAAACTAGAAACTCCATTCTAGCACCCTGCCGGGACGGGGATTTGGAGATCTTCATCACCATCATCACCGACGTCTCTCCATCAACCATCCATGACTCCCCCATCCATGTGTGAGTAATTCTCGCTATAGGCGAAGGGGATGGTAGGGATTGGATGAGGTCATTCATGTAATTTGCTATGAGATTGTTAGGGCATAGTGCCTAGTATCTTTTATTAGTGCTTATGACATTGTTGCAACTTGTTGTGCTTAATGCTTGTCACTTTGGGCCCGAGTGCCATGATCTCAGATCTGAACTTGTTATTGTTTTATGATGATACTTGTTGTTTATGTTCTTACCTGCAAGTTGTTTACACATATTGTTGTCCGGAACCCGAGGCCCCAAAGTGACAGAAATTGGGCTAACCGGAGGGGGTGGTTATGATGTGAGGATCACATGTGTTCACCGAGTGTTAATGCTTTGCTCTGGTACTTTATTAAAAGGAGAACCTTAATTACCAGTAGTTTCCCTTGAGAGCCCTGCTGCAATAGGCTGGTAGGACAAAAGATGTCGTGCAAGTTTCTCATTGCGAGCACGTACGACTATATACGGAACACATGCCTATGATTGTTTAGTACTAGGATGCTTTATTATTATTTATCTGCAATTGCCCATGTCTCACTGATTTCATGAATTATCTTATCCATGCAACGCCCGTACACCTATCCCTATGCCTACAGTCTTTAATCCTATTGTTTACTATTGCTACTATTACTGCTTTTATCTTACTATTGCTGTTACTGCTTTGCTACTATCACCACTATAAAACTGTTTCTACTGATAAACCTCTGCGAGCAAGTCTGTTTCCAGGTGCAGCTGAATTGACAACTCATCTGTTAAGGCTTATAAATATTCTTTGGCTCCCCTTGTGTCAAATCAATAAATTTGGGTTTTACTTCCCTCAAAGACTGTTGCGATCCCCTATACTTGTGGGTCATCAAGACTATTTTCTGGCGCCGTTGCTGGGGAGCATAGCTTTATTTGTAAGTGATGTCTACGCACGCGTCTGTTCTTGTAGACAGTGTTGGGCCTCCAAGTGCAGAGGCTTGTAGAGCAGTAGCAAGTTTCCCTTAAGTGGATCACCCAAGGTTTATCAAACTCAGGGAGGAAGAGGTCAAAGCTATCCCTCTCAAGCAACCCTGCAATTATGATACAGAAAGTCTCTTGTGTCCCCAACACACCCAATACACTTGTCAGATGTATAGGTGCACTAGTTCGGCGAAGAGATAGTGAAATACAAGTGGTATAGATTATTATAAGTAGTAAATGCAATCTGGAATAAAAATCGCTGCGAGTAAACATGTAACAAAACAGGAAGTAAACGGTGTGCAATGCTTGGAAACAAGGCCTAGGGATCATACTTTCACTAGTGGACACACTCTTAACAAATATAACATAATTGAACCAATAAATAACTTCTCTTCACTATGGTACTCTGACTTACTCTCCTATTGAATAACACTAATCATTGCGTAGGGCTACGAAGCACTCCTTAAAGTTCATCAAGTACTTGACAAACACCACTCATAGAGATATCCAAATCAAATCACAACTCAAGATAGATATTATTGCAACTTAGACCAAGTACTAACACGGTGCACACACTGTCAACATTACACCATGAAAGGAGGAATAGATCACTTCAATACTATCATAGCGATAATTATTCTCATAATCCATAAAAGATCACAATCGTAGCCTAGACCAAGTACCACCATGATGCACGCACTGTCACCGTTACACCATGGCAGGAGGAATAGATTACTTTAATAACACACTAGAGTACACATAATGAAGAAGAGTAACATCTACTTATTCAACATGATTCAAAGCTCACGATCACATAAAGATCACATCATGGGAGAGAGAGGTGAACCACATAGCTACCGGTAGAGCCCTCAGCCCCGGGGATGAACTACTCCCTCCTCGTCATAGGAGATAGCAAGGTTGATGGAGATGGCGGTGAGGTCGATGGAGACGGCGGAGACGGCGATGGAGACCGATGGAGATGGCTCCGGGGGCACTTCCCCGTCCCGGCAGGGTGCCAGAATAGAGACTTCTGTCCCCCGAAATTCGTCGGTGGCGACGGCGGAACTACGGAACTCTTTCTGGAAAATTGCCGACTCCCTTAGGGTTTTTTGTCCCGAGGCTTCTTGTAGGCGAAGGGGCGTCGTTAGGGGGCAGCTAGGGGCCCCTCACACCACGGTGGCACGGCCACGGCCTGGGCCGCGCCACCTATGTGTGAGGGCGGCCTCTGGCCCCCCTCCGGCTCTCTTTCGGTCTTCGGGAAGCTTCCGGGAAAAATAAGACTTCTGGCTTTTGTTTCGTCCAATTCCGAGAATATTTCCTGTGTAGCTTTTCTGAAACACAAAAACAGCAGAAAACAGGGAACTGGCACTGTGGCGACTTGTTAATAGGTTAGTTCTAGAAAATGCATAAAAGTGCCACGAAGTGTAACGAAACAGTAGGCAAATGGTGTAAAAACAAGCATGGAGCATCAAAAATTATAGATACGTTGGAGACGTATCAGTAAGTTCACTTGGAATTCATATTGTTCGCTGCAATCCATTCATCATGGGTAAACCTTGTGATGGAAAAGTTCCTATATTGCCATCCACTACAAGAAGAGGTACGACTCTGAACACCTCTGTTGCTCTTGATTCACCATCTGTTATGAGTAAGTTGCTTACACCACCACATGCACACGCTACTGCTACTTCTTCTGCTGAGTTTGAAAATGCCACTGACAATTTAGATGATGTTTCTACTGTGCTTGATGAGAGTGGTTCGTTAGGTTCCTTTTTAGATGCTACAATTGCTAGGACTAAGCAATTGGGGAACACTACTATTACACCTGTTAGTTCACCTGAGTCTAGGGAATGCCTTAGTGATGATCTTGATGACACTTATACTGAGCTTGACGATGACTTTATTGCTGAAGCTCATGCCACTCGTGATGCTAATGCTGTTAAGGAACTTCTAGCGAGACATGCTGTTAGATATAAATTATCTCCTGATGCTAAGTTTGCTGCTTCTCCCATAAATATTAGAGATAAGGATTATGATTTCTCTTTAGATTTATCTTATATATCTATTGTTGAGAAATACCCTTTTTGTGGTACTGAAAATGAAAGTGCTATGGCACATATGAATGAGCTTTCTACTTTGAGTAATTTGTTTTCAGATGATATTAAGCTTCGCACTTACTTTGTTGCTAAGATTTTCCCTTTTTCATTGAAAGGTGCAGCTAAAACTTGGTTTAATAATTTGTCTCCTGGATCTATTGGTACTCATATTGCTTTGGTTAATGCTTTCTTTCAGAAATATTTTCCTGCTAGTGCTCAACATGCTGATGTGCAGAAGATCTTTGACTTTGAACAGGGAAAAGGAGAGATATTGCCTGAATCTTAGGCAAGGTTTTGTTCTTTAATTAGATCATTGCCTAAAGAGCCATTGTCTAGAAATGAACTCCTTGATATATTTTATAATGGACTAACTGATGAATCTAAGACATATCTGGATAGTTGTGCTGGTTATGTTTTTAGGGAAAGAACTCCGACTGAAGCTGAAGAACCAATGGCTAAACTACAGAGCCAACACCAAAGAAGAGAGGAATGATTGAATTAAATGATGAAGTTATGAGGGAAGCCAAGAAATCTCTTAAGGAGAAAGGGATTAAATCCGAAGATGTGAAGAATTTACCTCCTATAGAAGAATTATGTAAGCCAATCCCTCACTCATCTACTATTGAGGTACACTCTCTCCAACGCTTTGATGAAAGAGATATTCCTTACTCTAGACCTCCTGATCAATGCTTAGATGAGTTTGATAATTTTATTGTTAAGCAAGATAATTTTAATAGAAGGGTGCAGAATCATTTGTTGGAAAATTCCAGAGCTATTAACAAGTTGCAGGATATTGTGGAGAGAACCTCCAATGATGTGAAGATGCTTGTTAAACATTTTCAAATGGTTCAGACTCAAATTGATCAGCTTACCAAGGTGCAAAAAGATTTGCTAGTTAATGCTTCAAGAGAAAAACAAGTGTGCGAAATACGCACAAGAGGAGGTGCTACCACTCAAGACCCCTTATATCCTGAAGGACATCCTAAAAGGATCGAGCAAGATTCTCAACGCACTTCAAGAGATGATATTCCTTCCAAGAAGAAGAAGAAGAAGAAGCATAAAGCAGTTGCAGAATCTGCTAAAACAGGTAAAGATCCTAACAGTGTTTCTATTTCTGATGCTAAAACTGAACCAGGTAATGCTTCCGATAAAGAAGAAGTTGAAGAGGAACCAGAAAAGCTCGCCAAGAATGCAAAGTACACTAAGGAAGACTTCATTGCCAACAAGCATGGTAATGAGAGAGAACCTTGGGTGCAGAAACTAATGCCTTTTCCTGGTAAGAAACATAAATCCAAGGAAGAAGAACACTACAATAGGTTTTGTGAATGGATGAGACCTTTATTTTTGCAAATTCCTTTGACTGAAGCTATTAAAATGCCTCCTTATTCAAAGTATATGAAAGATATTGTTACTAACAAAAGGAAGATTCCTAATGAGGAAATTTCCACTTTACTTGCTAATTATTGTTTTGATGGTAAAGTTCCGAAAAAGCTTGGAGATCCAGGTATACCAACTATTCCTTGCTCCATTAAAAATAATTATGTTAGAACTGATTTATGTGATTTGGGAGCCGGAGTTAGTGTCATGACTTTTTCTCTTTATAAGAGACTTGATCTAGAAAAATTGGTATCAACTGATATATCTTTGCAAATGGCTGATAAGTCTACTACTATTCCTATTGGTATATGTGAAAATGTTCCTATTCAAGTTGCTAACAGTTGTTTGATATTAATTGATTTTGTTGTGTTAGAAATGCCTGAAGATGATAATATGTCCATTATTCTTGGGAGACCTTTTCTAAACACTGCATGTGCGGTTATTAATTGTAATCAAGGAAAAGTAACTTTTAATGTCAATAACAAAGAGTACATGGTTTATTTTCCCAAGAAGATTGATAGAAAGAATGCTCTAAATTCAATCAAGAATATTGTGAGGGGGGCCCTGGCCTCTCACTTATCTCTTCATCCCCACCTCCTTCTCTCTCCCAAAAAATCATGACACCCCAGCTCAAACCCGTGTTCTTGCTGCTCTCCATCTCGATTTTTCGATCTCCTTGCTCAGCCCATCTTTGTTGCTGAAATTTGGAGCATTTGTTCTCTAGTATGTGACTCCTCTAATTGTCCAAGTAGAATTTTGTGTAGTGGAATATTTCTTGAGTATTTTAGCTCTATAGGTGACAGGTGAAATGAGTTTGCATGCTTGTTCTATTGCTTAGAAATGTTATTTTGATGCATGTTAGCCCTCTAGTAACTTCCTATAGTAGTTTCCTACATTTGCTTGTCTCAAAATCATTTTTTATGAGGTTTGTTAACAATTTCAGAAAAGGGAAACAGACAACTACACCTATGGAGAAGTCTTTGAAAGAGAAGCACCAAGGTCATCAAGGCCTTCAAGATCTACTGCTCAATATAGGATATCCTATAATGAAGATCTTATGTCACCAAACATTGAGGGCGACGATGGAGATGTGCATCCATCCACCTTCCCTTGTGCTAACTTTTTGAGTGATGCAGGGATTCTTGAGGATTTCTTACTCCTTATTTACAGGGTTGGAATGACTACATACATGACGGATGAGAGTAATCAATATGCTTTGCTCACAAAGATTTTCGTTGAAAGCTTTAAATTCACTAACTCTCATTTCAAGCCTTCCATTGCATTTAAGATCTATGATAAGTCTATCACCATGCCTTTGGAGAAGTTTTGTGATATTTTAGGTATTCCCATGTTTGGGACAACAAAGAAGATGCTACAACAGCCCGCTGATTTGTTGGAGCTCTACCGAGGGGTAACTAATGATGATGACCGCACCGCGCAGCGTGGCAAGATAAGAAACATTCAACTCCCAGCTATTAGATATTTTACTTACTATCTTGACACTAGTATTCTTGGTAGGGGGAATACTAGCAATATCTCTAACTATCATTTAGCTTTTCTAGCTACCACTCTTGATGTTAGCAAAAAGTATAACCTCGGTGCTCTTATTGCCCGTCGCCTAGCCGCTAGGGGACCTATTTATGGAGGCATTATTGCTGCGCGCATTGTTGCTGCTCTAGGACATTCTATTGCTCCTCATGATATATTGTTGGCTCCACAGAGGCTCGATCTTGCTGCCATGAAGCTCCATCACTTTATTACTGCTAACTCATGTGCAGGGAAATTAGTTTATAGAATGTTATTCACTGATGCAAAGGAAAGGGAAGTGCCCTTGCCACAACATAGTTTGTTCAGTATTCATAGTAGGCCATGGTCGCGCTCGAAGGAGGAGTTGGACAAACAGCTTGGGTTGCTCGGCTTCCATGTACAGCATGGCGCTGTGGATCAGGAGGAAGAGGAGGCACCAGCCTATCACTACACCACGTACCACACCGGGGCGCCCTCGAGCTCATATCAGGACGAAGGTGCTTCTTCGTCATATTTTGGGGACGCCACTTCATAGCCGAGATGGGATTGATCTCCACTTAGGCCAAAAGCCTAAGCTTGGGGGCAGTTACGCCGACGATTCACTCATCTACATGTCATATTTTGTCGGTACTTTGTATATCCATGTTTCGCTTTCTTTTCTCTATTGTTTATTTTCCAAAACACAAAAAGACCAAAAATATTTCCGTTGTTTCTCTTAGTTTGTCGTTTAGTTTTCTAGCTTTGGTTTACTTTACTTGCTACTTTTGGTTGATATTTGAAAAATCCTAAAATATTTTACTTTGTTTGATGTTTCCTTCCGTTCTTGTTTCAAGAATCGAAAACCCAAAAATATTTGCTGTTCTTCTTCGGTTTTGTAAAGTTTGTTGCAGAGCTCAGTTTCCCGTGACTCCATTGGAGCTTGGTATTCACTTCATATTATTCAAGCCACACAAGTGAAAGGCAATAATGATGACATATGACAATCCGAGATGTGGTAAGAGGCTGGTATGAACTCTATTTGTTTTCATTTTTGTACATATACTCATCTATGTGGACATGCTTAGTCGGTTCATGTAAGGTATATGTTATCTAATGGATGCTTTGTAGTTCTTACTCTCATATGATTAGTTCCAATTTACTAATAGTTTGTAGCATGTCATGTAGACGCTTGCTTGTATTGTTTTATTCATAATATGGTATGATATTGTGGTATCCTCCTCTGAAAGTTTCATTTGAATCGACTTGGCACATGCTCAAGCATGCACATGACTGAACAAAAAGTCAATTAAGCCTCGATGATTTACTTTGCCTCAGAGTTCTTGTATCATTTTAATGCCTATATTAATTTTGTTTTGTCGCAAGCATGATTACGACAGCTATTGCTCTCTCGATTGTCACTTCCCAGTCTTTTGCTAGCCATCACTTATACTGAGAGGGAATACTTCTCGTGCATCCAACTCCTGAAAACCAAGTAACCCCAAAGAGTCCACTATAAATTCCTATGCATGGTATTTGCAAGCCATTCCAAGTAAATTTTCATGTGCTACCTTTCAAAACTTTCAACTACTTCTCATTTTGTGCCACTGTTTTTAGCTCATGAGGACATAGTGGTCGGAATTGCTATCTTCCATATTAAATTAAGTACCCCTCGACTAGGCAGCTTCATCTGCTCGTCATTAATTTTGCAAGGGAGCTGGTCAGACCACTGTAATCTAATCTAAAAAAGAAAGAAAAAAGGCACTCCTCCATGGTATGTGAAAGTTGGTGGGCACCCGATGGAATCGGTTAGCCATGGTTTGAGAAAGGAAAAAGGTGGGGAGGAGTGCCAAAGCTTTATAAAAGAGCACCAATGTGCCAAATTTTCAAAGAACTTGGAACCGCTCTCACTTGTTTAGTATGGAAGATAGCAAGTCCCCATTGCCAATCGTTGACATGAAACAACCACCTCTCAAAATAAAATTTTATCTCTGTTTTACAAATGAAAAGCTCTAGCACATGTTAAATCACTGCTCCCCTCTGCGAAGGGCCTTTCTTTTACTTTTATGTTGAGTCTTCATCTTCTAACTTTAAGCACCTTCTTGAGAGCATAGTTATTATTCTTAGTGTAATGTGCTTATCCCAGAACACGGTTAATTGTGGTATAACTTTGATGCTTGTATCTTTGATATTTTTACTTCTAGTCTTCCCTTGAACTTCAGAGGTGCCTCAACATTTATGTTTTGCTCCACAAATAAAGGCAAGCGGGATACCACTCTTCCATATCATTTATGAACACTACAATCTTGTAGCTTCTTATGTCCATGTTACTTGTTATTAGTGCATTAGCACTCTTTCATAGCTTGCTTGACTATGAGTTAACATTAGTTGCATATTTCTTATTATGAATTGCCTGAGTACTTGATCATATAGTGAATATATATACATCTTATGAAGCAAATGTGTTCGTGAAAGTTTCTTTTATCGCTCTCAGTTGTTAACTGAATTGCTTGAGGACAAGCAAATAGCTAAGCTTGGGGGAGTTGATACGTCCAAAACATATCTACTTTCCTGAACACTTTTGCTATTGTTTCTCCTCTAATTTGTGTGTTTTGAATACAACTAACGCGGACTAATGCTGTTTTCAGTAGAATTGCCCTGGTGTCTTGTTTTTGTGCAGAAATCCGACTTTCAGGAAAAATCTCAGAAAATATTGCAAAAATCCTATTTTACCAGAAGACCCACGGAGCCAGAAGGGGAGACGAAGAGAGGCAGGGAGCTGGGCTCACCACAAGGGGGGCGCGACCCAGCCCTGGCTGCGCCCACCTGTGGTGAGGCCAGCTCGGCCGTCGCCTCGACCCCTCCTTCCGCCTACATATACCCTCTGACCTGAAAGGAGCGGGGGTTCGGCGTTTTTCCCAGATAGACTTCCGCTGCACTGCCACCATCAGAAACCACGATTCAGAACCAGAAACTCCGTTCTGGCACCCTGCCGGGACGGAGATTTGGAGGAGATCTTCATCACCATCATCACCGACGTCTCTCCATCAACCATCCATGACTCCCCCATCCATGTGTGAGCAAGGTAGTCAGAATCCCGATCCAAGTCCTAGAATCCTATGATTTTATGACCCCATAACATCATGTCGATCCAAATCCCACTATGAATTCCAACCTGGTAGAATCCATGTTGAGTACCGATCCAAATCATAGAATCCTATACAATATTGCAAAATCTCGATCCTGTTTATGGACTTTCTCGATTCTGAACGATTAGTTGAGGCATCCTCTCTTAACTGTAGTAGGATACTATGTCAACCTCCCAAGCCATTTTCACTTCACTCACAACCCTTTACTTACCTCCCAAGCCCCAAATGATCAGCCAATAGGATCTTTCCTCTCCCTTAAAAAAACCTTACAATATCAAAGCTCTATACTCCTCTTACAAACTCTTAATTCACATTTTAAAGCATATTGCAAGAATGTTTGGAGACGGATGTGATTGACTGGTGTCTAAAGTAGGCCTCATAGAAGGATCCACCAACATAGATTGCTAGAGACATGAACATCAGACACCCTAGATCGGCCTTGCAAGTGGCATGCTACTTTAATACTCTAATGTTTTTATTTAATAAATTTGTGCTTTGATGATTCTGAAGGTATGTACTTTTTTCTATGATATATGTTTCATATTTATATAAAAAATGAATAAAAATACATGTACTTTTATAGAAGTACTAGGCATATATTTGTGATATAATATATGTCAAATAATTAAGATGCAATACCATACATAGTATACCATGTGTATGCTCTCACTGAGGGCTCAATTGTAATTACATGGAAGGATTAATTATACATTGTCCTTTCGTTGAGAAATTTACACCAGTCAGTTTTCTTTACTTTTTTTTGGATCTATTAGTGTAAACCATATTGCTAGAAATTTTAATGTTTTGTATTTTCACCTTTTCTATACTATAATACAAAATTTCAGCAAGGATGAACTCTTGGATGAGAAGCCTAGTAGAATCCGGGATTCTACGACTCAATTCTGTGAGAGGAAAATTGATCCGACTCCAAATACCGACTCTGACTACCTTGTGTGTGAGTAATTCCCGCTGTAGGCGAAGGGGATGGTAGGGATTGGATGAGATCATTCGTGTAATTTGCTATGAGATTGTTAGGGCATAGTGCCTAGTATCTTTTATTAGTGCTTATGACATTGTTGCAACTTGTTGTGCTTGATGCTTGTCACTTTGGGCCCGAGTGCCGTGATCTCAGATCTGAACTTGTTATTGTTTTATGATGATACTTGTTGTTTATGTTCTTACCTGCAAGTTGTTTACACATATTGTTGTCCGGAACCCGAGGCCCCAAAGTGACAGAAATTGGGATAACCGGAGGGGATGGCTATGATGTGAGGATCACATGTGTTCACCGAGTGTTAATGCTTTGCTCCGGTACTTTATTAAAAGGAGTACCTTAATTACCAGTAGTTTCCCTTGAGGCCCTGCTGCAACAGGCTGGTAGGACAAAAGATGTCATGCAAGTATCTCATTGCGAGCACGTACAACTATATACGGAACACATGCCTATGATTGTTTAGTACTAGGATGCTTTATTATTATTTATCTGCAATTGCCCATGTCTCACTGATTTCATGAATTATCTTATCCATGCAACGCCCGTACATCTATCCCTATGCCTACAGTCTTTAATCCTACTGTTTACTATTGCTACTATTACTGCTTTTATCTTACTATTGCTGTTACTGTTTTGCTACTATCACCACTATAAAACTGTTTCTACTGATAAACCTCTACGAACAAGTCTATTTCCAGGTGCAGCTGAATTGACAACTCATCTGTTAAGGCTTATAAATATTCTTTGGCTCCCCTTGTGTCGAATCAATAAATTTGGGTTTTACTTCCCTCGAAGACTATTGCGATCCCCTATACTTGTGGGTCATCAATCGTCATCCTCATGAAGCTCCAATCATGTCTTCTAGGTGTCTGTTGACTTGTCTGAAGTATCATCATGGCAGATCATGAGGTCTTCGAGTTGATCTCCTAAGTCGAGTTTTTCCATGGTTTTGTCAACTTCTGCGATTTTTTCTCCTGCAATTTCTGTTGCTGTGAAGCTGACCGGCGAGTTTGCCTCATTGGAAGAGCCCACCGATGACTCGGATATTGCAACTGTCTTGGCTTCGCCTGCCGACGGATCCGGTTTTGCCGGGTCTGAAAGGCAAATCGAACCTAAAGATCCAACGCGAAAGTTTAGGCTTTCGATCGTCAGATCCATATCTTGATCCATGATTGGGCGTAAAGCAAAAAAGCCGTCGAATTCATGATTGCAACGCCCAGAGTCCCCACGGTCGGTGCCAATTGACGAGGGTTAACTCGACAAATGTCCAATATGAAGGACTTAGGATCGGGGGAATAGGGCGTCAGATGAACTCGAAGGTAAAATCAGTCAAACAAGGTGTGTATCGAAAGTAAACGTGGTGGTTAACTTAGCTTGCTTTCAATCTGTCCCTCACCGTCCTCTCCTGGCCCCTATATATAGGTGGCCAGGTATAAAGGAACGGGAGGGGTCCGATACATATTACAACATCGGTATACGACATGAACTCGTAATTCGACTAGGATTACACTTGGGTCTAACTCAACGGGCCTCATGGGTACTCAAGTAACGGGCTCTATTCTCTATACCCTTGTCAGGTGGTATAGGTAGGCATTGGGACCCGATATTTGCTAGATTATCGGCTTCCTCGTTGCTGGCCCTGCTGACGTGTGAAACTTCGCATCCGTCGAATGTTCCCTCTAGATAGTAGTATAAGTTTCTGTATGCCGTCATGTTGTCACTTATGGCGTCGCACCGGTTCATCACTTGCTAGACGACGAGGTTCGAGTCCCCAAATATTTTCAGTCGAGTTGCTCCACATGCTTTGGCCATTTTCATTCCATGGAGCAAAGCCTCGTATTTGGCTTCATTATTGGAAGCTTGCGGAAAACTCATCCTTAGCACATATTTCAATTTGTCGCCTTGTGGTGATATCAAAACTACTCCTACTCCTGCGCCTTGGACTCTTTTTGATCCGTCGAAGTACATTGTCCATACGCTTGATAAATCTGGTGGTCCTGTGTTTTGTAGTTCTAGCCACTCTGCTATAAAATCCGGTAATACTTGAGATTTGATTGCTTTTCATTTCTCGTACGTGATGTCCAGGGGTGACAGTTCAATTCCCCATAAGGAGACACGTCCTGTTGCTGCAGGGTTGTTCAATATGTTTGATAGTAGGGCTTCGTTAACCACTATGATTGGATGCACCGTGAAATATTGCCGTAACTTTTGTGCTGTTATGAATACACTATATGCAAGCTTTTGATAGTGCAGGTACCTCTTCTTTGTTGGAGATAATACTTCGCTAAGGAAATATACCGGCCTCTGGACTCCGTGCGCCTTTCCTTCTTCGCTTCTTTCGACTACCAATACCGTGCTTACCACTTGATGTGTGGCTGCGATATATAGTAGTAGCGGCTCTTTTTTCCTTTGGTGCGACCAACACTGGTGGTGTGGAGAGCACTTTCTTCAGTTGCGCAAAAGCTGTATCTACTTCCTCTGTCCACTCGAACTTGTCATCTGATTTTTTCATGAGTGCGTAGAAGGGAAGAGCGTTTTCTCCTAATCGTGCGACAAATCGACTTAATGCCGCGATGCGCCCTGCGAGCTTTTGTACATCGTGCAGTTTGGCTGGTTTCCCCATTGTTAGTATTGCTTGGATTTTCTCTGGGTTTGCTTCTATGCCTCTTGCTGACACCAAGAATCCCAGAAGTTGTCCTGCTGACACACCAAAATAATATTTTGTCAGGTTAAGCTTGAGCTTGTACCTATTTAGGTTGTCGAAGGTTTCCATCAAATCACTGATTAACCACCCCTCCTTTCTTGTGGTGATGACTACGTCATCGATGTAGACTTGGATGTTGCGTCCTATTTGACTTTCGAGGCAGTTTTGCATCATCCGTTGGTAAGTTGCTCCCGCGTTTTTTAGGCCGAAAGGCATAACTTGATAGCAGAACACGCCTTATGGTGTAATAAAAGGAGTTTTTTCTTCATCTTCTTTCTTCAACTTGATCTAGTTGTAGCCAGAATATGCGTCCAGGAAGGAAAGCCTTGCGCATCCTGCCATTGAGTCTATTATTTGATCAATGTGAGGTAGTGGAAAGGGATCCTTGGGACAATGCTTGTTGAGAGATGTGTAGTCGACACATACTCTTTGTACATCTGTATTTTTCTTGGGGACAATAACTGGGTTGGATACCCAAGTTGATGCTTTGATTTCTCTGATGAATCCTGCATTTTCTAGCCTATGTAGCTCGGATGCTATTGCTTTTCTTTTGGGTTCATCGAACTGTCGCAGAGGTTGCTTGACTGACTTTGCCTTAGGATCCACATTTAGTGCATGCTCGACGAGTTCCCTAGGAACCTGATGAGTGGTTGATGAACAGCCCGTTGGGAACCCCAAGAGGAAGGTATGATGAATATAGCAGCAAGGTTTTTCCCTCAGTTAAGAAACCAAGGTTTATCGTTCAGGAGAGGAGAGACAAACGACTGAAGGTGATGCGGACTGGCTTAGCGACAGCTTCAGACAATTTATATATGGCGCCTCGTCCAAGCTTTGCTTTGCTAGCAGCAATGTGGAACCTGCACACAACACAACCAAATACTTTGTTCCCAACTTGCGATGAGGTTGTCAATCTCACCGGTTTGCTTGAAACAAAGGGTATGAGCATATCGAGTGGAAAGCAGTGAAAGTATGCGAGTAAAGTAAACAGTGCGAGTAAAGTAAACATGTGATAGCAATATGATGGAAATAGGACCGGGGTCCACAGTTCACTAGTGGTGTCTCTCCATAAGATAAATAACACATGCTGGGTAAACAAATTACAGTTGGGCAATTGATAGAATAAAGATAAACGTGATATGTCAAGAAGATCACTATGCGATTTACTCTGGGCATTACAACAAAATACATAGACCGCCATCCAACTGCATCTATGACTAATAATCCACTCCCGAGGATATCATCCGAACACCCCATGAGTATTAAGTTGCGAACAACAGATAATTGCATTAAGCAAAGTGTGTAATGTAAAAAAAGCATATGCCCTCGAGCATATGAATGTTGTTTTCTCCCTAGTAGCAACAGCACATCTACAACCTTAGAGGTTTCTGTCACTCCCCCAGGTTAAATAGAGGCAAGAACCCACTATCGAGCATAAATACCCCCTCTTGGAGTCACTAGCAACTACTCGGCCAAGATAGCTACTAACAACGGAGAGCATGCAAGATCATAAACAACATAGAGATAACATAAGATATATTTCAGTATAGCAACTCAATCATAACACCAATATTTATCGGATCCCAACAAACCAAGCATGTAGAATTACATAACGGTGATCTCAATCATGTAGGGCAGCTCATGAGATCTAAACATGAAGCACATGGTGGAGGAGACAACCATCTAGCTACTGCTATGGACCCATAGTCCACGGTATACTACTCACTCATCACTCCGGAGGCAAGCATGGCGATGAAGAAGACCTCCGGTGGCGATTCCCCTCTCCGGCATGGTGTCGGGACGAGCTTCTGGACCCTCCCGATCTTTGGGTCGACGGCGGCGACGGATCGCGATGTGTTCTAGAAAATTGATCGGGTCCTTAGGTTTTTTCCGTCAGGGGGTCTTTATAGGCGAAGGGGCATCGTCAGAGGTGGCCCGAGGCACCCTCACACATAGGGGGCGCGGCCAAGGCCTGGGCTGCGCCGCCCTGGTGTGTGGGGCCCTCGTGGCCCCCCTCCAACTCCTCTTCGGATCTCTGGAAGCTTCCGGGAAAAATAAGACTTTAGGAACTTATTTCGTCCAATTCCGAGAATATTTCCTGTGTAGCACTTCTGAAACACAAAAATAGCAGAAAACAGGGAACTGGCACTGTGGCGACTTGTTAATAGGTTAGTTCCAGAAAATGCATAAAAGTGCCATGAAGTGTAATGAAACATTAGGCAAATGGTGTAAAAACAAGCATGGAGCATCAAAAATTATAGATACGTTGGAGACGTATCAAGCATCCCCAAGCTTAACTCCTGCTCGTCCTCGAGTAGGTAAGTGATAACAAAAGAATAATTTTTGAGGTGACATGCACCTACACAATCTTGATCATATATGTAAGCATTTGTGAGCTGGGATCATAAGAACTTAAAACATGGGCATGAAAGATATAATCTTGACAATAAATGCATAGGACACCTTCAAGTTTAAGAGGGCGACTAGATACAAATAATTTGAGAACAAGTGAAACCAACAATATGAATCAATCAATGAAAGCTTTGGGACAATGCACATTATACTAAGAATGACAACTATGCACATTATAACCTTCAAAAATTATGGAACTTACCGGCTTTGAGCTCTCATTGGCCCCATCATAAGCATCTTGAATGGTTAAAGTTAATGCAAGAACAATTATGATGCATATGCTTGACAAATCATAAGTTGAAAACCTCGTGTCCCGTGAATACGAGTACCCAAACCTCATACTACTCAACTTAGAGTCCCAAGCAAGGCTCTTGTCATTGTAAGTATATATGTATCATCGAGAACCACCAACGGGGTACCTCCGTGCCCGATGACATGGAACAAGCCCACATCAAAATGACAAGACAAGCAGACAATGAACACCTCGACATCTCTTTTATTTACCATTTGTTTAGCTTTTTATTTTGAGATGCGTCGTCGAATGTCCACCATGGGTATGCTGCAAATTTCCACCATGAATTATGCATGGCTTAGATTGGCGGCCCAGGCGTTTCCCTAAAACATATACAAACTCCATGATCCCCACAAGATTCCCAATTCATTTCACACCGCGGGCATCCATAAACAAAAGATCACGATATCAACTCAAAAGAGAAGTGCAATGTTGAAAGCTTGCCCATGACTGCATGGCTGGGCTAGTCTCCAACTTACAACTTGCAATCATAACAACTCAACATAAGAGACCACAATGTCAAATTTTTAAGAACAGGAAAAAGTAAAGTGTGCCTTCCGGTTCGTGAGAGCTTTACTGACCAATTTTCGAATAACACTGGTAAGAGTTTAATTTGAAGAGTAAATAAAAGCAAGTCAAATTTACTTGGAATAGCAAATTGCTAGTAGGTATGTATGGTGGACACTTTGGCAAACTTGGTTTTTAGGAGTTGGATGCATGAGTAGAGCTCATACTCAGTACAATGCAAGGGTTAGCAAAAGACTGGGAGCGACCAACTAAGAGAGCAATAATGGCCATAATCATGCAAACGACAAAGTGACATTAAAAGAAGCATAAGATGGCATCAAAAGTCAAAAACTAAATGATCATAAAGGCTATTGGCAACTTTGTATGAGTCTAACATGTGTAAGCATGCGCCAAGTCAACCCAAATAAAGCATCAAGGAGAAAACCAAAATAATGCTTCCAAATAATAAAAACAACGCATGATTTTTTCAAAGGCTCATTAAGCAATCTCAGTTATTTGAGACAAGTCATGCTACAGCAAAACCACTAAGAATACTATCAAAAATACATCAAGCATGACATGAAAAAGCCTAAGCCGCAGTCTACACAAACTCCTTCTTGTACCACTTTTTTGCATAAAGCTTTTTCTCTTTTCCAACACCATTTGAAATTTTTGTACACACCTCTTTTGATGAAAACCAATAAAGATCAGAGGCAAAAATACACCTTGATGAAAAGATATGACAAGGTCTGAACGCAAATCAAGGCGAAAACAAAAACCAAAAGCAGTCGCAGAAAAAGAAGAACACTCGGTTTTTTGATAAGAATGAAAACTAGAGCGTTCTTGGCAAATGAAAAGCAAGGCAACTTCTCCAAAAGAAATTTGTTGGGGTCCAACCATTTATTGCAGCAAACAAAACTAAACTAACTAAGAAAACTAAAACAACTGACGCTCCAAGAAAAACACATAGTGCATGAAGCAATACAAATATAGTGTTTTGAAAGGTGACCTGATTTTTGCCGATGAAGAAGGGGTGCCTCGGGGGCATCCCCAAGCTTTGACACTTGTAATTCTTGGATATTTCTTAGGGTGATGCATGGGCATCCCCAAGCTTGAGCTTTTGTCCATTCTTCAACTCATCTCATCATTCTCCAATCCCTACACTTGTAAACTTCCTTCATACAAAACTAAACACAAATCTATTAGCAACATTAGTGTAAGCATAACATAGAATCAACCCTTTTTGCTTCAGGTTTCAACCTAAAACAACCACATATAAAGCATATTCTACTGTAGCAACTTCCCCAAAAGTTCCGTGATCAAAAGAACTAAAAAAGAAAGCGATAAAGCGGCAACACAAATATTGGCAGCAATCTGTCAAAACAGAACAGCTGACAAAGGTAGAATTTTTGAGGGGTTTTATGTTGCTCAAATCAAAAAGTGTTAAACTAATGAAAGTTTGGATATAACCTGGGTCATATTCAAAAGAAATAGCAGGTCCAAAAGATATACAGAGAATTTATACGAATTTTTACAGTGCAGCACCGAAAACAGTTTCAGGACAGCAACATCCCCAAATCTTTACCTCACTCGAATTAGAGGCTTCTCTTGGCACAACAATGAAATAAAAAGGATAAGGAGCGGTCATTACAGTAGTAATGACTTCCAAGACTCAAATAAAAGAAAAAGTACTGAAAAGAAAACATTGGGTTATCTCCCAAGAGTGCTTTTCTTTAACGCCTTTGAGCTAGGCGCAGAAAATTGCGAATCAAGTAACATCAAGTGATGAAGCATCAATTACCTCAGTAGGCTCTTTGGAGGTTCCCGAAGATGATTCAACCTGCAAGTCACCCTTAGTGGAACTAAGAGTCTTACCAATTTTAAGAACATGTTAAGGTTTAAGCGCAGAAACCTTGGGAACATACATAAATTTTTGCTCTTTTCCGATAAAAACTTTCTCTTTCTTAAATTTAATAGAAGAGAAGATTAAGCTAAGAGTTTCCATAGACTCCTCTAGTTTACCAATCCTTAAGTTTTGATTATCAAGAGTAGTGCTAGCCTCTAAAACGGTAATTCTCTTACCAATGTTTTCTATTAATTCAATAACTCGGCTAGCATTTTCTAGGATACTTGGCAAACTTTTCTCTAAAGAGCTGAGCTTTTCTACCACCTCCTCCAAGGTGGTCTCGGTTTTAGCAACATGAATAGGTGGTATTCCCACTAAACTTTCAATTATAGTGCATGCTTCTCCAGCGGGAGTACCCAGAAAATTACCTCCTGTAAGAGTATCGAGAACATACCTATTCCAACTAGATATACCAACATAAAAATTTCTAAGGAGGATCGTGGTAGAGTGCTTTTTTGTACACCTATGATGGGCATTGTTAATACGGTACCAAGCATCTTTTAAACTTTCTCCCCCTTGTTCCTTCAAACTATGAACTTCTACTTCAGGATTACTCATTTTAGCAAAACTAAAAGCAAACAAATAAAAGCAACTAACAAGGATTCTAATATTTTTGGGTTTTTGATAAAAAATGATGCAAGTAAAAATAAAGTAAAGAAAAACTTAAAACAAAGTAAAGGATGTGCGTGTGAAAAACTCCCCTTGCAGAGGTCTTCTACTTCCTCCCTGGCAACGACACCAAAAAAAGAGCTTAATGCGTGGTTGATGACCAGCCCATTGGGAACCCCAAGAGGAAGGTATGATGAATATAGCAGCAAGGTTTTTCCCTCAGTTAAGAAACCAAGGTTTATCGTTCAGGAGAGGAGAGACAAACGACTGAAGGTGATGTGGACTGGCTTAGCGACAGCTTCAGACAATTTATATATGGCGCCTCGTCCAAGCTTTGCTTTGCTAGCAGCAACGTGGAACCCGCACACAACACAACCAAATACTTTGTTCCCAACTTGCGATGAGGTTGTCAATCTCACTGGTTTGCTTGAAACAAAGGGTATGAGCGTATCGAGTGGAAAGCAGTGAAAGTATGCGAGTAAAGTAAACAGTGCGAGTAAAGTAAACAGGTGATAGCAATATGATGGAAATAGGACCGGGGTCCACAGTTCACTAGTGGTGTCTCTCCATAAGATAAATAACACATGCTGGGTGACGAGGGGTTAACTCGACAAATGTCCTAAATGAAGGACTTAGGATCGGGGAGATAGGGCGTCGGATGAACTCGAAGGTAAAGTTAGTCGAAATAGGTGTGTGTCGAAAGTAAACTTGGGTGTTCAACCTGGCTTGCTTTCAATCTGCCCCTCACCGCCCCCTCCTGGCCCCTATATATAGATGGCCAGGTCTCGAGGATCGGTTAGGGTCCGATACAGATTACAATATCGACATACGGTAATAACTCGTATTCGACTTATCATTACAATTGGGCCTAGCTTAACGGGCCTCAGGGGTACTCAACATACGGGCTCTATTAACTATACCCTTGTCAGTAGCCCCTGAGATTCTACCAGAATTGCAGATTCGGGTTGAATCTCTAATCTTTATATCTTCGACTTGATCAATTCTTCGACTTCTTCTTATCTTCAAATCTTCGACTCGGTCTTTCGACTTATTTTCATGATATTTTTTCGCAAGGGGTTTTGATGAACAAGCCTGACAACTCTGACGGATCAAGAGGTCAGTTAACTGCCGGAACAGATACTTGCCACCTACTTCAAATTCAATCCCCTTGGATTTGAATTCGGGATACCGGTCAAACCCATTCTTTTGCCGCATTTAGGACTTACAAAGAATGAATCCCAGTGATTCTCAGGGTACCCAGTGCGTCCACCAGGATTTTCTTCGTGTCGTAAACACAGATATATACCAGCAGAGCGCATCCATGTGCGTATACCAGGCCACACAGGACGGATCCCGGGGTCTTACCTTCGTGATAAATCATGGCATTCGAGTTTCGTTGCGATAACGCAACTCGAGAATCTTATGTCGCAGCCAAGTTTTGACTGATAAAATCAAAGAATTTCGAACTTAAATTAACTTCTTCCAATTCCCTCCCGATGGGAGTAGTCTCTCTATATTTGGTCGACTATGTAGTCGAAGTTCGCATGATAATCTTTCTTCATCTCCACCATTGATTATCTTATCCTCCATCGGGTGCGCGCTCAGCACTCCCGATGAGAGTAGCCCCCGAGGCTATGTTTGAATACTTGTAGTCGAGCATAGGCTCAAAATTCAATTTATCTTCTTTCTTGTAATACCTCCTGTTTACAAGCCCCCGAGCGCAAGGCGAGGTCTTGTATATTGTGCAACCACACTCTCCCCTTCTTATTTTTATTCTTTGGTACTTATCGTCTGCTACATGCAGAATTTAACTCTTTTGTAGAATACGCTTATGGGCTTTACGAAGGCCCAGTAATACGTACTCATAAATTAAGCACCTTCTGGCAAGGGTAAAAAACCCTAATCAGATTCCTCCTCCGCCGCATCATCTTCTCTCGTCATCTAGGGTTTCTAGCCTTCTTCCTCGTCCACATGGCTGACGCAGATGGTTCTCGTTTGAACCTTGGATCTCCGGTGGCGCCGCGAGGTCGGGGCCGCCCTCATGGAAGCAAAAACAAAACAACCCCGGCTGTCGCAGGATCATCATCGGCTGCTCCGGTTAAACGTCGCCCCGGCCGTCCACCTGGTAGCAAGAACAAGCCCAAGGTGGCTAGCGCTGCCCCAGGTTCAAGCGCTCCTCCTTCTGCTGCTCTCGCTGCTCCTACCACTCCTCCCAGAATCTTTTCCTTTTTCTGCATTGCCATGGCACAGTGCCATGAGATTCAGCGCCTGCCGCTAAATTTCACCAAGTTCATGGATGGGCGAGAACTGCGAGGAGCGGTTCTCCGCGAACAATCTGGCAGTGGGACTCCATACGAGGTGGAGGTTTGGTATGATGGCGACGGCGAGCAGTACTTGAAGGGTGGCTGGTCACAGTTTGCAGAAGACCACGACATCCACCAAGGCTTCTTCATGGCCTTCGACTTCCACATCGGCACGTCGAAGTTTGACGTGAAGATCTATGACGGCACCCAGTGCCAGAAGAAGTATGAAGCTGAAGTCCACTTCCATTAGGATCTGCTTTTTATGTAATTTCGTTTGATAATGTCTTTGCTGCCATGTTATCTGTAATGAATATTCGTACTCTGTTTTGATACCATGAAAACAAGTCATTGTTCTGAGGTATGTTTTCCATATATCGGGTTCTTTGCGAACCAATTGATATGAATAATATCGGGTTCTTTTATGAACCAAGTTGTTTGAATATTTATCGGGTTGTGGACACAACCTTATAGTGAAAAAAGATCTCCAAGTCGCGATAAAAATTCCTTTCGTATGACCCGAGGG
Source organism: Dactylis glomerata (assembly GCA_007115705.1). NCBI lineage: Eukaryota > Viridiplantae > Streptophyta > Magnoliopsida > Poales > Poaceae > Dactylis > Dactylis glomerata. Next base: position 297,556 of record QXEO01001546.1, read on the forward strand.
TTGAAGCCCCCGAGCGGAGAAGTAAAAATATTTGTACAATTTTGTCGAGTTCAACCCAAAGAGCCTGACCTGTGGCCTCATGTTCTGGGTTCAGAAGGTTAACTCGAGTTTACTGATACCACTAGATTTACTTTACGCGTAAAAACGCCGTAGCTGCTCTGCATTCCATGGGTTGCTCTCGTATTTCCCTGTCTTCTTGTCTTGTAGTCGGTATGCTCCTCCTGGTATTACTTCTGCGATGTAAGGTCCTACCCAAGGGGACTCCAATTTGCCGTGGCTATCTTGCCTGAGTCGCAAAACTAGGTCTCCCACCACAAAGGATCGCGGACGAACTCGACTGCTGTGGTAGTTTCGTAGACTCCGTTGATACTGCGTCGCTCTTTCTAAGGCCTTATCTCTTGCTTCATCTAGTGCATCGACATCATTTTGCAATGCTTCTGTTGATGTTGTCTCGTCGTATGCCGTCACTCTTGGGGCCTCGTGTGTAACTTCGACTGGAAGCACGGCTTCTGCGCCATGGACCAGGAAGAAAGGAGTTTCTTGAGTTGCTGCGTTAGGCGTAGTTCTTAGGCTCCAAAGAATGGAGGGCAATTCTTCTACCCAAGCGCTCTTGGCTTTCTCGAGAGGTGCTAAGAGCCTCTTTTTATCCCACTGCATATTAGGCCATTGGCTTTTTCGACTTGCCCATTTGTCTTCGGGTGTGCCACAGATGCGAATTTGAGCTTGATCCCTAGTCCTTCGCAATAATTCTTGAATTCCTTTGAAGTGAAGTTTGTCCCGTTGTCTGTGATGATGCTATATGGTACACCAAAACGGAATACTATCGACTTGATGAAGCTGATTGCTGCTGTCGAATCTTGAGTTGTTACCGGGGCCGCTTCCACCCACTTGGTAAATTTATCAACTGCCACTAGCATGTAAACATGTCCTCATGGCCAGGATTTGTGCAACTTTCCCACCATATCGAGGCCCCATTGCACAAAGGGCCAGGACAATTGTATTGTTTGTAGCTCTGCTGCTGGTGCATGCGGTCTAGATGCAAATCTTTGACATGCTTCACACTTTCGAACTATATCTTTCGCGTCTTCGATGGCTGTTAGCCAATAGAATCCTGCTCGGAAAGCCTTTGCCGCTATTGCTCTTCTACTAGCATGATGGCCGCACACTCCACCGTGTATGTCTTTTAGTATTGTTTGTCCTTCCTAGGGCATTACACAACGTTGCAAAACGCCGGTAATACTCTTCTTGTATAATTTTCCCTGCAACACGACAAACGCTTTCGATCGTCGAGTTATCCTCTTGGCTTCCACTGCATCTTCTGGTAATTGTTTATTTATCATGTATGCAAGATATGGCTGCTGATGTCTACGCACTTCTATTCTTGTAGACACTTGTTGGGCCTCCAAGTGCAGAGGTTTGTAGAACAGCAGCAAGTTTCCCTTAAGTGGATCACCCAAGGTTTATCGAACTCAGGGAGGTTAGAGGTCAAAGCTATCCCTCTCAAGCAACCCTGCAATTACGATGCAGAAAGTCTCTTGTGTCCCCAACACACCCAATACACTTGTCAGATGTATAGGTGCACTAGTTCGGCGAAGAGATAGTGAAATACAAGTGGTATAGATGATTATAAGTAGCAAACGTGATGTGAAATAAATATCGCTGCGAGCAAACAAGTAACAAAATAGCAAGTAAACGGTGTGCAAAGCTTGGAAACAAGGCCTAGGGATCATACTTTCACTAGTGGACACACTCCCAACAATATAACATGAATGAACAAATAGATAACTTCTCTCCACTATGGTACTTTGAATTACTCTCCTATTGAATAACACTAATCATTGTGTAGTGGCTACAGAAGCACCCCTTAAAGTTCATCAAGTACTTGACAAACACCACTCATAGAGATATCCAAATCAAAGCACAACTCAAGATAGATATCATTGAAACTTAGACCAAGTACTAACACGGTGCACACACTGTCAACATTACACCATGAAAGGAGGAATAGATCACGGTGCACACACTGTCAACATTACACCATGAAAGGAGGAATAGATCACTTCAATACTATCATAGCAATAATTATTCTCATAATCCACAAGAGATCACAATCATAGCCTAAACCAAGTACCACCATGATGCATGCACTGTCACCGTTACACCATGGCAGGAGGAATAGATTACTTTAATAACACCACTAGAGTACACATAATATCTGAATAATAACATCTACTTGTTCAACATGATACAAAGCTCACAATCACATAAAGATCACATCATGGGAGAGAGAGGTGAACCACATAGCTACCGGTAGAGCCCTCAGCCCCGGGGATGAACTACTCCCTCCTCATCATAGGAGACAGCAAGGTTGATGGAGATGGCGGTGAGGTCGATGGAGACGGCGGAGACGGCGATGGAGACCGATGGAGATGGCTCCGGGGGCACTTCCCTGTCCCGGCAGGGTACCGGAACAGAGACTTCTGTCCCCCGAAATTCGTCAGCGATGGCGGCGGAGCTGCGGAACTCTTTCTGGAAAATTGCCGAATCCCCTAGGGTTTTCCGTCCCGAGGCTTTATATAGGCGAAGGGGCGATGTCAGAGGAGGACCCAGGCGTCCTCACACCAAGGTGGTGCGGGCCAGGCCCAGGCCGCGCCACCACTGTGTGTGGGGCCCTGGTGGCCCTTCTCCTTCTCTCCTTCGGATCTCTGGAAGCTTCCGGGTAAAATAAGACTTCAGGAACCTGTTTCGTCCAATTCCGAGAATATTTCCTGTGTATCACTCTGAAACACAAAAACAGTAGAAAACAGGGAACTGGCACTGTGGCATCTTGTCAATAGGTTAGTTCCGGAAATCGCATAAAAATGCCACGAAGTGTAACGAAACAGTAGGCAAATAGTGTAAAAACAAGCATGGAGCATCAAAAATTATAGATACGATGGAGACGTATCAGCATCCCCAAGCTTAACTCCTGCTTGTCCTCGAGTAGGTAAGTGATAACAAAAGAAATAATTTTTGAGGTGACATGCACCTACACAATCTTGATCATCTATGTAAGCATTTGTGAGCTGGGATCATAAGAACTTAAAACATGGGCATGAAAGATATAATCTTGATAGAAATGAACACAAACAAAAGATCATGAATAATGAAACAATGAAAGTCAAACGTGTGTTCAAATCATAAGGAAAAACATATAAATGGTTTTCAGCTTGTCCTTCAAAGAGAGCAAAACATAAATGCATAGGACACCTTCAAGTTTAAGAGGGTGACTTGATACAAATAATTTGAGAACAAGTGAAACCAACATCATGAATCAATCAATGAAAACTTTTGGACAATGCACATTATACTCAGAATGACAACTATGCTCTCTTAGACGGTGCATAAAGGCAGAAGTTGGTGACTCAACATAAAAGTAAGAGAAAGGCCCTTCGCAGAGGGAAGCAGTGATTAAACATGTGCTAGAGCTTTTCATTTGAAAAACAGAGAGATAAAAATTGGTTTTGAGAGGTGGTTGTCTTTGTCAACGACTGGCAATGGGGTTCTTACTATCTTCCATACAAAAATAAAGCAAGTTTTTGAGAGAGAGATTGGCACTTTTGTGCTCTTTTTTATAAAGCTTGGCACTCCTCCCCACCTTTTTTCCTTTCACAAACCATGGCTAACCGATTCCATCGGGTGCCCACCAACATTCACATTCCATGGAGGAGTGCCTTTTTTCTTTTCTTTTTTTCTTTTTTTTTCTTTTTGGAATAAGACAATATGGAAGATAGCAAATCCGACCACTACGTCCCCATGAGCTAAAAACAGTGGCACAAAACGAGAAGTAGTTGAAAGTTTTGAAAGGTAGCACATGAAAATTTACTTGGAATGGCTTACAAATACCATGCATAGGAGTTTATAGTGGACACAATGGCAAACTTGGTTTTTGGGAGTTGGATGCACGAGTAGAGCTCATACTCAGTACAAAATGAGGGCTAGCAAAAGACTGGGAGCGACCAACTAAGAGAGCAATAACGGCCATAATCATGCAAAGCGACAAAGCGACATTAAAAGAAGCATAAGATGGCATCAAAAGTCAAAAACTAAATGATCATGGAGGCTTATGGCGACTTTGTATGAGTCTAACATGTGTGAACATGCGCCAAGTCAACCCAAATAAAGCATCAAGGAGAAAACAAAAATAATGCTTCCAAACGATAAAAACAACGCATGATTTTTTCAAAGGCTCATTGAGCAATCTCAGTTATTTGAGACAAGTCATGCTACAGCAAAAACACTAAGCATACTATCAAAAAGACATCAAGCATGACATGAAAAAGCCTAAGCCGCAGTCTACACAAGCTCCTTCTTGTACCACTTTTTTGCATAAAGCTTTTTCTCTTTTCCAACACCATTTGAAATTTTGAGGAAACTCTTTTGAGGAAAACCAACATATACCAGAGGTACAAATAAAACTTGATGCAAAGATAAAACAAGATCTGAACGCAAATCAAGGCGAAAATCGAAAGCTAAACGCAGTAGCAGAAAAAGAGAACACTCATTGAAACGATAGGAGTGAAAACTAGAGTGTTCTTGGCAAATGAAAAGCGAGTTCATCTCCTCCAAAAGAAACATGATGTGATCTAACCATTTATTGCAGCAAACAAAAGAAAAGAAAATTGAAAACAAAAACAACTGACGCTCCAAGAAAAACGCATAGTGCATGAAGCAATAAAAATATAGTGTCTTGAAAGGTGACCTGATTTTTGCCAATGAAGAAGGGGTACCTCGGGGGCTTCCCCAAGCTTTGACGCTTGTACTTCTTGGATATTTCTTGGGGTGATGCATGGGCATCTCCAAGCTTGAGCTTTTGTCCATTCTTCAACTCATCTCATCATTCTCCAATCCCTACACTTGAAAACTTCCTTCATACAAAACTAAACACAAATCTATTAGCAACATTAGTGTAAGCATATCATATAATCAACCTCTTTTTGCTTCAGGTTTCAATCCAAAACCACCACATATTAAGCATATACTCAAAAGAAAGCGATAAAGCGGCAAACACAAATATTGGCAGAAATCTGTCAAAACAGAACAGCTGACAAAGGTCTAATTTTTGAGGGGTTTTCTGTTGCTCAAATCAAATAGTTTTCGACTAATGAAAGTTTGGATATAACCTGGGGCATATGCACAAGAAATCGCAGGTCCAAAAGATATACAGATAATTTATACGAATTTTTACGGTGCAGCACTAAAAACAGTTTCAGGACAGCAACATCCCTAAATCTTTACCTCACTCAAATTAGAGGCTTCTCTTGGCACAACAATGAAATAAAAAGGATAAGGAGCGGTCATTACAGTAGTAATGACTTCCAAGACTCAAATAAAAGAAAAAGTACTGAAAATAAAACAATGGGTTATCTCCCAAGAGTGCATTTCTTTAACGCCTTTGAGCTAGGCGCGGTAATTTGCAAAGATGCTCATGTGGGCGCCATATAAGAGCTTGAGGCAAAGGCGCCATATAGGAACTTAAAGCAATAGAGAGCATCAAAAAGCAAATGTGAAAGACATTTAAATCTAAACCACTTCCTATGCATAGGAATCTTGTAAGAAAATAAATCAACGAGGCACATAGTAGCAAGCATGGATAGATAAAACAAGTGCCACTTCAAGACTTGCAACATAAAGAGGGGAAACTTAATATTGTTGAGATCCATCAAACCATGTTTCCCTCTCTCATAATAACTTTTAGTAGCATCATGAATATAACTAACAATATAACTATCACATAAAGCATCTCTATCATGAGCCACATGCATAAAAGAATTAATACTCACCACAGGAACAATAGCAGTAGGAGCAAATTCAATGGAATACTTATTCTCATCACCATAATCATCATAAATAGGAGGCATATTATAATCATAACTAATTTTATCCTCAATAGTAGGTGAACTGAAAATATTATACTCATCATCATAGCCATCATAAACTAGAGGTTTAGTATCATCACAAGCTAAAGAACAGCTATTTTGCAAAGCATATTCTTCAAACATATCATCATAAGAAGGAACATCACATATGGGAGATAAAATATCATCAGAGCAAACTTTCTCCACTAAAGCTGGGGAACTAAAAATATCATGCTTAACAAAACCAGCTTCCCCAAGCTTAGACTTTTCTATAGCATTAGTAATAACAGTGTTCGAAACATTCATACTAACAACACTATTAGCATGCAAATTAAGCTCCAAAGGTTTTTCAATTTTCTCTTCAAACACTTCATATCTAAACTCAGGAAAAACACTAAAGAACTCTTTATTTTCCATTAAGCCTAACTAGTAAAAATAAAAACAAGAAACAAAAAGATGTAATTGCATAATCTAAAGGAAATAACTTCGAGCACTCACCAGCAACTAAAAGACTTAGTAACCAAAGAATGTGAGTACCTTTTACCTTACCTCCCCGGCAACGGCGCCAGAAAAGAGCTTGATGTCTACGCACTTCTATTCTTGTAGACACTTATTGGGCCTCCAAGTGCAGAGGTTTGTAGAACAGCAGCAAGTTTCCCTTAAGTGGATCACCCAAGGTTTATCGAACTCAGGGAGGTTAGAGGTCAAAGCTATCCCTCTCAAGCAACCCTGCAATTACGATACAGAAAGTCTTTTGTGTCCCCAACACACCCAATACACTTGTCAGATGTATAGGTGCACTAGTTCGGCGAAGAGATAGTGAAATACAAGTGGTATAGATGATTATAAGTAGCAAACGTGATGTGAAATAAATATCGCTGCGAGCAAACAAGTAACAAAATAGCAAGTAAACGGTGTGCAAAGCTTGGAAACAAGGCCTAGGGATCATACTTTCACTAGTGGACACACTCCCAACAATATAACATGAATGAACAAATAGATAACTTCTCTCCACTATGGTACTCTGAATTACTCTCCTATTGAATAACACTAATCATTGTGTAGTCGCTACAGAAGCACCCCTTAAAGTTCATCAAGTACTTGACAAACACAGCTCATAGAGATATCCAAATCAAAGCACAAGTCAAGATAGATATCATTGCAACTTAGACCAAGTACTAACACGGTGCACACACTGTCAACATTACACCATGAAAGGAGGAATAGATCACTTCAATACTATCATAGCAATAATTATTCTCATAATCCACAAGAGATCACAATCATAGCCTAAACCAAGTACCACCATGATGCACGCACTGTCACCGTTACACCATGGCAGGAGGAATAGATTACTTTAATAACACCACTAGAGTACACATAATATCTGAATAATAACATCTACTTGTTCAACATGATACAAAGCTCGCGATCACATAAAGATCACATCATGGGAGAGAGAGGTGAACCACATAGCTACCGGTAGAGCCCTCAGCCCCGGGGATGAACTACTCCCTCCTCATCATAGGAGACAGCAAGGTTGATGGAGATGGCGGTGAGGTCGATGGAGACGGCGGAGACGGCGATGGAGACCGATGGAGATGGCTCCGGGGCCAATTCCCCATCCCGGCAGGGTGCCAGAACAGAGACTTCTGTCCCCCGAAATTCATTGGCGATGGTGGCGGAGCTGTGGAACTCTTTCTGGAAAATTGCTGAATCCCCTAGGGTTTTCCGTCCCGAGGCTTTATATAGGCGAAGGGGCGATGTCAGAGGAGGACCCAGGCGTCCTCACACTAGGGTGGCGCAGGCCAGGCCCTGGCCGCGCCACCACTATGTGTGGGGCCCTGGTGGCCCTTCTCCTTCTCTCCTTCGGATCTCTGGAAGCTTCCGGGTAAAATAAGACTTCAGGAACTTGTTTCGTCCAATTCCGAGAATATTTCCTGTGTATCACTCTGAAACACAAAAATAGTAGAAAACAGGGAACTGGCACTGTGGCATCTTGTCAATAGGTTAGTTCCGGAAATCGCATAAAAATGCCACGAAGTGTAACGGAACAGTAGGCAAATAGTGTAAAAACAAGCATGGAGCATCAAAAATTATAGATACGTTGGAGACGTATCAGCTGCATCCAGGTTTCTTCTATCATCATGACCTCCTTTGGCTCCGACGTAGCCCCCGAGTCTGCTGCAGTAGTCGAGCCTTTTCCACTTTTTATTGATCTTTCTACTATTTCTTCCCAAAATACTCCGGACGGCACGGGTAAGCACTGTGACCCGATATTTGCTAAATTGTCGGCTTCTTCATTACTATTCCTGCTTATATGCGAGACTTCGCATCCATCGAATATTCCTTCGAGATAATGATATAAATTCTTGGAGGCCATCATGTTGTCGTTGATTGTGTCACATCTGTTCATAACTTGCTGGACAACGAGGTTAGAATCTCCAAATATTTTTAGGCGAGTTGCTCCACATGCTTTAGCCATCTTCATTCCGTGCAACAAAGCCTCGTATTCTGCTTTGTTATTAGAAGCCCGTGGAAAGCTCATCCTTAAGACATACTTCAATTTGTTGCCGTGGGGCGATATCAAGACCACTCCTGCGCCTGCGCCTTGGAGTCTTTTAGAACCGTTGAAATACATTGTCCAAACACTGGATAAGTCTGGTGGTCCCGTACTTTGCAGCTCCAGCCACTCTGTCATAAAATCTGGCAAGACTTGCGACTTAATCGCCTTCCTCTTTTCGTACGTGATGTCCATGGGAGATAGCTCGATTCCCCACAAAGAGACACGTCCTGTTGCTGAAGGATTGTTCAATATATTTGACAGTGGCGCTTCATTGACCACTATAATTGGGTGCACCGCAAAGTATTGTCACAGTTTTCGTGCAGTTGTGAAAACACTATACGCGAGTTTCTGATAATGCGGGTACCTCTGTTTTGTCGGAGATAATACTTCACTGATGAAATATACCGGCCTCTGGATGCCGTGGGCTTTTCCTTCTTCACTTCTTTCGACTACTAATACTGTGCTTACCACCTGGTGGGTTGCGGCGATGTAGAGTAGTAGTGATTCTTTTTCTTTTGGTGCGACCAGCACTGGCGGCGTGGAAAGCACTTTTTTCAACTGTGCAAAAGCTGCATCTGCTTCTTCTGTCCATTCAAATTTATCATCTGATTTCTTCATAAGTGCATAGAAAGGAAGCGCCTTTTCTCCCAATCGAGCAACGAAGCGACTTAATGCCGCAACGCGTCCTGCGAGTTTCTGTACGTTGTGCAACCAAAGAGGCCAAAGGAACATTATTAGGATCAACATGAGTCCTATCATTAGCAAGCATAGCCATAATGGTATCAATCTTATCATTCAAGGAAGAGGTTGCAAGCTAAGGTTTCCAAAGCTGAAACCGATATTTCTTTATTGTCTAATGTGCAATCTTCTTTGGTTAATAGAATGTCCGCTAAACCTGATCCTTTTGCTACCGCTAATGCTATCCAAGTTGGAATTGATGAAAATATTAGACTGTTAGCGGAATTGCATGCCAGGTGGGAAAGAGAAGATGAGATGGCTAGAGAGATGAAGGTATGTACCATTACTACCTCTAAGGATGTTGCTCCTAATGCTAGCAATCCTCTTACTTTGATTGGTGTAGAGAAAACTCCCACTCCTTGTGTTAAAAAGCCTAAAACTGCCAAAACTTTTTCTCAAAAGAGTGCTGAAATTTTTCGGAGTGTGGGAGATGATAGCTCTATTTCTTTTAATGATTTTGATGTTGATGGCTGCAATATATCTGAAGTTATTTTGTTCTTGCAAAAGCTTGCTTTGACTCCCAATGCTAGTTCTTTAAATATTGCTTTTACTAAGCATATTACCAATGCTCTCATAAATATTAGGGATGAAAAGCTGAAGCAAAAAGCCTCTGTTCCCAAGAAGTTAGAAGATGGTTGGGAACCCATCATTGATATGAATGTTAATGGTTATGATTGCCATGCTTTATGTGATCTAGGTGCTAGTTCTTTCATGCCTAGAAAAATTTATGACATGCTTGATTTACCACCGCTTGAAAAGTGCTATTTTGATGTTCCTATTGCTGATGTTGCTAAGAAGAAACCTTTGGGAAGGATTAATGATGTTCTTATTGTGGTTAACAATAACCTTGTTCCCGTTGATTTTCTTGTTATGGACGTTGAATGCCATGCTTCATGTCCTATTATTTTGGGAAGACCCTTTCTTCGAACTGTAGGTGCCATCATTGATATGAGGGAAGGCACTATCAAATATCAATTCCCACTAAAGAAAGGTATGGAACACTTCCCTAGGAAAAGAAAGAAATTACTTTTTGACTCTATTCTTAGAGCAAATTATGATCTTGATGCTTCATCACTTGATATTACTTGATTCACAATTTTCTGCGCCTAGCTCAAAGGCGTTAAAGAAAAGCACTCTTGGGAGATAACCCAATGTTTCTTTTCAGTACTTTTTCTTTTTGAGTCTTGGAAGTCATTACTACTGTAATGACCGCTCCTTATCTTGTTTATTTCGTTTTTGTGCCAAGAGAAGCCTCTAATTTGAGTGAGGTAAGATTTGGGGATGTTGCTGTCCTGAAACTATTTTCGGTGCTGCACCGTAAAAATTTGTGAAAATTCTCTGTTTATCTTTTGGACCTGCGATTTCTTGTGCATATGCCCCAGATTATATCCAAAATTTTGTTAGTTGAACACTTTTTGATTTGAGCAACAGAAAATCCCTCAAAAATTCGACCTTTGTCAGCTGTTCAGTTTTGACAGATTTCTGCCAATATTTGTGTTTGCCACTTTATCGCTTTCTTTTGAGTTCTTTTGATCATGGAACTTTTGGGGAAGTTGCTACAGTAGTATTTGCTATATATGTGGTGGTTTTGAGTTGAAACCTGAAGCAAATAGAGGATTGATTATATGTTATGCTTACACTAATGTTGCTAATAGATTTGTGTTTAGTTTTGTATGAAGGAAGTTTTCAAGTGTAGGGATTGGAGAATGATGAGATGAGTTGAAGAATGGACAAAAGCTCAAGCTTGGGGATGCCCATGCATCACCCCAAGAAATATCCAAGAAGTACAAGCATCAAAGCTTGGGGATGCCCCCGAGGCACCCCTTCTTCATCGGCAAAATCAGGTCACCTTTCAAAACACTATATTTTTATTGCGTCATGCACTATGTGTTTTTCTTGGAGCGTCAGTTGTTTTAGTTTTCTTAGTTGGTTTAGTTTGTTTTTTTTCTGCAATAAATGGTTGGACCCCAACAAATTTCCTTTGGAGGAGATGTACTCGTTTTCATTTGCAAAGAACGCTCAGTTTTTCACTCTTATCGTTCATCGAGCGTTCTTCTTTTTCTGCTACTGCTTTTGGTTTTCGTTTTCGCCTTGATTTGCGTTCATATCTTGTCATATCTTTTCATCAAGGTGTATTTTTTGCCTCTGATCTTTATTGGTTTTCATCAAAAGAGGTGTTTATAAAAATTTCAAATGGTGTTGGAAAAGAGAAAAAGCTTTGTGCAAAATAGTGGTACAAGAAGGAGCTTGTGTAGACTGCGGCTTAGGCTTTTTCATGTCATGCTTGATGTCTTTTTGATAGTATGCTTAGTGGTTTTGCTGTAGCATAACTTGTCTCAAATAACTGAGATTGCTTAATGAGCCTTTGAAAAAAATCATGTGTTGTTTTTATTGTATGGAAGCATTATTTTGGTTTTCTCCTTGATGCTTTATTTGGGTTGACTTGGCGCATGCTCACACATGTTAGACTCTTACAAAGTCGCCAATAGCCTTCATGATCATTTAGTTTTTGACTTTTGATGCCATCGTTGTCGTCGTGGTGAAACAACATATGCCATAGGATGGCTTAAATGGGGGCCGAACTAGATGCTGGAGGATTCGGGAGAGGGGAACGGGCTAAAGAGCACGACAGAAAGGAACACAGATCTACCCAGGTTCGGGGCTCTCGTAAGGAGATAACACCCCTTCTCCTGCTCTACTGATTGTATATTTGGGTCGATGTAGTACACAACAATGGTGCTTCCAAGCTCTCTGCTAGAGAAGGAAGATGAACTGCTAAGTGTAGGAACACAGAGTGACCAACCCTTTACTAGGGCTCCCTATGCCACCTTATATAGTGGTAGCTAGGGTTACAACGGTCATAAGAGACCACAAGACACGGGCTACACTCCAAATAGGACTTGCTGACGAAGGCACCGACCCTTGACTTCCTCCCTGATTGCTCTCGATGGGACTTCATATCCCTGTACCTTGTACCTCTTGAACTGTGGCCTTACCTCTGTGCGGTGAGCTCGTACTTGTGCACAGTGAGGGTAGGTAACCTCCACTGTGCACCCTACCATCTTACTCTGCTACCATGCTTGGATGTTTTCTTCCTTGATTGTAGGGATGTGACACCTTGGTTGACTTAAGTATCCCGGATATGACCGTTGGCCATACCCAGGACATATATGCCGGACCAACGACCTACGAGGGTCGGGTAATCCGGCCTCCCCTGCTCCTGCACAACGCACCAAATGGTTAGGCCGGCATATCTAAGTATGCCGGCACACATATACCAGTATTCCGGCTATACCGGCATATCCAAGTATTAGCCGGGATACACACATATGCCGGCCTGGCCGATGCTCTTATATTCCAGCCAGGCCCTTTCTTGATAACCCGGCATAAGTCAACCATAGACTTTGTGTCTTTCTAGTCTCTTGACCCTACCGGGGGTTATCCCCCCGACACTAGTCCCCGAAGCTGCCGAGGTTCCCCAGTCATAGCTGTGGAGCCTCGACAGGTTCAACATACCTTTCTTCATTATGTCCCGATGATCAGATTATATCCCGGCCTCTGTTCCTGTTCCAAAACTTATTCCGGCCGGTCCCGAGGGTATTCCGGACGGAACATATAAATCGGGCAGTTAATCCGACATATAGACGAGTCTTCCTCGAGAAGCCATGCCTGACAGCTTTGCATCGAAACTTGTAACTGTCCTGCCACCTCGAACGGTCACCCACGATGTGACGGTTCTCAGTGCAGTTACTCCTCGCCATCATTGCGTCATGGCACGGTTACCGGAACCGCCGCCCCACTCTGTGCCGCCACGTGGCGACTCTCTGCAGGAACGGTCGGGGGAGTGGAACACTACCCACGATCCCCACGACCCTGCCTCTTCGGTATAAATATGGGGTGGGGGTAAACTTGCTCTTTTTACCCCCGCCACAGTGCCTTCTTCCTCTTCTGCTCTCCTGCCCCTTGCGCTTCGCCGCCGGACCGAGGGACAGAGAAGGAGCGCCGCCGACGACCCGCTCTACTCCGGCGCCGACGCCCGACGACGCACGGCATCACCATTGACGACGCCGCCGCCGCCTCTTCTCTCTGCAGCATTGCAGGGAGATTGGATCTTCTTCTGTACGCTCGCCGTCGTCGTTCTTTCGCCGTCGGCCAAACTCCGGTGAGTTCCTCTCTCCCTCTGTTCTTCCTCTTTGATGCTTCTTCATAGCTTCGCATTGGTAGCCATATCCGCATAGATCTAGTGCAGTTCCTCTCTGGATTCGACTAGCATTGCTAACAGCGCTCACAGGTGTTCTTTCTTAGAATTTTTACCCTTATTTGTTTCCTGTTTTAACTGGCTCGGTAGATCTTTGATTTCTGCTAACCTTGGGGAGAGTGGTATGCCGGAGAGACTAACCTCCCTCTTTTCTCCGGCCTTGATAGGAATAACATCACGGGACTCCGGCTCTCACGCCTTGTCCCGGCCACTAAGATGGCATCTTCAAGCATGACGGGCACCTCGGCCTCTGAGGAAGATACCTCGGCCCGAGCCCAAGGACGCTCCGGCTGGGAGGGGTCGGAGGTTACTCTGGCCGAGATATCCTGGGTCACCTCCACCAGGAGAGTCCCGGAGGGCGTAGCATGCCGGCTACCAGTTCGAACCTGGCGAACACGTCGTCTTCATCACCCACTTCGAGCGTGGCTTCGGCCTGCCGGCATCGGACTTCTTCCGGGACTTCCTCAACACCTACGACCTACAACCTCATCATATCCCGGCCAATGCCGTGATGATCCTCTCCGCCTTCGCTGCTTTTTGCGAGGGCTATGCCGGCATAGAGCCCCTTACTCAAGGCTGGGTGAAGTACTTCCAACTGCGGAAGCAAGTCGTCCAAGAGCCGCCCCGGAGCAAGGACGACCCGCCGGAGACGGCCCAGGAAAAGAAGGACCGCCCCATGACCCTCTGCGGCGCGGCCACCATCATGTCCCGAAAGGGCTCGGACTTCCCCAAGGTGGAGCTCCTGGAATCTTGCAAGAAGTGGCAGAAAAGCTTCTTCTACGTCAAGAACACCACCGACGAGGATCTGCTCAACCTGCCGCCATTTGTGGACGAGCCACCCTTGGCTATGACGAACTGGACCTACAACCCGAAGAACTCGGTGATGCCGGTGAATGCGCTTCACCGGGTTAAGGGCGAGCTCCGGGATGCCGGTCTTACTCCTCAGGACCTGGTGGCCTGCTATATAAGCCGGCGCGTCTCCCCTCTGCAGCGCCGGTCGCACAAGATCTGCCAGATGAGCGGGCCAATGGACCCCACCCGGCACTCCACACACGAGCTGACTCCGGCCGACATTCTGCGCCGGATTAAGGATGTCTGCAAGTCCTCTCAGGCCATTTTTGCCTGGGGGCTAGAACCATACAGCCGGGATAGGCCCGCCCCAACGGTAAACCATCTTATCTGATACATAAAGTCCATGTCCGGCACATAGATACTTAAGCCGACACATGTCTGTTTGCCGACACATATCATATTGATCCGACATACCTCTTCCACCGGCATATTTCCTTGTCTGAATACTTGACTTTGCTGTTTATACAGAAATTCAGCTTCCAAGCCATGGAGAACTCCCGGATCAAGATCGCGGCGGACCGCACTGTTGCGGATGTTGAAGATCCGGATCATTGGGATAAGCTTCCCAGGAGCACCCGTGCTGCAGCTGCCATGCGTAAGGGCTCTTCATCTCGGCATTATACTCAAGACCGGAGTGAGATTGATTCTGACGAGGAGATCCTGCTGTACTATGACCCGATGCCACTTGCATATGCCTTTCCAGAAACACCTATTGCTTACGAGTTTCCAATGCCGTCCTCAGCTATCCCGGACGATATGGTTATCGACGCCGCCCCTCTGAACCAGGGACCTCCTTCCACCGGCGGACGTGCCGGCCGGAAGCGAGGGGTGAAGCCCCAGCCCGACACACCTCAGAAGTCGAAGAGGCAGAAGGTCGGCGTGCCCATACTGAAGAAATCGAGACCTGTCGCCGCGGGGTAAGTTCCTTCTGCTTGTTTCATTTCTGACATATCTCTTGCTTGCATTATTGACTTGGCGTTTTTTTCTCTTTTAGAGCTCCTCTTGCGCCGGAACAAGCTTCTGGCTCGAGTGGCGACCCGAAAGTTACCAAGCCCGCGGCCACCGCTACCTCCGACATACCCTCTGCTAGCCACACGACCTCCCCGGCGCCGGCATCTTCGCCTGCCCCCGACAAGACCTCCTCCCCGACGAAGGACGTTCCTCCGCCGGAACAAGACACCTCTGCCCCCGATGTCCACATGGACTCGGGGGCTCAACAGGAACCTCCGGCTCCTGATGTCCACATGGACACAGGAGCCCACCAAGAAGCCCCAGACTCCGGCGCGCCCACCAGCGATGCCGGCACAACTGACGACGCCGGCGCAAGCGACAAGAGCGCCGGCATAGATTTTAAAGGAAAGGGCCCTGCTGTGCCGGAAGTCCGGACTATTCCGGAACCTGCCCCAGCTGGCCAAGCTTCACCGGCCGCGCCGGAACAGCCTGCACCCGAGACTCCATCCTCTGAGAAGACTCCTGCGCCGACCAAGGCCACTGCCTCGGCCAAAGCCACTGCCCCGGCCAAGACCACCGCCCAGGCCAAGTCCGGCACTCTCAAGTTCCAGCCTAGCAAGTCCGGCACGCCTTCCGCCGCCACTGTTCCTCCTAAAGCAGCGTCCCGGACCAGCTCTGCTCTGGCCCTGCATCTTGGCAGGGCAGCAACCCGTCCTGGTTACCGGGCCAGCTTCTTCGACACACCAGAACTCGAGGGCATCGTCCCTCTTCTGACGAAAAGTGACCAGAGCCTCGGCTCTCTTAAGGAGCGCTGCGAGAAATGGAATGACGCCGACTCCCTGGACACAGCTGAATCCAAGAAGAAGAAACAGGCCGAAGCTTCGGCCACCGGCAACCCAGCTGATATCCTGGCCGCAAAGCCCATTCCTATTGCCTGCGAACTTCTCAGTCTTCAGCAACGACTTCATTGCCTGGCCGATGCCACCAACGTAAGTCCTTTACATATAGATATCCCCAGTCCCCGAAAATGTCGGCTGTCCGGGATACGGACATCCGGGATTTTCCAAGACCTTTTGCACTTAGCTGCTTTTGCAATTAACTTTCCGACATATGAGCTCGATTCGAGCTTCAAATCCTAGTCACCGAGAGCCGGGATAGGTGCGCAGCACCTGTGCCGGGTCTCTACAATTTCACATCTCAATTATTTTTCAAATCCTCTTGACCGAGATATAAGCTCGATTCGAGCTTCAAATCCTAGTCACCGAGAGCCGGGATAGGTGCGCAGCACCTGTGCCGGATCTCCTATAGCATAAATAGTTCATATAATCTTCAACTGTACTGGCATGCTTTAGTTATCTCATATCCCTTCAAATCCTAATACTTTTGCAGCGCATGAATAACGCCCGTGCCGACATGTTCCATGACTTGGTGTGCGAGCATCGGAAGCTTTCCGACGCACACAGCAAGCTCCAGCTGGAACTGTCCCAGAAAGGTAATTTCAGCCGACATACCTTGCCCTTCTTAATAGTCCTCTGGCCGGCACATCTTAATATGCCGACACCTAATCTTTGTCTGACATTTGGCAGCTGGTGCCGAAGCCCAAGTCACCGAGCTTGCCAAGAGAGTGAAGGAGCTTACTGGTATGCCGGATCCTCTTAACCTTGAACTAATCCTTCTGTACTTCAAATCCTTTAATCTTTTCACTGTTTTCTTTCTTCAAATCCTTGTTTTGACTTCAAATCTTTTCAGACGAGAAAGCTGCACTGGAGGCACGCCACTAGGACTGTGTGTCCTCAGTGGATGTAGCCAAGCAACTGGACGACCGGGATGCCGGTCACAAGGCCGAGGTTGAGCAGCTGAAGGGCCGGATCACCGAGCTTCTGGACGAAAAGGAACAGAGGGAGGGCCTACTGAAGAAAACCCAGTCCCTGCTTGTCACCTCCGAGACTGATGCCTCCGACGCCCACGCTGAACTGGATAGCCTGAAGGAGCAGGCCACCAAATGGGAGGTTACAGTTGCACAGCTGAATGCCGACCTTGCCAGTAAGCTTCTAATCCTTTCCCTTTATCCTTCCCGACATGGTGTAATTCTCTCCGGCATAGCATCTATGCCGACATATTCTCCTTTTGCTAACATTGTTTCTATTCCTCAGACATGTTTCCCGCTTCCGTCGAAGATGTTGAGAGGGCTTTGCAGTTGGACCGAGAAAGCCGGGGTGTTCCGGTTGACTCGCCCAACTGGGACATGTCGGAGCAGCTGCTGGCTCTGCAGTCCCGGAAAAACGCCATGACGCTCTACACCGAAGAACTCTTATATGGCGCCCAGGAGGCATTCTCTGCCCTCTGGCCGGGACAAAGGACTCCCACTGATCCCGTCGACCTCGGCAACGATCTGCAGCTGGCCAAGGTTCGCCTCCGGGAGTGGCGAGATTCCGGCGCGAGGGTTGGAGCTGACGAAGCTCTCAGCTACTTCTTGTCCTGGTATGAAAAGGCTGACTTGGAGACTTTGCGCACTGTGCGCGAAGGATCCATCTGGACCACGGATCCGGAACACATCCGGCGCCGACGGGAGCTGGCCCACAGCTATGTGGACTATGCCGACACCAACGCCTTCGTTCGGGATATCCGTGAGCCGGAGAAGAAGGACGATGCCGGGACATCCGCCGCTGCTGAGGGCTCCGACTCCAGCCAGGATGAAGATGAAGCTGAAGAGGCCGACACTGATGTCCCGGAACAGGCATCTGCCCCGGGCGGAGGTGATGGCTCCATTCCATCTGCTGGGTCCGGCACTCCTGAAGCCGACATCTCCACCGCCACTGCTCCACCAGCCGGCGCCTCTGCTTCTGCCCCTGGTCCTTGACTTTGCAGCATAAAAACTTTAAGTTTTATCAGATCCCCGGTATGCCGGGTGCAGATGTAATATACACGCTTAATTTCCTTTGGTTTGCTACCTGAACAAGTTTTATCCTGGTTTGCTTGTTACTAATGCCGGATCATCTTTTGGCTAAGTCACCGAGTTGTTTTCCTGTTTCCTCAATTTCACAACCTTGGCTACTTGTCTACCTCAATTGGCTTTCGACGTATGAGTCTCAAGGTTGCTTCCTCGAACATACAGTACTTTAACTTTGAGACTTAGACTTCAAATCATCCGACACTTTAAATTTTAACTTTAGCTTTAACGAAAATGCCGGTTCGCTTGCTTTGTATTTCCTTAGCCGTTTTCCATGTGTAGACAATCTCCGGCATCTACTCTTGCTAGCCATGAAGCCGGGTTTCGGACAGCAGCTGAGTCGAAGAGTGGCCTTTGGTGCCGACACATTACTAGGCCGACATAGGAAACATTCAAATAAAGCCAGCCGGCATATAATAAAGAACTGTAAATAAACAACAAATATACCTCGGAGCTAGTTACCCGGCTTCCTCGGGATGCCGGCATTTCATTCATTAGTCTTGTGCCGGCACAACACGCCGGCATACAAAGGAAAATATGGAAATACATACATTGTGTTGCTCAGGAGTAAAAGGGGCGCAGTAGAGCTATGTTCCATGGCCTCTTGGTTTCTTCTCCGGACCTGTCCGCCTTATTATTCTTGGGGTCCTGCGCATCTATAAGATAATAGGCATCATTGTGCAGAGCTCTGCTCACAATGAATGGCCCCTCCCATGGAGGAGTTAACTTATGTCGGCCTTCTGTTCCTTGCTTTAGCCGGAGTACTAGATCTCCCTCTTGAAATCTCCTTGGATTTACCTTCTGCGCATGATAGCGTCTGAGGTTCTGCTGATACACTGTTGTTCTTGACAGAGTTATTTCCCTTGCTTCCTCTAGCAGATCAACATCATTTTCTCTGGCTTCTTTAGCCTCTTCCTCAGTATATATCACTATTCTTGGTGCATCATGTATTACATCTGTTGGAAGCACAGCTTCTGCTCCATACACCAGGAAAAATGGTGTGTAGCCTGTTGATCTATTCGGAGTTGTTCTTAAACTCCACAGCACTGCTGGCAGCTCATCTAGCCAACATCCCGGAGTTTTCTCCAGGGGCTCTATCAGCCGGGGTTTTATGCCGGATAATACTAGCCCATTCGATCTCTCTACTTGGTCATTGGCACAAGGGTGGGCAACCGACGCAACGTCCAGCCGGATTCCCACTTCCTCACAAAATCTGGCAAATGGCCCTTGGGCAAAGTTTGACCCATTGTCAGTGATGATGCTATGAGGAACATCATATCTCAAGATTATATCCTTTAAGAATTTCACTGCTGTGTGACCATCACACTTGCTTATGGGCTTCACTTCAATCCACTTGGTGAACTTGTCCACCATGACCAGGATATGGGTCATCTTCCCTCTGGCCGGCTTAAAAGCCCCGACCATATCCAGGCCCCAAACAGCAAAGGGCCAGGTTATTGGGATAGTTTTCAGGGCAGATGCCGGCTAATGAATCTGGTGGGCATATCTTTGACACCCATTACATTTCCGGACCAAGTTTTCTGCCTCTTGCAGTGCCGTTGGCCAATAGAAGCCATGCCGGAATACCTTTGCCACCAATGCCCTGGACGAAGCATGGTGACCACACTCCCCCTGGTGAATTTCCCGGAGCATCTCCAGACCCTCCGCAGATTCGACACATCTCTGCAATACTCCGGTGGTACTTCTCTTGTATATTTCTTTGTTGATGATGGTATACGCTTTGGATCTCCTTATAACCCGGCGGGCCTCGGTTTCATCCGCCGGCACTTGACCATCCACCATGAAGTTCATGATAGGACGTGCCCATGAGGGCACTTCCCTGACAGTGAACACTGCCTGATCTATTTCCATCATTTCGACCGACACATAATCGATCTCCATGGGCTGCGAAGTCCCCGGGACTGAAGAATCAGTCCCCGGGTATACCGGCACAACCTCTTGGCACATTTTACCCTTGCCTTTAGTTTTGCTCCGGAATACTGTACTAACAGCATATGCCGGCCCAGTCCCCGGGACTGAGGAAACAGTCCCCGGGTTATCCGTCCTGGCTCCGGCATCTATCTCCATTGGAACTGCTTCGTCTGGACCTGGCGGGACATAAATGGAGGATGACTCCGGCGAGGGTTTGATCGATGGCTTCCTCAGATGCTCCAGCGAAATGCCGGGCGGGATTGAATCTCGGGAAGACCCCAGCTTGGATAATGCATCGGCTGCATCGTTCTGAGCCCGGAGAACGTGCCGGAACTCACAACCTTCAAAGTAACCACTTAACTGCTGCACCAGGAAACGGTATGATGCCATGTTAGCATCATGCGCATCCCATATGCCGGAACACTGCTGAATAACTAAGTCAGAATCACCGAAGCACATAATCCGGCGAATTCCTATGTCCTTAGACACCTTCAGGCCATGCACAAGTGCCTCATATTCCGCCACATTATTTGATGCTGCAAAGTGAATCTGCAGGACGTATCTCAGCTGGTCATTCTTTGGTGAACTGAGAACTATGCCGGCACCCAAGCCATGGATTGTCTTGGACCCATCGAAATGCATCCTCCAATAATTTGCATCTGGCAATGGTGGCTCATACTGTATCTCGGCCCAGTCAATAAAGAAATCAGCCAAGACCTGGGACTTGATTGTATCCCTCTTGTCGTACTGCGGTGTATATGGTGAAAGCTCTATTGCCCATTTTGCTATCCGGCCGCTGGCATCTTTGTTGCTTATAATTTCCGAGATAGGGGCCTCGGCCACTACCCGGATTGGATGCTCTTGGAAGTAATGCTTGAGCTTCTTGGCCGCCATATAGACACCATAGGTCATTCCTTCTCTTGTTCCGGTTATCAGAGCGATAGTATTGCCCTGATCTCCCGGCATTGCTGGTGTTCCCCTGGGTTTGCCCCTGTCCTTGTGAATCGAGACTGGGCTGCATGGGATCTCCCAGAGCATAACTATCAGCAATCTTGATTGTTTCGGCCAGCGTGGCCGGCATTTGCCTCTGAAGCTTTTGCCACAGCATGGTGCCATGCCGGCACCCATGAGCGAACCACATGATGGCCTGCTGCTCATTGATTCCTTTGCAGGAATTGCGCAACGTGCACCACCTGGTCAGATAGTCACGGTCAGTCTCATTCACTCCTTGCCGGCAGTTAGCCAGCTGCTGCGGACGGTTGGGCCTCTTGTATGTACTGGTAAAGTTCGACACAAACTGCTCTTCGAAATCAATCCAGCCGTTGATACTCCCGGCCGGCAAATTATTCAGCCATATCCTGGCTGGACCTTCCAACATCTGCGGCACATATCGTACCGCCCATCTGAGGTTTCCTCCGGCGATGTTCACCGCTGTGGAGTAATCCTCCAACCAATCTTCCGGCTTCGTACTGCCATTATATGTCCTCGCGCCACGCGCGAGCTGGAAGAAGTAAGGCACCGGCTCCCCCATAATCCGGGGTCCGAAACACATAGGGCCCGGAGCTCCTTGTCTCTCCACCAACTCTGATTGGTGGATCTTGTCCAGCTTGAAACGTGCATCATTGGCTTCCAAGGACCGAGGTCCAAGCCGGGATGCTATTGGGCCTACGATCATCTGCTGCTGCTGCTCCGGCTGGCACTGATCAGCTTGCTGACCGGGCTGATCTTGCTGCCGATATCCCGCCCTGGCTAGGGCGGAATTCCCATCATCTTCCCGATATCTCGGCTGAGCTGCACCCTGCTGCTGCGCTGTACCTCCGGCGCCCTGTTGCTGACGCCAGGCTGCACTGTTACTCCGGCCACCACCGGCCGCGCCTGCTTCATGCCCGGCCGGCACACTCTGGCCGGGCTTCTTGCTGCCGACATACTTGTCAGCTTGGCCGACATTCTTCTGCACCATCGCCTGCTTTCCGGCGACAGCCGGATCGTACACCTGGATCTGCTTGTCCCGGCGGCCAGAGGTCACACTTCCGGCACGCCGGGCGCTGGGATGCGGGGACGAGGCTTGGCCCCTCGACCTCGCGCCGGCACCTCCCGCTGACACAATGTACTGAGACGCCCCGGCACCCGGGTTTGCCTTCTTAAAGGCCTCCTGCTGCTTTGTAGCTTCAGACAAAAGTTGGTTAAGCCGGGCTTGCTGCTCACGCAGTGCTTCGCCGGATAAACAAGATAAATCCTTAGCTACCTCGGCCGCCGCTCTAAGGTTCTTTACTGGCGAACTACAGACTACCTTAGGCACAGTACTAGTTGCGGTATGACTCTTATCTCTAGCATCTTTTCCTATCTCAGCATTAAGATTTCTGCCTCTAGTTCTAACCTCTTCTATCCGGCTAGGCCGGATTACTACAGGAGTAAAACCATGGGCTGCCTCATACTCACGGAGTTGTCGGTTAAACCGTTCGCGCTCCTGGTTCATGGCCAGGGCCTCGTCGACGAGGGCCTGACGAGATCCCTCCAGGACCTCCCTTGTCTGCTCCGGATCAACGCCGGATCGCACCGGCTCGAGAAGCCGGTCGATGATGGGAAGAAGAACCTCGCCCCTAGCCGGCACACCGGAAGTGCCGGCCAGGTTCTCCGCACGCTCCAACGGAGGACGCGCCGACCTCTTGACCTTCGGCGGCTCCGGAGGAGAAGCTCCGGCCGCTGCTGTTTTGCCGGCATCTTCCGCCGGCGGCACGGATGTGCCGGCCATCATCACCTCAGCCGGCTCTACTGAGCGAGCGCTACGCCCAGCGTGAGCCAGCCGATGTGACGGAGGATCCGACGCCACCAGCACCTCCTTCCTGCAAATTCTCTCAGTCCCCACGTACACCTCGTGGGAACCGAAAGACATAATCCGGCCATCCCTGGGGAACGGCCGGCCACCGAGACAACCGGCGTTGTCACTGACGAAACTGAGCGAGCCTAGCCTCTGGACGAGGCCAGAGACCACGCGCACTCCCGAAGCTGCTATCACAGACCCCGTCCGAATGAACACTCCGCCCAGCATATCGATCTGCCCCACGGTGGGCGCCAAATGTCGTCGTGGTGAAACAACATATGCCATAGGATGGCTTAAATGGGGGCCGAACTAGATGCTGGAGGATTCGGGAGAGGGGAACGGGCTAAAGAGCACGACAGAAAGGAACACAGATCTACCCAGGTTCGGGGCTCTCGTAAGGAGATAACACCCCTACTCCTGCTCTACTGATTGTATATTTGGGTCGATGTAGTACACAACAATTGTGCTTCCAAGCTCTCTGCTAGAGAAGGAAGATGAACTGCTAAGTGTAGGAACACAGAGTGACCAACCCTTTACTAGGGCTCCCTATGCCACCTTATATAGTGGTAGCCAGGGTTACAACGGTCATAAGAGACCACAAGACACGGGCTACACTCCAAATAGGACTTGCTGACGAAGGCACCGACCCTTGACTTCCTCCCTGATTGCTCTCGATGGGACTTCATATCCCTGTACCTTGTACCTCTTGAACTGTGGCCTTACCTCTGTGCGGTGAGCTCGTACTTGTGCACAGTGAGGGTAGGTAACCTCCACTGTGCACCCTGTCATCTTACTCTGCTACCATGCTTGGATGTTTTCTTCCTTGATTGTAGGGATGTGACACCTTGGTTGACTTAAGTATCCCGGATATGACCGTTGGCCATACCCAGGACATATATGCCGGACCAACGACCTACGAGGGTCGGGTAATCCGGCCTTCCCTGCTCCTGCACAACACACCAAATGGTTAGGCCGGCATATCTAAGTATGTCGGCACACATATACCAGTATTCCGGCTATACCGGCATATCCAAGTATTAGCCGGGATACACACATATGCCGGCCTGGCCGATGCTCTTATATTCCGGCCAGGCCCTTTCTTGATAACCCGGCATAAGTCAACCATAGACTTTGTGTCTTTCTAGTCTCTTGACCCTACCGGGGGTTATCCCCCCGACAATCGTATGCTTCTTTTAATGTCGCTTTGTCGCTTTGCATGATTATGGCCATTACTGCTCTCTTAGTTGGTCGCTCCCAGTCTTTTGCAAGCCCTCACCTTGTACTGAGTATGAGCTCTACTCGTGCATCCAACTCCTAAAAGCCAAAGTTTTCCAAAGTGTCCACCATACATACCTACTAGCAATTTGCTATTCCAAGTAAATTTGACTTGCTTTTATTTTCTCTTCAAATTAAACTCTTACCAGTGTTATGCGAAATTCGGTCAGTAAAGCTCTCACGAACCGGAAGGCACACTTTACTTTTTCCTGTTCTTAAAAATTTGACATTGTGGTCTCTTATGTTGAGTTGTTATGCTTGCAAGTTGTAAGTTGGATTCTAGCCCAGCCATGCTGTCATGGGGCAAGCTTTCAACATTGCACTTCTTATTTGAGTTGATATCGTGATCTTTTGTTTATGGATGCCCGCGGTGTGAAATGAATTAGGAATCTTGTGGGGATCATGGAGTTTGTATATGTGTTAGGGAAACGCCGGGCCGCCAATCTAAGCCATGCATAATTCATGGTGGAAATTTGCAGCATACCCATGGTGAACATTCGACGACGCATCTCACAATAAAAAGCTAAACAAAAGGCAAATAAAAGAGATGTCGAGGTGTTCATTGTCTGCTTGTCCTGTCATTTTGGTGTGGGCTTGTTCCATGTCATCGGGCACGGAGGTACCCCATTGGCGGTTCTCAATGATATGCATATACTTACAATGACAAGAGCCTTGCTTGGGACTCTAAGTAAAGTAGCATGAGGTTTGGGTACTCGTACTCACGGGACACGAGGTTTTCAACTTATGATTTGTCAAGCATATGCATCATAATTGTTCTCGCATTAACTTTAACCATTCAAGATGCTTATGATGGGGGCAATGAGAGCTCAAAGCCTGTAAGTACCATAATTTTTGAAGGTTATAAAACTTGCAATCACTGCTTCCCTCTGCGAAGGGCCTTTCTTTTACTTTTATGTTGAGTCACCGCCTTCTTTCTTTATGCACCATTAAGAGAGCATAGTTGTCATTCTTAGTGTAATATGCATTGTCCCAAAGTTCATTGATTGATTCATGATGATTGGTTTCACTTGTTCTTAAATTATTTGTATCTAGTCGCCCTCTTAAACTTAAAGGTGTCCTATGCATTTATGTTTTGCTCTCCTTGAAGGACAAGCTGAAAACCTTTTGTATGTTTTTCCTTATGATTTGAACACACGTTTGACTTTCATTGTTTCATTATCATGATCTTTTTTTGTGTTCATTTGCATGTTTACAACATGGTTGCTAAGTTCTTATTGTCATAATTATATCTTCATGCCCATGTTTTAAGTTCTTATGATCCCAGCTCACCAATGCTTACATATGTGATCAAGATTGTGTAGGTGCATGTCACCTCAAAAATTATTCTTTGTTATCACTTACCTACTCGAGGACGAGCAGGAGTTAAGCTTGGGGATGCTTGATACGTCTCAAACGTATCTATAATTTTTGATGCTCCATGCTTATTTTTACACCATTTGCCTATTGTTTCGTTACACTTAGTGGCACTTTTATGCATTTTCCGGAACTAACCTATTAACAAGTGCCACAGTGCCAGTTTCCTGTTTTCTGCTGTTTTTGTGTTTCAGAAGTGATACACAGGAAATATTCTCGGAATTGGACGAAACAAGTTCCTGAAGTCTTATTTTACCCGGAAGCTTCCAGAGATCCGAAGAGGAGTAGGAGGGGGGCCACCAGGGCCACACACACATGGGTTGTGCGGCCACCCCCCTGGCCGCGCGGGGCCCGCGTGTGGGCGCCTGGCCCCTCCTCTGACATCGCCCCTTCGCCTATAAAGACCCCCCGACGGAAAAAACCTAAGTACCCGATCAGATTTCCAGAACACATCGCGATCCGCTGCCGCCGTCGACCCGAAGATCGGGAGGGTCCAGAAGCTCTTCCCGGCACCTTGCCGGAGAGGGGAATCGCCACCGGAGGTCTTCTTCATTGCCATGCTTGCCTCCAGAGCAATGAGTGAGTAGTCTACCTTGGACTATGGGTCCATAGCAGTAGCTAGATGGTTATCTCCTCCACCATGTGCTTCATGTTTAGATCTCATGAGCTGCCCTACATGATTGAGATCACCGTTATGTAATTCTACATGTTTGGTTTGTTGGGATCCGATGAATATTGGTGTTTATGATTAAGTTGCTGTACTGAATTATATCTTTTGTTATCTCTATGTTGTTTATGATCTTGCATGCTCTCCGTTGTTAGTGGCTATCTTGGCCGAGTAGTTGCTAGTGACTCCAAGAGGGGGTATTTATGCTCGATACTGGGTTCATGTCTCTATTTCACCTGGGGGAGTGACAGAAACCTCTAAGGTGGTAGATGTGCTGTTGCTACTAGGGAGAAAACAACATTCATATGCTCAAGGGCATATGCTTTGTTTACATTACACACTTTGCTTAATGCAATTATCTGTTGTTCGCAACTTAATACTTTTGGGGTGTTCGGATTGATATCCCCGGGGGTGGATTATTAGTCATAGATGCAGTTGGATGGTGGTCTATGTATTTTGTTGTAATGCCCAGAGTAAATCTCATAGTGATCTTCTTGACATATCACGTAATCTTTATTCTATCAATTGCTCAACTGTAATTTGTTTACCCAGCATGTGCTATTTTATCTATGGAGAGACACCACTAGTGAACTGTGGACCCCGGTCCTATTTCCATCATATTGCTATCATCTGTTTACTTTCTCGCACTGTTTACTTTACTCGCATATTATTACTGTTTTCCACTCGATACACTCATAACCTTTGTTTCAAGCAAACCGGTGAGATTGACAACCTCATCGTAAGTTGGGAGCAAAGTATTTGTTTGTGTGTGTGCAAGTTCCACGTTGCAGCTAGCAAGCAAAGCTTGGACGAGGCGCCATATATAAATTGTCCGCTGCTGTCGCAAACTAGCAAGCATCACCTTCAGTCGTCATTGTCTCTCCTCTCCTGACCGATATTAAACCTTGGTTTCTTAACTGAGGGAAAACTAGCTGCTATACTCATCACACCTTCCTCTTGGGGTTCCCAACGGGCTGGTCATTCACCATGCATCAGGGGTTGCCGCCTCGGGGCTGAAGGAAGCAGCCGGCCAGCCCAGCGCGGCCGGCTCGATGAAGGACTCGAGGGCTGCCATCTCCGGACCGGCCCCTACAGCCAGCCAACCAGACAAAGCCGGCACAACGACAGACCCGGGGGCTGCTGATCCCCTGGTCGCCAATGTTTTCCACATACGGGAGATACCGTCCTGGGCAGAGCCATTCTCCAACTACCTCATCACTGGGGACTTGCCACAAGACGAAGCGGAAGCTAGGCGACTTCAACGTCGCGTGCTGGCATACACCATCATCAACAGCGAGTTGTACAAGCGCAGTGTGTCAGGAATCTTTCAGAAGTGTATCGAGCCGGAAGAAGGGATAGAGCTGCTGAGAGAGATACATCAAGGGGAGTGCGGGCATCACGCATCTTCCAGAGCATTGGTTGCTAAGGCCTTCCACCATGGTTTCTATTGGCCGACGGCCCAGAAGGACGCAGAACAACTGGTGAAGCACTGCAATGGCTGCCAGCGTTTCTCCAAACATCGGAAAACTCCAGCAGTAGCCCTCAAAACCATCCCGCTCACCTGGTCGTTCGCTGTCTGGGGCCTGGATATAGTGGGGCCATTCAAAACAGCACCCGGGGGCTTGATGCATCTACTGGTCGCAGTGGACAAGTTCACCAAGTGGATCGAAGCAAAGCCAATCAAAAAACGTGACGGCTCGTCCACCATCAAGTTCTTCAATGAGATCATCACGAGATATGGAGTTCCCCACAGCATCATCACTGACAATGGGACAAACTTTGCAAAGGGAGTCTTCGCAAAGTACTATGGCCAGAAGGGCATCCGGCTGGACTTAGCATCAGTGGCGCATCCTCAGTCTAATGGGCAAGTGGAGAAAGCAAATGGGCTGGTCCTGGCCGGCATTAGACCAAGGTTGGTCGAGCCTCTCGAGCGTTCAGCTGGCTGCTGGGTCGAAGAGCTGCCCTCAGTACTCTGGAGCCTGCGCACTACCCCAAACCGCTCTGTCGGCTTCACACCTTTCTTCCTAGTCTACGGAGCAGAAGCGGTGCTACCCACTGATATCGAATTCGATGAGCCCAGAGTTGTCCAGTACACGGAGAAGCAAGCAAAAGAAGCTCGTGAAGATGGTGTCGATCTCCTCGAGGAGGCACGAGAGCAGGCCTTAGCCAGGTCAGCGCTCTATCAGCAGCAGCTGCGATGATACCACAGCCGGAAGATCCGTCCACTCGCGTTTCGTGAAGGAGATCTCGTACTCCGGCTGGTCCAAAACACTAAAGGCATGCACAAGCTGTCCTCTCCCTGGGAGGGACCGTTCATTGTCAGCCGGGTGCTAGGCAATGGGGCATACTACCTCATCGACGCACAAGAGCCTAGGAAGAACAAGGCAGATAATTCTGACAAGGAGACGGAGCGCCCGTGGAATGTCAGTCTCCTAAGACCTTTCTTCTGCTAAGGCAAAAGCTTGTACCCCAAAAAACTTGTCAATGAATAAAGGATAACAGAGCGGCTAGTTACGGCCGGCTCCAAGGAAAACACTTCGTGTATGTTTTTCTTCCTGTGTTATTCACTTGACCGGCAGCCGGCTCCGGGCACCGAGCCACATCCGGCTGCCCTAAAAATGATCGATTCCTTGTCAGCCGGATGAGTACTATGTATGAAGTAGGTCTTGAGCCCAACCTCCGTCTCTCGGCTTCGTGCAGTCGGACGGATAGGAGCCGGTAGGCCACATACGAAGGAAAGCCGCGGAGAAAAACCAAAAACGATAGAAAGTCGCTCAACTAAACGTTGAAGACAGTGCTCGTTAACCATGTGTTGGTTAGCTCGAGCCGGGTGCCCGATAAACTGAAGTACTACTTCTCACTTTGCGGCACGCTCCCACCCTAGGCCGGCATTCGGCTGCCGGCCCAAGGGAGACCAACCGGCACCAGGCTGCCGGTTGGGGGTAGAAGGGCCGAAGGGTGGGGAGATTAAGGAAAAAGTTGAGGGAACCGGGCTAAGGCAGGCCACCGAATGGTCGATGATCACAGTTTCTCGATGCTTAGGCTGAGTAGCCATGTCAAAGAGGTTTGAAGCTAGAGCTGCCTCGCTCGACGTCGGCACCATATGCGAGGAAGCTAGTTTCAAGCCAGCTATCATTCCAGCTACCCCAAAACTCGGGGGCTAGGGGGAAGGGGAATTGGCCCTTAGAAGTGGGCCGGCTTCAATCCCTCGCCGGCTGTCTGATCAGTTGGCGCTACGACATGACCAGCAAAAGAGCATCGAAATTAAAATCTAGCGTTCGCAAAGAAATGGACAAAGCCAGTGGTTTGGAGGTTCGCTCCAGCCGCGGCAGGGGCTATGCGAAGGCTCAGGAAAGGGAGACGTGACGGCTCCGGACTTGCCCGAGCTGGCACAGGACTTAGCTTCCATTTTTATCTCCTCAAGCCAGTGCTAGCTCACGCCTCCCGAAGCCGGCCAGCAGAGGCACTTCTTCCTCCGCGCTGAAACCGGAAGACCTCACCAGGAACGTCTGCTTAAGTGGGTGGCTATCTTAGCCCCTACCTAAAAGCCTGCGCAGCGATGATCCTAGCGCAGGAGGAATCCTAACGGTGAAATCATCACCGCGCTCCGATGGAAGCAGAGAACATTCGTGCAAGAACAAGGACATAGCAAATGAAGAAAGACAAGTTTTCATTAAGCAGAAGTCAGATGATTACAAAAGCTTCCTAGGTCGCTACCCTAAGAGTACGACATGCTCCTCGCCCGGGAGATGCTCGCCTTCCTCGGCATGGCGTGAGCGCCGCATGGACTTTGTCCCGGAGAAGCCCGTAATTCTCGCCTTCCTCAGCATGGCGCGAGCGCCGCATGGACTTCCTCCCGGAGAAGCCCGCGCTCGAGGTCGACGAGATCCATCCTTCACGACTAGGCGGCGAAGGTACGGGCGGAGAGGGTACCGTCGAAGATGCAGACGGTGAAGTTCTTCTTCCTGTCACGGCGAGTGAATAGGAGGAACCAGCCCTCGTGCACGCTGTAGTCGATGAAGAACTTTGACCACCTGTTGCGGAAGTAGCATACTCCCTAGCTGTCGTAGTAGACCTCGACGCGGTACTTGGGCTGGCCGACGCTGCACTCCTGCAGCGTAGCATAAGCCATCTCCTGGCCTTCCATCGACTCCGTAAACTGAGATGGAAGGCGAAGGAGATCCCGGGCCCCGGCGAGTACAGGGACTATGCAGGTGGACCACCCCTCTGTTGGAATTATGCCCTAGAGGCAATAATAAAGATGTTATTATTATAATTCTTGTTCATGATAATGTCTATATTCCATGCTAGAATTGTATTAAGCGGAAACTTTAATACTTGTGTGGTTTATGAACAACACCGTGTCCCTAGTACGCCTCTATGGACTAGCTCATTGATTAATGATGGTTAAGGTTTCCTAACCATAGACATGAGTTGTCAATTAATAATGAGATCATATCATTAGGAGAATGGTGTGATGGACAGACCCAAATAAAGCAGAGCAATTAGATCGTGTCATCGTGTTCATCTTTGCGAAGCTTTTCTTATGTCATGTATTGTATTCCTTAGACCATGAGATAATACAACTCCCTAGTATCGGAAGAAAGCTTTGAGGTCATCAAACGTCATCCTATGTGAGGGTGATAATAAAGGTGTCTCTCAGGTGATTGGAAAGTACTTGTTGGGTTGTATGTATCGAGATGGAATTTGTCCCTCCCAAGTCGGAGAGATATACTTTGGGCCCACTCGGTAATCGATATCAACACCGCTTGCAAGCATGTGGTTAAGGAGTTAATCACGAAGTGATATCGGATTATGGAACGAGTAAAGTACTTGCTGTGAACGAGATTGAACTAGGTATGGTGATACCGACGATCAAATCTCGGGCAAGTAAAATATCGTGTGACGAAGGGAATACATATACGGGATTAATTTAATCCTGACATCGTGGTTCATCCGATATGATCATCGATGAATATGTGGGAGTCAATATGGGTTTCCAGATCCCGCTGTTGATTATTGATAGAAGATCATGTCTGCATATTCTCAAACCCGTAGGGTCACACACTTAACGTGCATCGACGCTAGGATAGAATGGATAATTGGTTTATGAGTTTTAGTTCGGAGTCTCGGATGAGATCCAGGACATCACGAGAGGTTCCGGAATGGTCCGGAGAATAAGATTCATATAAAGGAAAGCAGTTTTTGGATTCCGGAATCGTTTCGGAGTTTATCGGTATTGTACCGGAAGGTTCTAGAAGGTTCTGGAGTGGGACCAACATGGGCCCACTTCTCGGAGGCCTGCGTGGGCTTAAGGGGAAGTGCCCTGGCCACTTTGGGCCAGGCGCACAAGGCCCTAAAGGCCCAGCCGGCCAGCCCTAGGGGAAACCCTAGGGGAACCTTCCAGAAGGGGGGGGGAAGACTTGCCCCCTACTCTTCCCCCCTAGCCGCCGCCCTAGAGGCTTGGAGGAGGGGCCAAGGTAGCCGGCCTGCCCCCCATATAAGGGGGGGCAGGGGCGCAGCCCCCTCCCACTCCAACCCTAGCCGCCGGCCAATTGCTGCCCCTCCACCTCTCTCTCTCGCGACTGTGCGTAGGCGAAGCCCTGCCGCAGAAACTCTCCACCATAAGCACCACGTCGTCGTGCTGCAGATCCAATATATCTCTCCACCATACTTGCTGGACCAAGGAAGGAGGAGACGTCGCTGCACCGTACGTGTGCATCTCTCGGAGGCGCCGCCACTTGCGGCGTAGGATCGGATCGGATCGCGAGGAGGAGACGGCGAGTACGACTACGTCAACCACGTTCTGTTGAACGTTTCCGCTGTGCGATATCTTCAAGGGTATGAAGATCTCATCTACCTCTCTCGTTGATTACATCTCCTAGATTAGATCTTGGCTTTCTTATTCGCTCCGTAGGAAATTTTTTGATTTACTATGCTGCGAAGCCCTTCAGTGGTATCAGAGCTAGATCTATGCGTAGATGTGTTTCACGAGTAGAACGCAACATGCTTGTTGCGGGCGTTGATGTTTTCTGTTGCAAACCTCTTGTTTTGTACTTCTTATGGCGCGGCATAGTGAGATCGAAGCGGTCCAGGCCAACTTTACGCGACCTCGTTCGCGAGACCGGCTCCGCACTTGACGTGTGGCTTGTTCCATACATGCGGCTGGTGGATGCCAGTTTCTCTCACTATAGTAGTCATGAGATTTAGAACGGATGTTAGCAACCATAATATCACCGTTGTGGCTTTTCGTAGGTAAGAATCGTTCTTAGCTTGTTACTCCCATAAGCCACGTAAAACATGCAACAACAAAGTAGAGGCGTCTAACTTGTTTTTGCAGGGAGTGTTTTGTGATATGGTATGGCCCAAGACATGATGTGTATGAATTGAGATGTATGCGATGATCATGTTTTGTAATCTTTCACGACTTGCATGTCGATGAGTTCACAACCGGCAGGAGCCATATGGTTGTCTTTATAATTGTGTATGACCTGGGTGTCAACTTCTTATACGCCATGTAATAGCTTTACTTTATCGCTAAGTAGTTAGCAATAGTTGTAGTTGCTATTCGTGGTGGAGGCAATCATGGTGGAGTGATGGAGATCATGCCGGCGCGCACAAGATGGAGATCATGGCGCGGAGATTGGCTATACCATGTCACATAAAATTATATGCATGTGATGTTTATCCTTTTATGTATCTTATTATGCTTAGATCACGACGGTAGCATTATAAGATGATTCCTCACTTAAAGATCAAGATAAAATTGTGTTCTCCCCTCGTATGTGCCGTTGCGAAAGTTCATCGTTT
The DNA here is from genome assembly GCA_007115705.1 of Dactylis glomerata. Classification (NCBI taxonomy): domain Eukaryota; kingdom Viridiplantae; phylum Streptophyta; class Magnoliopsida; order Poales; family Poaceae; genus Dactylis; species Dactylis glomerata. The sequence continues at coordinate 330,647 of QXEO01001546.1, forward strand.
TCAAGCACCTCGTGATGATCGGGTGCTATAAACTCTACGTTCACATACAACGGGTGCAAGCCAGTTTTGCACACGCGGAAATACTTGGGTTTGACTTGACGAGCCTAGCATGTACAGACATGGCCTCGGAACACACGAACCGAAAGGTTAAACATGAGTCATATGAATGATATGATCGACACTTAGTTGTCCACCATTGAAACCACATCTCTTCTCGTGAAGATCGGATTAGGTGTGGTGAATTTGGATCGTGTTCACTAAAACAACTTGAGGGATGTTGAATTTAGTGGGAGTTCATCTAGTAATTTGATTAAGTTGAACTAGTTATCATGAACATAGTCTAAAATTGTACTTGCAATGTTGTAGATCAAATGGCTAAGTCCAACTTCAACTTCAACGTTTTTGCTGAGAAAGAAAAGCTTAAGAACAATGGGTCTAACTTCACCAACTGGTTCCGCAATCTGAGAATCATTCTCGCTGGCGGACAAAAAGCCTATGTACTTGAGAAAGCGCTAGGTGACGCCCCTGCTACTGATGCGCCGGCTGATGAAAAAGCTGTTTATCAGTCACGCAAAGATGATTATGGAGTGATTAAGAGTACCATGTTGTTTGCTATGGAACCGGAACTTCAAAATCGTTTTGAGGAGTTCGGCGGGCCTTATGAGATACTTGAGGAACTGAAAACCATGTTTCAGACTCAAGCCCGTTCTGAGAGATATGCGATCTCTGAGAAGTTCTTTAACTGCAAGATGGAGGAAGGGAGTTCCGTTAGTGAGCACGTCATTAAGATGTCGGGTTACACTCAACGCCTTGAGCAACTGGACTGCAAGATTCCAGAGGAGCTCAAGATTGACAGAGTTCTGCAATCACTCCCTCCTAGCTACAAAGGTTTTGTAGTTACTCATAATCAAATTGGATCCACTGATACGATCACTGAGCTCTTCGCTAAGCTAAAGGCTGCGGAGGTGGATATCAAAAAGGATAATCATGTGTTGATGGTCAACAAGACCACTAGCTTTAAGAAAGCAAAGGGTGCAAAGGGATCCTTCAAGAAAGGCAGCGGCAAGTGCGTTGCCCCTGTTGAGAAGAAGCTCAAGTCTGGACCTAAGCCGGATACTGAGTGCTTCTATTGCAAGGACAAGGGTCACTGGAAGCGCAACTGTCCAAAGTACTTAGTGGACAAGAAGGCTGGCACCATTAAAGGTATATTTGATATACATGTTATTGATGTTTACCTTACTAGCGCTCGTTGTAGTACCTGGGTATATGATACTGGTTCAGTTGCTAATATTTGTAACTCGAAACAGGAGCTACGGAATAGACGGCGGCTAGCAAGGGATGAGGTGACGATGCGCGTTGGCAATGGATCAAAAGTTGATGTGATGGCCGTCGGCACGCTCTCCTTAGTTTTACCTTCGAGATTAGTTTTAAACCTTAATAAGTGTTATTATGTGCCTGCGTTGAGAATGAACATTATATCTGGATCGTGTTTATTGCAAGACGGTTATTCATTTAAATCTGAGAATAATGGTTGTTCTATTTATATGAATAACATCTTTTATGGTCATGCACCTATTGTGAATGGTTTATTTCTTCTGAATCTCGAAAGCAATGAAACACACATCCATAACATTGAGGCTAAAAGATGCAAAGTAGATAGTGATAATCCAACTTATTTGTGGCACTGCCGTCTAGGTCATATTGGTGTAAAACGCATGAAGAAACTCCATTCTGATGGACTTTTGGAGTCTCTTGATTTTGAATCATTTGACACGTGCGAACCGTGCCTCATGGGCAAGATGATCAAAACCCCGTTCTCCGGAATAATGGAGCGAGCAACGGACTTGTTGGAAATCATACATACTGATGTGTGCGGACCAATGAGTATTTCGACGCGCGGTGGATATCGCTATTTTCTCACTTTTACTGATGACTTAAGTAGATATGGGTATATCTATTTAATGAAACATAAATCTGAAACATTTGAAAAGTTCAAAAAATTTCAGAACGAAGTGGAAAACCATCGTAACAGGAAAATTAAATTTCTGCGATCCGATCGTGGAGGTGAGTATTTGAGTTATGATTTTCTCACGCATCTTAAAGCAAGCGGAATCGTTTCGCAACTCACGCCACCCGGAACACCACAGCGCAATGGTGTGTCTGAACGCCGGAATCGAACTCTATTAGATATGGTGCGATCGATGATGTCTCTTACAGATTTTCCGTTATCATTTTGGGGTTATGCATTAGAAACCGCTGCATTCACTTTAAATAGGGCACCATCTAAATCTGTTGAGACGACACCGTATGAACTATGGTTTGGTGCTAAACCTAAGTTGTCGTTTCTTAAAGTTTGGGGATGCGAAGCTTACGTCAAGAAGTTGATGCCGGACAAGCTCGAACCCAAAGCGGAGAAATGCGTCTTCATAGGATACCCTAAGGAAACGATTGGGTATACCTTCTACCACAGATCCGAAGGCAAAGTGTTTGTTGCAAAGAACGGATCCTTTCTTGAGAAGGAGTTTCTCTCGAAAGAAGTGAGTGGGAGGAAGGTAGAGCTAGATGAGGTTATTGAACCTTCTCTCGAGTTGGAGAGTAGCACAGCACCTGAAGTTGTTCCGGTGCCGTCTGCACCAACAAGAGAGGAAGTTAATGATAAAGATCATGAAACTTCGAACGATGCTACTACTGAACTTCGCAGGTCGACAAGGTCACGTGCCACTCCTGAATGGTATGGCAACCCTGTCTTAACCGTCTTGTTGTTAGACAACAGTGAACCTGCGAACTATGAGGAAGCGATGATGAGCCCAGACTCTGAGAAATGGCTAGAGGCCATGAAATCCGAATTGGGATCCATGAGCAAAAACCAAGTGTGGACTTTGGTGGACCCTCCTAGCGACCGTAAGGCCGTTGAGTGCAAATGGATTTTCAAGAAGAAAACGGACGCGGATGGTAATGTTACTGTCTATAAAGCTCGGCTTGTCGCAAAAGGTTTTCAGCAAGTTCAAGGTGTTGACTACGATGAGACTTTCTCTCCCGTAGCGATGTTTAAGTCCATTAGGATTTTATTAGCAATTGCTGCGTTTCATGATTATGAAATATGGCAGATGGATGTCAAGACTGCGTTCCTCAATGGCAACATTGATGAAGAGTTGTATATGATGCAGCCCGAAGGTTTTGTCGATCCTAAGGATGCTAATAAGGTGTGCAAACTTCAGCGTTCCATTTATGGACTGAAGCAAGCATCTCGGAGTTGGAACCTTCGTTTTGATCAAGTGATCAAGAGTTTTGGATTTGTTCCAAATTGCTACGAAGCTTGTATCTACAAGAAAGTGAGTGGGAGCTCGGTGACATTTTTAGTACTATATGTGGATGACATATTGATTATTGGAAATGACATCGGTATGCTTAACGATGTGAAGAGTTATTTGAATAAATGTTTTTCAATGAAAGACCTAGGGGAAGTTGCTTATATATTAGGCATCAAAATCTATAGAGATAGAGAAAGACGCCTAATAGCTTTAAGCCAAAGTACATACCTGGACAAAGTTCTGAAGAGGTTCAGAATGGATAAAGCAAAGAAAGGTTCATTGCCCATGTTGTCAGGTAAGATATTGAGCAAGGCTCAGTGTCCAGCTACGGTAAAAGATAGAGAAACTATGAGCAAAGTGCCATATGCCTCGGCCATAGGTTCTATCATGTATGCCATGCTGTGTACTAGACCGGATGTGTCCAATGCTCTTAGTTTGACGAGCAGATACCAAAGTGATCCAGGAGTGGAACACTGGACAGCCGTAAAGAACATCATAAAGTATTTGAATAGGACTAAAGAAATGTTCTTGGTCTATGGAGGTGATGAGGAGCTCGTCATAAAAGGTTACGTCGACGCTAGTTTCGACACCGACCCGGATGATTCTAAATCTCAGACAGGATACGTTTATATTTTGAATGGTGGAGCTCTGAGCTGGAGAAGCTGCAAGCAAAGCGTGATCGCGGGATCTACAACCGAAGCGGAATACATGGCTGCTTCAGAAGCATCAAGTGAAGGAGTTTGGATCAGGAACTTCATCACTGAGCTTGGTGTGGTTCCAAATGCCTTGGACCCACTGGAGATATTGTGCGACAACACTGGCGCCATAGCACTGGCTAAGGAACCAAGATATCATCCAAAAACCAAGCACATAAACCGCCGTTTCCATATAATTCGAGATTATATATCAGATGGAGATCTAAAGATTAGCAAAGTACATACGGATCTGAATGTCGCAGATCCGTTGACTAAACCTCTTCCACGAGCAAAACATGATCAGCACCTTAATGCCATGGGTGTTAGATTGTTGCCAGATGTAAACTAGATTATTGACTCTAGTGCAAGTGGGAGACTGTTGGAATTATGCCCTAGAGGCAATAATAAAGATGTTATTATTATAATTCTTGTTCATGATAATGTTTATATTCCATGCTAGAATTGTATTAAGCGGAAACTTTAATACTTGTGTGGTTTATGAACAACACCGTGTCCCTAGTACGCCTCTATGGACTAGCTCATTGATTAATGATGGTTAAGGTTTCCTAACCACAGACATGAGTTGTCAATTAATAATGAGATCATATCATTAGGAGAATGGTGTGATGGACAGACCCAAATAAAGCAGAGCAATTAGATCGTGTCATCATGTTCATCTTTGCGAAGCTTTTCTTATGTCATGTATTGTATTCCTTAGACCATGAGATAATACAACTCCCTCGTATCGGAAGAAAGCTTTGAGGTCATCAAACATCATCCTATGTGAGGGTGATAATAAAGGTGTCTCTCAGGTGATCGGAAAGTACTTGTTGGGTTGTATGTATCGAGATGGAATTTGTCCCTCCCAAGTCGGAGAGATATACTTCGGGCCCACTCGGTAATCGATATCAACACCACTTGCAAGCATGTGGTTAAGGAGTTAATCACGAAGTGATATCGGATTATGGAACGAGTAAAGTACTTGCTGTGAACGAGATTGAACTAGGTATGGTGATACCGACGATCAAATCTCGGGCAAGTAAAATATCGTGTGACGAAGGGAATACATATACGGGATTAATTGAATCCTGACATCGTGGTTCATCCGATATGATCATCGATGAATATGTGGGAGTCAATATGGGTTTCCAGATCCCGCTGTTGATTATTGATAGAAGATCATGTCTGCATATTCTCGAACCCGTAGGGTCACACACTTAACGTGCATCGATGCTAGGATAGAATGGATAATTGGTTTATGAGTTTTAGTTCGGAGTCTCGGATGAGATCCAGGACATCACGAGAGGTTCCGGAATGGTCCGGAGAATAAGATTCATATAAAGGAAAGCAGTTTTTGGATTCCGGAATCGTTTCGGAGTTTATCGGTATTGTACCGGAAGGTTCTAGAAGGTTCCAGAGTGGGACCAACGTGGGCCCACTTGTCGGAGGCCTGCGTGGGCTTAAGGGGAAGTGCCCTGGACACTTTGGGCCAGGCGCACAAGGCCCAGCCGGCCAGCCCTAGGGGAAACCCTAGGGGAACCTTCCAGAAGGGGGGGGGGAAGACTTGCCCCCTACTCTTCCCCCCTAGCCGCCGCCCTAGAGGCTTGGAGGAGGGGCCAAGGCAGCCGGCCTGCCCCCCATATAAGGGGGGGCAGGGGCGCAGCCCCCTCCCACTCCAACCCTAGCCACCGGCCAATTGCTGCCCCTCCACCTCTCTCTCTCGCGACTGTGCGTAGGCGAAGCCCTGCCGCAGAAACTCTCCACCATAAGCACCACGCCGTCGTGCTGCAGATCCAATCTATCTCTCCACCATACTTGCTGGACCAAGGAAGGAGGAGACATCGCTGCACCGTACGTGTGCATCTCTCGGAGGCGCCGCCACTTGCGGCGTAGGATCGGATCGGATCGCGAGGAGGAGACGGCGAGTACGACTACGTCAACCACGTTCTGTTGAACGTTTCCGCTGTGCGATATCTTCAAGGGTATGAAGATCTCATCTACCTCTCTCGTTGATTACATCTCCTAGATTAGATCTTGGCTTTCTTGTTCGCTCCGTAGGAAATTTTTTAATTTACTATGCTGCGAAACCCTTCACCCTCGGCCGAGATGTAGGCCGGCGGCTGGAGTGCCAGTTTCGACGGCCGAAGCCGCGACGGACCATCTGGAGGTGAGGTCGCCGCGCGGGGCCTCACGGAGTTGGAGGCAGCGGCCCCGAGGGTAGCAAGGGTCTTCTTGTTTTTGCTGCCTGGTGGCCGTCCGCGGCGGCGGGGCGACGAAGGAGCGGCCGCTGTTGTTGGCGCGGTTTTCCTCCCGCTCCCCCTCGGACGGCCAGGCCCCTGTTTTTTCGGGACACCCTCACCGCCGAGAGCCAGAGCCGCCCCGGCTGCGGTGGTGGTGGTGGGGACGGCGGCGATGGCCGCGGCCGCGAGGGCCACCAAGGTTTTCTGATTGCGGCTCCCCTTTGGGCATCCGCATTTCCGAGATGCGGGCGGCGACATCTCCGACGCCTCGGTCTTCTTCCCGCTTCCCTTTGGGCGACCGGGCCCCCATTTCTCTGAGACTCCTTCACCTCCAATGGCAGGGTTGCCAAGAGAAGACATGGCCGGGCAGAGCTTAGAGGAGAGGCTCGGGGCGGAGGAAGAAGTGGAGGTGCGCCCTCAACCACGGATGCTCTCAGCATTTACAGAGGAGCGACGAAGGGAACGGCACCCGACGTTTCGGTAACTGACCCCACATCGTGCGCACCTACGAGAGGGCAACCACAGCGGTTGCCGCAGCGGATCGTGGGAGGAACCGACGGGACATGCTGCTGACGCATGCCAGTTTACTCCACATGACGACTCGGGAAGTTATTGTGGTGATGACCCCAAAGTCCAAGCGACGGGACGTGACGCTGCAGCACTGCGCCGGCCGCAGCGTGGTGTCAGGACCTGAAGCAGCACAAGTTCCGAGGGCCACGCGCCGGCTAGCGGCCGCATGGCAGTCGCCAGCCAGATCAGTCTTGGAGCCGGCACGTCCCGAGACGGCCGGTGAATTTCCACGAGACTTGACATCGAGATCAGCAACCTCTAGGTCGGATGGAGAATCCTGGGACTTCGACGGAGACTAGCAAGACTTCGGCAAGGAAAAGAACCCGCCGAAGCCCCATGCAAACCCATGAGACTTCGCCAATTTCGGGGGCTAGTGTCGTGGGGATGACTTCTGGGGTATGCCAAGGGCAGTGCTGTTTGCTGGCTGGCGTCCCAGGAATCTCCACGATGCTAAGTCAAGAAGACCGGCTCTGGCCAATGGGCCGGCTACGCCGGCAGCCGGCTGGCGACTCCACCGAGGAGAGCTAGGAACCAGGCGAAGACGACAAGACTCTTCCAACGGTTGCTTCGCCAAAAGTGGCCTGGCCCCGACAAGATCGACAGAGGCGAAGGACGGGCGTGATGCCAGCCACGCCCGGGCTCAGCCAATCAGCGAGCAGGAGTTCTCCCCACGAAAGAATCCAAGGCAAAAGGGAGGGCATATGCCTCCCAGATGCCGGTCCAAAGGGGATAGCCACTTTATAAAGTGGCTATCGTCAGAGGGGGCCAGAGGATCACGCCGAATACGCAGCCATGGAGGAGCCGGCAGCCGGGCAGCCGACCACCTAATCTGTAACCAGACCCATGCCTATATAAGGGGGTCTGGACCCTTAGCCTAGGGGATCGGATCCATCTTCTTCTTCCTCCTCTAGACCGAACAGCTCGAGGAGTGTTGTAACCACTGTGAAGATAATAGAAAGCAAGGCAGGAAGTAGGGGGTGTTACCTCCAACGTGGAGGGCCCTGAACCTGGGTAAACCAAGGTGTCTCAGTTGGCATAATCCCGAGCCGGACCCATCGTCGCACACCGTCGAGCCCCTCCGATAAGCCATCCCCATGGCTACTATCTCCAAATTCCCATCACAATCGCACATATACAATAACATGAGCAGCTTACTAAAGCATGAAGACTACAAGTGCACATGATCATACATAAAAAAGTACTTTGACAATAGCATGCAGAAAAAATAGCGAGCAACTAATATAGTAGTTTAAGACGATCCAGGCACGCATACACATGACATGAATATACAAGGTGTGTGACGGTAAAGAGAAATAATAGCAAATGTGAAGGCAGAAACTAAATCGCAACCAAGAAATTCATGGCGCAAGATACCAACATATAAGTAGAATCCAGCAATAAAAAAACATTACAGTGAGGAATCTGGCCAGAGTACCTACGGCGCTACGGCAGGGTCCTCACTTGTTATACTCTGCCACCGAGTCCCTGACATATGGTCCTGCCGTTTGATATACTATTTGGTTGAACTCAAACTTGAGTCAAATTTGGTGGGGAAGGGTATTAATTCATACTATTGATTTGCGAATTCAATTTTTGATTATGCACTATGCATATAACCCTCCCAGGGTACCTAGCCATATTTTCTCCCAAAAATTATGACCATTTTCTAGTGTACCTATAGTTCAAATTTGAAAAAAGTGCCACAAACTCAAAAAATCATATATAGCCACCATTCGAGATAAAATATCCATCTCCTGTAATTAGCCATCCTATATATGAGGTGAACTTACCAAGAAAATTGCAGTGGTGTCATGTTCACCTTCATGCCTAGTAGCCGCTTCACAAAAACACACGCTTTTGGCACTAAAAATGAAACTCAAATTTTTATGAAGCAAAGCTTGAAACCCTATTTGGAAGAGATGTTTGTAATGAAGAGGTGCACACAATTGCGAAATTTGGGCGCTTTATCACTTTGTATGCTCGTGCTTTACGATCTACATGGTCACTTGGGTGGAAAAGCCAACTTAAACCATATCTGATAGTCTTATTTGTGAAGACATTTTAGAAAAAAAGCATCCATATTGAAATATTGTTATTTTAAATGATAGGTAGGCGACATTATTTGACTACATACGCAAGATTTTCATTTTTCAAGATTTTTTAAATATCATTTGGTTGAATTCAAATTTGAGTCAATTTTGGTGGGGAAGGGCATTAATTCATACTTTTGTTTTGAAAATTCAAATTTTGATTATGCACTATGCATATAACCCTCCCGGGGTACCTAGCCGTATTTTCTCCCAAAAATTATGACATTTTCTATGGTACCTACAGTTCAAATTTAAATAAAAGCGCCACAAACTCAAAAAAATTCATATATAGCGACCATTCGAGATAAATAGCCATATCCTGTAATTGGCCATCCTATATGGTCTACTTACCAAGAAAATTGCATTGGTGTCATGTTGACCTTCATGCCTAGTGGCCACTTCACAAAAACATGATTTTTGCACTAAAAAAATGGAAACTCAAATTTTTATGAAGCAAAGCCCGAAACCCCATTTGGAAGAGTTGTTTGTAATGAGAAGTTGCACACACTTGCCATGTTTGGGCACTTTATCACTTTGTATGCTCGTGCTTTGCGATCTACATGGTCACTTGGGTGGAAAAGCCAACTTAAACCATATCTGATAGTCTTATTTGTGAACACATTTTAGAAAAAAAGCATCCATATTGCAAGATTGGTATAGGTAGGCGACATTATGTGACTACATGCGCGAAATTTTCGTTTTTCTGGATTTTTTAAATACCATTTGGTTGAATTCAAATTTGAGTCAATTTTGGTGGGGAAGGGCATTAATTCATACTTTTGTTTTGAAAATTCAAATTTTGATCATGCACAATGCATATAACACTCCCGGGGTACCTAGCCGTATTTTCGCCCAAAAAATATGACCATTTTCTATGGTACCTATAGTTCAAATTTGAATAAAAGTGCCACAAACTCAAAAAATTCATATATAGCCACTATTCGAGATAAATGGCCATATCCCATAATTGGCCATCCTATGAGGACTACTTACCAAGAAAATTGTAGTGGTGTCATGTTGACCTTCATGCCTAGTGTCCGCTTCACAAAAATACACGATTTTTGCACTAAAAAAATGGAAAGTCAAATTTGTATAAAGCAAAGCCCGAATCCCCATTTGGAAGAGTTGTTTGTAATGAGAAGTTGCACACACTTGCCAAGTTTGGGCGCTTTATCACTTTGTATGCTCGTGTTTTGCGATCTACAAGGTCACTTGGGTGGAAAAGACAAGTTAAACCATGTCTGATAGTCTTATGTGTAAACAAATTTTAGGAAAAAAGCATCCATATTGCAAGATGAGTATTTTAAATTATAGGTAGGCGACATTATGTGACTACGTGCGCAAGATTTTCATTTTTCTGCATTTTTAAAATACCATTTGGTTGAATTCAAATTTGAGTCAATTTTGGTGGGGAAGGGCATTAATTCATACTTTTGTTTTGAAAATTCAAAATTTGATCATGCACTATGCATATAACCCTCCCGGTGTACCTAGCCGTATTTTCTCCCAAAAATTATAACCATTTTCTATGGTACCTACAATTCAAATTTGAATAAAAGAGCCATAAACTCAAAAGCAATTCATATATAGCCACCATGCGAGATAAATGGCCGTATCCCGTAATTGGTCATCCTATGAGGTCTACTTACCAAGAAAACTGCAGTGGTGTCATGTTTACCTTCACGCCTAGTGGTCGCTTCACAAAAACATGATTTTTGCACTAAGAAAATGGAAAATCAATTTTTTATGAAGCAAAGCCTGAAACCCCATTTGGAAGCGTTGTTAGTAATGAGAAGTTGCACACACTTGCCAAGTTTGGGCGCTTTATCACTTTGTATGCTAGTGTTTTGTGATCTACAAGGTCACTTGGGTGGAAAAGCCAAGTTAAACCATGTCTGAAAGTCTTATGTGTGAACACAATTTAGAAAAAGGGATCCATATTATAAGATGTGTATCTTAAATGATAGGTAGGCGACATTATGTCACTACATGCGCAAGATTTTCATTTTTCTGGATTTTTAAAATACCATTTGGTTGAATTTAAATTTGAGTCAATTTTGGTGGGGAAGGGCATTAATTCATACTTTTTTTTGAAAATTCAAATTTTGATCATGCACTATGCATATAACCCTCAAGGGTACCTAGCCGTATTTTCTCCCAAAAATTATGACCATTTTCTATGGTACCTACAGTTCAAATTTGAATAAAAGCGCCACAAACTCAAAAAAAAATCATATATAGCCACCATTCGAGATAAATAGCCATATCCTGTAATTGGCCATCCTATAAGGTCTACTTACCAAGAAAATTGCATTGGTGTCATGTTGACCTTCATGCCTAGTGACCGCTTCACAAAAACACTATTTTTGCACTAAAAAAATGGAAACTCAAATTTTTATGAAGCAAAGCCTGAAACCCCATTTAGAAGAGTTGTTTATAATGAGAAGTTGCACACACTTGCCATGTTTGGGCGCTTTATCACTTTGTATGCTCGTGCTTTGCGATCTACACGGTCACTTGGGTGGAAAAGCCAACTTAAACCATATCTGATAGTCTTATTTGTGAACACATTTTAGAAAAAAGCATCCATATTGCAAGATTGGTATAGGTAGGCGACATTATGTGACTACATGCATGAAATTTTCATTTTTCTAGATTTTTTAAATGGGTTTTCTATTTTCGTGCCCCTGGTTCGTTAGTTGTACTTAGTTTTCCCCAGCCGCTTAACTTTTCCTCAGTTTTCCCCTCGCTCTAGTTTGAAACCTCTCGCAGACGCTCGGACGGGAGGGTTGTGGTCTGGTCAGAGGCCTTAGACCGTTACCGGTGACGGCTAGGGAGCCACGGTGGTTGTGAATGGACCGTTGCTTTTGAATTGTGTTGACTGTTGACCCAATGAGACACGTCGGACTGGTGGTCTGTCACTCACCCGAAGCTTTTCCCTCCACCCGAGACTGGACGAGCTCACACACTGCCCCTCCGCCGCCACGCCATCCTGCCCTCCTACCTTATGGCGTCGTCCGCCACCGAGCCACCCCCACCCCCACCACCACCCCCGGGAGGCGGAGAGGGCTCCGCCTCCACTAGATCTACCCCTATGGTGGTAGATTTTGTACATCCATCTGGTGTGCCGATTATGCCCCTCAACGGCGGAGAAGATTGGGAATCGGAGGGATCTAACGCATGGATTCCATCTGGGTAAGCATCGTCTGCCTATGTGAATTAAGAGTAGGCAGTTTTTGAGCGCGAATCTTTGTTGCTCAACTAACTGCGTTGCTTTTCGAATAGGATTGATCCAGCGCTGGCTTTTCGGCTGGTGGTTAGGCTGGATACTAGCTTTTTGCGTGATTCTGAACGCAATGTGAGCGGATTTTACATCCCAGCGGTGGTAGCAACTACCATCTCGTTGAGGGATTTAAAAGATAACATCTGCGCTCAGTACCCCTAGGGCGCTGGCGATTTAGTTGATTTCCAATATTTCAACAGCACGGAGGGAAGATATGTTCCACTAATTTCCGACGAGGATCTGGGAATGCTTTTTGCTTTAAATGATTCTTGCTGTGTCGATAAAATTCGTATCCATGTGGACAGGGTCCAGGCATCATCTGGTGTTGGGGCATCATCAGGTGGTCGGGCATCATGTCTCTCTAGTATTGTTGCCTCTGCTAATCGTGTGCGCCGCCCCGCTCCTTGTAGGTCCACAACAGCACCATCTGTCCCTAGTGCTAGTGGTAGCCAGATCGTTCCTGCGGTCGATGTGGAGGACGATGCAGAGATTGGGGATCCGTCTCCTCAAAATGATGAGGATGAGTTGATGTTTCCTGAATTGGTAGATTGATGCAGTAAGCAGGCAATGGAGGATCAATACATGGAAGATATTGCACAAGGTGCCAGATTTGATGACACTGATGATGAAGAGAAGGATGAGAACAATGACAGCCTTGTTTTAGCCGATTACGAAGGTGATGACTTGCCAACAATTGAGTGGAACTGGGAGGATCCTCAGCTAGCAGAAGGCACCGTATTTCAAATGATGATGGACTGCTGTAATGCAATTACTACAAATTGCATTCTCACCAAGAATGATTATGAGGTTATTAAAAGTGAGCCAGGTAGGTTCATAGTTAAGTGCCCATACAAGAGGTGTAGGTGGAGGCTGCATGCATCCACAATGCTCAGAAGCACCGTGGTTCAGGTACTACGCCAACCAGTTGTGTATTTTAGATCATGGTGTAAAATTTGTTAACTATTACTAACATCTCTTATAATTATGTTTCAGATAAAGAAGAACTCGATCGACCATACTTGTCCACCTCGAGCGGGAGCGCCAGAGGAGAAATCAAAGCTAGCGAAGACTAGGTGGTTGGCAGATGCAATCATAGATTGGCTGAGAGAAACTCCAACACTTGGTCCAACAGCACTCATAAAATTGATATCTGATAAGTTTAATATAAACATACCTTACATGAGGATGTTCTATGCAAAGGAAATGGCTCTTGACAGGATCAATGGTCCATAGAATGAAAGCTTTCAGTTGCTTTACACTTTCAAAGCTGAAGTGGAAATGGCTAGTCCAGGCAGTGTTGTAGCGATATACAAGCATACAGTTCCCTACAAATTGAAAAGCGGGAGGATAATGCAGAAGGAATGTTTTAGAAGGGCTTTTGTTTGTTTCAAAGCTTGCTGGAAAGGCTTTCTGGATGGTTGCAGGCCTTATTTGGCCATGGATGCAACAGCTCTTCATGGCAGGTTTAAAGGACAGCTAGTTGCAGCTACTGCAATTGATGGACACAATTGGATGTTCCCTGTTGCTTATGGAGTTTTGGAGGTTGAGTCAGAGGAAAGTTGGACTTGGTTTCTGCAGAATTTGCGCAACCTTATAGGTCATCCACCAGGACTTACTATCCACACAGACGCTTGCAAAGGTTTGGAGAGTGTAGTAGAAGCAGTATTCCCTGGAGTGGAGCATAGGGAATGTATGCGACACTTGGTACATAATTTTACAAAGAAATTCAAGGGTAAAGTTTATACTAACAACCTATGGCCAGCTGCATACACATGCAGCAGTAGGAAGCATCTGTTTCATTTGGAAGTGTTGTATAAACAAAAACCTGGGGTGAAGGAGTACTTGGATGTACATCATGGTAGGGTGTGGTCAAGAAGCCAATTCAATGAAATTTGCAAGGTAGATTATGTAACAAGTAACCTTGCGGAGAGTTTCAATGCAAAGGTCAAGTCACTGAAAGGGCTTATGCTATGGCAAATATTTGATAAGATTAGGCAGATGATCATGATAAAGATCGATCTGCGTCAAAGAATTGCAGCCACAAAATATGTTGGCCATCTCATGCTCCCATCTTTGATTAAGTCTTTGCATGCCAGGGCAAAACAATTGAAGATGAAATGCATCAGAAAAGGAATGGAGGCTGAGGTAACCTACACTGACAGTAAAAACAGGCAGTGGAGGTATCCAGTGAGTTTGGTTGATAGGACATGCTGTTGTAGGTAATGGCAGATCCGTGGGATACCCTGCATACACGCATTGTTTTTCATGAGTGTTATAGCGGGTGTAGAAGGTGAAGTTGATCAGTATGTGTCAGAGTATTTCTCTGTTGCCAAATTTAGGGCTGCATATGCTATGAATGTTCCTACCTTGTTGGGAAAAGACCAATGGATGAAAGTCGATCCAGGCTTCAAACTGTACTCTCCAGTTTTGACTAGACCGGCAGGTAGGCCGAGGAAGAATAGGATCAGAGCTAGTGCAGAGGGTGGTCCACCGATTCGACGACGTAAGTGCAAACATTGTGGAACCCTTGGACACATTGCTAGGCTTTGTAAAAATCCAGTTGACCCAGCTTTTGGAATAGAAGATCAGGCGGGAGCAGCAAATGCAGAGGAGAATGAAGCAGAAATTCAACATGAGGAGATTGAAGCAATGGATCATGAGGAGATTGAAGCAATGGATTGAGAGCTGCTTGAACCGATGGATCGACAACTGATTGAACTGATGGATCGACAGCTACTTGAACCGATGGATCGAGAGCTGCTTGAACCGATGGATCGAGAGCTGCTTGAACCGATGGATCGAGAGCTGCTTGAACAGATGAACCGAGAGCTGCTTGAACCGATGGATCCAGAGCAGAGGGAACAGATGGATCGAGAGGCCATTGAAGCAATGGATAGACAGCTGAGTGAAGCAATGGATCAAGAGCTGGGTGAACCGATGGATCAAGAGCAGATTGTAGAAGCAAGGGAAGAAAATGCATTAGAAGAAAGAGCACAAGCTTCGTATGATATGGTTGTCTTGGTCTTGGCACAACCCGAAGAGAAGAAGAAGAAGAACAAGAAAGATGGCAAAAGGAAGGTAGACACCGGTAATATCCCTATTAGGGTTACCTGGAGTAAGGTGGTGGACCCAGAGAGTCACACCAGGAGCAAGAGAAAGATTTTATTTTGAACAATTAATTTGAATTTGTATGAACAATTTGTATTGGGGATCCCAAGTTTGTATGTTGAATTCGAACTAGTGTGACATTCCCAAGTTTGTATGTTGAATAATCACAATAATGTATGTGCTATTTGCTTGAATAAGTTCCTAGTCCATGAGCTACTAGCTATAGTTCATCGCTTGAGGTTTCCTCACTTTTCCCCCTCTTAGTGACTAAACTCAAAAAATATAGTTTTGGGTTTATTTTAATTCATAATAATTCAAAACATGGTGGAACCTTCCCATAGAGTCTTGTTATGTTACATACAACCTAGAGAAATAATAATGGAAAAGGAAATATAGAGATATGAAGTTTCCCTTTCCCAAAACCACTTCCTAGTCCATGAGCTACTAGCTATGAAGATGCAGGGCTTTCTACTCAACACACCTCCCAAATACCCACTATGCTTACAAACTTTGTCCAAATGAGTCTAAATTCGTCACACTTGTGTATCTTTGAATTGCAAACAATATCACGTCGGCCAAAATGTACTATATTGTTCAAATAACACAATCTAACAATTTTTATGCCAAAAGCTTCAATTTCCCTTACTCCCTTTATTATTTGGGTGCCCCTGTTTTACTTAGTTTTACTCAGTTTTCCCCCTCCGGGTCCACTTGTTTTATTCAGTCCTACTCAGTTTTGCCCTTCCGATAAACATTTCCTCACTTTTCCCCCTCTTAGTTGTACTCAGTTTTCCTCACTTGTACTCACTGGCTGATCTCTGATTGGTCGAGATGTATGTCACACGAATCTTGGTTGGTTGATAGCTCAACGTACGCTTGCACCGTTGGATCATTTATGATCGGACGGCCTGTATATCTCTCTCTACCTCGATGGACGCATACGGAGAGAAGAGCAGAGCACATACCTACCAACCCTGGCAGTCACATATTCCAGTCGCATCTTCCTCTCTTACTCTGGCGGTCATAGCGGCGCGGATCTGCGGCGTGCGTGCGTGCGGCGGTGCGGCGGTGCGGAACTGCAGCGTGCGGCGGCGCGGATCTAACCGTGTGTGCAGCCGCGCGGAACTGCAGCGTGCGGCGGCACGGATCTAACCATGCATGCGGCGGCGCGGATCTTACCGTGCATGCGGCGGCGCGGATCTAACCGTGTATGCGGCGGCGCGGATCTAACCGTGTATGCGGCGGCGTGGATCTAAGAGTGCCGGTAAGGATCTAAGAGTGCCGGTGAGGATCTAACCCTCAGAAATAGTTGAAATGTCTCTCTCTGTCTCACTTTCGTTTATCTTCTCAGATCTGTTGATGATGAAGCCATCACCTACAACATCGCTGCGACGGCGCAGATCTAGCCTTCAATGTCGGAGCCTGCCGATGTCTCACTTCCGTTACCCTCCTCAGATCTGTTGCTGATGGACACCAAGATGGCGGCCGTGTCGACAGTGCTCATCGATCGTCTTGAAGCCATCGCCTACAACATCGCTGCGACCTACAACATCGCTGTGACGACGTAGATCCAACCTTCAATGTCGGAGCCTGCCGATGTCTCACTTCCGTTGCCCTCCTCAGATCTGTTGCTGATGGACACCAAGACGGCGGCCGTGTCGACAGTGGTCATCGATGACAAGACGATTGAAGCCATCATCCACAACATCGCTGCGATGGCGCAGATCCAGCCCTCCTCCATGTCCGAGTTTGCGGATGGCACAGATCCAGCCACCTAGACGGCGGCGGTGCCAAGAGTGGTTGCGAAGCCGCAGATCCAGCCCTCCTACATGTCCGAGTTTGCGGATGGCGCAGATGACCACCCCTCAGCCGCCTGTCGTCCAGGCCCTTCTAGCCCATCGGTGCGCGGCCGTGTTCGACGCCGCAAATTGGGAGAAATTATGATAAATTTCTATTTTTCAATTTCAATTTGGGATAAAATTGTTCGAACTACTACCTGTGTCTCAAAAAAAGCTTCTCCACTTTCTCGATGTGTCCCTGTACATCTGAATGTATGATTTGAATTCTATCCCAACTTTTATAAGATGTTCATGCATGAAAATTATCGCGCGCATTACTTAGCACAACTAGGAAATTGTACGACAAAATACAGTGGTTTGAGCCACACCAAAATACAGTGGTTAGAGCCATCTACTGAATAACAATTCTATACTATCTAAATCATCTACCACAACCACATAACTGCTAGGACAGGGATGACACCTAATAAAACTACCCAGATGAATCTACTTTTTGCCTCTCCCATCACTTGAAGTTCATGTTCTAGATTTTCTACCACTTGATCAAATACGGCAAGATCTGTCTCAAGTATCAACTTCTCCTTGCGAATAAGCTCTGAATTCTTATTTTCTTCCTCCACAGTACGCTTCAGCTCGAATATCATCAGGTTTTTACGGGCCAATTCATCACCTAAATTGGCCACCTTCTCCTCCAAATCCATCCTCTGGCTACACCACTGGGTTGATTCATCTTGGTATGCAATGTACCATGGATCATCGGCTTGCCTGGCGAACTGTAACAATAATGGAAAAAAGAACAACTGAAATCACTCCAACAGGCCATGGCGGCACTTCAAATTCAACGGTAGTACAGAGAGCAGAAGCTAGGTACCTGCACTTCCGACGAGGTAGGAGAAGTAGAACGTGGCCACGACATGATTGAATCCCCACCCTCGCCGGTGTACCCGCTACGACCAGACATTGAGGACTATTTCCCAGCTGCAAACTCCAATAAATTAAGGGAACCGAATCGATTAGGGGGCGGGGGAGGCGGAAGCGGAGGTCGTCGTGGGCGGCGGATCTGCTTGCGGCGGAGCAAATCCCGGTCGTCGTGGGCGGCGGATCTGCTTGCGGCGGACTTTCCCGCGGTGGGTACAATGCGTGCGGACGAAACAAGTGCTGGAGCCGTGGTTGACGTGCAGCGCCGTAGTCCGTCCGACGCCGCCGGGGAACAGAGCCGGCGGCGCGACGAGGCGCCGACGATGGCTGCTCCATCCGAGGGTGGGGAACGAGCTGCCAGCGGTTCTCCGATGACTAATGAGATGCACAACACTAGGTTCCAGCCATGTTTAGCATAAGATTCACTTTAGATTAAGCTGCGAAAATAGTCACCTGCTGGGTCTAGCTTAAGAAAAATTAATTAGCGAACTTGTTGCTTCTCTCTAACTAAAAGCAGAGATATATGCCTTTTCACTAAGGGCGACCCCAGCGGTCATTGGCTGAGGTGGCCCCACAGAGCGGCTCTATATGATTTTCTCTAAATAAATAGACGACCCCAGCGGTCATTGGCTGCGGAGGCCCCACAGAGCGGCAATATATGATTTTTTCTAAATAAATTGATGACCCCACTGGTCATTGGCTGCGGCAGCCCCACAGAGCGGCAATATATGTCTGTTCCTGAAAATTACATGACCCCACTGGTCATTGGCTGCGGCAGCCCTATAGAGCGGCCCCATTTATCATTGGCAGCACCGCGTATACAATCAGGAAATAAAACGGCCCACACGTCAGCGATAGATGGATGGCTGCTCCGACGTGTCTCCTGACCCTACCCGTCAGCACCATTCAAAAGCATCGGTCAATTCACAACCACCGCGGCTCGCTAGCCGTCACCGGTAACAGTCAAGGCCTCTGACCAGACCGCAACCCTCCCGTCCGAGCGTCTGCGAGGGGTTTCAAACTAGAGCGAGGGGAAAACTGAGGAAAAGTTAAGCGGCTGGGGAAAACTGAGCACAACTAAGGACCCGAGGGCACGAAAATAGAAAACCTTTTTTAAATACCATTTGGTTGAATTTAAATTTGAGTCAATTTTGGTGGGGAAGGGCACTAATTCATACTTTTGTTTTGAAAATTCAAATTTTGATCATGCACAATGCATATAACCCTCCCGGGGTACCTAGCCATATTTTCGCCCAAAAATTATGACAATTTTCTGTAGTACATATAGTTCAAATTTGAATAAAAGCGCCACACACTCAAAAAATTCATATATAGCCACTCTTTGAGATAAATGGCCATATCCCATAATTGGCCATCCTATGAGGTCTACTTACCAAGAAAATTGCAGTGGTGTCATGTTGACCTTCATGCCTAGTGTCCGCTTCACAAAAACACACGATTTTTTGCACTAAAAAAATGGAAACTCATTTTTTTATAAAGCAAAGCCTGAAACCCCATTTGGAAGAGTTGTTTGTAATGAGAAGTTGCACACACTTGCCAAGTTTGAGCACTTTATCACTTTGTATGCTTGTGTTTTGCGATCTACAAGGTCACTTGGGTGGAAAAGCCAAGTTAAACCATGTCTGATAGTCCTATGTGTGAACACATTTTAGAAAAAAACCATCCATATTACAAGATGGGTATTTTAAATGATAGGTAGGCGACATTATGTGACTACGTGCACAAGATTTTTATTTTTCTGCATTTTTTAAATACCATTTGGTTGAATTCAAATTTGAGTCAATTTTAGTGGGGAAGGGCATTAATTCATACTTTTGTTTTGAAAATTCAAATTTTGATCATACACTATGCATATAACCCTCCCGGGGTACCTAGCCGTATTTTCTCCCAAAAATTATAACCATTTTCTATGGTACCTACAATTCAAATTTGAATAAAAGGGCCACAAACTCAAAAACAATTCATATATAGCCACCATTCGAGATAAATGGCCATATCCTGTAATTGGTCATCCTATGAGGTCTACTTACCAAGAAAATTACAGTGGTGTCATGTTGACCTTCATGCCTAGTGGCCGCTTCACAAAAACACAATTTTTGCACTAAGAAAATGGAAACTTAAATTTTTATGAAGTAAAGCCTAAAACCCCATTTGTAAGAGTTGTTTGTAATGAGAAGTTACACACACTTGCCAAGTTTGGGCGCTTTATCACTTTGTATGCTCGTGTTTTGCGATCTACCAGGTCACTTGGGTGGAAAAGCCAAGTTAAACCATGTTTGATAGTTTTATGTGTGAACACATTTTAGAAAAAAACATCCATATTGCAAGATGGGTATTTAAATGATAGGTATGGGACATTATGTGACTACATGCACAAGATTTTCATTTTTCTGGATTTTTTAGATACCATTTGGTTGAATTCAAATTTGAGTCCATTTTGGTGGGGAAGGGCATTAATTCATACTTTTGTTTTGAAAATTCAAATTTTGATATTGCACTATGCATATAACCCTCTCGGGGTACCTAGCCGTATTTTCTCCCAAAGATTATGACCATTTTCTATGGTACCTACAGTTCAAATTTGAATAAAAGCGCCACAAACTCAAAAAAAATCATATATAGCCACCATTCGAGATAAATAGCCATATCTCGTAATTGTCCCTATGAGGTCTACTTACCAAGAAAATTGCAGTGGTGTCATGTTGACCTTCATGCCTAGTGGCTGCTTCACAAAAACATGATTTTTTGCACTAAAAAATAGAAACTCAAATTTTTATGAAGCAAAGCCTGAAACCCCATTTGGAAGAGTTGTTTGTAATGAGAAGTTGCACACACTTGCCAAGTTTGGGCGCTTTATCACTTTGTGCTCGTGCTTTGCGATCTATACGGTCACTTGGGTGGAAAAGCCAACTTAAACCATATCTGATAGTCTTATTTGTGAACACATCTATATTTCTTATAAAGCAAAACCCCACTAACAATTATTTAATGTTTCTATCTCAACATACAGCTTAGCCACATCACCAACAAATGACAGCCGTTCGATTATCATCTCCATCCGTCAATTCAATGAGTCCTGACCGTGACATGCTCAATCGACGGTTTCAAGCACGAAGTTTATCCCACCTAGTTATAAGCCCGGCCACCAATATTGATCTTCCAAGAACTAAAAGCTGAAACGAAGTGACACACGACGCCTTCTTTCCTCTCCCATGATACGACGGGGCCAAAGCCACTCTCGGGTTAGATAGAGGAAGAATTTAGGCCTTGTTCGTTTCGCCCCAACCCGGCCGGGATCGGGCCCGAATCCCCGTCTGACAGGCGGGATCCGACTCGCCCGGGTTTAATCCCGGTGCAATCTTATAACTTGTTCGGTTAAACCCGCCCGGTATTGCACCCCGCCCGATTCCCCCCGAAACCCCCTCTTCCGCCGGGTTTTAGAAACTCGACCCTAGACCCGTGGATTGCATCCCGAGCGAAACGACACCAAAACACGTTCGCTCCTCTCCTCTCCCGCGATGGCGGCGGCGGCAGCGACAGACGGGATGGCGGTGGCTACGGGAGCGCCGGCGGCCACCGAACCAGCCGGAGGAGAGGAGATCGTCACCCTTCCTGACCGCTCTCCGCCACGGACCCCTTCCCCACCCCCAGCGGCTGCGTGTCCGATCTCCGGTGGCTGCGCGTCCGATCTCCGGCGACTCTCCCTTCCCCACCCCCGACGGCGGCTGCTAGAAGTAAGTTCACCTCCTCCTTCTCATCACCTTCCCCTCTTCTTGTACATGATCTGGGAGATGTTGATTTCTTGCTTGCGTTCGGGCCTCCTGGATCTAGAAGTTGTATTCCCTGGTTGTTTCTTGCTCTCGTCGTGCCTCCTGGAGATGTTGCGTTCACTAGTACAAAGGTGGTTGCTTCTACTATTCTAAATACAGATCTTGTATGCTTGTTTTGCTATAGGAATTAACTTGCAGTTTGGTACTTGGGGGCCATTAACTTCTGTATTATTTTTGGTACTATGTTCAGGATGATGGTAATGGCTAGATGATATAATTGGGGAAATTTAGTTGAATTGGCTTGTCAGATGCTTGTTTTGCAGCATGTTGTACTACTGGTTTTCTATACCTTGCAGAAGAATGAGACATTAGAATCAAGTAATTTGTAGAATGATGTTATACTAGTGGTAATGCCTAGACAATATTAGGTGATGAAATGAAAATAATTACAAACCGAAATTATAGACCTTCATGTGGAAACTAGCATTTAAATATGGACCTTCATGTTCTATGTTTTCTCACAGAAAGTATAGAAACTCTGTGGCCGTGGTTGTGGCTGTGGCAGTACTAGTGAAAATTATCTACCTCTGTAGTTGTCCTGATGGCACATGAAACCATTCCATCAAAAAACTGCAATTCCAATTCAAGTTATCTATCTTCTGCTACTACCTGCTATTGCTATTAACATGAGTTACTGAAAACTCAAACCATCGGCTGAAGAACAATACAGTCATATATGTTAATTTTTTGATAAAGGTTAGGTACTTATTTTTACTTTGGCAAATTGTACATGCTGAAACACCAAGCCTGCAGTTAAATATAATTTAGGAAAATATTTGATGGTTTCTAGTTATAATTTCCCTCAAGCTAGTACTCTTGTTAAAATTGAGAAACTCTTAATTGCTAAGAAGTTTGATAGCGACATGTACATGTCTGTATGCATGGTGATGAAGTTGAGAAATAACTAAGAAGGTTGGAGTTTAGTTTAAAATGATTTGTAATACACAACCTCTACGGTAATCTGCTCCTCCTCCCCTTCCTTGCCCTCTTGTTGACATATATACTGTAGGTATTGTTCATGGACCTGGTTCCATTTAGAAGTAGAACTATGGGTTCTGGAAAGGGCAAGATGCAATGCAGTCGAAGAAGTGATGACAATAACACAACAACCAGATCGTCTCCATTCTACAGTTTTATAAATATGCTACTAGCTCGCTGCAGTAGATGATTACTTCTAAGATGAGAACTTTTCTTCTTTCTGATTGCAAAACTGTTATCTAGCCAAATTTTCATTTCATCCCCGTAAACTTGCATGATGACAATTTTCTTTGCGTATCCATCCGTTGATAGATGGAAGCGCAAATTTCTATACTTGCGTTTCATTAGTTTGTTTTTCAGCTTCTTTTTATTGTATGTTTCATCTTCCCGATTGCTCTTGCTATGTGGTTGCAGACTGTCGAGTGTCGATCAGTTTGAACTGGAGAAATATTTTCTGCTACTGGGGAGATTCTCATGCACAAAGACATCTAACCAACCAGTTAGTTGAAGAAGGAGAATAGACGTTTCCTAATCTTCCTGCACATTCCAAAAGTCCAGCAGTAATACTTGTGTTCTGGAATAATCCTAGAGATGGTGATCTTTTTGTTGTAAAACATGGAGAATCTATGCCTGTAAGAAATTATCCTAGAGATTTATTCTACTCTACTAACATAGAGAGGAAACCAGAAGCTCAAGGTTCCTTTCCTTGTATAATCTTCTCATTTTGACCATTTTTACATAGAGCTATTGTACTGAAGTATGTGATCATAGTGCTAGTAGGCGTTGCTATGCTCCGTTTCCAATGTTGTACACCACAGTTTAATTGCATTTGCGTACTGCAATCGGAATCTTGACAGCAGACCCCAGCCGAACGTAGTCGTAATGGGACGCAGGGACTGCAGTGCAAGAGGTTTAACCAAACAATCATTTAGTAGAGAGGGGATCACCGGGAAGAGATTAAGTGGATTGCCGGGAATAGGGTGGAGAGGTGGGGATCACCCAAACCCCCGCGTGGTTAGTTTCCTTTGGGGATTACATCCCAGAAACCGAACAAGCCCTTAAGGGGGCGCGGCGGGGACGACACGGCAATGGCGAGGCAGGGCGTCGTCGACGTCGGCGATCACGGCGGCCACCGCCGGTGGCGGCATTTCTTACGCGGGCGGGGAGGCGCGTACGCATACTCCAGCGCCGAGCTCTCACCAGGTGATGCAGCGCCTCCTCCATCCTCCTCCCCTCTCCCTCTCCCTCTCGATCGGCCTGCTGCTCTCCCTCGGCATTTGACTTCGACCGCCTTGCGCGGTGGTCGCTCCTGCTGGGAATTCCTCTCCGAGCCAAGTGTTGGAGCAGTCGGCCGATTCATGCCGCGATTTTGTTCGTGTGGCGGCCGAGCGGAATCCTACTGGGTAGCTTAGGATTAGTGGCGACTTCTTTAGCAAATTTTAAACCAGTCCCCATGAATTTGGATGCAGATCGTCTCCAAAACACCTCATGTTGTGGCCTTGGTAAGTGTGAAGCATATAAAATAAATATGATATGTTCTTTTTTTTGTAACTGTGCAGATACTTGGACAGAGGCTCATTTTTTTCTGCAATTGTCCATGTATGTATTACATTTCGGAGAACTACTGGTATCCAATTATCCAAGTCACAGTAATCGCACCACCAAGTTGAACAGCTCAGGTATTTAAGTATTGCACTACTGATTATTCATAGAGGTTCTCTTTACCATTTTCTCTAAAAATTTGAATTGGTCAGTTTTCGTACTACTCCCTCCGACCCATAAGCTAATACAGATGTATCTATCACTAAAATGTGTCTAGATACATCCGTATTAGCAAAGAGTATTATGGGTCGAAGGGAGTAGGATTTTTTTAGTAAATTTGTACTAACTGAACCGGTATATAAATTATGACTATTTTAACATATTCATCATGAAATCAATTTACTATCTAGCTATAGAATTTTCCAATCAGATGTCTGTAATAATAAGGTTGCTAAGGTAATTGCTCCTACACAAGCGGACACATATGCACACAGTATCAATTTTTATCTCTTAAAACGAAATGAAAATTATTTGTAACAAACTTCTATTACAACACCGCAAACCATCGAATGTTAATTTAAATTTAGCCTCCCGACTATTGTGACAAATTGCATCTTGCATATCAGTATAGACATTTCATTCATCTTATACTCTTTGATTTATCCAACATAAATTTTGAAGAGGTCCCACTGCAACGCGCGGGGTATCCATCTAGTTTTAGAAAAAAAAAGCATCCATATTTTAAGATTGGTATTTTAAATGATATTTAGGCGACATTATGTGACTACATGCGCAAGATTTTCATTTTTTGGATTTTTTAAATACCATTTGGTTGAATTCAAATTTGAGTCAATTTTGGTGGGGAAGGGCATTAATTCATACTTTTGTTTTGAAAATTCAAATTTTGATCATGCACAATGCATATAACACTCCCGGGGTACCTAGCCGTATTTTCTCCCAAAAATTATGACCATTTTCTATGGTACCTATAGTTCAAATTTGAATAAAAGCGCCACAAACTCAAAAAATTCATATATAGCCACTATTCGAGATAAATGGCCATATCCCGTAATTGGCCATCCTATGAGGTCTACTTACCAAGAAAATTGCAGTGGTGTTATGTTGACCTTCATGCCTAGTGTCCGCTTCACAAAAACACACGATTTTTGCACTAAAAAATGGAAACTCAAATTTTTATGAAGAAAAGCCTGAAACCCCATTTGGAAGAGTTGTTTGTAATGAGAAGTTGCACACACTTTCCAAGTTTGGGCGCTTTATCACTTTGCATGCTCGTGTTTTGCGATCTACAAGGTCACTTGGGTGGAAAAGCCAAGTTAAACCATGTCTGATAGTCTTATTTGTGAACATTAGAAAAAAAGCATCCATATTGTAAGATGGGTATTTTAAATGATAGGTAGGCGACATTATATGACTACATGCGCAAGATTTTCGTTTTTCTGGATTTTTTAAATACCATTTGGTTGAATTCAAATTTGAGTTAATTTTGGTGGGGAATGGCATTAATTCAGACTTTTTTTTTGAAAATTCAAATTTTGATCTTGCACTATGCATATAACCCTCCCGAGGTACCTAGCCGTATTTTCTCCCAAAAATTATGACCATTTTCTATGGTACCTACAGTTCAAATTTGAATAAAAGTGCCACAAACTCAAAAAAAAATTCATATATAGCCACCATTCGAGAAAAATGGCCATATCCCGTAATTGTCCATCCTATGAGGTCTACTTACCAAGAAAATTACAGTGGTGTCATGTTGACCTTCACGCCTAGTGGCCGCTTCACAAAAACATGATTTCTGCACTAAAAAAATGGAAACTCAAATTTTTATGAAGCAAAGCCTGAAACCCCATTTTAGCAGAATAAACTACAAAGTTCATGTATGCATTTTACATGCATCAGATGTGTTTCTTATTATGACGTTGACCTGATGTTGATTGCTAGCATAATGGCTAGAGGATAGTCCTGACCTCCATGTATCTTCAGAATTTGCGGAGACATTGCCATAACAGGGCATGAAATCCTCTTCTGAATAGTTTATTGACTTGTCAAGGTTTTTGTCGGAACCCATATCCGAGTAACCCGATGATTCATGTAGGTCAAGATTTTCCATGATTTCATCGAGTTCCTCGACTGCGCTTCCTTTTGTCGACTTGATGCTGACCAGCGAGTTTACCTCGCTGGATGAGCCAACCGAAGTGTCTGAAGTTGCCGCGATTTCCGTTTTCCTGCCGATGGACCCGAATTTATCGGATCTGAAAGGCGAACAGAGCCTAGAGATCCAAGACGAAAGTTTAAGCTTCTGATCATCAGAGCCATCTCCTGATCCATACTTGCAAAGACTGGAGCTAGGGTGGGTGGGTGTGGTTGAAAATCTACGGCTCCAAAGGTGATCTGGTTTCCGTCGATCTTCGAGTTGCTCTTGGATGAAGGCGAAAAAGCCGTCAAATTCATTATTCCAACGCCCAAGTTCCACACTCGGCGCCAATTTACAAGGGTTTAACTCGGCAAATGTTCTAGATGATGGACTTAGGATCGGAGGAAGAAGGCGTCAGATGAACTCGAAGGTAAGGATTCAGACAAACAAGGCGAAACTAGATGTGTATTGAGACAAAGCATGAATTACAAGCTCAATCTCGATGTGTCCCTGGCCGACCTCACGTAGCCCCTATTTATAGGTGATCAGGTCTCGAGGATCCGGTCAGGTTTGATATAAACAAGAGCAATGGGGCTGGCGAATCTGTTTGTCCTAGTGCCCAGCACCAGATGCTCAAGGGACAGAAGGTAGGCGCTGGTGATGCTGGTACTCTGCAAGATGGTAACAATGGTGTTCCGACTGTTGTCGCCAGTATAGCTGAAAGGAACACTATCGTATCTTCATCAGATCTATAGTGAGGAGAAATATACAGATCATATGAATAAAACATTGCTTGATGTACATAATTTGCAACAGTCCAAGGTTGGCACAAACAAGCTAATGGCGGCGATACATCCTAAAGTGAACAGAGACTGTAAAATGTGCCACGTAATCTATTAGGATAACCAGGGACTTATCAGTGAAATGTGGCACAAACCACAGCAAAGTCAGTCAAATGTTTAGAATCTTATATTCCCTCCGTTTAAAAATATAAGATGTTTTAGCTTTGTGAACACTAGTGGGGACGGGGCCTCCAGTCCCGGCCCGTAAGGGGCTTTAGTCCCGGTTTGCAAACCGGGACCCCAGCCGCGGGACTAAAGGCTGAACCTTTAGTCCCGGCCCGCTTACCAGCCGGGACTGGAGGGTGTCCACGTGGGCACCTCGGAGCGAATCAGGGCTAGGACCTTTAGTCCCGGTTTGTAACACAGACCGGGACTAAAGGCATCTGCAGATTTTTGTTTTTTGCTTTAGGGTTTTAGGGTTTACTGGTTTTAGGGTTTTATTTGTTCGGGGGATTAACGTGATGCCTCGTTTGGTGCCTTGGTGCCTTGGTGCTCGGGAATTAGTTTATGCATATATATAAGATTAACTTATCTTACAAGCGAGCATATATATACAATTATATGGAGACCAGAATTATCGGGACTAGAGCCCGTCTATTCGATTACATGGACCAACATCAGTAATGGCCCCTAGCTACACTAAATCGTCCTTTGTCGTCTATAGCTTCTATTCTCAGAAAGGTCGCCAGCTCCTCTGCAACAGCAATCGCGCGTTGCTCTGGTAGGTACTTCTCCCGCATGGCCGTGTACTATATAAGAAGAGGAGATGAATATGAATATCAATCATGATAACAAAGAATGACGAGTAAAAATAGAGGTGTGAATGTTTATTGCTTACATCGTATCTGTAATCCTTGTGCTCAGAGGTAAACGTGCGAATGATCTCGCAAACATAGTATCCACATAGATGCGTCCCCCGTGGCTGCTGGTCGCACTTTACGAGAATAGAATATATATAATCAAAATAATAATCTAGCATTACAAAAGTATTGAAAATAGAAGTATATCATACTACTACTTACCTGAGCCGCTCTAAAGGTCAGCTTCTCATGCCGGATACCGGGAGTCACGCACTTGAACCGCTTCCAAACCCTGCCCGATAAGGAAAATGATTTGCTAAGTTTTTCATTAATTGATATATCAGAAAATCATCGAAAGAGACCGATAGAGCGCAAGAATGATTGAAATTACCCTTGGAGCATGTCCTGCAGGCTTTGGAACTGTTCGAAGGGTCTCGATAATTCTATTCTAACTATATCTATCTAAAAATTCTATTCTAACTATATCTATCTAAAAATTCTATTCTAATTAACAATAGCTAACTATATGTATCTAATTAACAATAGCTAACTAAAAATTCTATTCTAATTAATTAACAATAGCTAACTATATGTATCTAATTAACAATAGCTAACTAATTAACAAATTAATTTTTTTGCAAACTATATGTATCTAATTAACAATAGCTAACTAATTAACAAATTAATTTTTTTGCAAACTATATATATGTATCTAATTATCTAACTATCTAATTATCTAACTATCTAATTATCTAACTATTCTAATTAACAATAGCAAACTATATATATCTAATTAACAATAGCTAACTACTAATTCTATTCTAATTATCTAACTAATTCTATTCTAATTAGCTAACTAATATTCTATATCTAACCCTAACCCTAACACACTAACTAATAAACAAATTAATTTTTTTTGCAAAAAAACCTTGCAGACGTCGGAGGCGCGGCGGCCGGGTGCTGCAGGCGCGGCGGCGTTTGGAGGCGCGGCGGCGCGGCGGCGTTTGGAGGCGACCGGCGGCGCGGCGGGTGTGCAGGCGCGGCGGCGCGGTGCGGCAGGGGCGGCGGACTGTGGCGGCGCTGCGGGTGCGCAGGCGCGGCGGCGCGGCGGGTGTGCAGGGGCGGCGGACTGTGGCGGCGCTGCGGCGGCTGGTGCGCGCGGTCGTCGGCGGCAGCCTGGCGGCGTCTGTCTGTTCTCCTCGCGCGCGAAACTGCAAAGTGTTTCGCGGCGGGGAAGAAGATGAAATTTTATACCCCGGGACCTTTAGTCCCGGGCGGTGGCACGGACCGGGACTAAAGGGGGGCCTTTAGTCCCGGTTCGTTCCACCGCCCGGGACTAAAGGCCTCGGGTGGGGATTTCAGTAGCCAGGGCCTTTAGTCCCGGCCTGTGGCACGGACCGGGACTAAAGGCCTATTTTCTGTTTTTTCTTTTATTTGGTTTATAAATAGTTATCTGTTTGCATTTTCAATTAAAAACTATGTTTTCAATTATTTGGATAAGCACTGACTCTTTTATATTTTAAAGATTAATTATTTTAACTATCCTAAGTATTAATTATTTTGAAATTTTCAATTAAAAACTATGTTTATTAATATTCTTTTTGCATATTTGAGAATTTGACAAAACTATAAAAATGAAAAGTGTTTGAAATTAAATAGATAATTCAAAACTATTTTCTATTTTACAAATTAATTATTTTAACTATCCTAAGTATTAACTATTTTGCCATTTTCAATTAAAAACTATGTTTATTAATATTCTTTTTGCATATTTGAGAATTTGACAAAACTATAAAAATGAAAAGTGTTTGAAATTAAATAGATAATTCAAAACTATTTTCTATTTTACAAATTAATTATTTTAACTATCCTAAGTATTAATTATTTTGAAATTTTCAATTAAAAACTATGTTTATTAATATTATTTTTGCATATTTGAGAATTTGACAAAACTATAAAAATGAAAAGTGTTTGAAATTGAATAGATATTGAGCTTATATTACACTAGCATACTACTGTAGTATATATTGAGCGTACCTTTCGATTTTGTGACTAATTAAGGTGGATAACTGGAGTAGTTCAAGGCTGAACAGAAGCAAAAAACAAGTTTCAAGTATATCAGTTCGGTAGCAAAGGTCATTTAAAGGAAATGTGCGTTGGCAAAAGGATGGCATGGATGGATGACGAAAGTCTGTACAGTAATGTTCATGTATCAGTGCTGGTATTTCCAAGAAGTATAAAGAGTAGTATCTCTGGAAAACAAACCATGCAGACTCTAGGCGAAAAGTTTTGATTAGCCATTATCCATACTCTTAAATGCACGAAACCCAAGGCATTTTATGCCATTTACCAAAGCTAATTATTACCACGCAGCCAATCACACTATTACTCTCCTTTTTGTAACTCCCGATCCATTAGCCACTCTTTGGATTAATTCCTCTCATGATTTTCATTGAGCCGTTTCCATGCACACCAAATGATACCAGCATTTAAGAGCAGGCTTTGCCTTTCATCCGCTCCATATATATTTGGGTATCCACTTCTAGTCCGTCATCAGTTCTGATCGCAGTATTTCCCTACCCACAATCTAGTTCTAGAGAGAATGGATTGCAACAAAGAACATAGGTACGCTTTTTTGTTCTTGTATCATGCAGCGAGATAGTGCACAGTGTGCATCAAGAAGTGGTACAATTGTTCTTGCTTTAATACATTATTACATTATTGCACCAACAATCCTATCTATTATTTCTGTTTTCTTCTGGGTCGTAGCCATGGAGAATCTTCATCATTCAGTAGTATGCTTGGGTCAGTCTTCACTTTGAAGGGCGAAATTTCATGAAACTTATTATAATCTATTGACATGTCTGTCTTGTCATCTACTCCCACGATGTTTCTTTTCCCTGAAAGAACTATGTGGCGCTTTGGCTCATCGGACGATGTCTTATTTTGCTGATTTCTTTTTCTCGTTTTTGTAGACATGTCCTTCACATAGAAAACCTGAGCGACATCGTTGGCTAGGACGAATGGTTCATCCATGTACGCAAGATTATTGAGATCCACTGTTGTCATGCCGTACTTTTGGTCTACAACTACCCCGCCACCTGTCAGCTTCACCCATTTGCACCGAAACAAAGGGATCTTAAAAGTAGGTCCATAGTCAAGTTCCCATATCTCCTCTATGTACCCATAATATGTTTCCAAACAGTGCCCATTCTCGTCTGTTGCATCAAAGTGGACACCACTATTTTGGTTGGTGCTCTTTTTATCTTGGGCAACCGTGTAAAATGTGTTCCCATTTATCTCGTACCCTTGGAAAGTACATATAGTCGAAGATGGTGGCCTGGCCAAATAGTACAGCTGATCTCCAACGGTGTCGTCATTCATGAGATGTGTCTGCAACCAACTACCAAAAGTCTTCTCGTGTTCCCCTTTAATCCAAGAGTCAGCCTTCCCCGGGTTTTCGGAGCGTAGAATATTCTTGTGTCTCACGATATACGGAGCCACCACAGTGGAATTGTGTAGAACTGTGTAGTGTGCTTGAGAGAAAGAATGCCCGTCCATACATACTTTTGCTTTCCTTCCTAGTGTGCCTTTTCCTGTCAGCCTACCCTCATACCGAGATTCAGGAACACCGATCGGCTTAAGGTCAGGAAGAAAGTCCACACAAAACTCAATGACCTCCTTTGTTCCATAGCCCTTGGAGATGCTTCCTTCTGGCCTAGCACGGTTACGAACATATTTCTTTAAGACTCCCATGAACCTCTCGAAGGGGAACATATTGTGTAGAAACACAGGACCGAGAATTCTAATCTCTTCGACTAGGTGAACTAGGAGGTGTGTCATTATATTGAAGAAGGATGGCGGGAACAACAACTCAAAGCTGACCAGACATTGGACCACATCAATCTGTAACCCTGATAGACTTTCTCGATCGATTACCTTCTGAGAAATTGCATTGAGGAATGCACATACCTTCACAATTGCCAGGCGAACATTTTCCGATAGAATTCCCCTCAATGCAACCGGAAGCAATTGCGTCATAAGCACGTGGCAGTCATGAGACTTTAGGTTTTGGAATTTTTTGTCTTTCATATTTACGATTCCCTTTATATTCGACGAGAAGCCAGTCGGGACCTTGATACTGAAAAGGACTTCAAAGAAGATTTCCTTCTCTTCCTTAGTAAGAGCGTAGCTGGCACGCCCTTGAAACTGCCCTGGATGCATGCCATCTCTTCCTTTATGACGTTCCTGGTCCTCCCGTGCTTCCGGTGTATCTTTTGACTTCCCATACAAGCCCAGGAAGCCTAGAATATTCACGCAGAGATTCTTCGTCAGGTGCATCACGTCGATTGCGGAGCGGACCTCATGGACTTCCCAATAGGGTAGCTCCCAAAATATAGATTTCTTCTTCCACATGGGTACGCGCTTATCAGGGCCGTTAGGAACAGGTTGGCTGCCAGGACCCTTTCCAAAGATTACTTTTAAATCTTTGACCATATCAAATACTTCAGCACCAGTACGGATGACAGGCTTCCCCCGGGGTTCTGCCTTGCCATTGAAATGCTTGCCTTTTTTCTTTAAGGGATGCTTGGGCGGAAGAAAACGACGATTGTACGGGTACACATTCTTCCTACACTTGTCCAGATATATACTTTCTGTCTGATCTAAACAGTGCGTGCATGCATTGTATCCCTTGTTTGACTGTCCTGAAATGTTACTAAGAGCAGGCCAATCATTGATGGTTACGAAAAGCAACGCTCGAAGGTCAAATTCCTCTTGTTTGTGCTCGTCCCACACACGTACACCTAGTTCGGCCCACAGCTGTAAAAGTTCATCAACTAATGGCCTTAGGTACACATCAATGTCGTTGCCGGGTTGCTTTGGACCTTGGATAAGCACTGGCATCATAATAAACTTCCGCTTCATGCACAACCAAGGAGGAAGGTTATAGATACATAGAGTAACGGGCCAGGTGCTGTGACTGCAACTCTGCTCCCCAAAAGGATTCATGCCATCTGTACTCAGACCAAACCATAAGTTCCTTGCATCACCTGCAAATCTCGGGAACTCTCTCTCTCGATTTTTCTCCACTGCCGACCATCGGCGGGGTGCCTCAACTTATCGTCTTTCATACGATCTTCCATGTGCCATCGCAACAACTTCGCATGATCTTTATTTCTGAACAGACGTTTCAACCGTGGTATTATAGGAGCATACCACATCACCTTGGCAGGAACCCTCTTCCTGGGTGGCTCGCCCTCCATCTCACCAGGGTCATCTTTTCTGATCTTATACCGCAATGCAGTGCATACCGGGCATTTATCCATATTCTCATACTTCTCACCGTGGTAGAGGATGCAGTCATTAGGGCATGCATGTATCTTCTGCACGTCTAATCCTAGAGGGCAGACAAGCTTCTTTGCTTCGTACGTGCTGGCGGGCAATTCGTTCTTTCTTGGAAGCATCTTCTTCATCAGTACCAGCAACTTTTCGAATGACGAGTCAGTCACACCGGTCTCTGCCTTCCACTTCAGCAATTCCAGTGTGCTACCCAGCTTCTTCTGGCCATCTTCACAAGTTGGGTACAACAATTTGTTGTGGTCCTGTAACATCTGCTCGAACTGCAACCTCTCCTTTTCTGTGTCGCAGCCTCGCCGTGCTTCAGAAATGACCCGGCCAAGATCATCAGCGGGCTCATCTGGTTCCCGTTCTGCACCCTGATCTTCTTCTTCATTGTCTTCCATTGTGGTATCAGCATACTCAGGGAACATAGATCGGTAGTTGTCATCATCGTTATCTTCTTCTTCATCGTCGTCTTCCATCATAACCCCCCTTTCTCCGTGCTTGGTCCAAACATTATAGCCCGACATAAAACCGGACCGAAGCAGGTGGCTCTAAATGACTCTTGAGGAAGTGTAGTCCTTCTCATTCCGACATTCAACACATGGACAAAACATATAGCCACCACCATGCTTGTTCGCATCGGCCGCATCTCGAAAAGAATGGACGCCTTCTCTGTAAGCGGCGGTGCGTCGATCACCGTACATCCATGGATGGCTCATCTGCGTTATGCAACAGTATATCAAACACAATCACGATCCTAAAAATTAGTACCGCACGGTCTAAACAAGGAAATATAGTTGCTAACCTTTTAGAATAAGTGGAAATAAAGAGGAAGAGGCTTAAGCGTGGCTCGGGCACCTCATATCGTAGTTGTGTTCGGTGAACTGAAGCGGCATCGCTCTAACAAACATTTCAACAAACACCTCTAGTGCATCCAAGCAAAAAGGAGAGCTAGCACACACTCACACCTTTCATCCAAAAAAATGCAAGAGGGGAGAGAGGGGCTGCAGGGGCTGCCATATATATAGGCAGAGGACTTTAGTCCCGGTTTGAGACACAAACCGGGACTAAAGGGTGCGCACATGTGGGCCGCCCAGCGCATGGCCCTTTAGTCCCGGTTTGTGTCTCAAACCGGGACTAAAGCGTCGTTACGGGCCGGGACTAAAGCCTCCCGGGCGGCTGGCGAATTTCGGGCGACGTGGCCGGGCCTTTAGTCCCGGCCCAGATGGAGGCCGGGACTAAAGGGTCCTGGCCAAAGGCCCGTTTTCTACTAGTGGAAGCTAATGTATCTAGACATATTTTAGTGTATAGATTTGAGTGAACCTATACACTAAAAGATGTCTAGATACATCTACTTCACAAAGCTAAAACATCTTACATTTCTAAACGGAGGGAGTATATTTACTAATTGGAGGCACCAAAGGAAGCTCCACAATAATCCTCCATCAACTAAGCAAATTAACCATCCGATGTACCCGTTACTTATCGACAACCCTCGGATATGACTAAGAAGAAAAGAGTCCACACGTTTCATCCCACTTGCACGCCTCCTTAACTAACGACCTATTCATCAAAAAAAAAAACTATGACACGCAAACCAGCAGGTCTCTCTTGCAAACTCCACCAATCCTGCCCCAGGACACCGCCGATCCTCACCCTCCGCCTCGCCTATTTGACTCAACCGCAAGCCTTCACCGGACTGCCGATATTGATCTCGAATCTCAATCTGTTCTCTTGGTGGCATGCGCAGAACACAAGTATCCAACTTCCAATATGCATGGACTTCAATCTGATATGTACGTGCGTCCGCACATCCCTAACCCTATACGACGTTGTGGTGAGGAAGCAGCTAGCGGCTGGTGAGGAAGATAAGATATAGCAAAAGGCTGCATCCTGCATGCATGTCTCTGGCTGTCGCATCGCCTTCCTGCATCAGACAAGATTACAAGGATGTACATCATCAACGGGAAACACAGTATTGGTTAACGAAGTTAGTGTTAATTAAAAAAAATTATTTGCTTCATGTGCAGATTTGTAGAGCTCACGTGTAGCATTACACTTGAATATTGCAGATTAGTGAAATTGAAGGAACTAGGTAAGCCGGCCAGTGCGAAAGCTAACATAGCAGAAAGCTAAGATAGCTGCGACCTGCGAGCTGCATGTATTGGCCAGCCACGTCGCCTTCTGCATCAAACAAGAACGTACATAATCATCAGATAAGGGAGTGAGGATTAATGAAGTTAAGAGTTAATGAGCAAAATTTATTCCTTCATCTCTGCATATTTGAAGAGCTGAGGTAGCATTGCAACAGAATACTAGGGATTCAAAAAAAATGTGTAAACAAAGATTCCTAGATGCAGTTCACCGAAAACCAAGTAATGAATATACCTCGAATGGATAGTTATAATTTCGTCTTCCACTGTTATTTACCACACCAGATTTAAGAAATCTAAAAACATGACTCTCTTTTCGTTAATCGTCTAGACCATATACTACTATGTGTGCTTGATCAATTCTATTACTTCGATCATTTGTCACTGAAAATAATGTTACACCCTCTACTTACTTTGTTGGCACTTTAACACAATTAATTAACTTTAATCTATAGATTAAAATTAATTTCGTCTATCAAAGAGCTGACAAGTTCAAGTGGAAGACGTGAACAACATTGTAATAGGAGTTACTAATGAATTAAAAGTTGCTAATAACATTATTACTAATGCAGTAGACGACGTTGCTAAGTCTTCGGGAGTAGCACTGGTGATTGTAAACACACAAAAGTTCAGAAAGCATGAATCAGTATTTTAGTGGTACTGCATACATTTGATGCAACATATGTTCATGGAAATATATGTATTGTTTTCCGAAAGAAATCTATATATTGTTTATCGCATACCATGGGTAAAGTTATGGAAGATTATCAGATGGTATTTGTTATTTACTTATTTTTTTTGTGCTACAATATGTTCATGGTTATCATTCTGAGATTTCGAATATGTTATCTTTATTATTGCCTTAGTTAGAAATTTTTAAATATTTTCTTCTTACCACCTGTATCGACCTTGATCTATTTGTAGTGCAACAAAACACCAAGAAATCATGTAGTCACAAGAAAGGGTGCTACAAGTTGAAGTTTTCAAGTGGGAAAAACAAACATTTATTGAATTTGAGTTTTTAGAATACTAATTGGGAAAATATAAATTTGAATGTAACTAAAAAATAGATATAGACATACATATTAGTCGTAAACAATATTAATATATTTTACCTCCAAAAATTAGCCCGTGCTGGAGCACGGGTTGTGGACTAGTATGTAGAACTGAGATACTTTTCCCCGGATGTTGCACTCGTTGTTGCTGAAGAACCATATATACTAGATGGTCCTGGCGCGCTTTGTTGCGCTGTTCTCAGCTTCTATCACTGATTGTTTGCGACTTGTTTATTATATCGATGGCATGTGCTTGGTATTGTCATCGGTATGATGAGCTTATGTAGAATGTGTGTTTGACACATTTTTGCATGTGGGTGCAACATGTTGTCTGTCTGGTGGTGGTTGAAGAAGAGAAGAAAGATCAGATCCACGATCAAAACGGCAGCGTGCCGAACCTGTGCATTAGCTTTATGGATATACGCAGTCGTCAAAATGCTTCTAGGGTTTTGTCCCCTCATCGGCAAAGTCTCATGTCTGCTGCGCCTTCAGTGGCCTTGGGCCTTGGAGGCGGACCACGGTCCCTCACTGGTGGGTGATTTCACATATTTTGTTTAGGTTGTTTTTCAATGTCTTCTTCAAAGTGGTGAGGTGGCGGCTACATCTTAAACTTAGAATAAGGTTCTCTCCGCCCTATCCTTGCTTCAGCGACGTGTCTAGCATCACCGAGTGATGATGGTTAACTCGACAAATGTCCTATATGAAGGACTTAGGATCGGGGGAAGAGGGCGTCGGATGAACTCGAAGGTAGAGGTCAGTCAAACAAGGAGTGATTATGCGTGTATCGAGAATAAGCGTGGTATTTAATTGGCTCAATCTCAATCTGTCCCTGGCCGGCCTCTCCTGGCCTCTATATATAGGTGGCCAGGTCTCAAGGATCCAGTCGGGTTCAATACAAATTATAGTGTCCGTATACGAGATGATATCGTATTTCGACTATGTCTATGACTGGGCCTATCTTAACGGGCCTCAGGGGTACAAAGATAACGGGCTATATTAGCTATACCTTTATCAGTAGCCCCTGAGATTCTACCAGAATTGTAGATTCGGGTTGAGTCTCAAATCTCCTTATCTTTCGACTTGATCAATCTTCGACTTCTTCTTTTTCCTATACTCATTTAAACAACTCAGATTATTTTATTTCTCAAGGGGATTTTGGTTAACAAGCCTGGCATCTCTGACGGATCAAGAAGCTAGTTAACTGCCGAAGCAGAAACTTGCTACCTACTTCAGACTTAAGCCCTTGGACTTGAGTCTGGTACCTGGTCTAACCCAATCTTTTGCCGCATTTAGGACTTATAAAGAAAGGATTCCAGTAATTCTCATGGTACCCAGTGTGTCCACCGGGATTTTTCTTTGCATCATAGATATGGAAAATTACTAGCAGAGCGCATTCAGGTGCGTATACTAGGCCATGCAGGACGGATCCTGGGGTCTTACCTTCATGATCTGTTACAATCACGGCATTCAAGTTTTGTCGCGATGATGCAACTCGAGAATCACATTTTTAATCGCCTTAGACTTGTTTGACTGTTTCAATATCCAAAATCTTCGGGTTGCATAACCTTCAGTTTAATCGAAAACCATGGGAGTGATCAAACGAATAATTAGTGTCTATAATTCCTCTTTT
Organism: Dactylis glomerata; assembly: GCA_007115705.1. Classification (NCBI taxonomy): domain Eukaryota; kingdom Viridiplantae; phylum Streptophyta; class Magnoliopsida; order Poales; family Poaceae; genus Dactylis; species Dactylis glomerata. Next base: position 369,010 of record QXEO01001546.1, read on the forward strand.
GACAAGGTTTTCGACAATGTACCTCAATGCCTACTTCATAACTCTTATAATCTGTAATCTCGTCGGGTGCGCGACCAGCGCTCCCGATGGGAGTAGCCCCCGAGGCTATAGCCGATTTTTTTTTGTTCGGGTATAGACTCAAGAATATTTGCTCCTTGCTGTTCTTGCATCGTCATATCTACAAAAAAATTCTGTTTCTCTTTGTTTCATCAAGTAGGCGATCTATGCTTCTGATAAAAGTAGCCCCCGAGGCTATGGGTGGGTTCCTCGGAAACAATCATAGTCTCAGATCGTTCCTTGGACTTATAATTGTGTCGACTTTGCTTGATATTCGTGATGTCATTGATGGAGTCATTCTCTATGATGATTTTAATGGACACTGACCGTTGCACATGGGCAACGTAGTAATTTCCCAATTTTTTATGCCCGTTAGTGGGCTTACCTCTTCTGCTTCACGCGCCACATCGTGGCCCATGTTCCTTCTTGAAGAAGCTTTATATACCGAAGGACCGTTGTTTTTATTGTTTACCAGCTTGCTTTTCCTCTGCCGCCGCCGCTTCTTCTTCTTACTTGCGCTTGCTTTCTCATCGCAAAGGCCACTTCCTCTGACCAATATGGTCTCGCTCCCTTTGATGCCAACAAAAGCCTGACGAAACTGACGTCATGGGATTCTCGTCCTTTAGAAGTAGAGGTCAAGAACATCAAGCCTTTGCTAACTCGCATTCAGAGTCTGAAGAGTGCAGCTAGAGGCGGACTGACAGGGACGCAACTTATGGCGTTCTTCCTTTAGAGACGCATCCAACCTCTTCAGTCTCGAGTTTCTAAGCTATGGTCTTACCCTGGTTCGACCGATCCTTCTTGAGTGTCCGCTCGGGACCCAGAGAAAAAGGATCTCGACAAGCGGATTAGATCGTTGACTACTCTGACTGCGCAGATGGAAATCCCAGCCTTGACAGCAGCTTTTTTCGACTCTACTCACCCCTTGCCCGAGGTATGTATATTTATAACTCAAAAGTGTTGTCTTTCATTGTATTGTGCATCGTTTGCTAATATTGTTCTTTGACTGCTCATTGTAGGACCATCAGTTCTTGGTTTCTCATCCTCATCTTCCCGAAGAATGACCAATCGAGGCTGATCCTGCTCCTGCTACTTCTGAAGCCCCCGAGGCTGGCAAAAACTAGGATGAAGATGATGCCGAAAAATCTCTGGAGGGGAGCGACTCTACTACATCGCCTCCCCCTGCCCACTCCGAAGATAGAGGCCTAGAGAAAAAGAGGAAGCGCGTAGAAGACTTGGCTTCCTCGAGTACCTCCGTTCCAAAAAATGCATCAGGGGAGCCTGCTGCTGCCAAGGACTCTGATCTTGAAATGTTCGAGTTACTTGATTCGTGAGTTTACTCCATTTTGTTTTCCAAGTTTTTCTATACTTGACTGTTTTTCTTCTTCTTGATGTCGAATAATTTTCTCTTAGTGACGACGATAAGCCGAAGAAGGATGCTACTGCAGTTCCTCCCTTGGGTACTTTGACTACTCCCCAAGGACACTCTCAAGAGGAAACTGTGGTGGTTAAACCATCACCAGTCCTTTCTAAGAAAAATCCTACTGCACCTCCTCCCAAGCGTCAGAAAAGGGCAGCAGTGTTGGCTTCTTCTCTTGAGGTTCATCACCCATCTGCTTCTTCTGACAATGTGAGTATTGCTACGTGTACTCGACTCTGTTTATTCTTGAGCTCTTAGACTCTCATACAACTCGTGCTCTGCAGCATTTGATGCAGAGATTTCTTTCTCTTGGCGCTGAATGCGTCAAGATTCAGGAGATTGCTAATGCATCTCAAGGTATTTTTGTTGTACTTGTGACTCCTGCTTTTTACTTTTATGTACTTATTCCTATATTTCTTACGGCTGCTAATGTCTCTTTTTTTGTATTACAGTCGCCCTGACCACGGCTCGTGCTCGCAGATCAGCTTTGGAGGCCAAGCTGAAGGCTTCTGTAGAGGCTTGGGAGAGTGCCAATGCTGCCAAGGTTTATGCTGAGAAGGCTGCCAAGTCAGCAGAAACCAGGGCTAAAAAGGCTGAAAAAGCATTGGCTGATGCTCATCAGAATCAGGCCAAGCGGGAGCAATCCGTGGTTAAGCGGCTTGATGAGATGTCTACTTCCGTTGGCAGTAAGTGTTTCCCCTTTGCCTTCTTGCCTTTGATAGATTGCAACTTTGCTTATATGTGTGTGTTTGTCTTATTTTGTACTTGTGCGATGCAGCAGGAAAACTTGGAGAGGTATGGAGACTTCGGCAGGCGGATTCCAAAGACCCCTTGCTGGACGCAGTTGGTGTGTTGGAGTTGAACTAGAAGCTTGCTCGTGATATCCTTCAGCGAGTTTGCCATGCTCTGATTCGCCTATTTCCCGGGTTGTTCCCGAAGAAGAGGGATGAGATTCCTGCTGACAATCTTCGGAGGCTTGTCAACGCTTTCGACACCATCGAGGATCATGTCCGCACGATGAAGCTTATCTTGATAAAGCGAGGTGTCGAAGGAGCAATCGCCCTTGCTCAAGCGCACGGGAAAGTAGTGGACTGGGAGAAGGTTGGCTCTTCTCATGCCCGCCCCCTTTTGGAGATGTTGGAATTCTTCAAGAAGGCAAAGCAGTATGCACCCAAAATTGTGTCTCTTATTTCTCCTTCGGCAGCTTCTTTGACTTCTGCGCCTGGGTCTTTGGCGCCTCCTTCCAGCACCCCTGCTGCTGATGCTTCTGCGCCTTCAACCGCCATGGAGCCTGCTACTGAGGTGGCATAGATTTTTAGCCTACTTCCATAGATTTTATCCTTCCTGTTGGTGTAGTAGACTTTGTTGTCTTTTGCCGATACTTGATCAGGAAATTCTATATTTTGTAAATATTTCGCTTAATGAAACGCTATTCCTAGTGTTTGAGTTATTTTGCCTTGTTCTTTTGTCTTCCAGCCCAGATATGTTGGTGGATCGCTGAATTTTGACCGTAGCTCGCCGCCTGCGAATATGTCGAATTCTGAGATTCCATCTGCTCCCCATTATCCTTGCCGATGTGCTAAGCACTTGTCGAGGATTTCTGATCTTGAAGGTCGACTATCGCTGTTGAAGAGCCAAGCAAAAACTGCTGTGGATCAAGCTGGGAAATCTTTCGGCTTGATGAAGCAGGTGTCTTCGCTTGAAAATCAGGTGTCTAATCTGATGGCAAGATCGTTCACCTCGAGGAATGTGATTCTTTCCTTATTGAAGTTATCGAATCGGCTTGCGAGCAATTGCAATGTGAGTTTCCTTGAAGCCCCCTTGGGCTTTTTGCTGTTGACAGGGGTATAGATAATAGAGCCTGTCAGTTGAGTACCCCTGAGGCCCGTTAAGCTAGGCCCAATTGTAATACTAGTCGAAATACGAGTTCTTGTAGTATGTCGATATTGTAATCTGTATCGGACCCTACCCGATCCTCGAGACCTGGCCACCTATATATAGGGGCCAGGAGGGGACGGTGTAGGCCAGATTGAAAGCAAGCCAGGTTCTACACCCACGTTTACTTTCATAGCCACCTTGTTTGACTGAGTTTACCTTCGAGTTCATTTGACGCCCTGTCTCCCCGATCCTAAGTCCTTCATCTAGGACATTTGTCGAGTTTAACCCTTGTCAATTGGCGCCGACCATGGGGACTCTGGGCGTTGGAATCATGAATTCGACGACTTTTTCATTTTCAGCCAACAACAACTCGCAAGTCGACGAAATTTAGATACCCTTCGGAACCGTCGATTTTCAACCTCACCAGTCAAGTTTCACACAAGTATTCGAGAGTATGGATCAAGATATGGATTTGACGATCGGAAACTTAAATTTTCGCGTCGGATCACTAGGTTCAATTCGCCTTTCAGATCCGATGAAAATGGGTCCATCGGCAAGCGAACCCGAAATAGTAGCAATGTCGAAATCAATAGAAAGCTCTTCTAGCGAGGTAAACTCCCCGGTCAGCTTAGCAGAAGCAAAAGAAGGAAAAATCGCAGGAGGCGACGAAACCATGGAGAATTTTGACTTAGAAGTGCAACTCGAAGATCTCACAATCCACCACGATGACAACTCAGATCAATCAATAGACTCCTGGAAAACGGGACTAGAACTTTCTAAAAACGACAATTCGATCTTCTCAAGTCACAATAGCAAATTTGACAATCAGTGTCACATACTCACCATCGCAGAAGATAACTCAGAAGAACTCGACGACAACAACAACCCAGTACTTAATCCAGCAAATATAAACAGAGGAGCGAATCATTTAGCAGAGGGAGAAACCGCTGACTCCCTCGCAACGAGGGTAAAAGTTCGACTATCAGAAGAAGAGTGGAGAACAATCAATACAGCTGTGGAGCACAGCACGCCAATACCAACAAACTCTAGCCAAAACATGCTCTTGGGGTATCATTACGCCCTAAGGCAATAGGCGAAGCAATTAGCAAAAGAGAGGATTGAAATACAGAAAAGGAAGGACTCAGCCATTGCAGCAAGTGACGCTGCTCGCAGAGCACGTAGCGATGCATCATACACAAACAGAAGGCATCGTCGACATGGTTCAAGGTATGAGAATCTAGAGTACTCAGAAAGGCAAAGCATCTCAAAAAACCTCGACTCGTCTTTCCTATCGGTCGACGAGCAAGGAAATATTATCCCAAAAACTCCGGAAGTAGCATTAGTGGCAGCTCAAGCGTACCTACATACGACACAACCAAATCCAGGATACCCGAGGGAACATATGCACCGATCAGCGCTAAATGGATTGAAGATGGTAGGCAACAAATTATCAGCAAAAGAGGAAGAAGCGTATCGCAGCAAGGGAACCCACAAACCAAGATCACCACACCGTCACAACAGTCCTCGGCATAGAAGTGGAAGTCGACGATCTAGGACGCTGTCACCAGAATGACACGACAATCCAAAGAACAAAGGAACCCGGCGATCCAGAACTCCTAGTAAAATACGCGACTATGAAAATAACGAAAAGGAGATGGGGGCGCCATGCTTTACCCGCAGGGTTCGCATCACGCCAGTACCCAAAGGTTTCAAATTACCTCATGACCAGCAAAAGTACGACGGATCTTAGGAGCCACAGTCATGGCTTTCAGACTACCTGCAAGCAGTAAAAATATTAGGAGGAACTAGGGAAACAGCAATGCAAAGTTTATAGTTACACCTCACCGGTGCAGCAAGGTCATGGTTAAGCAAACTAGGAGAAGAAACAATTGGAAGCTGGGAAGAACTCACAAAGCAATTAACGAGTAACTTCAAATCGACGTACAAGCGGCCAGCATCTATAGAAAAAGTCAAAGCCTGTGTACAGCAACGCGGGGAAACATTAAGGGCATACATCCAAAGGTGGAGTATAACTAAAAACTCGACAGTCGAAGTCTCAGATGAAAGAGCAATAGACGCATTCATAGTTGGATTGCGACGAGGAGACCTAGTCGAAGAGATGGGAAGGATCAAGCCGAAAACAGTATCAGATCTAATGGACGTAGCAAACAGATTTGTAGATGGAAAGGATGCGTGCAACAGTAAATACACGCGATAACCAGAGGATGATAGAGGAAACAGGTATGGAGGGCAACACAGAAGATCCTGCAACTACGACAACTATGGCTCTCACAACCAAGTAGCCGCAGGATACAAAGATAAGAGCTACCAAAGCAACAACCGGAAAAACTCGGGATACCGTAGCTACGGTAAAGAAGATTACAGAAAGTTTCAACCACGGGAATCCAGAGAGTATAACCCATCACCAGAAGATATGCTCAACGGACCATGCCATATCCACTCTGCATTTGTCAATGGGAAACGTGTATCCAGACACGCAATGAAAGATTGCACCACATTCTTGAAACTGCAGGAAGCAGCACTCAATAAGCAAGCCGAAGCAAAACGGCAAGGATACGAAGGAAATGCAAGCAACGCACCTACAACCCAACAAGGAAATAATGGAGCTCCCAAGGGCCAAGATCAATCAAACCAGGGACGCGACGACGATGAAGGATATATTCCATCTAAAGGGCACATTGCAGCAATGATACAACCAGTACCTAAGTCGAACAAAGAGGAGAAAAGCATAACTCGACAAGTTAACCTAGCAACAACTTCACCGCCAACAACAACAGAATATCTACATTGGTCAGAGCAACCCATAAAATTCAGCAGGGACGATCACCCAATAACAGTACCTCGGCCAGGAAACGCGCCCTTGGTACTCAAAGCACAAATAGGGACGTACGATGTCGACAGAATATTCATGGATGCAGGAAGCGGAATAAACCTGATCTACGCAAAAACCCTATGGGTAATGCACATTTCATTAGAGTTCCTGAAGCCAACTGACTGCTCCTTTCACAGAATAGTCCTAGGGAGTGCTAACTATCCACTTGGTCGAATAGCACTCAACGTTTGCTTCAGAAAGCGGCAAAACTACAGAAGGGAAAAACTCGACTTCAAAGTCATGGACTGGCCATCACAATATCACGCGATCCTCGGGAGACCCGCGTTTTCGCGATTCATGGTAGTACCTCACTACACCTACCTGGTACTAAAAATGCCAGGACCCAAAGGAATTATCATAGTAAAAGGAAGCTTCGAGGTATCAGACCTATGCGACAAGGAGTTCCACAAGATGGCACAAAACTTTGGCATGATAGCCAACTATGGAGAACCCAAAGAGAAAGCGAAAAGCGCGACTACAGAAGTCGACAAGTTACCCAAAGGATGTCCCGTGGAACCAGAGATGAAGAAGGCACAAGTAGAAGCATCAGGGGAAGACGAAACTACAAGGCAAGAAGAGAAGGCCACGGGGGCATAAGTGTCGAGAGCACCAAAGTAGGGTAGAAGAAAAAGGCTGTAAAAGCCACAAGTTATCCTAGGGCAATGCCCTCTAGATCCAGAACACAGGTCACAGGCCGGATCTCTTGGGTCACCCCATGTATCTTATAAGTATAATAAAGACAAGTTCCTCATATCTGAGCTTACATATCTAAACGCGGCAAATGCCAAAACAAACCGAACATCTTGAATACCAAAATTTCCCTCGAAGTAACAACTCAGGGAAAAAGCACTCTCGTGGTACAATAACTATATACATCAAAAGCATGGTGCAGGTGGTTCTGAGTCATCGACTCCAAAAGGATTCAAGTAATGATACTCCTGGAAAAACCTAGCGTCCTCTTGCAATAGCCTTGAGATAATTCTCCTCGCTGGTTCCAGCGTTGCATCCATGTGAATACCAACCGTAATTCGTCCTGGAGGCAAACTCTGAGACATGCGGTCGAAATTAAGTCTTGGATTCCACTTTCGCATCCATCCAAGAGTGAAATTAGCACCAGCAATCAAATTCATCTTTATAAGGAGATGGACTCGCTGGCTCATCCGGAAAGTCTCGAGTAGCTGTCTAAAATCCCTCGGCATAGGGTTACGAGGCAACATGATAGAGTACATGGTTGTCAGGGCCTTACGACAACCATCAACAGCTTCGCCGATGTACTGTTCACGGTCATAAAGAAGCACGATAGCGCGACAACGATGGGGATTGGACCATAAGCTTTCGGTTCCTTGAGCAGCATTTTGAAGAGCAGTAATCCGCTCAGTAACTCGACTTGATTCACCAACAAGATCAAGGCAGGTACCTGCAGTTCAAGCGAAAATTAGCACACGGAAGACAAGAGGAAAAACAAAGAGAAAAGGATCCCCAAAGACTTACACAGCAACATCTTGCAAACAGATTCGATGATACCAATCAGAAAAGATTCGCATTCCTCAAAATGTGCGATTCTCGCTACTAGACTCGAAACTTCATCTTGAAGATTGGAGACTTGCTTCGTCAAATCATGGGACTTACTAGCCTTGTCCAGGGCAACTTGTGCCTGGTGCTTCATAAAGGATAGGCGGCTCTCAAGGTCCGCAACTCTGAAAGAATATTCCTCACATCGACAGGGAGGTCGAGGAGGCAAGGAAATCCCCGAAGCGAATATATCATCAGGGGATATAGCTCGATCATAACCCGACGATTCACCAACAAGCAAAGGCTGAAATCAATTAGAAGAAAAGACATGTCTCAGGAACATCATTCAAACATTTCATATTAGAAAACATATCTACAAACGAGTACAAAAGCCTTTTGACAAGTTCTCAGGCCAAGCACAAACTAGAAGTTCATTACAACAAAAGAGATTAAAAATACAACAGGAAGACTAAGTCTACGCCACCTCAGCGTCCTACTCCATGGCAGAGGAAGGCGTGGCAGTAGCAGCACCAGTAGTTGGAGGAGGCGCGGATTCATTAGTCACTGGAATCAAAGGAGCTGGCGCAGGAGAAGCCGCGGAAGGAGAAATCATCACCACAATGGCGGGCGCAAACTTCTTCGCCTTCTCAAAAAAAGTCTTCAGCTCCGAGCGGGTGCGGCCGTGGGAAGAGCCAACCTTCTCCCAGTCAAACACCGTGCCATGTGCATATGAAAATGCAATGGCCCCCTCGACACCTCGCTTCAAAGAAAGACCTTTAATTTGAAGGATGGGGTCTTCAGTAGTGTCGAAGGCTTGGGCGAGTTTCTTCACATCATTGTTTGGAACCTCCGCCTTTTGCTTGGGCCATAACCCAACAAAAATCCATGTAAGAACGCGGTTAACTAACTCGAAGATTTCCTGGACAGATATCCAGTTCACTTCAAGTAAGCTAACCGCAGCCATGAGAGGATCATTGTCTGGTTGCAAAGTCGACGAAGACACCTTGGTGCGTTTCGTAGAACCAAGGGAACAGAAAGCAGCAGAAGAGAAAAACATCAGCGAGTAAAAGAAGGCAAGTAAAACAGCAGAAGAAGAAGAAGAAAGGTATAATAAATACCTCCGGCAGCAGCAGACATCGTGTTCAGACGCTCAACCACAGCTTGCTCCCGTTGGAGGTGCTCCTTGTTAGCATCAGCCAAGGCTTTCTCCGCCTTCCTCGCCTTGGCCAATGCTGATTTATTTGACTTCTCAGCACTGACCTTGGCAGCAGTCACGGCATCAAAAGCTTTCGAGAAGCGCTGAGTTCAGCTTCTAGCGACGAAATGCGAGCATTGGCTGTCGCTAAAGCAGCTGCAGGACAACAAGGAGGAAAGAAAAGATCAAGCAATAAGCAAAGAAAAGCATACAAGATAAGCAAAGATAGGAAAAGTAATTCACCCTCGGAAGCTCTAGCAACCTTCAAGTACTCAGCACATTCACTGCCCAGGGCGGCAAATTTCTTCATCAATGCGTGTCAAGGAGGGAACACGTGAGTATGCGGGTAACGCAAGAAACATAAGGAAGGATAAACACTCATATCATCAGGGGAGTCCGCGGATTCATGGGCTTCGAGGGAAACATCGGCTTCTTTCGATTTTTTCGACCGTTTGGTGCTCCGGGACATGGGAACTTTCTTGATAGGAGCTCTAGAGGCCTTTGGAGATTTCACGGCCGGCTCAACTTCTGGCATGGGAGGTTCACCAGCATTTATATCCTCAGCAGAAGGAGCAGTGGTAGCATCCCTCTTCGGGTCCTCATCATCACTGCAAAGAAAGCAAAAGGAAACAGGTTTTATACAACCTAAAAAGGAGCAAAAAGCAAACACAACAAAATAATAGAGTACAATGAACATTTACGATGCCATGAAGTCGAACAGTTCTAGATCATCTTCTTGAACAAGGGCTTCACCGGCCGCAGTTCTCTGGATGGAGGTACTCGAAGAAGCGAGCTCTTCGACACGTTTCCTCTTCTTATCGACAAAAAGATCTTCAGAAAGTGCAGGAGGAGGCGACGTCGTCGAGCTCGTCTCATATTCTGATATTTCGACATCATCTCCGTCATGATTTTCTTCAGCCTCGGGGGCTTCGGAAACAGCAGAAGCCAGATCCGCCGGAAGAGGCCCCTCCTCTGGAAGGGGAGGGCGTGAAACAAGGAACTGATGATCCTGCAAAAGAAGTAAGTCAGTAAAATCATCGAGACATGCTAAATGATAGCAGGAAGATGATGGAAAAAACGAGAATCGAGAACGCAAAGAAAACATACCTCGGGCAAAGGGTGCTCAGAGTCGAAATAATGGGCACCCAAGTCCGCAACTGTGTGATCCTTGGTGAGTTTGGTGAGACTCCTGACTCGCTTGTTGACGTCTTGCTTCTCAATTAGATTTCCAGAGACTCGAGAAGAATCTACCAAGCCAGAGTAACTCCAAGGCTTGGAGAGATGGTGCTGCAGGGGTTGAACCCGATGTTGTACGAAAAAAGCCATGAGTTGGATACCCGACAGAGCACCTCCTCTACCTCCTTTCAGAGCTTGGATGCGGTCCAGCAGCGGTGCGATTTCCTTCATCTCAGCATCTGTGGGAGGCGAATCCCACAATGCCAATTTCTTCAATTCTTTGGAGGCATCAAAGGGGGCTAGGCCGTACTCATCTTCGGAGGAGGCTTTACGGTCTTTGATGTAGAACCATTTGGTCCTCCAACCTTGGACTGATGCAGACATGGAAAATTCTAAATATTGAGCTTCGGCATGCACAGAGATGACAGCTCCGCCCAGTTCGGGCTTATGTGATAAAGAAACGTTAGGGCGGAGCCGAAAGATGGACCTCCAAAGCAGAAAATGGGGTTCGATACCCAGAAACGACTCGCAAAGGGTCACAAAATAGGCAATGTGGAGGATAGAATTTGGTGTGAGCGGGTGAAGCTGCACACCGTAAACATAAAGAAGCCCACGAAGGAATTCATGGGCAGGAAGAGAGAGTCCGCGGAGAAGGAAAGCGAGGAACATCACCCGGTAGCCGCTCGGGGGCTTGGGGATCCGCTCGGTGATAGGGAAGATGATGGAGTCCTTGTTGGAAACGAGACCGTCCGCCTTGGCCTTGTCCAACTCCTTCTGCATGAGAGTAGAGGGCACCCAGCTCGTTGCGGAGTTCGCTTTACCCTTGGTCATCTTGTTCTTCGCCGCCAAGTGCTTCACGCGCATCTACGAATCTGCGCTCGGGGGCTATGCAGGAGAAGAACAGGGCGCAGAGATTGACAATGGTGGCGGTGGCGGAGACAAAGAGCTGGTAAATAGTACAAATCCCCACTCTCCCCTAATATACCTTCTCGGTGAAGGAACGTGGCCTGACACGTGGCATAAGGAGAGGAAGCGGCAGCCCACTAACGGGCAGGGAAAATACAAAATTACCGCGCTACCCATGAAACGGTTCGCGCTCAGTTTATGTGACGTATAAAGAAATTTGGCCACTAACGTCATGAAGAAGATACAAGACCAACGGTATACTCGACAGATGCATATACTCGACAAATATTGAATATGGCGATTTGTGGATAAAGAATGACAAGAAAGTAGAGAAAAACGATTGGCGCCGACAATACAGGAGTCAATTTTGGAGACTATATCCGAAAAACATTGGACTATAGCCTCGGGGGCTAGTACCATCGGGAGCGCTGAGCACGCCCCCGACGATATTATTATCAAATTATTTCGAGTTGAAGTATAAAGATGGAGCACACTATATTTGAGCCTATACTCGAAAAAATGAATTTTTGATCATAGCCTCGGGGGCTACTCCCACCGGGAGCGCTGGGCGCGCACCCGATGATGTTTATCCATGAGTAGGAGCAAGGAAGGTGAAGAAAGAATTCATAAATGACGTTACTCCCATTGGGAGCGAGGTTTTTATAAATCATGGTTATATAACCCGAATATTTTGTAGGCTAGAACAGTCAAACTAGGATGTGACGTATGATTCTCGAGTTGCGTCATCGCGACAAAACTTGAATGCCGTGGTTGAAACATATCACGACGGTAAGACCCCAGGATCCGTCATGTGTGGCCCGGTATACGCACATGGATGCACTCTGCTGGTATGTATCCGTGTCTACGATGCGAAGAAAAATCCTGGTGGACGCACTAGGTACCCTGAGAACCACTGGGACTCATTCTTTGTAAGTCCTAAATGCGGCAAAAGAATGGGTTTGACCGGTTTCCCGAATTCGAGTCTAAGGGGATTGAATTTGAAGTAGGTGGCAAGTGTCTGTTCCGGCAGTTAACTGACCTCTTGATCCGTCAGAGGTGTCAGGCTTGTTCATCAAAGCCCCTTGCGAGATACTATACTATAAATAAAGATAAGTCGAAAGACCAAGTCGAAGATTTAAAGACATGAAGAAGTCGAAGAATTGATCAAGTCGAAGAATAGAAGATCTGAGATTCAACCCGAATTTGCGATTCTGGTAGAATCTCGAGGGCTACTGACAAGGGTATAGATAATAGAGCCTGTCAGTTGAGTACCCCTGAGGCCCGTTAAGCTAGGCCCAATTGTAATACTAGTCGAAATATGAGTTCTTGCCGTATGTCGACATTGTAATCTATATCGGACCCTACCTGATCCTCGAGACCTGGCCACCTATATATAGGGGCCAGGAGAGGACGGTGTAGGCCAGATTGAAAGCAAGCCAGGTTCTACACCCATGTTTACTTTCATAGCCACCTTGTTTGACTGAGTTTACCTTCGAGTTCATCCGACGCCCTGTCTCCCCGATCCTAATTCCTTCATCTAGGACATTTGTCGAGCTTAACCCTCGTCAGCTGTGCTCCTGTGATTTTGTATGCTAAAATTTTATCCTTCAGGTTCTTGCTTGAATCCTATCGATGAGGATCATCAAGTTTCTGAGCGGATTGCGGCTCTTGAGAGGGCTTCATCGGATACCAACACCTTTTGGATTGATCTGCAACGTCATAGCGCCATCGTTCTTCTGCAAGATCGTGCTCAGCATATCGGAGAATCAGTTGATGGTTGTCAAAAATCTTTGACAACCATGTTTTCTGTTATGCTTCCTCGGAATCCTCCGCCAGTGAATTTTGGGAAGTTACTCGATGTTTTCAGGATGAGCCAACGTATTCATCGCTTGATAGAGCTTAACTTGCTGGCTGGTGCCAATGTCGCTCTAGGCTGGATACGAAAGTGGCACCCAAGACTTAATTATAGTGCCATGTCCCTTAGTTTGCCTCCTTCCCAAGGATCAGCGGCACTGTGAGTCCATATGGATGCCACGCTTCAACCGGTGAGAAGGATTATTGGTAGGTTACTTGAAGTTGATGCTAGCTTTTTTCGTGAATACCATTACTTGAACCCGCTCCGCATTGATGTTTCAGATCAAGTGGAGTTGTAATATATGACTGTAATGTATGTTCTTTGTGAACGCGAGAGTTATTTGTTCTGATGCTGTTGTCAGAAACTTGTGCTCAAGGCGCTATTTGTATTTGTTCATGCGTTTACCACAATTCTGTGGTGTAGCACTTGTAATTTGTCTTTCGAATTTGCACAAAGACTTGTAAACTCGAAAAGGAGGAACTTGTGTTTTTATTATGCTGAATGTAAAGATACATGGGATGTCCCAAGAGACCCAGCTAGTGACCTGTGTTCTGGGTCTAGAGGGCATTGCCCTATTATAACTCGTGGCTTAGTAGCCTTATTTTTCCTATTCTACTTTCCTAACGCCTTACTGTATATTTGTTGTCTATACTGTAGAGGTCCTCTCCTCCTATATTGTAGCTTCCTTTGGGTCTGATGACTGTACTCGCAGTTTCTTGGCCTCTGGCTCCGCCAGATGTTCTTCGAGTTGTTTTGCAGCGCCTATAGTCGCACTTCCTATTTTATCCTTGTGTTGTCCGTAGGTGGCTGTCATGCCAAAGTTTTGCGCCATCTTGTGGAACTCCTTGTCGCATAGATCTAAGAGTTCGAAGCTCCCCTTTACTGTGATAATTCCCCTTGGTCCTGGCATCTTGAGTACCATGTAGGTGTAGTGAGGTACTGCCATGAATTGCGAAAACGCGGGTCGTCTGAGGATCGCATGATACTGAGAGGGCCAGTCCATGACTTCGAAGTCGAGCTTCTCACATCTATAGTTCTGGTGGTTGCCGAAGCAAACGCCGGGTGCTATATATTCGACCCAATGGGTAGTTGGCGCTTCCTGATATGATTCCGTGGAAAGGGCAGTCTGTTGGTTTCAGGAACACCAGTGATATGTGCATTGCTCGAAGTGTTTTTGCATAGATCAGGTTTATTCCACTTCCTGCATCCATGAATACCCTTTCTATGTCGTACCCTCCAATCTGAGCTTTGAGTACCAGAGGGCATTTCCTGGCCGAGGTACTGTTATGGGGTGATCTTCTTTGTTGAATTCTATGGGTTGCTCGGACCAGTGTAAGTATTCTGTAGTTACTGGAGGCGATGTTACTGCTAAGTTGACTTGGCGAGATATGCTTTTCTCCTCTTTGTTCGACTTTGGGACGGGTTGTATCATTGCTGTGATGTGCCCTTTAGATTGGATATACCCTCCTTCATTGTCGTTTCCTTGACTTGGTTGATTTTGGCCTTCCGCTGCTCCGTTGTTTGCTTGCTGGTTTGTGATGGCGCAGTGATGATGGTGCCAGAAAACTTGATTGCGTTTGTTGATGAAGTAAAATGACCGGCCAGTTGGAAACCCCAAGAGAAGGTTTGATGAATATAGCAGCAAGTTTTCCCTCAGTTATGAAACCAAGGTTATCAATCCAGTAGGAAAAAGGCAAACGACTGAAGGTGATGCCCGCTAGCTTCGCGATAGCTCCGGACAATTTATAGGGCGCCTTGTCCAAGCTTTGCTTTGCGAGCGGCAATGTGGAACCTGCACACAACACAACCAAATACTTTGCTCCCAACTTACGATGAGGTTGTCAATCTCACCGGTTTGCTTGAAACAAAGGGTATGAGCGTATCGAGTGGAAAGTGATAGTAATATGCGAGTAAAGTAAACAGTGCGAGTAAAGTAAACAGGTGATAGCAATATAAAGGAAATAGGACCGTGGTCCACAGTTCACTAGCGGTGTCTCTCCATAAGATAAAATAACACATGCTGGATAAAATAAAGACAACGTGCATGTCGAGAGGATCACTATGAGATTTACTCTGGGCATTACAACAAGATACATAGACCGCCATCCAACTGCATCTATGACTGATAATCCACTTGTGGCGAATCAATCCGAGAACTCCACAAGTATTAAGTTGCAAACAACAGATAACTGCATTAAGCAAATTGTGTAATGTAAACAAAGCATATGCCCTTGAGCATATGAAAGTTGTTTTCTCCCTAGTAGCAACAGCACATCTACAACCTTAGAGGTTTCTGTCACTCCCCCAGATTAAATGGAGGCATGAACCCACTATCGAGCATAAATACCCCCTCTTAGAGTCACTAGCAACTACTCGGCCAAGATAGCTACTAACAACGGAGAGCATGCAAGATCATAAACAACATAGAGATAACATAAGATAATATTCAGCACATCAACTCAATCATAACACCAATATTCATCGGATCCCAACAAACACAACATGTAGAATTACATAAAGGTAGTCTCGATCATGTAAAGCAGCTCACGAGACCTAAACATGAAGCACATGGTGGATAAGGCAACCATCTAGCTACTGCTATGGACCCATATTCCAAGGTAGACTACTCACTCATTGCGCCAGAGGCAAGCATGGCGATGAAGAAGACCTCCGGTGGCGATTCCCCTCTCCGGCAGGGTGCCGAGAAGAGCTTCTGGACCCTCCCGATCTCGGGTCGACGGCGGCGGTGGATCGCGATGTATTCTGGAAAAGTGATCAGGTATTTTGGTTTTTCCCGTCGGGGGGTCTTTATAGGCAAAGGGGCGGCGTTAGAAGTGGACCTCGTGGGGCTCACCATAGGGGGGCGCGGGCCAACCCTAGGCCGCGCCCCTTGGTGGTGAGGCCCACCAGTGGCTCCTCTCCGTCTCCTCTTCGGTTCTCTGGAAGCTTCGGTAAATTTCTGGACGTCTGGCTTTTGTTTCGCCCAATTCCGAGAATATTTCTTGTGTAACTTTTCTGAAACACAAAAACAGCAGAAAACAGGGAACTGGCACTGTGGCATCTCGTTAATAGGTTAGTTCCGGAAAATGCATAAAAATGCCACGAAGTGTAATGAAACACTAAGCAAATGGTGTAAAAACAAGCATGGAGCATCAAAAATTATGGATACGTTGGAGACGTATCAGCATCCCCAAGCTTAACTCCTGCTCGTCCTCGAGTAGGTAAGTGATAACAAAAGAATAATTTTTGAGGTGACATGCACGTACATAATCTTGACCATATATGTAAGCGTTGTGCGCTGGGATCAAAAGAACTTAAAACATGGGCATGAAAGATATAATCTTGATAGAAGCAAGTTAGCAACCATGTTATAACATGAAAATGAACACAAATGAAAGATCATGAGAATGAAACAATGAAAGTCAAACATGTATTCAAATCATAAGGAAAAACATATAAATGGTTTTCAGCTTGTCCTTCATGAGAGAGCAAAACATAAATGCATAGGACACCTTCAAGTTTAAGAGGGCGACTAGATACAAATAATTTAAGAACAAGTGAAACCAACAATATCAATCAATCAATGAAAACTTTGGGACAATGCACATTATACTCAGAATGACAACTATGCTCTCTTAGACGGTGCATAAAGATAGAAGGTGGTGACTCAACAAAAAAGTAAAAGAAAGGCCCTTCGCGGAGGGACGCAGTGATTGCAAGTTTTATAAACCTTCAAAAATTATGGTACTTACCGGCTTTGAGCTCTCATTGCCCCCATCATAGGCATCTTGAATGGTTAAAGTTAATGCGAATACACTTATGCTGCATATGCTTGGCAAATCATAAGTTGAAAACCTCGTGTCCCGTGAAATATGAATACCCAAACCTCATGCTACTCGACTTAGAGTCCCAAGCAAGCTCTTGTCATTGTAAATATATGCGTATCATCGAGAACCGCCAACGGGGTACCTCCGTGCCCGGTGACATGGAACAAGCCCACATCAAAATGATAGGACAAACAGACAATGAACACCTCGACATCTCTTTTATTAACCATTGGTATAGCTTTTTATTGTGAGATGCGTCGTCGAATGTTCACTATGGGCATGCTGTAAATTTCCACCATGAATTATGCATGGCTAAGATTAGCGGCCCAGGCGTTTCTCTAACACATATACAAACTCCATGATCCCGCAAGATTCCAACTTATTTCACATCACGAGTATCCATAAACAAAAGATCACGATATCAACTCAAATGAAAGATAGTGCAATGTTGAAAGCTTGCCCCATGAAGGCATGGCTGGGCTAATTTCCAATTTACAACTTGCAAGCATAACAACTCAACATAAGAGAGCCACAATGTCAAAATTTTAAAACGAGAATAGTAAAGTGTGCCATCAAGTTCGTGAGAGCTTTACTGACCAATTTTCGCATAACACCAAAAAGAGTTTAATTTGAAGGATAGATAAAAGCAAGTCAAATGTACTTTGGAATAGCAAATTGCTAATAGGTATGTATGGTGGACACAATGGAACAACTTGGTTTTTAGGAGTTGGATGCACGAGTAGAGCTCATACTCAGTACAAAATGAGGGCTAGCAAAAGACTGGGAGCGACCAACTAAGAGAGCAATAATGGCCATAATCATGCAAAGCGACATTAAAAGAAGCATAAGATGGCATCAAAAGTCAAAAACTAAATGATCATAGAGGCAATGGCGACTTTGTATGAGTCTAACATATGTGAGCATGTGCCAAGTCAACCCAAATAAAGCATCAAAGGAGAAGACCAAAATAATGCTTCCAAATAATTAAAACAACGCATGATTTTTTCAAAGGCTCATTAAGCAATCTCAGTCATTTGACACAAGTCATGCTACAGCAAAACCACTAAGCATACTATCAAAAAGACATCAAGCACGACATGCAAAAGCCTAGGCCGCAGTCTACACAAGCTCCTTCTTGTACCACTTTTTTTTTGCATAAAGCTTTTTCTCTTTTCCAACACCATTCAAACTTTTTATAAACAACTCTTTTGATGAAAACCAACATGGACCAGAGGTCAAAATACACCTTGATAAAAAGATATAACAAGATCTGAACACAAATCAAGGTGAAAAATAAAAGCTAAACGCAGTTCTAGAAAAAGAGAACACTGGTTGAAACGATAAGAGTGAAAAACCGAGTGTTCTTGGCAAATGAAAGCAAGGCAACTTCTCCAAAGGAAATTTGTTGGGGTCCAACCATTTATTGCAGCAAACAAAACTAAACAAAACTGAAAACTAAAAACAACTGACGCTCCAAGAAAAACGCATAATGCATGAAGCAATAAAAATATAGTGTGTTGAAAGGTGACCTGATTTTTGCCGATGAAGAAGGGGTGCCTCGGGGGCATCCCCAAGCTTTGACGCTTGTACTTCTTGGATATTTCTTGGGGTGACATGGGCATCCCCAAGCTTGAGCTTTTGTCCATTCTTCAACTCATCTCATCAATCTCCAATCCCTACACTTGAAAACTTCCTTCATACAAAACTAAACACAAATCTATTAGCAACATTAGTGTAAGCATAATATTGAATCAACCCTTTTTGCTTCAGGTTTCAACTCAAAACCACCACATATAAAGCATATACTACTGTAGCAACTTCCCCAAAAGTTCCGTGATCAAAAGAACTAAAAAAGAAAGCGATAAAGCGGCAAACACAAATATTGGCAGAAATCTGTCAAAACAGAACAGCTGACAAAGGTCGAATTTTTAGAGGGTTTTCTGTTGCTCAAATCAAAAGGTGTTCAACTAATGAAAGTTTGGATATAACCTGGGGCATATGCACAAGAAATCGCAGGTCCAAAAGATATACATAGAATTTTCACGAATTTTTACGGTGCAGCACCGAAAACAGTTTCAGGACAGCAACATCCCCAAATCTTACCTCACTCAAATTAGAGGCTTCTCTTGGCACAAAAACGAAATAAAAAGGATAAGGAGCGGTTATTACAGTAGTAATAACTTCCAAGACTCAAATAAAAGAAAAAGACCTGAAAGTAAAAACATTGGGTTATCTCCCAAGAGTGCTTTTCTTTAACGCCTTTGAGCTAGGCGCAGAAAATGCGAATCAAGTAATATCAAGTGATGAAGCATCAAGATCATAATTTGCTCTAAGAATAGAGTCAAAAACCAATTTCTTTCTCTTTCTAGGGAAGTGTTCTATACCTTTCTTGAGTGGGAATTGATATTTAATAGTGCCTTCTCTCATATCAATGATGGCACCTACAGTTCGAAGAAAGGGTCTTCCCAAAATAATAGGACATGAAGCATTGCATTCAACATTCATGATAAGAAAATCAACGGGAACAAGGTTATTGTTAACCATAATAAGAACATCATTAATCCTTCCCAAAGGTTTCTTCTTAGCAACATCAGCAATAGGAACATCATAATAACACTTTTCAAGCGGTGGTAAATCAAGCATGTCATAAATTTTTCTAGGCATGATAGAAATACTAGCACCTAGATCACATAAAGCATGGCAATCAAAACCATTAACATGCATATCAATGATGGGTTCCCAACCATCTTCTAACTTCTTGGGAATAGAAGCTTTTTGCTTCAACTTTTCATCCCTAATTTTCATGAGAGCATTGGTAATATGCTTAGTAAAAGCAACATTTAAAGAACTAGCATTGGGAGTCAAAGCAAGCTTTTGCAAGAACAAAATAACTTCAGATATATTGCAGCCATCAACATCAAAATCATTAAAGGAAATAGAGCTATCATCTCCTACACTCCAAAAAATTTCAGCACTCTTTTGAGAAAAAGTTTTAGCTGTTTTGGGCTTTTTAACACTAGGAGTAGGAGTTTTCTCTACACCAATCAAAGTAAGAGGATTGCTAGTATTAGGAGCAACATCATTAGAGGTAGTAATGGTACATACCTTCATCTTTCTAGCCATCTCATCTTCTCTTTCCCACCTGGCATGCAATTCTGCTAGCATCCTAACATTTTCATCAATTCTAACTTGGATAGCATTAGCAGTGGCAAAAACATTGTTCTCTTTCACCTCACTAGGCAACACTTTTAATTTCAGAAGTTCAACATCATGAGCAAGGCTATCAACTTTAGAAGCAAGAATATCAATTTTGCCTAACTTTTCCTCAACAAACTTGTTAAATGTATTTTGCTTACCGATGAAGTCCTTGAGCATTACCTCAAGCTCGGAGGGCGCGGCCCTAGTGTTGTTGGAGGAATTACCATAAGAGTTGCCATAACCATTACCATTGGTAGAAGGATACGGCCTATAATTGTTACTAGCAAAATTGTTCCTATAAGCATTGTTGTTGAAATTATTATTTCTAATGAAGTTTACATCAACATGCTCTTCTTGAGCAACCAAAGAGGCCAAAGGAACATTATTAGGATCTACATGAGTCCTATCATTAGAAAGCATAAGCATAATAGCATCAATCTTATCACTCAAGGAAGAGGTTTCCTCTACAGAATTTACCTTCTTACCTTGTGGAGCTCTCTCGGTGTGCCATTCAGAGTAATTTACCATCATATTGTCGAGAAGCTTTGTTGCGGTGCCCAAGGTAAGGGACATGAAAGTGCCTCCAACAGCTGAATCCAATAGGTTCCTTGAAGAAAAATTCAATCCTGCATAAAAAGTTTGGACAATCATCCAAGTAGTCAGTCCATGAGTGGGACAATTCTTTATCATAGATTTCATTCTTTCCCAAGCTTGAGCAACATGTTCATTATCAAACTGACTAAACTTCATAATATTGCAACGCAAAGCTATAATCTTAGCAGGAGGATAGTATCTACCAATAAAAGCATCCTTACACTTAGCCCATGAATCAATACTATTTTTAGGCAAAGAAAGCAACCAATCCTTAGCTTTTCCTCTCAAAGAAAAAGGAAACAACTTAAGCTTAATAATATCACTTTCTACATCCTTATATTTCTGCATCTCACATAACTCAACAAAATTGTTGAGATGAGCTGCAGCATCATCAGTACTAGCACCAGAAAATTGCTCTTTCATAACAAGGTTCAACAAAGCAGGCTTAATCTCATAAAAATTTGCAGCAGGAGCAGGTGGTGCAATAGGAGTGCAGATAAAATCACTATTATTCGTGCTAGTAAAGTCACACAACTTGGTGTTTTCAGGAGTAGCCATTCTAGCAAAACCAAAAGCAGACAAGTAAAAACAACTACAAAGGATACTATTTTTTTTTGTGTTTTTGATAAAACGATGCAAGTAAAAATAAAGTAAAAGCAAAATTTAAAACAAAGTAAAGGATGTGCATGCGAAACTCCCCTTGCAGAAGTCTTCTTTTTCCCCAGCAACAGCGCCAGAAAACTTGTTGATGGCGCAGTGATGATGGTGCCAGAAAACTTGATTGCGTTTGTTGATGAAGTAAAATGACCAGCCAGTTGGAAACCCCAAGAGAAGGTTTGATGAATATAGCAGCAAGTTTTCCCTCAGTTATGAAACCAAGGTTATCAATCCAGTAGGAAAAAGCCAAACGACTGAAGGTGATGCCTGATTGCTTTGGTGGTGATGATGAAAATGACCGATCAGTTGGGAACCCCAAGAGGAAGGTATGATGAGCACAGCAGCAAGTTTCCCTCAGTAAGAAACCAAGGTTTTATCGTCCAGGAAAAAGTCAATACTCTAGAAGGTGATGCTTGCTAGCTTCACGATGGCTCCGGACAATTTATAAGGCGCCTCATCCAGGCTTTGCTTTGCCAGCTGCAACATGGAGCCTACACACAACACAACCAAGTACTTTGTTCCCAACTTACGATGAGGTTGTCAATCTCACCGGTTTGCTTGAAACAAAGGGTATGAGCGTATCGAGCGGAAAACAGTAGTAGTATGCGAGTAAAGTAAACAGGTGATAGCAATATGATGGAAATAGGACCGGGGTCCACAGTTCACTAGTGGTGTCTCTCCATAAGATAAATAACACATGCTGGGTAAACAAATTACAGTTGGGCAATTGATAGAATAAAGATAACGTGGTATGTCAAGAAGATCACTATGCGATTTACTCTGGGCATGACAATAAAATACATAGACCGCCATCCAACTGCATCTATGACTAATAATCCACTTGTGGCGAATCAATCCGAGAACTCCACAAGGATTAAGTTGCGAACAACAGATAATTGCATTAAGCAAAGTGTGTAATGTAAACAAAGCATATACCCTCGAGCATATGAATATTGTTTTCTCCTTAGTGGCAATAGCACATCTACAACCTTAGAGGTTTCTGTCACTCCCCCAGATTCAATAGAGGCATGAACCCAACTATCGAGCATAAATACCCCCTCTTGGAGTTACTAGCAACTACTCGGCTAAGATAGCTACTAACAACGGAGAGCATGCAAGGTCATAAACAACATAGAGATAACATAAGATAAATTTCAGAACAACAACTTAATCATAACACCAATATTCATCAGATCCCAACAAACACAACATGTAGAATTACATAACGGTGATCTCAATCATGTAAGGTAGCTCATGAGATCTAAACATGAAGCACATGGTGGAGAGAACAACCATCTAGCTACTGCTATGGACCCATAGTCCAAGGTAGACTACTCACTCATCGTACCGGAGGCAAGCATGGCGATGAAGAAGACCTCCGGTGGCGATTCCCCTCTCCGGCAGGGTGCCAGGAAGAGTTTCAAGACCCTCCCGATCTCGGGTCGATGACGGCGGCGGAACGCGATATCTTTTTGGAATTCTGATCGGGTACTTAGGTTTTTCCCATCGAGGGGTCTTTATAGGCGAAGGGGCAACGTCAGGAGTGGGCCGAGGCACCGTCACACATAGGAGGCGCGGCGAGGGGCTAGGCCGCGCTGCCCTATTGTGTGGGGCCCTCGTGGCCCCACTCCGTCTCCTCTTCGATTCTCTGGAAGCTTCGCTAAATTTCTGGACGTTTGGCTTTTGTTTCGTCCAATTCCGAGAATATTTCCTGTGTAACTTTTCTGAAACACAAAAATAGCAAAAAATAGGGAACTGGCACTATGGTGACTTGTTACTAGGTTAGTTCCGGAAAATGCATAAAAGTGCCACAAAGTGTAACGAAACACTAAGCAAATGGTGTAAAAACAAGCATGGAGCATCAAAAATTATAGATACGTTTTGGACGTATCAAGCATCCCCAAGCTTAACTCCTTCTCGTCCTCGAGTAGGTAAGTGATAACAAAAGAAATAATTTTTGAGGTGACATGCACCTACACAATCTTGATCATCTATGTAAGTATTGAGTGCTGGGATCATAAGAACTTGAAACATGGGCATGAAAGACATAATCTTGACAATAAAAACTTAGCAACCATGTTATAACATGAAATAGAACACAAACAAAAGATCATGAACAATGAAACAATGAAAGTCAAACGTGTGTTCAAATCATAAGGAAAAACATACAAATGGTTTTTAGCTTGTCCTTCATGGAGAGCAAAACATAAATGCATAGGACACCTTCAAGTTTAAGAGGGCAACTAGATACAAATAATTTAAGAACAAGTGAAACCAACATCATGAATCAATCAATGAAAACTTTGGGACAATGCACATTATACTCAGAATGACAACTATGCTCTCTTAGACGGTGCATAAAGGTAGAAGGTGGTGACTCAACATAAAAGTAAAAGAAAGGCCCTTCGCAGAGGGAAGCAGTGATTGCAAGTTTTATAAACATTCAAAAATTATGGTACTTACTAGCTTTGAGCTCTCATTGCCCCCATCATAAGCATCTTGAATGGTTAAAGTTAATGCGAGTACAATTATGATGCATATGCTTGACAAATCATAAGTTGAAAACCTCGTGTCCCGTGAATATGAGTACCCAAACCTCGTGCTACTTTGCTTAGGTCCCAAGCAACTTCTTGTCATTGTAAGTATACGCATATCATCGAGAACCGCCAACGGGGTACCTCCGTGCCCGATGACATGGAACAAGCCCACATCAAAATGACAGGACAAGCAGATAATGAACACCTCGACATCTCTTTTATTTACCATTTGTATAGTTTTTATTTTGAGATGCGTCGTCGAATGTCCACTATGGGCATGCTACAAATTTCCACCATGAATTATGCATGGCTTAGATTGGCGGCCCAGGCGTTTCTCTCACACATATACAAACTCCATGAACTCCACAAGATTCCAATTTATTTCACACTGCGAGCATCCATAAACAAAAGATCACGATATCAACTCAAATAAGATGAAGTGCAATGTCGAAAGCTTGCCCCGTGACAGCATGGATGGGCTAATTTCCAACTTACAACTTGCAAGCATAACAACTCAACATAAGAGAGCCACAATGTCAAATTTTTTAGAACGAGAAAAATAAAGTGTGCTATCAGGTTCGTGAGAGCTTTACTAACCAATTTTCGCATAACACTGGTAAGAGTTTAATTTGAAGAGTAGATAAAAGCAAGTCAAATGTACTTTGGAATAGCAAATTGCTAATAGGTATGTATGGTGGACACGTTGGAACAACTTGGTTTTTAGGAGTTGGATGCACGAGTAGAGCTCATACTCAGTACAAAATGAGGGCTAGCAAAAGACTGGGAGCGACCAACTAAGAGAGCAATAACGACCATAATCATGCAAAGCGACAAAGCAACATTAAAAGAAGCATAAGATGGCATCAAAAGTCAAAAATAAAATGATCATAGAGGCTATTGGTGACTTTGTATGAGTCTAACATGTGTGAGCATGCACCAAGTCAACCCAAATAAAGCATCAAGGAGAAAACCAAAATAATGCTTCCAAACGATAAAAACAACGCATGATTTTTTCAAAGGCTCATTAAGCAATCTCAGTCATTTGAGACAAGTCATGCTACAGCAAAACCACTAAGCATACTATCAAAAATACATCAAGCATGACATGAAAAAGTCTAAGCCGCAGTCTAAACAAGCTCCTTTTTGTACCACTTTTTTGCAAAAATCTTTTTCTCTTTTCCAACACCATTCGAACTTTTTTAAACCAACTCTTTTGAGGAAAACCAACATGGTCAAGAGGCAAAAATACACCTTGATAAAAAGATATAAGAAGATATGAATGCAAATCAAGGCAAAAACGAAAACCAAAAGCAGTAGCAGAAAAAGAAGAACACTCGGTTTTTGATAAGAGTGAAAACTAGAGAGTTCTTGCAAATGAAAAGCAAGGCAACTTCTCCAAAAGAAATTTGTTGGGGTCCAACCATTTATTGCAGCAAACTAAACTAATACTAAAAACTAAAACAACTGACACTCCAAGAAAAATGCATAGTGCATAAAGCAATAAAAATATAGTGTCTTGAAAGGTGACCTGATTTTTGCCGATGAAGAAGGGGTGCCTCGGGGGCATCCCCAAGCTTTGACGCTTCTACTTCTTGGATATTTCTTGGGGTGATGCATGGGCATCCCCAAGCTTGAGCTGTTGTCCATTCTTCAACTCATCTCATCATTCTCCAATCCCTACACTTGAAAACTTCCTTCATACAAAACTCAACACAATTCTATTAGCAACATTAGTGTAAGCATAACAATGAATCAACCTCTTTTGCTTCAGGTTTCAACCCAAAATCACCACATATAAAATATATACTACTGTAGCAACTTCCCCAAAAGTTCCGTGATCAAAAGAACTCAAAAAGAAAGTGATAAAGCGGCAAAAACAAATAGTGGCAGAAATCTATCAAAACAGAACAGCTGATAAAGGCCGATTTTTTAAGGGGTTTTATGTTGCTCAAATCAAAAAGTGTTCAACTAACGAAAGTTTGGATATAACCTGAGGAATAAGCACAAGAAATAACAGGTCCAAAAGATATACAGATATTTTTCACGAATTTTTACAGTACAGTACGAAAATCTGTTTCAGGACAGCAATATCCTCAAATCTTTACCTCACTCGAATTAGAGGCCTCTCTTGGCACAACAACAAAATAAAAATGATAAGGAGAGGTCATTACAGTAGTAATAACTTCCAAGACTCAAATAAAAGAAAAAAGTACTGAAAAGAAAACATTGGGTTATCTCCCAAGAGTGTGTTTCTTTAACGCCTTTGAGCTAGGCGCAGAAAATTGCGAATCAAGTAACATCAAGAGATGAAGCATCAAGCTCATAATTTGCTCTAAGAATAGAGTCAAGAAGTAATTTCTTTCTTTTCCTAGGGAAGTGTTCCATACCTTTCTTAAGTGGGAATTGATATTTGATGGTGCCTTCCCTCATATCAATGATGGCACCTACAGTTCGAAGAAAGGGTCTTCCCAAAATAATAGGACATGAAGCATGGCATTCAACATCCATAACAAGAAAATCAACGGGAACAAGGTTATTGTTAACCATAATAAGAACATCATTAATCCTTCCCAAAGGTTTCTTCTTAGCAACATCAGCAATAGGAACATCATAATAACATTTTTCAAGCGGTGGCAAATCAAGCATGTCATAAATTTTTCTAGGCATAATAGAAATACTAGCACCTAGATCACATAAAGCATGGCAATCAAAACCATTAACATGCATATCAATGATGGGTTCCCAACCATCTTCTAACTTCTTGGGAATAGAAGCTTTTTGTTGCAACTTTTCATCCCTAATTTTTATGAGAGCATTGGTAATATGCTTAGTAAAAGCAATATTTAAAGAACTAGCATTGGGACTCAAAGCAAGATTTTGCAAGAATAAAATTACTTCAGATATATTGCAACCATCAACATCAAAATCATTAAAGGAAATAGAGCTATCATCTCCTACACTCCGAAAAATTTCAGCACTCTTTTGAGAAAAAGTTTTAGCAGTTTTAGGCTTTTTAACACAAGGAGTGGGAGTTTTCTCTACACCAATCAAAGTAAGAGGATTGCTAGCATTTGGAACAACATCATTAGAGGTAGTAATAGTATAAACTTTCATATTCCTAGCAATCTCATCCTCTCTTTCCCATCTAGCATGAAATTCTGCTAACAATCTAACATTTTCATCAATTCTAACTTGAATAGCATTAGCAGTAGCAAAAGTATTGTGCTCCTTCACATCATTAGGCAACACTTTTAATTTCAGAAGTTCAACATCATGAGCAAGGCTATCAACTTTAGAAGCAAGAATATCAATTTTGCCTAACTTTTCCTCAACAGTTCTATTAAAAGTAGTTTGTTTAACCATGAAGTCTTTGAGCATGACTTCAAGTTCAGAGGGTGCAGCCCTAGTGTTGTTGGAGGAATTACCATAAGAATTACCATAACCATTACCATTAGTAGAAGGATACGGCCTATAATTGTTACTAGCAAAATTGTTCCTATAAGCATTGTTGTTAAAATTATTATTTCTAATGAAGTTCACATCAATATGCTCTTCTTGAGCAACCAAAGAGGCTAAAGGAACATTATTAGGATCAACATGAGTTCTATCATTAGCAAGCATAGCCATAATGGTATCAATCTTATCACTCAAGGAAGAGGTTTCCTCAACAGAATTTACCTTCTTACCTTGTGGAGCTCTCTCGGTGTGCCATTCAGAATAATTTACCATCATGTTGTCGAGTAGTTTGGTTGCGGCGCCCAAGGTAAGGGACATAAAAGTGCCTCCAGCAGCTGAATCCAATAGGTTCCTCGAAGAAAAAAATTCAGTCCCGCATAAAAAGTTTGGACAATCATCCAAGTAGTCAGTCCATGAGTGGGGCAATTCTTTATCATAGATTTCATTCTTTCCCAAGCTTGAGCAACATGTTCATTATCAAATTGGCTAAACTTCATAATATTGCTACGCAAAGATATAATTTTAGCAGGAGGATAATATCTACCAATGAAAGCATCCTTACACTTAGTCCATGAATCAATACTATTCTTAGTCAAAGATAGCAACCAATCTTTAGCTTTTCCTCTCAAAGAAAAAGGAAACAACTTGAGCTTAATAATATCACTTTCTACATCGTTATATTTTTGCATCTCACATAGCTCAACAAAATTGTTGAGATGAGCTGCAGCATCTTCAGTACTAGCACAAGAAAATTGCTCTTTCATAACAAGGTTCAATAAAGCAGGCTTAATCTCATAAAAGTTTGCAGCAGGAGCAGGTGGCGCAATAGGAGTGCAGATAAAATTACTATTATTAGTGCTAGTAAAATCACACAACTTGGTATTTTCAGGAGTAGCCATTTTAGCAAAACTAAGAGTAAGTAAATAAAAGCAACTATAAGGAAACTAATTTTTTTGTGTTTTTGATATAATGATGCAAGTAAAAATAAAGTAAAGCAAAACTTAAAACAAAGTAAAGGATGTGCGTGCGAAACTCCCCTTGCAGAAGTCTTCTTTTTCCCCGGCAACGGCGCCAGAAAAATTGCTTGATTGCTTCGGTGGTGATGATGAAAATGACCGATCAGTTGGGAACCCCAAGAGGAAGGTATGATGAGCATAGCAGTAAGTTTCCCTCAGTAAGAAACCAAGGTTTTATCGTCCAGGAAAAAGTCAATACTCCAGAAGGTGATGCTTGCTAGCTTCACGACGGCTCCGAACAATTTATAAGGCGCCTGGAGCCTGCACACAACACAACCAAGTACTTTGTTCCCAACTTACGATGAGGTTGTCAATCTCACCAGTTTGCTTGAAACAAAGGGTATGAGCATATCGAGTGGAAAACAGTAGTAGTATGCGAGTAAAGTAAACAGCGCGAGTAAAGTAAACAGGTGATAGCAATATGATGGAAATAGGACCGGGGTCCACAGTTCACTAGTGGTGTCTCTCCATAAGATAAATAACACATGCTGGGTAAACAAATTACAGTTGGGCAATTGATAGAATAAAGATAACGTGGTATGTCAAGAAGATCACTATGCGATTTACTCTGGGCATTACAATAAAATACATAGACCACCATCCAACTGCATCTATGACTAATAATCCACTTGTGGCAAATCAATCCAAGAAATCCACAAGTATTAAGTTGCGAACAACAGATAATTGCATTAAGCAAAGTGTGTAATGTAAACAAAGCATATACCCTCGAGCATATGAATGTTGTTTTCTCCCTAGTGGCAACAGCACATCTGCAACCTTAGAGGTTTCTGTCACTCCCCCAGATTTAATAGAGGCATGAACCCAACTATCAAGCATAAATACCCCCTCTTGGAGTTACTAGCAACTACTCGGCCAAGATAGCTACTAACAACGGAGAGCATGCAAGATCATAAACAACATAGAGATAACATAAGATAAATTTCAGAATAGCAACTTAATCATAACACCAATATTCATCGGATCCCAACAAACACAACATGTAGAATTACATAACGGTGATCTCAATCATGTAAGGCAGCTCATGAGATCTAAACATGAAGCACATGGTGGAGAGAACAACCATCTAGCTACTGCTATGGACCCATAGTCCAAGGTAGACTACTCACTCATCACGCCGGAGGCAAGCATGGCGATGAAGAAGACCTGCGGTGGTGATTCCCCTCTCCGGAAGGGTGCCGGGAAGAGCTTCAGGACCCTCCCGATCTTGGGTCGATGATGGCGGCGGAACGCGATATCTTTCTGGAATTCTGATCGGGTACTTAGGTTTTTCCTGTCGAGGGGTCTTTATAGGCGAAGGGGCAACATCAGGAGTGGGCCGAGGCGCCGTCACACATAGGGGGCGCGGTCAGGGGCCAGGCCACGCCGCCCTATTGTGTGGGGCCCTCGTGGCCCCACTCCATCTCCTCTTCGGTTCTCTGGAAGCTTCGGTGAATTTCTGGACGTTCGGCTTTTGTTTCATCCAATTCTGAGAATATTTCCTGTGTAACTTTTCTGAAACACAAAAACAGCAGAAAACAGGGAACTGGCACTGTGGCGACTTGTTAATAGGTTAGTTCCGGAAAATGCATAAAAGTGCCACGAAGTGTAACGAAACATTAAGCAAATGGTGTAAAAACAAGCATGGAGCATCAAAAATTATAGATACGTTTTGGACATATCAATGCCCGCTAGCTTTGCGACAGCTCCGGACAATTTATAGGGCGCCTCATCCAAGCTTTGCTTTGCGAGCGGCAACGTGGAACCTGCACACAACACAACCAGATACTTTGCTCCCAACTTACGATGAGGTTGTCAATCTCACCAGTTTGCTTGAAACAAAGGGTATGAGCGTATCGAGTGGAAAGTGATAGTAATATGCGAGTAAAGTAAACAGTGCGAGTAAAGTAAATAGGTGATAGC
The DNA here is from genome assembly GCA_007115705.1 of Dactylis glomerata. Lineage (NCBI taxonomy): Eukaryota > Viridiplantae > Streptophyta > Magnoliopsida > Poales > Poaceae > Dactylis > Dactylis glomerata. Next base: position 399,107 of record QXEO01001546.1, read on the forward strand.
AATATAAAGGAAATAGGACCGGGGTCCACAGTTCACTAGTAGTGTCTCTCCATAAGATAAAATAACACATGCTGGGTAAACAAATTACAGTTGGGCAATTGATAGAATAAAGACAACGTGCTTGTTGAGAGGATCACTATGAGATTTACTCTGGGCATTACAATAAGATACATAGACCGCCATCCAACTGCATCTATGACTAATAATCCACTTGTGGCGAATCAATCCGAAAACTCCACAAGTATTAAGTTGTGAACAACAGATAACTGCATTAAGCAAAGTGTGTAATGTAAACAAAGCATATGCCCTTGAGCATATGAATGTTGTTTTCTCCCTAGTAGCAACAGCACATCTACAACCTTAGAGGTTTCTGTCACTCCCCCAGATTAAATAGAGGCATGAACCCACTATCGAGCATAAATACCCCCTCCTGGAGTCACTAGCAACTACTCGGCCAAGATAGCTACTAACAACGGAGAGCATGCAAGATCATAAACAACATAGAGATAACATAAGATAATATTCAGCACATCAACTCAATCATAACACCAATATTCATCGAATCCCAACAAACACAACATGTAGGATTACATAAAGGTAGTCTCGATCATGTAAAGCAACTCACGAGACCTAAACATGAAGCACATGGTGGAGAAGACAACCATCTAGCTACTGCTATGGACCCATAGTTCAAGGTAGACTACTCACTCATCACGCCAGAGGCAAGCATGGCAATGAAGAAGACCTCCGGTGGTGATTCCCCTCTCCGGCAGGGTGTCGGGAAGAGCTTCTGGACCCTCCCGATCTTGGGTCGACGGCGGCGGCAGATCGCAATGTATTCTGGAAAAGTGATCAGGTATTTTGGTTTTTCCCGTCGGGGGGTCTTTATAGGCGAAGGGGCGGCGTCAGAAGTGGACCTGGTGGGGCTCACCATAGGGGGGTGCGGGCCAGCCCTAGGCCACGCCCCCTGGTGGTGAGGCCCACCAGTGGCTCCTCTCCGTCTCCTCTTTGGTTCTCTGGAAGCTTCGGTAAATTTCTAGACGTCTGGCTTTTGTTTTCTCCAATTCCGAGAATATTTCCGGTGTAACTTTTCTGAAACACAAAAACAGCAGAAAACAGGGAACTGGCACTGTGGCATCTCGTTAATAGGTTAGTTCCGGAAAATGCATAAAAATGCCACGAAGTGTAATGAAACACTAAGCAAATGGTGTAAAAACAAGCATGGAGCATCAAAAATTATGGATACGTTGGAGACGTATCAGTTTGGTAAAGGTATGTTGTTTGCGTTGCCCTCGTAGCCTTGCCTTCTTGCTTCGGCTTGCGTATTTCCTGCTGCCTCCTGAAGTTTCAGAAACGTTTTGCAGTCTTTCATTGCGTGTCTAGACACTCTTTTCCCATCAACGAATGCAAAGTGTATATGGCACGGTCCGTTTAGCATATCATCTGGTGATGGATTGTATTCCCTGGATCCCTTGGATTGGAATCTTTTGTTATTGCTGGAGTCTTCCCTACCGTAGCTGCGGTATCCTGAGTTCCTGCGGTCATCTCCTTGATAATTATTGTCTTTGTATCCTGCGGCTACTTGGCTGTGGGAGCCATAGTTGTCATAGTTGCAGGATCTTCTCCTTTGACTATTGTATCTGTTTCCCCTATCGTCTTCTGGTGATCGCGTCCTCTTGTTATTACACGCGTCTTTGCCATCTGTGAATCTATTTGCTATGTCCATTAGCTTTGAAATTGTCCTTGGTTTAATCCTACCCATTTCTTCAACTAAGTCTCCTCTTCATAACCCAAGTGTAAAGGCGTTGATTGCTCGCTCATCTGAAACTTCGACTGCGGAATATTTGATGATGCCCCACCTTTGAATGTATGACCTAAGTGTCTCATTGCGCTGCTGTACACAGGCTTTAACTTCTTCTATTGATGCTGGCCATTTGTATGTTGACTTGAAGTTGCTCGTGAATTGCTTTGTGAGCTCTTCCCAGCTTCCGATTGTCTCTCTTTCCAACTTACTCAACCATGACCGAGCTGCGCCGGTGAGGTGGAGTTACACTAGTGGAAAACCGGCCTAATATTCCAGGGCATTAGTCCCGGTTGCAATATGAACCGGGACTGATGCCCTGGGCCCCACTGATTTTTTGGCCGCAGGACCCTAGAAACCATTAGTCCCGGTTTGTTTTGAACCTTTAGTCCCGGTTTGTATTACGAACCGGGACTAAAGGCTCTGGGGTCGAATCCGACCGTTGCCAGACTCATTAGTCCCGGCTGGTAACACCAACCGGGACTAAAGACCGGCCCTTTAGTCCCGGTTGGTAATACCAACCAGGACTAATGACTTCCCTACATAAAACAGCTCCTTCTTCCTCCCCGAGCCAGCCACTCCCCCTCTCCACTCTCAAGTGTTCTTCATGCAACAAACCTAGCTCGAGTTCATCCTCTTTGACCACCATTTTTTATCACAAATTGATGTCCCCACTTTAATCTAAGTGGACTAAAAGGTGAGGAACTTTGTGCTTTTGTGTTTCATTGGTAATTTAGCTCATTTAATGCTCTAAAAGTAGAGAGATTTGTGATTTTTTTATGGGAGCAATTATTTAGATGTTCATTTGATTATGTGTACAAGTAGGTGAAGATAGAGGTAAAAATAGAGGTAGAGGTAGAGATAGAGATATAGATAGAATTAAAAATAAAAATAGAAGTAGACATAGCTAACATAGAAATAGAAATAGAGATAGAGATAGAAAAATAGAAATAGCGATAGAAATAGAGATAGATGCCGTAGGGCGGAGCTTCCGAAGATGCCGTAGGGCGTGAGCACCGACGACATCTTCGAGAAGCTCCGCCACGGGAGATTTCCCAACCCTTTACGCAACACTGTTAGAGGAGATGGAGTCTTTCACGGGCTTGCAGGAAAAAAATTCCAAGGCGGAGCTTCCGAAGATGCCGTAGGGCGTGAGCACCAACGACATCTTTGAGAAGCTCCGCCATGGGAGATTTCCCAACCCTTTACGCAACACTGTTAGAGGAGATGAAGTCTTTCACGGGCTTGTAGGGAAATTTTTCCGAGGCGGAGCTTCCGAAGATGTCGTAGGGCGTGAGCACCAACGACATCTTCGAGAAGCTCCGCCACGGGAGATTTCCCAACCCTTTACGCAACACTGTTAGAGGAGATGGAGTCTTTCACGGGCTTGCAGGGAAATTTTTCCGAGGTGGAGCTTCCAAAGATGTCGTAGGGTGTGAGCACCAACGACATCTTCGAGAAGCTCCGCCACGGGAGATTTCCCAACCCTTTCCTCCATAACTGTTAGAGGAGATGGAGTCTTTCACGGGCTTGCAGGGAAATTTTTCTGAGGCGGAGCTTCCGAAGATGTCGTAGGGCGTGAGCACCAACGACATCTTCGAGAAGCTCCGCCACGGGAGATTTCCCAACCCTTTCCTCCATAACTGTTAGAGGAGATGGAGTCTTTCACGGGCTTGCAGGGAAATTTTTCTGAGGCAGAGCTTCCGAAGATGTCGTAGGGCGTGAGCACCAACGACATCTTCGAGAAGCTCTGCCACGGGAGATTTCCCAACCCTTTCCTCCATCCATGGGGATGAAACTCTTCCTGCCTTCGAGCTGTGCTTGCCATGGCGTATCGATGCTCCTTTTATAGGCACGGCGCCGCTTCTACTTTTGTCTTGTTCCTCCGACAGGGGTGTCATGCGCTACATGCTTTATCTCATCGAGCAGTGCATCAACCCATGCATACTTATCCTGCCAACAGCTTTAGTCTCGGTTGCACCCACCAGTCGGGACTAAAGGTTACCCACACGTCCTTATCCCACCGACAGTTTTGTTAGATAACACAAAAACCACCTTTAGTCCCGGTTGTACCCACCAGCCGGGACTAAAGTTTTGTTAACTTATTCTTACTTATCAAACTAAAATTAGAGATAGAAATAGAAATTGTATTTTTGATTTGTGTTTTATATGTACTTATATAATGCAGATGAGCCGAGCATGGATGTACGTCGATCGACGCTCTGGAGATTTCATTAAAGGCGTGCATTCTTTTCTCAAGGTGGCTGAGGCAACCAAGCGGAATGGTTTTATGTGTTGTCCATGCGGTGGTTGTCGAAATGAGAAGGATTACCCCTCCACAAAGACCCTTCACATCCACCTGTTCTGGTTCGGTTTCATGTCCGGCTATAATTGTTGGACCAAGCATGGGGAGAGAGGGGTTATGATGGAAGACAACGGTGAAGAAGAGAATGATGACAACTATCCTGAGTTCCCTGAAACCACCGATACCGCAATGGAAGATAATGAAGAAGAAGAAGAAGGTGAAGAACGGGCATCAGATGTGCCCGCTGATGATCTTGGTTAGGTCATTGTTGATGCACAGACTGACTGTGAAAGTGAAAAGGAGAGGGAGAAGTTGGAACGCATGTTAGATGATCACAAAAAGGATTTGTACCCAAATTGCAAAGACGGCCAGAAAAAGCTAGGAAGCACGCTGGAATTGCTGCAATGGAAAGCAGAGAGTGGTTTATCTGACAAGGGATTTGAAAAGTTGCTGAAAATTATGAAGAAGATGCTTCCAAAGGATAACAAATTGCCCGCCAGTACGTATGAAGCAAAGAAGATTGTCTGCCCTCTAGGATTGGAGGTGCAGAAGATACATGCATGCATTAATGACTGTATTCTCTACCGCGGTGAGTATGAGAATTTGAATGCATGCCCGGTGTGCAGTGCATTTCGGTATAAGATCAGGCGAGATGACCCTGGTGATGTTGAGGGCGAGCGCCCTAGGAAGAGGGTTCCTGCCAAGGTGATGTGGTATGCACCTATAATACCACGGTTGAAATGTTTGTTCAGAAACAAAGAGCATGCCAAGTTGTTGAGGTGGCACAAAGAAGACCGTAAGAGTGACGAGATGTTGAGACACCCCGCTGATGGGTCGCAGTGGAGAAAAATCGACAGAGATTTCCCGGAGTTTACAGAAGACGCACGGAACCTGAGGTTTGGTCTAAGTACAGATGGCATGAATCCTTTTGGGGAGCAGAGCTGCAGTCATAGCACCTGGCCCGTGACTCTATGTATCTATAACCTTCCTCCTTGGTTGTGCATGAAGCGAAATTTTATTATGATGCCAGTGCTTATCCAAGGCCCGAAGCAACCCGGAAATGACATTGATGTGTATCTAAGGCCATTAGTTGATGAACTTTTACATCTGTGGCAGACTGAAGGTGTTCGTGTGTAGGATGAGTACAAACAAGAGGAATTTGATCTACGAGCATTGCTGTTCATGACCATCAATGATTGGCCTGCTCTTAGTAACCTTTCAGGATAGACAAACAATGGATACAATTCATGCACACACTGTTTAGGTGAGATCGATAGTATATATTTGGATAAAAGTAAGAAGGTGGTGTATCTCGGGCATCGTCGATTTCTTTCGCCCAAACATCAATTGAAGAAAAAAGGCAAGCATTTCAAGGGCGAGGCAGAAGTCCAGGGCAAGCCTAAACGCCATACTGGTGATGATATATTTGATATGGTCAAAGATTTAGAAGTAATCTTTGGAAAGGGTCCTGGCAGTCTGTCTGTTCCGAATGACGCTAGCGGACATGCACCCATGTGGAAGAAGAAATCTATATTTTGGGAGCTTGAGTATTGGAAATTCCTAGAGGTCCGCTCTGCAATCGACGTGATGCACATGACGAAGAATGATTGCGTGAACCTACTAGGATTCTTGGGCTTGTATGGGAAGACAAAAGATACACCAGAAGCACGTGAGGACCAGCACCGTATGAAAAGAAGAGACGGCATGCATCCGGAGGATTCTAAGGGTCCTGCGAGCTACGCTCTTACCAAAGAAGAGAAGGAAATCTTTTTTGAATGCCTGAGCAGTATCAAGGTCCCATCTGGATTCTCGTCAAATATAAAGGGAATAATAAATATGGCAGAGAAAAAATTCCAAAACCTAAAGTCTCATGACTGCCACGTGCTTATGACGCAATTGCTTCCGGTTGCACTGAGGGGGATTCTACCGGAAAATGTTCGAGTACCGATTGTGAAGCTATGTGCATTCCTCAATGCAATTTCGCAGAAGGTAATCAATCCAGAAGATCTACAACGGTTACAGAATGATGTGGCCCAATGTCTTGTCAGCTTCGAGTTGGTGTTCCCACCGTCCTTCTTCAATATTATGACGCATCTCTTAGTTCACCTAGTCGAAGAGATTACCATTCTTGGTCCAGTATTTCTGCACAATATGTTCCCCTTTGAGAGGTTCATGGGAGTCTTAAAGAAATATGTGCATAACCGTGCTAGGCCAGAAGGAAGCATCTCCAAGGGCTATCTAACAGAGGAGGTCATTGAGTTTTGTGTTGACTTTGTTCCTGACCTGAACCCGATTGGTCTTCCTCAATCGCGGCATGAGGGGAGACTGAGTGGAAAAGGCACGCTAGGAATGAAATCAGCATACTGTATGGACGGACATTCTTTGAGTGAAGCACACTACACAGTTTTACGAAATTCCACGTTGGTGGAGCCGTATATGGAGCGACACATGAATATTGTACGCTCAGAAAACCCTGGGCAGTCTAACTCCTGGATTACAAAGTTGCACATGGCGACTTTTGGTGGTTGGTTGCAAACACTTCTCATAAATGATGCCACTATTGGATATGAGCTGTCCATGTTGGCCAAGAAACCATCTTCAACTATATTGACTTTCCAGGGTTACGAGATAAATGGGAATACATTTTACACGGTCGCCCAAGATAAAAAGAGCACCAATCAAAACAGTGGTGTCCGCTTTGATGCATTACACGACAATGGGACAAAGGACACATATTATGGTTACATAGAGGAGATATGAGAACTTGACTATGGACCGTCTTTTAAGGTCCCTTTGTTTCGGTGCAAATGGGTCAAGCTGATAGGAGGCGGGGTAGTTGTAGACCAAAAGTACGGCATGACAACAGTGGATCTCAACAATCTTGCGTACATGGATGAACCATTCGTCCTAGCCAACGATGTCGCTCAGGTTTTCTATGTGAAGGACATATCTACAAAACCGAGAAAGAGAAAAGATAAGAAAACGAATACATCACACGATGAGCCAAAGCGACACATTGTTCTCTCAGGGAAAAAGAATCATCGTGGGAGTGGAGGACAAGACAGATATGTCAGAAGATTATAACAAGTTTGATGAAATTCCGCCCTTCAGAGTGAACACTGACCCAACCCTGCCGCGGCCCCCTGCAGCAGCGCCGCCGCCTGTGTCGCCCCCTGTAGCAGCACCGCCGCCTACCCTCTGCACTGCACCAGCGCCGCCGCCCCCTGCAGCAGCGCCGCCGCGCCCACCCCGGCTGCCGCCCACCCCCTGCAACGCCGCCCACCGTACCCCCTGCAAGGTAATTTTTTTTAGAATTTATTAGTAATAGAAATGCTAATAAAATTTAGAATTTAGTAATAGAAATGCTAATAGAATTTAGTAATAGAAATGCTAATATAATTTAGTAATAGAATTTTTAGTAATAGAATTTATTAGTAATAGAAATGCTAATAGAATTTAGTAATAGAATTTAGTAATAGAAATGCTAATAGAAAATAGTAATAGAATTTGTAGTAATAGAATTTATTAATAATAGAAATGCTAATAGAATTTAGTAATAGAAATGCTAATAGAAAATAGTAATAGAATTTGTAGTAATAGAATTTATTAATAATAGAAATGCTAATAGAATTTAGTAATAGAATTTAGTAATAGAAATGCTAATAGAATTTATTAGTAATAGAAATGCTAATAGAATTTAGTAATAGGTATATAGAAAATAGTAATAGAATTTATTAATTTAATACTTAGATATATAGATATGTTAAAAATAGAAATGCTATTTATGTTACATATATAGATATGTTAATAGTAATAGAAATGCTATATAGATTTTATTTATGTTAGATTTTATTTAGGTTAGATTTTATTAGAAATAGAAATGCTATTAGAAATAGAAATGTTAGATTTTATTTATGTTAGATTTTATTTATGTTAGATACATAGAGTTAGGAAGTGAATAGTTAAAAATGTTAGAAATGGGATTAATAGAAAAATTGTTAGTAATAGGAATTTATTTGAAATAGAGTTAGAATTAGAAAATGCAATAGTTAGAAAATGCAAATAGTTACAACAATGAAATAGTAGTTAGTAATAGAAATTGTTAGTAATATAAAAATATGAAGTAATGTTGTTGATCTATGTTATGGATTTCGGTTATGGATATCGGCGCCGGAAGAGAAGGTGAAGAAGAGATATTGAATATTATAGGAGAGGGTACCACCCGTGCAGAAGGAGACTGCTCAGAATTTTTGAACGAGTCGGGTGATGGAATGGAGGAGGAGCAGCCGCATGAATCGAAAAATTATGATTGCGAGGACGGCTCACAAGGGACTGGACGTGACTTAATAACACGGTCCGGCGAGGTATATATATATGAAGACTAGCTCTATTCATGAATCAGTAGATGACGATGCATTATGTGGTATATATATTAACGAGTGTTTTCTTATTTTAGACCTCTGAATCTTCTAGAAAGAAGCGAGGCCCGGCCAAACGGCTGGCATCGAATCAGCATTACACGATTGGGCGTCTCTCAAATGAAGGCGAACCGTTGGAACCCAAGAGTGTCGCAAATGCGTTCACACATCAATGTGGATGTCTTGTCAGGGACATGGTGCCGATAAGCATTCAATATTGGTATATGCCCAAGGCGGCAAAGGGAGAGCCAACACAGCCAGAGCCAGAAGAGGGTGCAGCAGTCAATTATGTCACCAAGGTCTTGAAAGACAGACTTTGGGATTCCCTCATTCCACATTTCAATCTGCCGGTCACTGAGTCCCTGGAAGAAGCAGAGAAACAGAAGGAGAAAGTCAGGGAGTGGGCTCTCAAGAAGATGGCTGCACAGTTCAATAACCACAAGAAGAGGTTATGGAACGCCTATGTCAACGCCGATTGACAAGCTCCAGAATTTACTGGCCCCAATGAATTCCTGCGGGATCACTGGGACACATTTGTGGAGTACAAGGAGTCCGAGCTAGGTAAGCTAAGGAGTAAGAAAAATCAGTTAAATGCCGCGAAAAAGAAATATCACCATAAGTTGGGTCCAGGTGGCTATAAAAGGGCCGAGCCTAAGTGGGATATGCAAGAGGCCGCCCTACGAGAAAAAGGCATCGAACCAGAAACAGAACAATGGCCCAGAAGGTCAAGAAATTGGGCACTTGCCCATGGGGCTGTCTATGATGAGAGAACAGGGAAATTAGTCGAAGAGAAGAAACAAATTGCTGAACCCCTGGGAGCACTTGTCAAGACAATCGCCGAGGTTCAAGAGGGGACATTCAAGCCGGACAGAGAGAACGACGAGCTAACAAAGGCCCTCGGGAACAAAGAACACACCGGACGAACACGGGGTCTGGGTTCTGCCATTCCGTGGAGGTCTGGGTTCGCCGAAGAGAGCCAGACCTATAGAAGCCGAGAGAGAGCGAAGAAGCGAAAGGCGCAGGAGGAGGCCTCACGGATAGAGAGCATAGAAAGGCAACAGGCTGAGCTGAGAGAGTTGTATTTACTGCAGCAGAAGGCACTGAAGGAATTAAAGTCGCAAGGGGCAACTCAGCATCAGCAACACCTAGAACATGCATCAGGCGACCGATCTCAGCGGAGAAGCAGCGTGGCTTCCACGGAGGTACCGATGGATCACTACCCCGTGGATGATATCACCAAGAAGATAGACTGTGAGTTGCATGTTCCCATGAAGAACATATCGATGAAGGTGGCGGTTGGCTATGTGTTGCCATCTGGACCTGGACAAACCTGGCATGGCCGTGAGATTCGAGCTGGCTATGCTAAGATCAGGGTGGATGCAATTGAAAGGGGGTATGAGTCCCTCAATCTTGACGTCGCTGGACCTGAAGAGGAGGAAACACTGGGAGAAGTATTGGGTGGTATAATTCTTTCGGATAAGAAACACATCGTGTTTCTAGGCTCGGCGCCAAGGCGGCCACCCTCTCCTCCGATTCCTCGCAATTTACCACCTCCCGATGACGATAGGGACGACTACCACCATACCCCGAGTCCACATCGATCTCCGTCTCAATGTCAGCCGCCTCTGCCACCTCCGCCGCCTCTGCCCACTCGTAAGTCCCAGAGTTATGGCAACTCCGCTGCTATGTCCACTAGCAATGTCTCTCCGAAGAAACGGGCCAAGAAAGCTAAGGCGGTGCCGCCTCCTCCTGTCGAGAAGACTGCTGAAGAAATTGAGGCGGAGGATAGAGCCAAAGTGAAAAGGAAGCTCGTAGCCCTACGCCCGACCCCTACACCAAAGCAGGTATATACTCTGGAACAGAAGGAGTGTGCCTTTGATATGCTTACCCAACCTTCGCAATATGAATTGCGTAAGCCAGATGACTACAAGCGTTGTTTGGATAAGCAGGTAGATGCAAAAAAAGAAGCTAATAAGACAAGCGCAACTGCAAGAGGGAAAAGAGACGTTGCCCAGCTTGGAGCACAGACCAAAAAATCAATCTCCCCGCTAAAGGTCTTTGCTAGTGATGCTGGTGGGAGTGTTGCTCAACCCAATCCCGCCGACTTTGCTGCTGAAGCTGGTTTGACTCTTTCTCAATTGATACATGAAGATATCCCAAAGGCGCCTATAGCACGGCAATATGAAAAGGGGAAGAGTCTGGTCCCACCTGAGATTGAAATAAATCTACCAACACAAATGCAAAAATTGCATAAGTGGTACCTGCAAGCCGGAAAGGGCACGCAAGAATTTCCCCTTATGAAAATCACACAGGGCCATTTCTTAGGTGAAGACTTGGTGCATATTGAGTTTGATGAATTATTTCAGCTATTCAATCAAGACGCGCTCGACAAATCTCTCGTCAGTGCCTATGTTCTGTAAGTGATTCATTATTTCTATAAGTCTCTAGCTCAACTCGTTCTTTGCATGTAATTATCCCTCACTACGCTGTTTATTATGCAGAATGAAGAGTATGGAATTGATGTCTACACACGCTTCTGTTCTTGTAGACAGTGTTGGGCCTCCAAGTGCAGAGATTTGTAGAGCAGCAGCAAGTTTCCCTTAAGTGGATCACCCAAGGTTTATCGAACTCAGGGAGGAAGAGGTCAAAGCTATCCCTCTCAAACAACCCTGCAATTACAATACAGAAAGTCTCTTGTGTCCCCAACACACCCGATACACTTGTCAGATGTATAGGTGCACTAGTTCGGCGAAGAGATAGTGAAATACAAGTAGTAGTGATGATTATGAGTAGTAAATGTAATATGGAATAAGTATCGCTGCAAGCAAACATGTAACAAAACAGTAAGTAAACGGTGTGCAATGCTTGGAAACAAGGCCTAGGGATCATACTTTCACTAGTGGACACACTCCTAACAAATATAACATGAATGAACAAATAAACAACTTCTCTTCACTATGGTACTCTGAATTACTCTCCTATTGAATAACACTGATCATTGCGTAGGGCTACGAAGCACTCCTCAAAGTTCATCAAGTACTTGACAAACACCACTCATAGAGATATCCAAATCAAAGCACAACTCAAGATAGATATTATTGCAACTTAGACCAAGTACTAACACGGTGCACACACTGTCAACATTACACCATGAAAGGAGGAATAAATCACTTCAATACTATCATAGCGATAATTATTCTCATAATCCATAAGAGATCACAATCGTAGCCTAGACCATGTACCACCATGATGCACGCACTGTCACCGTTACACCATGGCAGGAGGAATAGATTACTTTAATAACACACTAGAGTACACATAATGAAGAAGAGTAACATCTACTTATTCAACATGATACAAAGCTCACAATCACATAAAGATCACATCATGGGAGAGAGAGGTGAACCACATAGCTACCGGTAGAGCCCTCAGCCCCGGGGATGAACTACTCCCTCCTCATCATAGGAGACAGCAAGGTTGATGGAGATGGCGGTGAGGTCTATGGAGACGGTGGAGACGGCGATGGAGACCGATGGAGATGGCTCCGGGGGCACTTCCCCGTCCCGGCAGGGTGCCGGAACATAGACTTATGTCCCCCGAAATTTGTCTTTGACGGCGGCGGAGCTGCAGAACTGTTCTGGGAAAAACGTCGACTCCCTTAGGGTTTTCTGTCCCGAGGCTTTATATAGGCGAAGGGGCGTCGTCAGGGGGCAGCCAGGGGCTCCTCACACCAGGGTGGCGCGGCCAGGGCCTGGGCCGCGCCACCTATGTGTGAGGGCGGCCTCTGGCCCCCCTCCGGCTCTCTTTCGGTCTTCGGGAAGCTTCCGGGGAAAATAAGACTTCTGGATTTTGTTTCGTCCAATTCCGAGAATATTTCCTGTGTAGCTTTTCTGAAACACAAAAACAGCAGAAAACAGGGAACTGGCACTATGGCATCTTGTCAATAGGTTAGTTCCGGAAACCACATAAAAACGCCACGAAGTGTAATGAAACACAATGCAAATGGTGTAAAAACAAGCATGGAGCATTAAAAGTTATAGATACGTTGGAGACGTATCAGCATCCCCAAGCTTAACTCCAGCTCGTCCTCGAGTAGGTAAGTGATAACAAAAGAAATAATTTTTGAGGTGACATGCACCTATACAATCTTGATCAAATATGTAAGCATTTGTGAGCTGCGATCATAAGAACTTAAAACATGGGCATGAAGATGTAATCTTGACAATAAGAAACTTAGCAACCATGTTGTAAACATGAAAATGAACACAAACAAAAGATCATGAAAATGAAACAATGAAAGTCAAACGTGTGTTCAAATCATAAGGAAAAACATACAAATGGTTTTCAGCTTGTCCTTCATGGAGAGCAAAACATAAATGCATAGGACACCTTCAAGTTTAAGAGGGCGACTAGATACAAATAATTTGAGAACAAGTGAAACCAACAATATGAATCAATCAATGAAAACTTTGGGACAATGCACATTATACTCAGAATGACAACTATGCTCTCTTAATGGTGCATAAAGGTAGAAGGTGGTGACTCAACATAAAAGTAAAAGAAAGGCCCTTCTCAGAGGGAAGCAGTGATTAAACATGTGCTAGAGCTTTTCATTTGTAAAACAGAGAGATAAAAATTGGTTTTGAGAGGTGGTTGCTTTTGTCAATGACTAGCAATGGGGTTCTTACTATCTTCCATACAAAAATGAAGCAAGTTTTTGAGAGAGAGATTGGCACTTTTGTGCTCTTTTATAAAGCTTGGCACTCCTCCCCACCTTTTTTTCCTTTCACAAACCATGGCTAACCGATTCCATCGGGTGCCCACCAACATTCACATTCCATGGAGGAGTGCCTTTTTTCTTTTCCTTTTTTCCTTTTTTTCTTTTTGGAATAAGCAATATGGAAGATAGCAAATCCGACCACTATGTCCCCATGAGCTGAAAACAGTGTCACAAAACGAGAAGTATTTTGAAGGTTTTTTCAAAGGTAGCACATGAAAATTTACTTGGAATGGCTTACAAATACCATGCATAGGAGTTTATAGTGGACACGATGGCAAACTTGGTTTCTAGGAGTTGGATGCACGAGTAGAGCTCATACTCAGTACAAAATGAGGGCTAGCAAAAGACTGGGAGCGACCAACTAAGAGAGCAATAATGGCCATAATCATGCAAAGCGACAAAGCGACATTAAAAGAAGCATAAGATGGCATCAAAAGTCAAAAACTAAATGATCATAGAGGCTATAGGCGACTTATTTTGTAGTCAATATGGTGTAAGCATGTGCCAAGTCAACCCAAATAAAGCATCAAAGGAGAAAACCAAATAAATTCTTCCATATAATTAAAACAACGCATGATTTTTTCAAAGGCTCATTAAGCAATCTCAGTTATTTGAGACAAGTCATGCTACAGCAAAACCACTAATCATACTATCAAAAAGACATCAAGCATGACATGCAAAAGCCTAGGCCGCAGTCTACACAAGCTCCTTCTTGTACCACTTTTTTGCATAAAGCTTTTTCTCTTTTCCAACACCATTCAAACTTTTTATAAACACCTCTTTTGATGAAAACCTATAAAGACCAGAGGAAAAAATACACCTTGATGAAAAGATATAACAAGATCTGAACACAAATCAAGGCGAAAAATGCAATCTAAACGCAGTAGCAGAAAAAGAGAACACTCATTTTTTGATAAGAGTGAAAACTAGAGTGTTCTTGGCAAATGAAAAACGAGTTCATCTCCCCCAAAAGAAAAATGATGTGATCTAACCATTTATTGCAGCAAACAAAACTAAACTAACTAAGAAAACTAAAACAACTGACGCTCCAAGAAAAACGCATAGTGCATGAAGCAATAAAAATATAGTGTCTTGAAAGGTGACCTGATTTTTGCCGATGAAGAAGGGGGTGCCTCGGGGGCATCCCCAAGCTTTGACGCTTGTACTTCTTGGATATTTCTTGGGGTGATGCATGGGCATCCCCAAGCTTGAGCTTCTGTCCCTTCTTCAACTCATCTCATCATTCTCCAATCCCTACACTTGAAAACTTCCTTCATACAAAACTAAACACAGATCTATTAGCAACATTAGTGTAGTATAACGTATAATCAACCTCTTTTTGCTTCAGGTTTCAACTCAAAACCACCACATATAAAGTATATACTACTGTAGCAACTTCCCCAAAAGTTCCGTGATCAAAAGAACTCAAAAGAAAGCGATAAAGCGGCAAACATAAATATTGGCAGAAATCTGTCAAAACAGAACAGCTGACAAAGGTCGAATTTTTTAGGGGTTTTTTGTTGCTCAAATCAAAAAGTGTTCAACTAACGAAAGTTTGGATATAACCTGGGGCATATGCACAAGAAATCGCAGGTCCAAAAGATATACAGAGAATTTATACAATTTTTATGGTGCAGCACCGAAAACTATTTCAGGACAGCAACATCCCCAAATCTTTACCTCACTCAAATTAGAGGCTTCTCTTGGCACAACAATAAAATAAAAAGGATAAGGAGCGGTTATTACAGTAGTAATAACTTCCAAGACTCAAATAAAAGAAAAAGTACTAAAAGTAAAAACATTGGGTTATCTCCCAAGAGTGCTTTTCTTTAACGCCTTTGAGCTAGGCGCAGTAATTTGCAAAGATGCTCATATGGGCGCCATATAAGAGCTTGAGGCAAAGGCGCCATATAAGAACTTGAAGCAATAGAGAGCATCAAAAAGCAAATGTGAAAGACATTTATATCTGAACCACTTCCTATGCATAGGAATCTTGTAAGAAAATAAATCAACGAGGCACATAGTAGCAAGCATGGATAGATAAAACAAGTGCCACTTCAAGATTTGCAACATAAAGAGGGGAAACTCAATATTGTTGAGATCCATCAAACCATGTTTCCCTCTCTCATAATAACTTTCAGTAGCATCATGAATAGAATTAACAATATAACTATCACATAAAGCCTCCCTATCATGAGCCACATGCATAAAAGAATTAATACTCCCCACATGAACAATAGTCGTAGGAGCAAATTCAATAGAATAATTATTCTCATCACCATAATCATCATAAATAGGAGGCATATTGTAATCATAACTAATTTTATCCTCAATAGTAGGTGAATTGAAAATATTATACTCATCATCATAACCATCATAGACTAGAGGTTCAGTATCATCACAAGCTAGAGAACTACTATGTCGCAAAGCATATTCATCAAACATATCATCATAGCAAACTTTCTCCACTAAAGCTGGGGAACTAAAAATATCATGCTTAACAAAACCAGCTTCCCCAAGCTTAGACTTTTCTATAGCATTAGCAACAACGGTGTTTAAAGCATTCATACTAACAACACTATTAGCATGCAAATTAAGCTCTAAAGGTTTTTCAATTTTCTCTTCAAACACTTCATATCTAAACTCAGGAAAAAGACTAGAGAACTCTTTATTTTCCATTAAGCCTAACTAGTGAAAATAAAAACAAGAAACAAAAAGATGTAATTGCAGAATCTAAAGGAAATAACTTCGAGCACTCACATAGGAGGATGCGAGTACCTTTTACCTTACCTCCCCGGCAATGGCGCCAGAAAAGAGCTTGATGTCTACACACGCTTCTGTTCTTGTAGACAGTGTTGGGCCTCCAAGTGCAGAGGTTTGTAGAGCAGCAGCAAGTTTCCCTTAAGTGGATCACCCAAGGTTTATCGAACTCAGGGAGGAAGAGGTCAAAGCTATCCCTCTCAAACAACCCTGCAATTACGATACAGAAAGTCTCTTGTGTCCCCAACACACCCAATACACTTGTCAGATGTATAGGTGCACTAGTTCGGCGAAGAGATAGTGAAATACAAGTAGTAGTGATGATTATGAGTAGTAAATGTAATATGGAATAAGTATCGCTGCAAGCAAACATGTAACAAAACAGTAAGTAAACGGTGTGCAATGCTTGGAAACAAGGCCTAGGGATCATACTTTCACTAGTGGACACACTCCCAACAAATATAACATGAATGAACAAATAAACAACTTCTCTTCACTATGGTACTCTGAATTACTCTCCTATTGAATAACACTAATCATTTCATAGGGCTACGAAGCACTCCTCAAAGTTCATCAAGTACTTGACAAACACCACTCATAGAGATATCCAAATCAAAGCACAACTCAAGATAGATATTATTGCAACTTAGACCAAGTACTAACACGGTGCACACACTGTCAACATTACACCATGAAAGGAGGAATAAATCACTTCAATACTATCATAGCGATAATTATTCTCATAATCCATAAGAGATCACAATCGTAGCCTAGACCAAGTACCACCATGATGCACGCACTATCACTGTTACACCATGGCAGGAGGAATAGATTACTTTAATAACACACTAGAGTACACATAATGAAGAAGAGTAACATCTACTTATTCAACATGATACAAAGCTCACAATCACATAAAGATCACATCATGGGAGAGAGAGGTGAACCACATAGCTACCGGTAGAGCCCTCAACCCCGGGGATGAACTACTCCCTCCTCATCATAGGAGACAGCAAGGTTGATGGAGATGGCGGTGAGGTCGATGGAGACGGTGGAGACGGCGATGGAGACCGATGGAGATGGCTCCGGGGGCACTTCCCCGTCCCGGCAGGGTGCCGGAACAGAGACTTCTGTCCCCCAAAATTTGTCTTCGACGGCGGCGGAGCTGCGGAACTGTTCTGGGAAAAACGTCGACTCCCTTAGGGTTTTCCGCCCCGAGGCTTTATATAGGCGAAGGGGTGTCGTCAGGGGCAGCCAGGGGCTCCTCACACCAGGGTGGCGTAGCCAGGGCCTGGGCCGCGCCACCTATGTGTGAGGGCGGCCTCTGGCCCCCCTCCGGCTCTCTTTCGGTCTTCGGGAAGCTTCCAGGAAAAATAAGACTTCTGGATTTTGTTTCGTCCAATTCCGAGAATATTTCCTGTGTAGCTTTTCTGAAACACAAAAACAGCAGAAAACAGGGAACTGGCACTGTGGCATCTTGTCAATAGGTTAGTTTCGGAAATCACATAAAAACGCCACGAAGTGTAACGAAACACAAGGCAAATGGTGTAAAAACAAGCATGGAGCATCAAAAATTATAGATACGTTGGAGACGTATCAGGAATGTATGAAAAAGAATGTCTTCCAAGTTGGATTCATTGATCCAAATCGAGTTAACGGAGCGATGATACAGAATAAACGCAAGGAGATGGAGGATATCTTGCTAGAGTTCCTACTTGCGCAGGAATACCGAGCTAGAATACTATTCCCGTACAACTGCAGGTGAGTGTTACTATCTTATACATAGTTACTTTTCCTTACTCGATGTTATAAGTGTAATTGATGAGTTATTAACTTATATAATTAAACTTGCACGCAGTTACCACTGGATATTGCTAAAGATTGAACCTGACTATGGAAAGGTTGAAATCTTTGACTCGTTGGATAAAAAACTTAATGAATACCAAAGCATCATTGATATGATGAATAGGTAAATTTCAATCATTACGGCATTATATCGGTCTCTTTCGTTCATCTATAACTCATCTATTCATTTTGTTTGCTCGGCAGTGTTTAGAAATGGTTTATAAGCATAGCAAAAGGTGAATGGAAAAATGAGCTGAGGTACCGTACGATCGAGGTAAGTCGTACGAGCTAGGTCCACATATCCCTTTACTTCTAGTTTCAAATACCATTAAGTATATCAATCTTGATATGTCACTGACTAAAATCTATTCTCGTAAAGTGTGTGAGGCAGCCATCGGGGACTAATCTATGTGCATACTACGCTTGCGAGAACCTTCGTGCGGAGGTCACTGAAGGAATTGATTTTCAAACAGTAAGTAAACAATATATTGACAAATTCATTTATTGGCATGAATTTTGTTATGATGATTCATATCCATATTGATCTTCTTCTTCGTAGTTCGAAGCAAAGCGGAATCGGCTCTCACCGACTGAACGCATAGTAGGAATTCAAGAGGAATTAGCCGGATTTCTGCTTGCACATGTCATTAACCCAAAGGGTGAATTTCATGTCAGTTTCGATTAGAAAATTTGTGTAATTAAACACAAGTCGTGATCTTATGTGTGTGAACAAGTCGTGATCTTATGTGTGTGAATAAGTTGTATGTATATGTGTGTGAACAAGTTGTGATCTTATATACTTGTATGTATATGCTCGGCGGACCAAATATATTATATATGTATCGGCTTGTATATTATGTTGTAATGCTGTACAAATAAACCCTAAACCCCTAAATAACAATTGAAATCCAGAAAAATAAAGAAGCAGCAGAGGCTACCACGTGTGGACTCTTTAGTCCCGGTTCGTAACACGAACCGGGACTAAAGGTCCTACGCCCACGAGCACCCAGCCCCTGCCACATGGTCTCTCTTTAGTCCCGGTTCGTATAGCAACCGGGACTAAAGATTGGGCTCCAGTCCCGGTTAGTTAGTCCCGGTTGCGCAACCGGGACTGAAGGCCGAAACCAACCGGGACTGATGCCCTGTTTTCCACTAGTGTTATAGACTTTGCATTGCTATTTCCTTTGATCCTCCAAGTATTCCGACTGCTTGCAAATAATCTAAGAGCCATGATTGTGGCTCCTGGGATCCATCATATTTTTGCTGATCATGAGGTAGTTTGAAACCTTTGGGTACTGATGTGGTGCAAACTCTGCGAGTAAAGCATGATGCTCCTATCTCTTTTTCATCGTCTTCGTAGTCATATGCCCTAGTGGGAGTCCTAGACCTTCGGGTTCCTCCATGCCTTGGGCTTTTGTAGTATTTTGGCGATGATGACCTAGATCGTCGGCTACTACTCCTGTGCCGAGGACTATTGTGACGGTGTGGTGATCTAGGCTTGTGTGTACCTTTGTTGCGATATGCCTCTTTGTCTTTGGCTGTTAATTTGTTACCTACCAATCTCAATCTTTGTAGGGCTACTCGATCTCTTGGATCTCCTAGGCTTGGCCGCGTGGTGTATAGATATGTTTGTGCTACCATAAGCGCTGCTTCGGGTGTTTTTGGTATAATATTGCCTTGCTCATCGACCGATAGGAAAGATGAGTCAAGGTTTCTAGAGAGGTTTCGCCTATCTGAGTGCTCGAGATTTTCAACTCTTGATCCGTGCCTGCGGTGCCTTCTGTTGTCCATATGTGATGCATTGATGCGTGCTACGTGAAAAGCTGCGCTTGCTGCAATTGCTGAGTCCTTCCTTTTCTGTATTTCACTTCTCTCTTTTGCCAGTTGTCTTGATTGCTTGCGCAAGGCATACTGATACCCTAAAAGTACATTTTTGCTTGCATCTGTCGGTATAGCTACGTCGTGCTCCACGGCTGCTTTGATTGTGTTCCACTCCTTGGCTGATAGTCGAATTTTTGCTCTGTTTGCCAGAGAGTCTGCGGTGTCGCCTTCCGCCACATGATTTGCTCCTCTTGTTATATTTGTTGGGTTTAGTACCGGGTTGTTGTTGTCGTCGAATTCTTCTGAGTTTTCTCCTATGATTGCGAGTACTTGATACTGGTTGTCGAACTTGCTGCTGCTACTTGAGAGAGTAGTTTGATTATCCTCATGAAGCTCCAATCTTGTTTTCCATGTATCCGTGGACTTTTCTGAGATGTCATCGCAGCAGATCATGAAGTCTTCTCATTGATATCCTAAGTCGAGGTTATCCATGGTTTTGTCAAGTTCTTCGATTGTTCCTCCTATGTTTTCTGTTATTGCAAAGCTGACCGGTGAGTTTACCTCGCTGGAGGAGCCTACCGATGATTTTGACATTGCGATTGTTGCAGTTTTCCTTGCCGACGGATCCAATTTCGTCGAATCTGAGAGGTGAATCGAATCCAAAGATCCGACCCGAAAGTTCAGGCTTCCGATCGTCAGATCCATCTCCTGATCCAGGCTTGCGAAGACTGGAGTAAGGGTTGGTGGATGAAGTTGAAAATCTACGGTCCCGAAGGATATCTGGTTTCCGTCGACTTTCGAGTTGTCGTTGGCTAGAAGCGAAAAATCCATTGAATTCATGATTCCAACACCCAGAGTCCCCACGGTCGGCGCCAATTGACGAGGGTTAACTCGACAAATGTCCTACATGAATGACTTAGGGTCGAGGGAAGAGGGCGTCGGATGAACTCGAAGGTAGAGGTCAGTCAAACAAGGCGTGATTATGCGTGTATCGAGAATAAGTGTGGTACTCAATTGGCTCAATCTCAATCTGTCCCTGGCCGGCCTCTCCTGGCCCCTATATATTAGGTGGCCAAGTCTCAAGGATCCGGTCGGGTTCAATACAAATTACAGTGTCCGTATATGAGATGATATCGTATTTCGACTATGTCTATGACTGGGCCTATCTTAAAGGGCCTCAGGGGTACAAAGATAACGGGCTCTATTAGCTATACCCTTGTCACCGAGGGTGTGTAGAGATGTGCGTTCTGCAGATCTCCTAGGATCCAATCGGTTTTTGTGTTTGTTAGTTTGGTTTCAGTTCAAACTCTTCCTATCTATGGTTACCACCATTGTTGATGGTTGGTGTGTTGGTCCTTTGGGGCCTTAGGACGTCGACTTCTCGTTAGTCTACTACAACAAGCTCTACTATGATAAGCTTTGTCTGGCTCAGGCAAATGGAGGGCCGCGAATCGCGACGTGCCTTCGGCTCATGCTAGTGTTCCTAATCGTTGCTAGGTGGTTAGGATACCTATTTGCATTTTTTTTCTTACTTTCTAGGATGATTGTAGTATTGTTAATGATTATTAAAAAATCACCAATTTTTTTAGAAAAAAAGCAGCAACAAGGTCTAACAAAAATCAACACCAGAAGCAAAATTCTAATTCCCTAGCAAGTGGGACCCATAATAGAGACATCCTACTCATTCTAAGGCTTTTAATTCTAGGGAGCTTAGAGCTCTTAGAGGATTAGTTATACACGATGCATTATAATGTAGCTTTCATATTTAACTACAACTATACTTTGGCCTCCCTCTTTGAACCTATATTTTTATGGGCTTCTACCCAAACAGACTTCAGGGCTACCACATCATGGATCTCGGTAGTCATACCCTTGCCACACGTGCTTAGTCATCGGGCTCATGCTAACCTAGCAAATAGAAGTCACTGGGGATAACTGCATCAGGGATAGTATAGAGCCAACGCTTTTTTCTCGTAACACTTAGGATTCACTGCGTGCTTTCCTACGCAGCAAAAGATTGAAACACCTTGGTGCATTAATATAGTCACAAATTTTAGTGCCGTGGACAGGTAAGTTTAGGCGCAATATTTTCCAAGGAAGGAGCAAAGAATTGCCCTCATGGTATGTGCAGGAAAATATCCAGTGAAACAAACGAATTGGTGCAGCCTATGCACCCAACTTCAGTTGCAACGTGAAAAGTTATCAAAAAAATCAGAAAAAAATTCTTTGCATAGTTTTTAAAACTCAAAAATCATAACATAGATCAAGAAAAAATATAGATTTGTTTTACAATAAATAGTGCAAAATGCAAGCTCGACTTT
The DNA here is from genome assembly GCA_007115705.1 of Dactylis glomerata. Lineage (NCBI taxonomy): Eukaryota > Viridiplantae > Streptophyta > Magnoliopsida > Poales > Poaceae > Dactylis > Dactylis glomerata. The sequence continues at coordinate 421,158 of QXEO01001546.1, forward strand.
GAATATGGCCCATTATAACAAAGCTACAACAAATCTCTTTTCTCTATTTTGATTTATGTGTCAAATTTGGACTTGATTTTTTTTGCAACAGTGTATAATTATGTCTTGTCAATAACCCATCTTATTTTGGATTTTCTTATAACTTCTAAAGTGTCAACCAAAGCCAGATTTACCGGGTGCACCAGTTTCTTGGTTTCACAGGATACGTTCCCTAGTACGTGCACCTCATGAAAACCTAAGGTAGTGAGCCTAGCTATATGTCTATAGAGAAAACGCTTTATAAGAAGCAACCCGGTTATTATTTTCTTTTGGTATTTTGTTTTATGTAGTTTGTATGTTTTATTTTTCTTTTTGGTTTTGAGTTTTAGTGAAGCTCCAAGCTTTACCCAATGGATCTTAATGCGAGTTAATATTTTTTGCACGCCACTATTTATGAAACAAATTATTGAAAATCTCTGTAGCTCAGAATTGAGTGATTCTTTTTTGTATGTTTCATATTTTTATTTATCAATTTGTATTTATCAATCTTTATGACCGATATTAGTCTTTGGTATATTTATATTATTGGTTGAGTATGGAGATTTGCAATTGTTTCATTCAGTTGTAGTTCTTAATATTCCTCTTGCAATGAGTTCTTTCAAATATGTTTTTTACATTTGAAAGAAACTATGCTGATGGACAAGGTTGCAAGATTTTAGTGGTCAAACTCCCTTCTTTCCTAGCCTTTCTAAGTCATAAGTGTGTGCTTATGCAAGCAAAACTCCTTGAGCCAAGTTATTTCTTGAGTGTTCACTATATTACCTTTCACCTATTACCCAAGTATGTGTGCATGATGTTTTTGCCCTAAGACAAAGAAATAGGACACACTTGTCAAGTTCACTTCTGGAAAGGATTGGAAGCCAAAGGATGAGGGAGTGAGTGAGAAAACTTATTCCAAAAGGTCTGAATTTAGGTTACAGTTGTGTCTACTTATTCTTGCAGAGATGATATTAAATGTTGTAGCTCTCCATACTAAAAACCGTAGACTCGCAATAGTGCTTATTATTTAAAATTTTATATTAGTAGTGCAAGGCAACTTGCAAGAAATTCTTGGTCCCAGAGAAAATAAATAGAAAAGGAAGCACTCCTCCAAGGTTGTGAAAGAAAAAATCAACAAGTCATGGTATGTGAAAGAAAATGTTGGGATGAGTTCCAAAGTTCTAAAGGAAAAATGGGAACCACTTCTTGAGTAACTTGATTTAGTATGGACAATTATAAGTTTACTATTTGTTTCTACATGTACATAGAGTTCCCACAATCTTAGTATTCTCCAGCCTCTAGAGACTTGTGTATCATGTTTAATCAGTATTATCCTCAAAGAGGGCAAGCCTTCTCCCACTGGTCGAAAGAAGACGAAAGTCTCAAATTCTATTATTGACCAACTTAGGAGCCACACTTACACCTCACTTGCACAACTTTTTTCTCCTTGTCTATTAGCTTGGTTACTTGGTACTTTCTGCAGGATATATTATTGCACTTATATCTAATGTTGAGTATTATAAACTGTTACTCAATGATCTATGGTTACTTGCTTTATATTCTTTCTATGAACTTTATATACCTTTAAGTAGCAGCAATCATATCTTATGAGTATTGTATATATTTGTGAGATAATAAACTCCAAAGTTCATGTCTTTTTTATCACCTTTATGCTCGAGGACGAGCATATGTTAAGCCGAGGGGTGTTTATGCATGTAAAATGCATCCATGAACTTTGTAGTTTCTTAGGTCACATTCCTTTAAATTTTATAGTTAGTCAAGGTCCTAGACATGTATTACAATGTTTTTGGGGATTTTCTAAATGATCATCTTTATTTTGGTTTTAACTCTGCAGAACAGGAATCCCTGTTTTTGCATATATATTTTACTTTCAGAACCTTCGAAACGTGAAGCAGACCCAATATTTTTTTGGTACATCATTGTTTCAAGGAAATACACCAAATGAGAAGAAGACGTCATTGTCTAACATCATGAGGGGAAATAAGAGCCCACCACACGGTCCCAACTCTTGGCCGCATGGTGGATCCTACTTCCTGCCTCGTGGGTTTGTTCCCCTATTTCTTCGGCTCCATGGATGTGTGTTTACCTAAAACCATCCAGTGAATTCTTGGGAAGGTAGAGGAGGAACACGAAATACACAAAAGGGATCTGCAGACTGCTAGCATAGGAGGGGAGACGTTGTTGAGCTGTCCCTGGTTGCCCCTTTGACTCCATCGACCTCATCTCCTTAATCGCAGTACCATGATGAATAGGGAGTAGTTCATCTATCGACTATGAAATTGTGGAAGTAACTTGTATCAATCCATCTATTGTTCTTCACTAATTAGAGTCACATGAGTTGCCTATCATGATTTTGACCATATTTGTATCACCCCTATGATAGATCTTTTGTTATTGGGATAATTTATTAGATGCAAATTGCTAGTTTTCTTGGTGTATTGATAGATGTATATGTTTCTCCATTTATGTATGTTTTGTTTTGATCAAACTAGTATGCTAGGAATTACGTGGGTATGTGTGCGGTAGACGGAGTAACCGGTTATATGCATAGGAAAGTGACATAAATTCATCAGAAATGCCTTTTAGATTTTCTTTAGTTTCTTTGATTGTTTTAGAAACGGCGTCCTGGGCATCCATATATCAAATAGTCGAATATTTCAACTTTTGTGGATACTGCATAGCACCCTGCTTGTGTATATTAATATATTTTTTTCCAAAGTTCTAGATCAAACTAGAGCATAGTTGTAGTTTAATTTTAAATTACTTTTGAAAAATCACCTGAAACTCATTTAAATGGGCAATGTGAAAGAGTAGTTCTTGATGTAATTTTTGTGGAAATTATATCGGTTCCATTTTACACCATATGTGTGGTAGTTGCTTCACAAAAAACTCAATTTTGGCACTACAAAAATGGAAAATCTTTTAAAAGACATTGAAAGTTCTATTTGTAATTTGCCGTGCAAAAGTGAGGTGCATTATCATGAAGGGATCCATGGATGTGGCTATTGCCTTGGACATTTGGCTTGAAAGCTAAGTTAACATGATAGAATTCTTTAGAAGACCTTTTATACGAATTATCATAACTTAGGTTTGGTATTTTTGCATAGGAAAGAGAGAGAGAGGTGAGGGAATGATGTTAGAAATATGTTCTACGACAATCATGTATAATAATATTTCCTAAGTGTATTCATAAGTTTTTTCCTTAAACAAACATAAACGTATCACTGAATATTAATTTGGTTGTGGAACTATGTATTGTATGATGATTTTTTACTTGTCCATAGTTGTAAGGTTATGTGGACACGTTCCTAGATTAGTGTATTAGTCGGCTGATGACCCGGTTTAAATGGTCATGGTCAGGGTGATGTCAATAGACGAGTACTAATTGTCTTAAGGAGTCAAGTGAGTTGGATAGGCCCACTTTGGGAGCAACACGCAAACTGTCATTTGTAAGTTGCATATAGTGTACATGACATATCCTTAGACTAGAGGTCTTTGCACAATGGGCGCTGCTAGGAATCGGAGTCCGATGCAGGCTTCCCATCGGACCAGTGGCTGGCCATACGATTAGAAGTATGATGGCCGTAGGATTTTCAAGGAGACCTGTGCGACCCTCTCCATGAATTGCGTGCTTCCATGGTATTTGCTCCCGTAATTAAACCATCCATAACAGAATCGCTAATTAATAAGAACGCAATTAACGTCTCTCATGTCCTCTTTTGAAGAAAACAAATAACTTCAGCGAGATTTTAGGCATGCAGATTTACTTCCTTAGGGAGCAAAAGAATTTTCCGATGTTATTTAATTTTGCTTCTATTGAACAAAATTTTGCTTCCATTATATTATAATTATGCTCCCATCTGTAAATATTATTTTTAATGTATCAAACAATGTTTCTATGGGAATATTGCTTCCAGGGTGAATGGATTTTTTTTTTGTACTAGTGTGCGAGACACTTCAAGATGTACATCAAGATATATTTTTTCCAAAATTTTAAACATTTTAAAATATGTTTTTTGGTAATGAGTGCATCTACACCTGTGAGCCCAAGTGAATTTCCCTATTGTTAGAAGCATTATTAGTGTGTTAACAAACCCTTGTTCAGTTGCTTAGGAAGCATACAAGTTATGAAAGTACAACATTGCTTTTGTGTGACCATATAAGCTTCAATCTTATACTTGAAGAAATTTAGTGCTTCATACATTCAGTTGACATATTTTGGGCAACATACTTATTTGCTTCCTTGAAGTACTTATTTGCTTCCTTGAACTCATCAAAATACATAAATTCATACATTCGTGTCACAGGTTTCCACATATTACAAGCATGCTTCATGCTACAAAATAATATGTTTCCTATACGTGTAGACATAAATCTAGAAGGCCTTATCCCGTGAACCACACGACACGACACAACGGCAGGAGCCCTTGCTTCTTGGTCCTCCTCGACCATAGCCGCCGCCATCAAGATGAAATTCATTAACGACTTCGCTGGCTTCTGAAGGCGGAGCAACGTGGCCCTGTTCCTTTTCATAGCATCCACCTAATGTACAATAAACACTCATATCAAAACAGTGACATATAGAAGCATCTTATTATGGTAATGCGGCACAATGAGGACTATGTAGAAGCAAAGAAATTTGAAAATTAAAATACAACAATTATTGTGCGATGATTCAAACAATAATTAGAAAGAATCCGAAGCATTTAGATGAGACAAATTTTAGAAGCGAACATTTAATAGTTATGAATCATATAAATATTAGCATGGAAGCATGTGAAAATAGAAGCTTCCAATTTGGTTGTAGGGAGCATATTAAAATGTTTGTAGAAGCAGACATATTTGAAAAACTAAAAAATAGAAAGGTTGCCACCAATTATTCTGGAGATGTATCCAATTTCATCGACCTTTGTCAGTGTGTAATAGTATTTTAAAAGAAATTGTCAGCACGAAGGATGAATATCAATTGGGACAGCGTGACAGTAGCATACTTTGAAGCTTACAAATAGCTTCCTAAAACTAAGAAAATTACTTTCATGTTCATATAGAGATCTGCATCTTAGAAGATGCAAGAAAAATGGAAAAAGTAAACGGTATAGGAAATCATCAGGTAAAATCACATATATTCAGGGATACATAGATCAAAATACCAGTAATAATGCAGGAAAAAACGAGTGTTGTTGGACAAAATTACCATGGTCTTACCTTTTCCTGAATCGATTAATCGCGAGTTGGATAAAAATTCTCCCATGAGCATTGGAATCAGCAAATCGAGGCTTGTAATCGGAGGAAGCCTCTACAGGGACAGCCTTGACACATACTACCACGGACCGCCGCGGACCGATGGTCAGTTTCGCCAAGCTAACATCTCCCGGCGTCGCCGCATCATTCCTACCAGCGATCGGGCCGATTGGACACTGCGGGAGAACCAATCCGCGGCGGAACAAAATATATGCAGGGGAGAGAGGAAATCGGGGTGCTGGTGTGAGAATTTGCGGCGGCCGGCGGCAAAATGAGGCTGCGGGCGCCGGGTGGGAGCGGAGCTGTGCTGGCCGGCGGAAGCAGGTCGAGGTTGAGGTTGGATGGGAGCTGAGTGGTGATTTCCGTGGGGGATTGGCAGTGTTTGCACGTGAGTCAGTTAGTGGAGTAGTTTCCGGAATTGACTACAATTTAATGAGCGATTCCTGAATCAACGGGCTAGCAATTGGGAAGCAACATACACTCCAAAATTAGGACAAGCCGGAACGTCCGATTGGAAAATGGATCGACGGCAATCAGGAGGTCCGATGTTTTCTTCCCATCGGACTCCTATAGATAGTATTTACCTTGCACAATTCGAGTTGTGGATCGGCATACTTAGGGTCTACCGAACATTGTTTCGTAATTGGGCAGTTAAAAAAGTAAATTTTAGGTCAGCTTTGTATCAAGCTGTGATTTGAGCAAGATGGCATTTGCCCCTCCAACTCCAGAGATATTTCATGGACCCTCTCAAGTGGTTTGATTTGAAAGAATGGTCATGTGCGTCTCGATCAATAGTTAACCGATGAGCCGGACTAAGTGTTAGTTCAACGAATCTCGCTCATCGGACTGTGTGTTAGTTCAACGAATCATATCACAAATTGAGAAGAGAGTTAAAATATTAAAGGAACGACAATAACTCACCTATATCTTCATAACATATATAGTGAGACTAAAAAAACTTGGGCATATGTCACGTTGGATAGGTTCCTTATGATAACTTTACGAGATTCGAGATTTGACAAGTTCTGCTAGGAGCCATTGCCGACTATCAACTTAGGTCGGTTTAACATGGGAGAGTTGCACTTGATATTATGGGAACTCAGAGGCACGAGTCATGTCTGAGTGAGAACTAAACCTATTAGGAAAGAAAGGAAGCAATGGGGAGCCACTTTGCCAAAGCAGTTTTTCTATCACCACCGTGACCGATACCTTCCAGTCACGGATTGACCGTCCGCTTTAATTAGGGACTCGCGTTGCTGGCAAAGGTGCATATTTTACTATCTGAAAAAATATACTCCTTTTGTTTTAAAATATAAGATGTTTTAGGTTTACTCGAACCTACACACTAAACAATATCTAGATACATTTGCTTCATAAGCCTAAAACATCTTATATTTAAAAACGGTGGGACTATCATATTTTTAGAATTTAGAAAATTCCAAAAAAATAATTGCTAGTAGGCAATGAACGCAGGCCCGCAGTTATGTGTGTAGAAAGTTTGAAACTTAAATATGAGTATTTATTATGACCTATATAAAAAGACAAAAATGCAGAATACACTATTAAGTTTTTAAAACTATAACTTAGTTTGTAACTTAATGGTCCACACACGGGATGCATGCATCACGAGGGATTTCAATGGCGGATTTTGACCGGGTGGTCATGGCGCCGCTAGAGTTGCATTCGGCCACTTCACCCTCATTCTTTTTGGCGAGGAGGCCGATATGCAAGGAGGCATGCGCGGTCGCACTCATTTCTTACGATGAGGAGGCAGATATGCAAGGAGGCATCCATGGAAGTGCCACTTGTACATCTCATGCCGAGGGTCTAGTGCAAGCATTCAACTTATAGTACTTAGAACATCTCTAATAGATATATTAAAATAAAGCGGTATCCAAAAATAACTTTCTTTTAATGCGAGAGGTCCAAATCGGTGCTCTAGCACACGTCTAATAATACATCGTGCATGAAAAAAAACGTTCCTCGCACCGAAAAATGCATTTTGCACATGAGCACTTGAATAATATATTTTTAGAATTCCAAAAAAACTGAAATATATTTCAAAGGCACCGTAGAAATTTCAAAAAAATATTGTATTTTAAGCTATAAAGAAACAAATTTCTGATAAAAATACCCCCTTCTGAGCCTCCTTGCGATCCTCAGTGGGACGCACCTCGCCGCAGGGACGTGGACTACGGGGCCGCACCCATCGAGGTCGAGTCGGCCGCGGCGGTGCAGGGCGTCGCCGCCGTCGCATTGCCCTTCACGGCGCAGCCCGCATCATCAAGCCGGTGACCTTCTTCTAGAGGATGGAGGCCAACGGGAGTTGCAGTTGCAGGATGCAGGTGCTCACACTTTGCCTCCTCTGCTTTCGTTCTCTGATCAGGAAAGCTCGCTGGCCCTGTTGGTCCTCACAGCGGTGCACATTACCTCAAAATTTTCAGGGGAAAGAAGGCGATTGAGTTGTTTGAGAGTAGCGTTGACCGACAGCAACTAGCTAAACTGGTGGAAATTTTCCACTTGCATATACGCATGGCTGTTTGGTTGGGCTTAAATTTAATTTTGGCTTTAGACTTATAAACCACAAAAACACCTAAATAGATGTTTTTGATTTTAGCTTTTTGCTTATACATGCAACAATCTCTATATCAGATCCAAAAGCTAAAGCCAAAAGCATCCATTTAGATGCTATGATGGCTTACAAGTCAATATCTAAAAGCCATAACTAGGCTTAACTCAGGTTTCGTTCAGTTCCACTGAGTCAAAAATACTTATAACTGTTGATTAAAACAACTAACAAAAATTTTGTGATTCCTACAATGCTTTGAGGGTTAGGAAACGTATATGCCATCGGTCAAAAACTGAATCCCTTCGTCTCTCCCGACCTTTCTCTCCCTGGCCAACGAGCAACGTCGCCGCCACCATCATCGAGCCCAGCCACCGCAGTCCCCGCCGCCGCCGTAATCGAGCCCAGCCACCACAGTCCCCGCCGCCGCCGTCATCGAGCCCATCCACCGAAGTCCCGCGGCCGCCATCATCCAGCCACCAGCCACCAGCCACCGCAGTCCCTGCCCTTCTCACCCGAGGGATCTCGGCAGCCACCTAACCCGAGACCATCTCATCTGCGGCTCGGTCTGCCGGAACGCCGCCGCTCTCCTTACCGGAAGGATTGGAGCGGCCACCACCCTCCTCGCCCGTGGGATCGGACACCACTACCTCAAGGTTAGTCTGTTGTCTTAACACTTTGTTGAAACTTCTTGTACATCCGTCAGTCTATTGTCTGCATTACGCATCAGTCAATTTAAGTCTTTTGGAATTTCTATCTTCTAGTGCCTAATCGAGGTGTACCCCTGTCAAAAGAAATAAAATAGAGTTTTATTTCCACATTGCACTTATACCAAATTGTCAAACAAAATACCACGTCATACTGAAATTTTGTGTGTTCATCATCAGACATGGGGTGCGTATTTTTCAGCAACAGTTCCTCTACTATTGCTGTTCTAGGTTGTTGTTTTTTAACAAGACTGTGAGCACAAGAATCAAACTATGCATTATATTTCTGGACTCGGGAATTTAAAACAAGTTTTCGTGTTTCTGAACCATATAGCTAAACTGAAACTGCTACTCCTGTTACAGCATCAGGAATATATTGCAGGCACTGACTAAGCCATGTACGAATGTGCTTAGCGTTATTGGTACTTCGCTTCGGTCTTAGCAATGCCTAGTATAGCTCAATCTATCGGCAGTTTGGTCAGTCGGATAAAATAAATCTCCTGGCTATCAAAGACGTCTAGCTCAACAAGCCCTGATCGATGGCTTTTTTCCTGATCTGAGTACACAAACTTAGAGTAATCAGAAGACATGGGCTCCTCATTGAAGCCAGGGTTGCACGAATCAATTGTACATCTTTAATATCTTCCCAAAGAAAGAAGAATCAAAACTTGTATTATTTGTTAAGATCATAGATGTTTGTCTAGAGGAATGAAATGAAGGTTTACAAACTTTATATACATGCTCATGCTCAGAGGAGTAAGAAATTTCAAACATCTTTTTGATTCATGTTTATTTGTAGTGTGAACCTAGGGGATTTCCTGAAAATAGAACATTCCACGTATTGAAGCTTGCATAGTCCCTTATAGGACCACACTAAAATTGTTACTACATTAGCCTTTGCTGGTTTACATGTCTTATTAAGGCAATATGTTCAAGGAAAGTTAAAAAGGATCCAATGAAGCCAGAACCAAAGGATTCGACCATGAGTGTGTTTGAACCTTTCGAACTTGTTGTAAGATTAGTGCATTCACAATTTCCTCCATTAGTTTATTTCTCCATAACAGAGATTTAATTTGATTCTGTTATTTGTAGGTATCTTTGCATTTGAATGATTTGGTGGGTATGCGCTGGACTTTGTTTCGCCTGTGTTAGGTGAATATACAAGATCAATGCTTCAAGCTCAAGGGGATATCACCACACCGTCCATTTCTTGTCAACTAGATTTCACCGAAGGAGCTAGTTCATCCGGTTTCAGTGATCATGATCATCAACAGTAGCAGTAGCATGCTATCTTTTTCAGCAACAGTGTGTTAGTACTTTATATTTTGGTGTTAAGATCCTACAACATGTCTGGCTGATACGTAAACATGTGTGGTGTCTACTGTCTGAGAGCATTTTTCTGAATCTAATTGTGGCTATTGTCAAAAACATTTATAAAGAAATGCTTCAGCATATCTGAATGTCAGTATGATTAGCCAGAATTCAAGTTTTAACCTGCTTGTGTCCTTATAGAAGCAATTGGGTCTGATTATATTCTGATATCTTGCTTTCCAGGATGACTGAGAAGTGATAATCCACTCCTATAAAATTGGATTTGTACTACCATATTAGAATATATCACCATATATATCTACTTTTCATCTGGATGGTTGTTGGTACCTTCAGACTTTAGAGCTACAATGTATCTGTTTCCTGAAAAAAAAAGTTCAGAGAAGATCTATACTGGCTTTACCTCTGCATACTAAAACATATATAAAAGTAGTGCCATGTACTGCTTGGAAAAGAATGTGGGCATTTTAGTATCTTCTAATCTTATGAACGAATAGTACAAGAATCTGTGCATAGCATACAACAACGCTGAACTTTCACTTTGCTGGGAGCATCAATAGTTACTAGTATTGTAAATTTATTGATTCAACATTTCAACAAGCAAAGTTAGACCTTAGAAGATTGTGGCCTGCACGGTGGATATTTCTAATACCTAATGACAAGCTACATAGCCAGTTGCACAAGTACTTTTGCAAATAAATCATAACACTGAATATTAGCATTGTACACAGAGCTCATCAAAAGTATTGGCATAAGATATCTAAACCAAGACGAACCTCTAAAACACAAAGCCGTGATGGCTTCTTTGGCATTTCAAGTGCTCCTTTAACCCTTCTACGCCTTGTAACATCTGTTGTCCCAGTTTTGAAAGTTTATCTTTCACTAAGACTGTCCTGAACCCTGAAAAATAAAGCAAGGGTGCAGGTTTGCAAAATTAAACACCAGAAAACATAATCAGGTTATCTAATGTACATTTCAAACCATGCGATTCATATTCTTGTAGCAACTAAGACACTATCGCTTTTTCTCAGTATCTATCTGTGTATGATAGGCATCAAGCCTGATCACCACTACATTGCAAATAGCTAGAGTAATTAACCACACATTTACAAGGTACTGCACCCGGCCGATCGATAATGCAGATATTATAAACAAAGCCTACAAGACCATGCACTATGTGTGTCAAAAGCGAACCATAGCTCTATATGAGCCGGTTCCATACATAGTGGAGCATCGCTTTAAGTTGTCTGACACAAGAAGCGAACCATAAAGTTGGTTCGACTCATATCGATAGAATACCGTTTTTTAAGCTGCCAGCACATGCAAGAGACATAGAGAGGCCTGCTCCTGGCGTAAAGCGCATGAACCACCAGCATAGAAAATGAATTATGTACTATGTTTGGGTACCACCTTTGCATGTGCTACACATAGTAGGAAAGTTTGTAGCGATTTTAAACCTGACAACTTTTTTCATGAGCCGATTCAACATAGTGCATGGTCCAATAAAAGGTTGTTGACTGTTGAGGTCCTAGCTAGGTTTCACCATGAATCAACCAAGGCAACGATGGCATCCACTTGCGCGGGCACGCTTTCGTCGGCGAGCAGCTCGGGCGTGAAGAGCTTCTTCCAGCCGGCACACATGGTGAGCACCTCGAGTCTCCCGTGAGCACCTCGAGTCTCCGCGGATGACGCTCTCCGGTGAGCACCTCGAGTCTCCGCGGACGGGGAAAATGGATTCTGGTGGGCGTCGCGTTGCTGACACGACCAGACACGGTGGTGCAGCCCGACGACATCATCCACGGCATCAAGCGGCTGCTGGTGCCGGCGCGGTGCATTCAGGAGGAGCCAAACGCGTTCTGTGGCCGGATCCGCATGGCGCACCGCAGGTCAGCCTGCGCTGCCCCGGGGCTGGCCGCCACCGCTGCGACCTCTTACCCCGCCGGCGCCGCGTGCATCCACCGTGTGGCCCGCGCTGCCGCGGAGCCGGCCGCCACCGCTGCGAGCTCACGCCCCATCGCTGGGAGAAGACCGCGGCCGGGAGAAACTGGGGGAGCGCCGGCTTCCCAACTCCCGAATGCCCCGTCGCCCCCGCCCCCGGTGCAGGGAGATAGTGAGAAAGGAGAGGGAAAGAGAGGGCTGCGTCTGCGTGTGTTCATCCCTCAAGAGAGTGAGAGGATTAGACAGCCCGCACGAATCAGCGACGGTGATCGTCCGTGAAGTATTGTTTTACTAAATAGATTAAATTAATAATTTTAGTTTTGGTCTCATGTATTTTTAGTTCCGGTCTCACGTTTTTGGCAGCGCTGAGTTCCGTTTATTTTGTTCCGTCTAGTTCCGTCTATTTTAACACCGTCAGATCGGATGGATGAACGGTTCCTAAAAATGCCAATCACTCTAAAACTTATACTCTCTTAATTTGTGAAGGTAAAATTCTATTGAACTTTTTAGATTTATTTGTGATGTGTTTGATCTTATTTGTTGTATGTATGTTTAAAAAACTTGTTTGTTGATGTCCTATTTTACATCCTCTAAAAACTGCCGCCAGTTGTGCGCTGCATTTTTAGGCATCTAGAAATGCTACAACCGTACCAACGCCCAAAAACACAAAAAACCAACAGCCAAAAACTGAAATCAAATGCTATATTTTTTGGCACCTGTTAAAGATGCTCTTACTGATTTATAAATTAAATACTAGCTAAATACTCGTGCGTGACTATGACTTAAAAAATAAATGAATATCTTATATAAAAATGAAACCAATTACTGGAAACAATGATAATAAAATAGATAGCGATAAACTCTCACTCTCATCTACCTTCTCATGTGTCCCTCATCCTATCAAGCTTTCTACATTGCGCCGGTCCTTTTATCTCCTACCTTGATTGCAACTTAAAAATTATACTTTAAGTTGATTTTCAAATTCTCAGAGGGGACAAAGTGTGGACGTACATGGGATGCTACGGGTTATGTTTTTATTAAATTAACACAAAGATCTCATTTTCCTATCGTTTCCTGCTGGTATAGCTTATTATTTACTTCTCCATTTTTTCCTTATTTTAGTTTCAAGGTGCACATACAAGTTTTTTCAAGTGTGTACACAAAACCCAAGTAGTAAACCTGAAGTGACAACCCTCTGTTGTCATCAGAAGCTTATATTAGCTAGCTGCATTAATATGCATGCCAACTTCCAGCGTAGCTGATCCTGATTTCGAATTAAGGAAGATAAAAGCATCTGACTCAGCAGATATTGTAGGAAAGATACAACCAATAACTATAAATCCTTACATCATGTTCCATTTGCAACTTACAAATTTCAGAGGAAAATAACTATATATTGTCAATGACAGTTTCAAGTGTTGATACGCAGGAGATACACATATGTTCTGTTTTCGCAAGCTTGGCACCACCTCAATGGCATCATTTTTGGTAAAAGTAATGCACTGATAAGTTGATTATTATTTTTTATTTTATGCAGGGTTATCAATACATAGTATTAGCATGATAGGGAGATTTTAGATGACAATGGTAAGAAACAATAAAGGACTATGTATATCTAGAAGGTGAAGCCTTACGTTTTGATCTGAAGTAATGACACTTCTTTAACTCCTATTGTGTAATGCATACGAGTAACTGCGTATGGGAGTTCAATGGAAGTTACACACATTCAAGAATTGGCTTTACAAATAGAAATCAAGGTGGTAATGCTTCAGTTGTACCATGAAAGTTAGAATATTGATGTTACCTTTGTATCATTATAAAGTTTTATGTCAAAGCACAATCATTATTTGTATTTTTGCTGATCGTTTTAGGAGTTATTTTGCCTGAGTAAAACAACAATTTTAGGCGATATTTTCCAGCAACACGCGGGAAATCATCTAGAACATCAACACGGATGTATTATACTACATACTTAAGTCTGGTCGCAGAGACGCACGGGGAGGCCATCTGCAATTATGCACTTCTGGTTCGTGGGCCCATGTAGAAAAAACAAAAAAAACAATGAAAACGGAAGAAAAGGAACCAATCGAGGGTCAAACTTGAAGGAGAACAAAAAAGAGACGCTGTGTCGCACACTTTGATTGTATCCAGTACTAAAATGTGTTCGTCCCCTAAAATATTAGTGCACATACTAATTTTATATACCTTCCGATCGAAATAAATGTTGATGACTTAGTACAAATTGTATACTTTTGTACTAAGTTATACTAAATTATTCGACATTTATTTTCAATCGGAGAGAGTATATCGTATATATACGCGTTAATGGCCATTGCTAATTAGTATAATTAGCACACCTGCAATTCCACAACATCTAGCACACAATGCCCAAACGTGTTGTAGGCGGACACGGCGAAGCATGCTTATCCGACTAAACTGGTGTTTAGTTCCCACTGGAGATGGTTTTTGTAATAGGTTGATCGACCAACTAATCTATTTTTCAGAAATTTAGTATTCTTTTCCTGATTAATTTGTAAGTTAAGTTGCAGTTGGTTGTCTTCAAATGCCATCAACATAGTGAAATCTGACAAGATTATGGACCACGATGCGGTAAAAAGAGTATGGACTATGGCACTATGCCGCCGAATGATTGTACGATCATGCGACAGCAATGCGTGATGAAATGGCAAAGACGGTATCTAGGTATCTAGGTATCTAGGTACGGATGTTATCTTCGTAAACATGGTTTATCTAGACACATTAACCTAATGAAGCAACTGCCAAAAAACCTAAAAATCATGTCGCAAGTCAATTGTTAGCATCACTATTTGATGTCCTTAGAAAGCAAGTAACCATCAGCCTCACCTATCTATAGAGGGTGCAACAAAAATCAAATAAAAACATGTTACAATCGACATATGCACCACAACTGTTTATGCTATGTAATGCAGTCGGCACATCGAAGTGTGCTTACAAAATGCTTCTATTGTACACCATCTTTTGCAGCTACTTAATACGCATGCATCGGTCAGATCGCTCAGAACAGAATAATCGTGCATTAGCAGGACACACAAAATAGGAAATAAAAAACCTAGAGTAGACAGACCGGACGAAGCCGGCCAATCCATCTAGTACCGCATAGAGGACTGGGAAATAAAAAACCTATAGTAGACAGACCGGACGAAGCCGGCCAATCCATCTAGTCTGTTGAATGCCAGGGTGTTCTCGCTTTTTCTTTATCTCTCAGAGTCCTTTTTTTTTGAAATAATACCATATATATTTATAATAATAAATAGTACATGGTAGAGCTGACTCCAACTATTACAAAATAAAGTCTAAAAGAAAACGAGCTAATCTTCGAGATCTTCAAACTCTTCTTCTTCCATGACACAATCTCGTATTTTTCTGAAGGCAGCCAGAAAATAATGGCATAGATATCATACCATATACCTGCAAATACCAATAGAGGTGCTCCCATATTTTTATATTTGAGCCGCAATGCTAAGGCTACGTGCACGCACGCAACCATTAAAACAATCAACCAACGTCGGCAAGAGTACCAACACCAGTATTCCAGGGAAAAGAGACCGAACAGCCTGGTCGACGCCGCTGGAGAGCCGAGTATACGAATCACCATTGTCGAGGACGTAGCAGCCGGGATAAGTATTGCGAGGATAATCCTCCTCGCGGCAACCATGAGAAAACTCCAAAATCGACTTGGAGAAGTAAGATCTGAAAGACCATACCTATAGAACTGTAATCTGACAACACCACCATTGACGCCGAGAAGAAGATCTCGTCGTTGAACGAAGGCCTGAAGATCACTTATTATAGACGATGACATCTTCATTGGCGTAGAAGCCAGGAGAAGATGGCTACCAAACCCTAATCTAATCTTGTAAAAATACTATATTTACTGAAAACTCCACTCATAGATCGGGTTCCCCACCCCTCCTGACGCCGGCAAGGCCGGCCGGAGGAGGGGGAACCAAGCTATGGAGGAGGAGGAGAAGAGGCGGCGGCTAGGTCAAAGACGTGGCTAGAGAGAAAAGGAACTATGCAGCTTCTCGGCCCTTCGGGGCCTTTCCTGTTCAAAAAAAAAAACAGAGGACTGGTCGCCTGAGGAGTCATGAGGACCGATCTCCCAACACCACCCGCCGCACGCCGTATCTTCCTCTGCTCTCTCCTCCTTCCTCCAAAATTCCATGTTTGTCTAATGCACACCATATAAAGAAACCTTTTACAAAATTCCCGTGTTTTGAAATCCTGTAGGAGTTTATACTACTAGTACATGACATCTCAATCCTGTGTATTTCCTACTACGTTTTCAATATCCTGCAATCCAAAGGGCCCTAGACTGTAAGACTGAACTTCACCCTTGGGAATGAGAGGTACTTACCTAACAGAGAAGGGGCAATAAAACTAGAATATCAATGTCGAGTTAAGTACCTGAACTGTTCAAAAAATTGAATCACACTAACTACTCATATACATGGCCAAGCCTCACCCAGCCAAGCGAATAACTGTACATGAATCACAGAAATATCAAATCCAAAAACAGTTGCAAGATAAAAAACACAATAGCTTCACTGTTAAAATCTAGCCCTAGCCCAAAACAGTGGCCAGAAAAACATGGGGTCCCCAATAGTATCTTCAGCTTCACTGATAAACATTCATACTTGTATTAATATATTGACTCGAAATCCACAACAAAATATAATCCCATCCTGAAAGCAGCCTTGCACATGGCAATGGAATACCATGACAACCAGCATACAGAAGATGTAGTGAAAGTAATTCACAATGGCAAAATTTAGTCATATCTCTTCAATATAGCATGCAATTCAACTGGTTCCATCGATTGATAAGCATAATGATCACAACACTGTTCACATGGAAAATACTTGACGATCATAGAGCAGCATATAGTTTCCATCTTCAGTGAAAATCTAGATGAAAAGGGTACTCAGATAAAGGGGAAAAAACTAGCATTTTCATGAGCTCAAACTTCTGCTTTACTCCTCAGCTTGAGTCTCACCGCTCTTCGTGTTGTGCTTTCTAGAATATCTCAGGTTCCTCAAGAACTTAGGGTCCATCTACATTTAGGTAAAAACAAACCAGAGATCACTTGGAAGAGAAATGGGAGCAGTTATAGGTAGAAAGGAAACGCCACATGCTTGCAAAGAAAAAAGTTTGATTTAAGTATACAGGATAAAATTAAATAACTGAACCACAACACTAGGTTCACTCAGTTGTAATCTATGAACTCACACTAGACAATCAACGGTTGGAAGAAAAGAGGATAGTCGTAAAAAGGGTCAATTGTGAATATAATTGCTAGAGTCTAAAAGTATAACTCGTGCCCCCTCAGCTCGCCTCCAGGTAAATTAGATTTTATCGTCCGTCGGATCGGCCTCCCAGCGAATCTTGTACATCTATTTTTTTCACCGCTATGGTATAAAAACGAGCCCCCATAGTAGAAACCCTAGCCGCCAGCCACCCAACCCCCGTGCGACTGCACTTCGCGTATTTTTTGACAAATCTGACCTTATTCCGAAACTTATCCCTCATCTGACCCCAGCCGAAAACTATTTCGTTGTCTGACCCCTCCGTTCGGCGCCACCACGATTGGCGCCGAAGTAGTTCATGTCGGCGCCGTATATCCCTGGCGCCGAACAGCTTGTCCGGGGTCCCAGAAAATCTGACGTGGCAAGTTCGGCGCCGACCTCCTTGGCGCCGAAGTAGTGGTAACTGAAATTCAGGGAACCTAGGTCGGCGCCATTCTCTCTGGCGCCGAAGCTAGGGTTATTATACCCTTCGGCCGCGTACTCCAATCCTACCCGACCACTCACCATTCATATCCACCCAGCGCGCCGCCTGGCGACCCGCAGTCGCCGCCGGCCGCCGTCCCCCTCGTCGTCTCCCTCGGCCCCCCTCGCTGCAACCCGGCCGCCGTCCCCCTCACCGTCTCCGCACTCGCCCCCCGCCGTCGTCCCCCCTCGCCGCCTCCAGGAACCTCGCGGTCGCCGTCGCCGGCTGCTCATTTGTAATATTGTTCTAAGTACAATAATGTTATGGGCAAATCATTGTATGCATAGTTCATTATTAAGTTTGCTTCAATTCCGCTGGCTGCGTCCGTCATTCGAGCGCTTGGTGGGGATCCATAAATAGCACCATGGTGGTCATGTGCCTTCACTCCAATCAACCTCTCTCACTCATCTAGACACACACACACACACACACACACACACACACACAGACACGAACAATGGCTGGTGCAGGACCATCGTCAAGGGGAGGGAAAGGGAAAGGGAAAGCCATCGAGCTAGTAGGTCCTCGTAGTGGATCATTCTTGCCACCAGATATGCCACCAAGGGAAGAGCTAGATGGTCATGTTCCATGGATCATCCAATGTGATTGCGGTGTGGAGTGTTGCTACACAGCCAATGAAGCCAAGATCAGAAATGGCGGACGTGGTGGAAGCTGGGGATTTGTCTGCGGACACACCTTAAGTCCTGCGCCCTATTTTGTAAGTTTTCTCTCTCTATGTCTATTCAAACTTTTTTGTGTCATAATATTTTGGTTTGAGGATCAAAGGCAATATGAAGTTTACTGGTATGGGGAGGCGTACGTGCAAAAAAAAGAGGCCAAGCAACTCGCGGAGAAAACAAAGAAAGCGCACCGAGAGAAAAACCAGGATACTTATGAGGCATGGTGTGCTAGAAAGGTTGCCAACAAGGGAAACCCTCAAAATTAATATGAATATTGCCAGACATATTTATTTCGGCGTAATCTAGCTTTACTTTCCAAAAGGTGCTCTTGTATCATCGATTTACATGGGTAAATGGTTGCATTGCCCGAGCACCATCATTGTCATGTTGTCACTTTCAACAAATAATTGTAATTGTCTGGCAGTTTTTTCATCATGTCATAAAATGCAATGCACTAGCAAACTATCTGAAGTGCAAATATTCCATCTACTTCATCATCACATATGAGTCTTTGTAGTAATGGAAGCATACTCCCATAGTACCAAAATAAAGGACCACGACACAACATCAAGTTCCACATTACAAACAATCATACAACATGATCTAATAATATAGGTAGGCTAATAATTCCAAAGGCTCCAGTTCATGTTTGCCTTCTTGATCCACTCCTTGCTATCATTGATATCTTTCCTCCTCTTCTCTTCCCTTTCCATTGCTTCTTCTTCTTTCTTCCTTTTGGCTTCTATCTCCTTTCTCTTTTGGGCCTCCTTCCTCATTTTCTGGATCTCTACCATTCTAAGTTTTTCTTCTTCCTTCTTCTTCTTCCACTCGACGTCCAATCTCATATTTTCTTGCCTTTTTTCTTCATCAAAAACCTTCCAAGACTCCTCCAAAGTGTCGGGCCCATAAAGTGGGCACCATCGAGTCATATCTTGACAATGCTCACACCAAACTAGTGGAGGAGCCTTTGGTGTGATACACAAAACATACATAGTAACTACTACCATTCAACCTATCTTATTTTAATTTTATCCCCTAAATACCACATAGTGCACACCATGATCCACATATATCTACAAATTTCGTTTTAACCATAGTAAAGTTAATAAACCATGTGCCAAGAACAAACAATGAACACACATATATGTACTAATTCATTACATAATTACCACCTATTCAAAACAATCTATATTATCTTATCTAGGATTCAACAATAGTTTCAAGAAATGAGATCTAATTTTACCAAAATAATTGGTGGAAACAAAGGGGATGTGAGAGAGATTACCTCTAAGAAGACTCATGATGATGCTAGAATGAAGATATGGGGCAGATTTGTGTGGATTTGAAAGGGAGGGGGCGAGACAGGAGAGAGAAAGCTCGGGCGGCGGCTGAGGGAAGAAGAAATGAAGAAGGGAGTGCTGGGAACGGCTGGGGGCTGGTTAAATTAACCCTAGGTTCGGCGCCAGGGAGGACGACGCCGACCTAGGTTTACTGAATTTCGGCTATGACCACGTCGGCGCTAGGGAATATGGCGCCGAACTTGCCACGTAGGATTTCCTGGGATCCCGGCCGAGCGGTTCGGCGCCAGCGAGTTACGGCGCCGACCTGCATTACTTCGGCGCCGATCGTGATGGCGCCGAACGGAGGGGTCAGACGCCGAAATAGTTTTCGGTTGGGGTCAGATGCGGGATAAGTTTCCCAAAAGGGTCAGATTTGTCAAAAAATATGCACTTCGCTCCTCCAATCCCCTCCATCGCTGCTCCGCCGCCACCAACGCCCTCCCCCTTCAACCTCTTCCCTCCTCCCGTCTGCTCTGGTCCTCGCAGCCGAGCGGCACAACTCGTCGCCGCGCGCCATGTCGTTGTCGGCCGATCGGGTGGTGGCCGGCGGGAGAAGAGCAGCCGCCACGCGCGCCGTGCCATCGCCGGACGAGCCACCGCGCACGCCGTGCCATCGACGGACGAGAACGGTGTTGTCCGCCACCCCGCGCCGTGCCGTCACCAGACAAGCCGCCGCCCGCGCCATGCCGTCGACGTGCCGTGTCGCCGGACGAGAACGGTGCTGTCCGCCGCCCCACACCATGCCATCATGTGAGTAGCGGCCGGTCGCCCACGGGAGCAGTGCAACCTGCCACTCGTACCGCTACCGGCGACGGTCGCGAGGAGAACGACCCGCTCCATCCACCAGTTACCTGTTGGTTTTGTCGCCAGCAGGATGCCAGGACGGAGACGCAGCGGTTGCAGACGGGGCAGGACGCCAGGATGGAGGCGCAGCGGTTGCATACGGGACGGGTCCCCGATGTGCTCGCTCTGTTCGTTAAGGAGGACAACCAAAGGCAAGGCTGCCTGGCCTCCTTCACGGCTTCTTCATCACGACCAAAGGCAAGACTGCCTGGCCTCCTTCATGGCTTCTTCAGGAATCGCCTATTCTTTGTATGGTAGGTACCTGCCATCTCTCTGGAACGCTGCCCTGCAGGGAGGAAGGAGAGTAGATTTAATGATCTCCGGACGATCTCATCTTTGTTTGTGCAAAATCCATTTTTATCTAGCTTACAAGGTGTTCGATGAAAATCCTAGCCAAGATTAATTTTACTTTTTATGTAAACAAATATCTTTGTAAACCCACATACTGAATTTGATATTGATGTCCAGTTGTTTGTACCGCTTACTTTAATTGTTTTTTTTATTTGCCGGGATTTCAACATCATGGTATCTTTCTACTTCTTACTCCGAGGGCTTATCTCAGACTATGATTGTTAGGTATATATATTCCTTGCTCCGTTGCAATAAAAACTGATGCATTTGCAGATCTCTTTATGTGCTAATTATAACCAAGCTATTTCTATTTCATTTTGGAGGTGGTATACTTTATGTCAAAAGGTAACGAGACATTGATGAATTTGTAGCAGATTTTGTTCTTAGGTTTATCTACAACAAAGGAAAGATAAATAAATGGTCTTTCGTCCTCTCATTCGGAGGAAGTTATGAAAATTGATGCATTTGTATGATATCTATATTTAATTTTTTTCCAGATGAATATGCAATAAAAACTGTCAGTTACTCATACCTTGGTACTATACGACTATGTTCCTTTTTTAGATGAATACTGATATGCCCAACTGTGTATTTGCATAATTCACCAAACCAGAGAATCGGAGAGAAAATGGTAGTTGTCTAATATACTATTGATTGGCCTTGAAGCTCTGTGGAGCAGCAGCAATCCCTCATTATTTCTTTGGTGAGTCTGCTAAGCTTCCATGTTTGTAAGCATTTGCTAAATCACATTGTAAATAGACAATTTGCTCATGTACATTTCAAAATGATGCTATAACACATCGGACTGGCTACGATATTTGACAATAGTTTTTTGACCTATTCCAGCTAATGGCATAATGTGGTCATGAATTATATGATGTGCGTTTGTAGCAATATCATGTGAATAATTGGCGAAAACTACCTTCCAAAAAATTAAGAATGGAAATATTGTGTTAACAAGTCTGATGCTTCAGATTTGTATTCCAAGGTATTGATCAATTGCAATAAGCAGTTTTCATTCTTTTTTGCAACAAAAAATGCTATGCTTGGAAAAGTTTTAGTTATAATACACGCTGCTTACGATTTGTAAACCAATGTGCTGATCAACATAGAAGTTATAATTCTTTCTTGCTAATCGGTTGGACAAAAAATGCACACACCTTAAATTATTTGACACTAACTAGAGTCTGATCACATAACTATTTGGTCATCGAGAAATGAACTTTTCTTTTAGGGAAGAAGCTGGCCAGGCATGGATATGATCTGTAACAGGGTGGTGGCAATCATTAGAAGATGGCCGATGCTTTGCAAGAATGCTCACACTTCACTGTTTGACAGCAACCTGCTGCTGCTAGAAGAAACAAGGGATGATTTGTTGTGGATTGCCTAAATATGAACTATGCAAGCTGACGAGATGCTGGAGCGCTCTGCTCCTCTAGATTAACTCTTTAACTTTTTTCTTAAATCTCATGTTAGCTTGTGCTCAATGGTTAAGCTTCGAAACTGTGACTGGATGATATATGAGACTTATTTTGGTTGCATGTAATGGAACCAGTGCCAACACGTTTTCTATAGAAAAAATGATTACGTTGTAAACCACCTATTAATATATGATTTTCAGTTTTTGCCTTGCCATTAAGAGAAACAAATAACTAGCTATAACAGACTTTAGTCAAATCTATTCTTTCTTGAACGTACAAGTCAACACCCAGATTTCAGTTTAATAGGAGATTTGGAAGCAAACTGGTATATTTCTTTCAGGTCATTTGCTCATGCCCCCCGATGTAAACACTAACAGCATCCAATTATTGCTCACTAACCAAGGTCAAGCTCCAATTGGAACAAATGAAAGGATAAAAACACAAAAGAGGAGAAGTATGGCACCATACCTGAAACTGGTATTTGGTGGCGACCAAACTGCCAGGCGACCAAACTGCCAGGCAGCCACTTTGCATGTGCCATCGTGTTCTGCAGTCCTCCTTGCATATAGCTGCTCGCGCATGCGGACGGGCGATGCCGCCCGAGAGACCATCTACATGGTGGACGAGGAAAAGGATGAGGGGAGACACTAGCGTGGCGCCGCTCTGCTACAGCTAGACTCCGGCCTTGCCCCTGGACTAACAGCGGTCACCAAGACCATTCCCCGAGTTCAGCATTCGCATAGAGGGGTGAACCGAGCTATGGTGTCGATTTACGGCGGCCGTGGCTGGAATCGAGCGGCCCCGGTGGCTGGAATTGAACTCCTAGCTAGCTGATTTGTACATCACTGGAGGAAAAGGGGATCAGCGCCGGACCAAACAAGAGAGAGAAGAGAAAGAGAGATAGCTTTGTACATTGCAACTGAAGGCCATGTGGGTCATGCGGAGCCGTCTACCATGATGAACACGTGGTAGCGACCCACGGTGGGAGCAATGTGTGTATAGTCTTACTGAGTGTCACTGTTGTATGCGTGGAAGCTATTTCACTTGAACATTTTCAAGAATCAAATGTCCACTTAAGTGTGTCTTACCAGTGTTGAGTTATTTCTTACAAAATATATTTTTTGGATTACAAAATGATTTATAATGAAAATTCACGTAGGACTTCACCCATTGATCATGCGCCAGTGTGAAAGGAATGTCCTGTGCAGCAAACTGCGCCTCTTTGATTTTGTTGTTTTGTTGTTTTTAACACACCATGTGTTGGTTCCAGTAATCATGTTTGATATTGCCTCCGTTCTCTAAGTTTATTATAAGTGTTCTATAAAAAGTTTATCTTTGCGAAAGACAGATGGAGGCCACACGCCAAGGTGTGCCCCTAAATCTTTGCCTTGGTTCTCACTACTGGTTGATTTATCTTCTCATTTACAACGGCATTTGGTTTTGATGATCCAACCGCATGTTAGACCTATGTTTTCCTGGTGTCATGTCTCCAAAAATCACGTCACAAGAATGTCTATGATCAACTTATGTGGCTGTTGTCTTTGCATCTCTTTCATGTAATATGTTTCACCTAACTCCTTCGTTGTATATAAACTTGCATTCCTCCTCTTGCATCTCATGATTCCATTCTAGGAGCAACGTTTTCAATGTATGATTATATTTTGTATCTAAATTTGACCTTTTTACACAAACCGACTATTCGAAAGAAATCAACGGGATCGTGCGCCAAGGCGCACCCCTAAATCTAGTGTTAGTTAACCTGTCGAGAACAGGTTACCTAGTTTTAATGCATCGCTTAGCAGTCTAAAGAACTGAACCACAGCAGTTGTAGATTATTTCTACACCGTGTCAGCAAAAGATAATATGAACCTGGTGCTACTAGAGATTACACAGTGGTCACAACTGGTGAAATGGCACAAACAAATAGAGTAACAGAGAATAGCTTAGGTAGGCCAGCTTCAAGAATAGGGAAGATCCATCCCCGCTCCTGCGTCGCCTCCTCCAGGTGACGTAGGGGCTGAAACCCTAGCCGTCGCCGCCGGTCCCCTCCCCCGCCTCCCCTCCTCTCGTCGCCCCCCGCGGAGTCGCTGGCGAAGCCGGTCGACGCCGGTGAAGGGGGCGGCGGGATTTAGAGCCTCTCGGCTCTCCCGTGGCAGCCATGGAGGGGGGCCGTCGCGCCGGCGACCAGAGGCGGTCCTGTGGTGGAGATGGCGCGGCGGCAGCGACGTTGCGGCGCAGGCGCTGCGTGGTGCTGGCGGCAGCACGGGCCTGACTGGGCCCGATTTGGGCCAAGAGGGCCGCGGCCGGGGCGTCTTCGTTCGGGCGCGGTGCAGCAGCGGGGCGCAGGCACTGCGTGTGCTGGCTGCACGCGGTTGGGCCCGAGCTGGTTGCGGTGGCTGCGGCTGGGGCGCTCTTCGTCCTGGCACGGTCCTGCTTCAGCGGCGCCCGAACACGCGGGCATGGCGGGCATGCTCCTGCTCCTGTTCCTGCTCTCCATTCGTCTTCCCCAGGGCCAAAGGTGGAAGGTGGCCGGAGGTCTCACTCCGGATGCCGCGGGGTGCCTGCCTGCTTCGGGTGACCATCTTGGTTTGCCGGGCGCGCTGGGTGCTGCTGTGGAGGTGGTTGGCATGCTCCTCCTCGTCGACAAGCTACCTGCTTTGGTGGTGTTCGCTGACCGGTTGCCACTGTCCGTCTCCGTCTTGCCAGGGTGCCGTTTCCTACCCGGGTGAAAACCCTGCTCGGCGCTGCCGTTGCGGACCATGGTGACACCTGCGGGTGCCACTTCCTCCTTGGAGGCGTGTTCTTGGGTCGAATCGCCTCTCTCGCTCGTGGCCAGGGGAAACCTTAGGTCCGTTTTGTTGGACCGGCCAGCAGCGGCGCTCTGGCGTCGTCCCCTTCTTGAAGGCGCTGTGTTGGCTGCGGGGGTTCGTGGCTCTCGGTGGTGGCTGTGTCAGATTCTGCCCAAGATGCGAGGCTCCGGGGTGCAATGTACGCCATCGTCCGCACTCTTCAGTCGGCTCCTCCAAGTTCGGCTAGGCCCTGCCATTCACTCGCTTCGCGCCGCCTCTTCTAGGTGCATGAGTGGTGGTACGCTGGTCTGGGCGACCTCGGAGTTTCCTGCTTGTGTGCATGGTGTTGGTTGTGACGCGGTCTAGAGGCTCTTTGCCCGCCTCCGCTTTGGCTTGAGGTTGGGCTAGGCGAGTTTGTCGTCAGTGTTGTAGGGGTGTGTTGTGAGCCAAAAGGCTTGTGTGGTGTTGTAGCCATTCTTTGGCATTCTCTTCAAGCTTACTACAAAGACGCGCACGTCCGTTGCGGGTTCTAAAAAAAAGAGAATTTCTACAGTTAGTAGCATTAAAGTATTACTACACAAAATTATATAAAAACATATCAAATGATCACAATCTTCAGCCATTTCATAAATTTTATTACTTGTATTGTTCCAAAAAAAAGTTATTACTAAACTGCTGGTTTTTTTATTGTTTCAAATTAAAAAAAAATAGGCAGTCGAAACAACAGATAAGAATGAGTCTACTATGCTGAACTCGTATGAAACAAACCGACGACTTATAACAGATTGAGGAAATCTCTGGTCGACCTATGGACAAATCGTCTCTTCGGAGGAACATAATTCATCCAAACCACAGGCTTGAGCAAAGATATAGGTTCCGGGATCCGAGATGCAGCAAGAAGAGAGAAGATTGGGCTTACCCCCTTGGTAGAGGCTTGGCGTTGGCGCTTGGGCTTCTTGATGCCGTTCCTGTGCGCCTTGTACGACTGATTGTGCGCCGTGTGGTTCTTCGACTTCGCCATCTTCCAAATCCAAATAGGAGAAGAAGAAGGAAATTAGAGGAGCGACATAGGACTGAAGGAAGTATGGAGGAATGGGGATGAGAGAGGTTACCGAAGCGAGAGCTCACGAACAGAGGAGGGCGACGGCGGCGTGGCGTAAGGGGGGTAGGGTTTTCGCAAGGGTCTATACGGCGTTTAAATTATCCGGCCTTGGCCTTGATTCCTTTCTCTGTGGACTGACGTTGCCAGGGTTGCACTCGAAGCGGCCCGGTTGAAGGTTCTATGGGCCTACCATGTCTAGCTTCCGGCCCAATAACCTTGTGAAAAGTATTTTTTTTAGGATCCAAACCTTGTGAAAAGTTGATCTGCTTATTCGCGACTGCAATTAACCTTGTGAAAAGATTTTTTGATTTTTGGAGCCCCTTCATGTTACGACTGGCCAAGAGAGATATCATTGGCTTAATCCTATTTTTTCTGTGGGTAATCCTGATCTGTTGTATGCTCCTGATGATGTTGTGTCAGCATGGCACACAAGAATTCGGTTGCCATTCGCATGATTTTTGTGTTATTTCGTTCGCTTTAATTTAATCCCTAATGTTAGTTTTAGTTCTTGGTGTGAATGTTCACAAATGAATACGCATCATCCTTGTGTTTAGTTTAACTTGATGCACATGCTTTTGTTCAAATAGTCTCATACCTGAAAGGCTAAAAATGTTGATGCAAGACAAGAGGGTGAGGGGCAACGTTCGCTCCGAGTTCAATGGATGTGCTAGACAGAAGCAGTTACCGAGGCGGCGCCTATGATGTGTTTGGTAGGTCGGGTGAACCCAGAAATTCTCACCTTAACTCACCTTTCGTTATTTGTTAGGTCGATTCAGGTGGGTTGAGCACTGCCCATCTCATACAAAAAGAAGCCCTCGGCTATGCCCAGTTGCGAAGCTCGATTTGAGCTTCGCAACTCAGTCTGGCCAGACTCATTTGAATTTTTTCCCGCGCTGGGCCCGAACGCGTTAAGGGTCACAGTCCCAAACAGTTCACGAAGCCATTCTCCCCCTCGCTCGTCTCTCTCCCTACGCCATCTCGCGTCGCCTCCTGGTTGAGCACGCACCGCTGCCCCTAGCCCGGCCACCCAGCGCAGGAAGACACCGGCAGGACCCCAACACCGCCACAGAAGATACCCGATGGTTGTGACCCTGCGCCGCATCCTCGCGCCGCCATGGCCGACACATGCACCGACTCTGAACGCCGCCATCTCACGCCGCCATGGACGACACCAAGCTCCGCCACGGCAGCGAACCACCGCCCAGCGCCGCGATCCTGCCATCCAGAGATGCTTCTCGAGCCTCCATGGAATCAGATGCGGTGGTTGTGAAGATAAAGTCCCTGATTGCTTTTCCTAAGGGTGTTCAAGGACCTTTTTGTAAAAATTGGATCTTGTTGTAATTTTTTTTCCGACCTGACGGTCTTAGCCAATAATCGATGTGATGTAATGATTTTTTATAATATTGTACTTAGGAGCAACTAGATCCAAATCTGTGCTGACCATATCTCAATACATACAACCTAACAAACAACTTCTAAACTCAGCATAGCTCACCAAATACAGGCTACCAAACACATGCCAAAACCTCAAGCTCAACATGTATGAGGTCAGATTATCTTAAGAGAGATAGTAATTCCAAGCTGGCCCAAGCTACCAAACACACTCTAAGTTTCATCTTTTGGTCGGCTGCATCAGCGTCTATCTGTAAAGTGATTTGTGCAAGTGGTTTTCAGATTATTTTTCCCATGATTTCAAGGTTTGTGAAATGTCCTACAAATAGTGTCATATGCGAGGGATTTTGATTTTTTTATCTGTAGCAATTTGTCCTTGTGCTTCCTTATTATTTGTATTTCTTCTTTCTCTTTGGTAATTTGAGAACACATTTTGGATGCATTGCTTGGGTCAGTGGATTGTCTGAAATACCATGAGCGGTGCTAAAGTTTTTCCACACGAAAGCTCAGTGTTTTCGTATCAACGGCGGCGATGCCTACAGGCGTCGTTACCCTCTTGGGACGTCGTTGTGGGTTGTAACTTGGGTAACTTTTTCTGTGTTATGACTCTAGGTAAAAACCCTAGACCATCCCTAACAAGGGTATAGCTAATAAGGCCCATTAACTTGGTACCCCTGGGGCCCGTTAGGGAGGCCTAAGCATAGATGTAGTCGAAATACGAGATGACATCGTATACAGACATTGTAATTTGTATTGAACCCAACCGGTTCCTCGAGACCTGGACACCTAGATAAAGGGGCCAGGAGAGGTCGGCCAGGGACAGATTGCGATTGAGCCAATTGAGTACCACGCTTATTCTTGGTACACATTAAACCTCGCCTTGTTTGTCTGATCTTACCTTCGAGTTCATCCGACGCCCTCTTCCCCCGATCCTAAGTCCTTCATCTAGGACATTTGTCAAGTTAACCCTCATCAATTGGCGTCGATCGTGGGGACCTTGGGCATTGGAATCATGAATTCAACGGCTTTTTCGCTTCCAGACAACAGCAACTCGAAAGTCGATGGAAACCAAATATCCTTTGGGACCGTAGATTTTCAACGTCATCCACCAACCCTTACTACGGTCTTTGCAAGCTTGGATCAGGAGATGGACCTGACGATTGGAAGCCTAAACTTTCCCGTCGGATCCTTGGGTTCAATTCGCCTCTTAGATCCATCGAAATCGGATCCGTCGGCAAGAAAAACCGTGACCATGGCAATGTCAGAATCATCGGTAGGCTCTTCCAGCGAGGTAAACTCGCCGGTCAGCTTCACGACCATGGAGAATATGGAAGACAAAATTGAAGAACTCGACGAAACCATGGAGGACCTCGACTTAGGAGAGCAATCAGGAGATTTCATGATCTGTTGTGCAGCATCTTAGACAAGTCCACAGATACATGGAAAACAGGATTGGAGCTTCATGAGGACGACCAAACTATCTTCTCAAACTGCAGCAGCAGCAAATTCGAAAATAAGTATCAAATACTCGCAATCATAGGAGACAACTCAGAAGAATTTGATGACAACAACAACCCAATACTAAACCCAGCAAATGTGACAAGAGGAGCAAACCACCTAGCGGAAGGGGATACTGTAGAATCCTTGACAATTCGAGCAAAAATTCGGCTAACGGCCGACGAGTGGAACACAATTAAAGCAGCCATCGAACACAGCACAGCCATCCTAGTGGACGCAAGCAAAGAGGTACTTCAAGGATACCACTACGCCCTACATCGACAATCAAGACAGCTGGCAAAAGAGAGAAGCGAAATAAAGAAAAGGAGGGACTCAGCAATTGCAGCGAGTGCAGCTATGCATGAAGCGTGCAGCAACGCATCACATACAAACAGCAGGAGGCACAACAGGCACGGCTCGCGAGTCGAAAATCTTGAGCACTCAGATAGACGAAACCTCTCCAGAAACCTCGACTCATCTTTCTTATCAGTCAATGAGCAAGGCAACATCATGCCAAAAACACCCAGAGTAGCACTCGTGGCAGCACAAACATATTTGTATACTACGCAGCCAAACCCAAGCGACCCAAGAGAACACATGCATCGAGCAGCACTGCAGGGGTTAAGATTAGTAGGAAACAAGTTGATAGCCAAAGAGGAGGAGGCACATCGCAACAAAGGTATGCACAAACCCAGATCACCGCACCATCACAATAGTCCTCGGCGCAGAAGCAGAAGTCGATGATCTAGGTCACCATCAACAAAGTACTACAAAATCCCAAGGCACGGAGGAACCCGAAGATCCCGGACTCCCAGTAAGGCATACAATTACAAAGACGATGAAAAGGAGATGGGAGCACCATGCTTTACTCGCAGAGTTCGCACCACACTTGTGCCCAAAGGATTAAAACTGCCCCATAATCAGTAGAAATACGATGGATCTCAGGAGCCACAGTGATGGCTCTCAGATTATCTACAAGCAGTCAGAGTACTAGGGGGCTCGAAAGAGATAGCAATGCAAAATCTGCAGCTCCACCTCACCGGCGCGGCATGGTGATTCGTCCAAAATGTATATACTTTCCCGAACCCTTTTGCTATTGTTTTCCCTCTAATTTGTGTGTTTTGAATACAACTAACACAAACTAACGCTATTTTCAGCAAAATTGACCTGGTGTCTCGTTTTTGTGCAGAAATCCGACTTTTAGGAAAAATTCCGGAAAATACCGCAAAGTTCCTATTTTACCAGAAGACACACGGAGCCAGAATACGAGACAGAGAGGGGACACGAGGGGACTCACACCACCCGGTGGCGCGGGCCAGGCCAGGCCGCGCCAGGGGGTGGTGTGGCCGCCCCAGCCATCGCCTCGACCCCTCCTTCCGCCTACATATACCCTCTGACCTGAAAACATCGGGGGTTCAGCGTTTTTCCCAGATAGAGTTCCGCTGCGCCGCCACCACCAGAAACCGCAATTTAGAACCAGAAACTCCATTCTGGCACCCTGCTGGGATGGGGATTTGGAGGAGATCATCGCCATCATCATCACCAACGTCTCTCCATCAACCATCCATGATTCCCCCATCAATGTGTGAGTAATTTCCACTGTAGGCAAAGGGGATGGTAGGGATTGGATGAGATTATTTATGTAATTGCTATGAGATTGTTAGGGCATGGTGTCTAGTATCCATTGTTAGTGCTTTTTACATTGTTGCAACTTGTTGTGCTTAATGCTTGTCACTTTGGGCCCGAGTGCCATGATCTCAGATCTAAACATGTTGTTGTTTCATGAAGATAATTGTTGTTTGTGATCTTACATGCAAGTTGTATACACATATCATTGTCTGGAACCTGAGGCCCCAAAGTGACAATAATTGGGATAACCGCAAGGGATGGCTGTGATATGAGGATCACATGTGTTCACGGAGTGTTAATGCTTTGCTCCGATACTCTATTAAAAGGAGTACCTTAATTACCAGTAGTTTCCCTTGAGGCCCCGCTGCAAACAGGCTGGTAGGACAAAAGATGTCGTGCAAGTTTCTCATTGCGAGCACGTACGACTATATACGGAATACATGCCTATGGTTACTTAGTACTAGGATGCTTTATCTTTATTTATCTGCAATTGCCCATGTCTTGATTATTACATGAATTATCTTATCCATGCAACGCTCATTCATCTATCCCTATGCCTACAGTATTAAATCCTATAGTTTACTATTGATACCGCTACTATCTTTATTTTACTATTACTGCTATTATTTTACTACTGCCACTACTATAAAACTATTGCTACTGATAAACTACTGCGAGCAAGTCTATTTGCAGGTGCAGCTGAATTGACAACTCATCTATTAAGGCTTATAAATATTCTTTGGCTCCCCTTGTGTCGAATCAATAAATTTGGGTTTTACTTTCCTCGAAGACTTTTGCGATCCCCTATACTTGTGGGTCATCAAGAATATTTTCTGGCGCCATTGCCGGGGAGCATAGCTTTATTTGTAAGTTCAGTTGGAATTCATATTGTTTGCCGCAATCCATTCATCATGGGTAAACCTCGTGATGGAAAAGTTCCTATATTGCCATCCACTACAAGAAGAGGTACAACTCTGAACACCTCTGTTGCTCTTGATTCACCATCTGTGATGAGTAAGTTGCTTACACCACCACATGCACATGCTACTACTTCTGCTGAGTTTGAAAATGCTTCTAATAATTTTGATGATGCTTCTACTGTGCTTGATGAGAGTGGTTCTTTAGGTTCCTTCCTAGATGCTACAATTGCTAGGACTAAACAAATGGGAAACACGGTTACACCTGTTAGTTCACCTGAGTCTAGAGAATGTCCTAGTGATGATATTGAGGAGGCTTATATTGAACTCAATGATGAGTTTATTGATGAATTTCATGCTACTAGCGATTCTGGTGCTATTACAGATCTTCTTGCAAGACACGTTGTTAGATGTAAGTTGTCTCCTGATGCTAAGTTTGCTACGTCTCCTATAAACATTAGTGATAAGGATTATGATTTCTCTTTGGATTTATCTTACATATCTATTATTGAGAAAGAACCTTTTTGTGGTACTAAAAATGAAAGTGCTATGGGACATATGAATGAGCTCTCTGCTTTGAGTAAGTTATTTTCTGATGATATTAAGTTGCGTACTTACTTTGTCGCTAAGATTTTCCCTTTTTCATTGAAAGGAGAAGCTAAAACTTGGTTTAATAATCTGTCTCATGGATCTATTGATAGTCCTATTGCTTTGGTTAATGCTTTCTTTCAGAAATATTTTCCTGCTAGTGCTCAACATGCTGCTTTGCAGAAAATCTTTGACTTTGAGCAGGTAAAAGGAGAGAAACTGTCTGAATCATGGGCAAGGTTTTGTTCTTTAATTAGAGCACTGCCTGGACAGTCATTACCTAAAAATGAGCTCCTTGATATATTTTATAATGGACTAACTATTGAATCTAGGACATACCTGGATAGTTGTGCTGGTTGTGTTTTTAGGAAAAGAACTCCTGCTGAAGCTGAAGAATTAATGGCTAAAATAAGCCGAAATTATGATGATTTGACTATGTCTGAGCCAACACCAGCGCCAACACCAAAGAAGAGAGGAATGCTTGAATTAAATGATGAAGTGATGAGAGAAGCCAAGAAATATCTTAAGTAGAAGGGTATTAAATCTGAAGATGTGAAGAATCTACCACCTATAGAAGAATTATGTAAGCCAATCCCTTGCTCATCTACTATTGAGGTACACTCTCTCCAACGCTTTGATAATAGATATATTCCTTACTCTAAACCTCCTGATCAATGCTTAGATGAGTTTGATAATTTTATTGTTAAGCAAGATAACTTTAATAAGAGGGTGCAGAATCATCTGTTGGAGAACTCTAGAGCTATTAATAAGTTGCAGGATATTGTGGAGAGAACCTCCAATGATGTTAAGATGCTTGTTAAACACTTCCAAATGGTTCAGACTCAAATTGATCAGCTTACTAAGTTGCAAAAAGATTTGCTAGTTAACGCTTCTAGAGAAAAACATGCTTGTGAAATAAGCACTAGAAGTGGTGCTTCTACTCAGGATCCTTTATATCCTGAAGGACATCCTAAGAGGATTGAATAGGATTCTCAATGTGCTGCAGGTAATGGTACTCTTTCCAAGAAAAAGAAAAAGAAGCATAAAACAGTTGCGGAATCTTCTGAAACAGGTAAGGATCCTAATAGTGTTTCTATTTCTGATGCTGAAACTTAAAGCGGTAATGCTTCTGATAAAGAAGAAGTAGAGGAGGAACCAGAAAAGATTGTTAAGAATGCAAACTACACCAAGGAGGATTTCATTGCCAATAAACATGGTAGTGAGAGAGAACCTTGGGTGCAAAAACCAATGCCTTTTCCTGGTAAGAAACTCAAATCCAAGGAAGAATAACACTATGACAGGTTTTGTGAATGGATGAAACCTTTGTTTTTGCAAATTCCTTTGACTGAAGCTATTAAAATGCCTCCTTATTCAAAGTATATGAAGGATATTGTTTCGAACAAAAGGAAGATTCCTAGTGAGGAAATTTCCACTTTGCTTGCTAATTATTCTTCGAATGGCAAGGTTCTAGAGAAGCTTGGAGATCTAGGTATACCAACTATTCCTTGCTCTATTAAAAATAACTATGTTAGAACTGCTTTGTGTGATTTGGGAGCCGGAGTTAGTGTCATGCCTTTTTCTCTCTATAAGAGACTTGATCTAGAAAAATTGATATCAACTGATATATCCTTGCAAATGGCTGATAAGTCCACTACTATTCCTATTGGTATATGTGAGTATGTTCCTATTCAAGTGGCTAATAATTGTTTGATACTAACTGACTTTGTTGTGTTGGAAATGCCTGAAGATGATAATATGTCTATTATTCTTGGGAGACCTTTTCTTAACACTGAAGGTGCTGTTATTGATTGCAACCAAGGGAAAGTAACTTTTAATGCTAATGACAAGGAGCACACAGTTTATTTTCCCAAGAAAATTGATAGAAAATATGGTCTAAATTCAATCAAAAATATTGGGACCATTAAAGTTGGAGAAATTTATTATTCAAGGATAAAGCCCAAGGAAGAGTATAAAATTGTTATGGTTGGGACTATGCCTATCAAGGTCGAGGTAACTTCATCATTTACTGAAATGCAAAGTTTTGTTTCATAGAAAATTGTTTTGGTAACAAGACTTGATCAACCTTGTTAACAAAGCGGTTTTTGAATGAATGAAACTATGTTTTCATCGCATTTACTTTTGTTTACTCATATTTTCACCTTGTTCACTTTTGTTTCCGCTGTTCAGTTGCATATTAGAGTATCTTAGAGCTGGTGCAGACTTGGTTTGAATTTGTTTTCCATCATTCCATATTCATTTTCCCGAGTTTTTAATCTTTTGTCAATTTCTGAAAATCCTCAAAAATAAAGTTTCTCGAAAATTCCTAAAAATTGTTTTTAATTTTTTACGTCAAAAATGGGGCAGAGAGGCACCTGGGGCACCCCAGGGGGACCCACCATGCCACCACACCACATGGTGGTGCGGGCCAAGGCCAGGCCACGCTGTGGCATGGTGTGGGGCCTCCCTGGCCCTCCACTTATTCTTCCACCAGCCACTTCACTCTCTCTCCCAAAATAACTCCACCCCATTGCTCAAACCCGTGTTCTTGTTGTTCTTGCTCGCAATTTTCGATCTCCTTGCTCAGCCCATCTTTGCTGCTGAGATTTGGAGCATTTGTTCTCCGGTATGTGACTCCTCCGATTGTCCAAGTAGAATTTTGTTTAGTGGAGTATTTCTTGAGTATTTTAGCACTATAGGTGACAGGTTAAATTAGTTTGCATGCTTGTTCTATTACTTAGATAAGTTATTTTGATGCATGTTATACCTCTTGCAACTCCCCATAGTAGTTTCCTTCAATTGTTTGTCTCAAAATCATTTTTTCTGAGGTTTGTTAAAAAAATTCAGAGATGGAGAATGAATATCAACTCATCCAACATGAATTAGAGGTTCATGAAGTCATGAAAGTCCACCGTGAAGAGGGAGTTTCCCCCTCTATCTATCCATGCTCGGAATTCATGAGTGCTGCGAGGATTCTGCAGGACTTCCAAACTCTAATCTCTAATGCAGGGTTGGAACATTTTGTTGATGGCTCACCAATATGTGAAGCTAACTATGTTTGTGGTACAGGATTTTAGATTCAGTTGGTCTTTGCCTAACCCCATGGTTCATTATAAAATTTACAATAAAACTGTGGACTTTCCCTTTGATGTTTTTTGTGCAGCCATTAAAGTACCACAGTGGGGATCCCGCGAAAAGATAAAGGAGTGACCTAAGCCGTTGATGGACTTGTATGAAGAGATTTGCCAAGGGAGAAGCTTATCAGATGAGAGTGGTAAAATTCGGAGTATTCATTTCCCATCTATTCGATATTTTGCCTATTTTATTGTCAAGTGTGTTCTTGCTAGGAAGACTGCAAGCAAGTTATCCTCTTATGATTTAGCTTTTATTTCAGCTGCTTTGAGATAGGATAGGTGACGAGGGTTAACTCGACAAATGTCCTAGATGAAGGACTTAGGATCGCGGAGACAGGGCGTCGGATGAACTCAAAGGTAAAGTTAGTCGAAATAAGTGTCTATCGAAAGTAAACTTGGGTATTCAACCTGGCTTGCTTTCAATCTGCCCTACACCGTCCCCTCCTGGCCCCTATATATAGGTGGCCAGGTCTCGAGGATCGGGTAGGGTCCGATATAGGGGTGAAAACGGAGCGGATATGGACGGATAGTAGTGAAACTGTATTCGTTACCATATTTTTTTTCGGATTCGGAATCGGAGCGGATACTGTGCGGATACGAATACGGAATCGGAGTCTATCGGTAACGAATACGGACCGAATATGTAACGAATACGGTTCGGTTGCGGATAAACATTTTTCGGATCTCTCATTGATAATAAAGTAAAATTAGCTTGTAAATTTTTCTACACATAAATATATATTCATATAAAACTAGCTTGTGCCTTGCATAATGGTATTTGTGTACCATAAGAAAAAAATGTATAACTCTCTTTTATTTTCTCTCCCCAATCACGTACTCAACAACTCATTGCCGGATATTTTGTCGGATATTGTTCGGATATAACCGTGAAATGTGGTATATCTTCGGATACGGTCGGATATTAGTAAAACCATATCCTTTTCTGTATCCGTCAATCACTAGCCGTATCCATGACCGTATCCGGCAACTATCCGACCGAATCCGTTTTTGCCTTCCGTAAGCCTTCGGTCGGTCACTCGGTCGGAAATAATCCGTTCCGTTTTCACCCCTAGTCCGATACAGATTACAATATCGACATACGGTAAGAACTCACATATCGAATATTATTACAATTGGGCCTAGCTATACGGGCCTCAGGGGTACTCAACTGACGGGCTCTATTAACTATACCCTTGTCAGTTGCCCCTGAGATTCTATCAGAATTGTAGATTCGGGTTGAATCTCTAATCTTCAAATCTTTGACTTGATCAATTCTTCAACTTTTTCATATCTTCAAATCTTCGACTTGGTCTTTCGACTTATTTTCATGATAATTTTTTGCAAGGGGTTTTGATGAATAAGCCTGACAACTCTGACGGATCAAGAGGTCAGTTAACTGCCGGAATAGATACTTGCCACCTACTTCAAATTCAATCCCCTTGGATTTGAATTCGGGATACCGGTCAAACCCATTCTTTCACCGCATTTAGGTCTTACAAAGAATGAATCCCAGTGATTCTTAGGGTACCCAGTGCGTCCACCAGGATTTTCTTCATGTCGTAGACACGGATACATACCAGCAGAGTGCATCCATGTGCGTATACCAGGCCACACAGGACGGATCCCGGGGTCTTACCTTCATGATAAATCACGACATTCGAGCTTCATTGCGATAACGCAACTCGAGAATCTCATGTCGCAGTCTCTTTTGACTGATAATATCAAAGAAACTTTGAATTTATATTAACTTCTTCCAAGTGCCTCCCGATGGGAGTAGTCGCTCTTTATTTTGTCGACTACGTGGTCGAAGTTTTCATGATAGACTCCCTTCATCTTCATTATGCATTGCCTTATCTTCTATCGGGTGCGCGCTCAGCGCTCCCGATGGGAGTAGCCCCCGAGGCTATGGTTGGATACTTGTAGTCAATCATAGGTTCAAAATTCTTTTCTTTTTCTAGATTCTCTTGTTTGGAAGCCCCCGAGCCCTAAGGCGAGGTTTTTCGTATCCTTCGATCTATGTGTTTTTTTCCCTGTTATTATCATCTGCTATATGCAGAATTTACCTCCTTTTAAATATATTTATGGGCCTTGCGTATCAAGCGGGCCCGGTAATATGTGCTTATAAATAAAGCATCTCTGGCAAGGAGGAAAACCCTAATTAGAATCCTCCTCCGCCGCATCGTCTCCTCTTTTCATCTAGGGTTTTTAGTTTTCCCAATCTTCCACATGGCTGATGCAGAGGGTTCTCGTCTGAACCTTGGTTCTCCGGTAGCACCGCGGGGTCGCGGCCGTCCTCGTGGAAGCAAAAAACAAAACCACTTTGGCCGCCGCAGATTCGTCATTGGCCGCTCCGGTGAAGCGTCGTCCTGGCCGCCCACCTGGTAGCAAGAACAAAGCCAAGGTGACTGTCGTTGCCCCAGGTCCCAGCGCTCCTCCGCCTGCTGCTCCTTCTGCCCCTTCAAGAATTTTTTCTTTCTTCTGCATTGCCATGGCGCAGTGCCGTGAGATTCAGCGCCTGCCGCTGAATTTCACCAAGTTCATTGATGGGCGAGAACTGCGAGAAGCGGTTCTTCGCGAGCAATCTGGTGGTGGGACTCCGTATGAAGTGGAGGTTTGGTATGATGGCGATGGCGAACAATACTTCAAGGGTGGCTGGTCACAGTTCGCAGAAGACCACGACCTCCATCAAGGCTTCTTCATGACCTTCAACTACCACATCGGCACGTCGAAGTTCGATGTGAAGATCTATGATGGCACCCAGTGCCAGAAGGAATATGAAGCGGAAGTCCACTTTCATTAGGATCTGCTTTTATGTAATTTCTCTTTATATTGTCCTTACTGCCGTACTATATGTAATGAATACTCGTACTTTTGCTTTGATGCTTTTAATAGTACCATGAGAACAAATCATTGTTCTGAGGTATGCTTTATATATATCGGGTTCTTTGTGAACCAATTATTCTGAAGAATATTGGGTTGTCTGCACAACCTTGTATTGCAAAAAGATCTCCATGTCGTGATAAAAGTTTCTTTTGTACGACTCGAGTGTTGAAGCCCCCGAGCGGAGAAGTAGAAATATTCGCACAATTTTGTCGAGTTCAACCCAAGGAACCCGACCTATGGCCTCATGTTCTGGGTTCAGAAGGTTAACTCGCGTTTATTGATACCTCTAGATTTACTCTACGCGTAAAAACGTCGTAGCTGCTCCGCATTCCACGGGTTGCTCTCGTCTTTCCCTGTCTTCTTGTCATATAGTCGATAAGCTCCTCCTGGTATCACTTCTGTGACGATGTAAGGTCCCACCCAAGGGGACTCCAATTTGTCATGGCTGTCTTGCCTAAGTCGCAAAACTAGATCCCCCACCACAAAGGATCGTGGACGAACTCGACTACTATGGTAGTTTTGCAGGCTCTATTGATACTGCGTGGCTCTTTCTAATGCTTTATCTCTTGCTTCATCTAGTGCATCGACATCGTCTTGCAATGCTTCTGTTGATGTTGTCTCATCATATGCCGTAACTCTTGGAGCCTCATGTGTGACTTTGACTGGAAGCACGGCTTCTGCGCCATGGACCAAGAAGAAAGGAGTTTCTTGAGTTGCTGCGTTAGGCGTGGTTCTTAGACTCCAAAGAACGGAGGGCAATTCCTCTACCCAAGCACTCTTGGCTTTCTCGAGAGGTGCTAAGAGCCTCTTTTTTATCCCACTACATATCAGGCCATTGGCTTTTTCGACTTGCCCATTTGTCTTTGGGTGTGCCACAGAGGCAAATTTGAGTTTGATTCCCAGTCCTTCGCAATAACTCTTGAATTCCTTTGAAGTGAAGTTTGTCCCGTTGTCCGTAATGATGCTATATGGTACACCGAAACGGAACACTATTGACTTGATGAAGTTGATTGCTGCTGTCGAATCTTGAGTTGTTACCAGAGCTGCTTCCACCCACTTGGTAAATTTATCGACTGCCACTAGCATGTAAACATATCCTCCTGGCCAAGATTTGTGCAACTTTCCCACCATATCGAGGCCCCATTGTGCAAAGGGCCAAGATAATGGTATTGTCTGTAGCTCTGCTGCTGGTGCATGTGGTCGAGATGCGAATCTTTGACATGCTTCACACTTCCGGACTATATCTTTTGCGTCTTCGATGGCTGTTAGCCAGTAAAATCATGCTCGGAACGCCTTTGCCGCTAGTGCTCTGCTGCTAGCATGATGGCCGCATACTCTGCCGTGTATGTCTTTTAATATTACTTGTCCTTCCTGAGGCGTTACACAACACTGTAAAATGCTGGTAATACTTTTCTTGTATAATTTCCCCTGCAACACGACAAATGCTTTTGATCATCGCGTTATCCTCTTAGCTTCCACTGCATCTTCTGGTAATTGTTTATTTATCATGTACGCGAGATATGGCTGCATCCAAGTTTCTTCTATCATCATGACTTCCTCGGGTTCCATCGTAGCCCCCGAGCCGGCCGCAGTAGTCGAACTTTTGACACTTTTTATTGACCTTTCTACTATTTCCTCCCAGAATACTCCAGATGGCACGGGTAAGCATTGTGACCCAATGTTCGCTAAATTGTCGGCTTCTTCATTGCTGTTTCTGCTGATGTGCGAGACTTCGCATCCATCAAATGTTCCTTCGAGATAGTGATATAAGTTCTTATAGGCCATCATGGTGTCACTGATTGTGTCGCACCTGTTCATAACTTGCTGAACAACAAGATTTGAATCTCCAAATATTTTTAGGCGAGTTGCTCCACATGCTTTAGCCATCTTCATTCCATGCAACAAAGCCTCGTATTCTACTTCATTGTTAGAAGCCTGTGAAAAACTCATCCTTAAAACATACTTCAATTTGTCGCCATGCGGTGATATCAATACTACTCCTGCGCCTGCGCCTTGGACTCTCTTAGAACCGTCGAAATACATTGTCCAGACACTCGATAGATCTGGGGGTCCCGTGCTCTGTAGCTCCAGCCATTCTGCTGTGAAATCTGGCAAGATTTGCGACTTGATCGCTTTCCTTTTTTCGTACGTGATGTCCATGGGAGATAATTCGATTCCCCACAAAGAGACATGTCCTGTTGCCGAAGGATTGTTCAATATATTTGATAGTGGTGCTTCATTGACCACTATAATTGGGTGCACCGCAAAGTATTGTCGCAATTTTTGTGCTATTGTAAAAACGCTATATGCAAGCTTTTGATAATGCGGGTACCTTTGTTTTGTCGGAGATAGTACTTCACTGATAAAATATACCGGCCTCTGGACGCCGTGGGCTTTTCCTTCTTCACTTCTTTCGACTACTAATACTGTACTCACCACCTGATGGGTTGCAGCGATGTAAAGTAGTAGTGGCTCCTTTTCTTTTGGTGCGACCAGCACTGGTGGCGTGGAGAGCACTTTTTCCAACTGCGCAAAAACTGCGTCTGCTTCTGCTGTCCATTCAAATTTATCATCTAACTTCTTCATAAGTGCATAGAAAGGAAGCGCTTTTTCTCCCAATCGAGCAACGAAGCGACTTAGAGCCGCGACTCGTCCTGCGAGCTTCTGTACGTCGTGTAGTTTCGTGGGTTTCCCCATTGTTAAAATTGCTTGAATCTTCTCTGGGTTTGCCTCTATTCCTCGTGCTGATACCAGGAACCCTAAAAGTTGTCCTGCCGATACGCTGAAGGAACACTTTGTCGGGTTAAGCTTAAGCTTGTACCTGCTCAGGTTGTCGAAGGTTTCTGCCAAGTCGCTGATTAAAGATTCCTCCTCTCTTGTGGTGATGACTACATCGTCAATGTAGACTTGGATGTTGCATCCTATTTGGCTTCCGAGGCAATTTTGCATCATCCGTTGATAAGTTGCTCCTGCATTTTTTAGGCCGAACGGGATTACTTGGTAGCAAAACACTCCGTACGATGTGATGAAGGCCGTATTTTCTTCATCTTCTTTTTTCAATTTGATCTGGTTGTAACCAGAATATGCGTCCAGAAAGGAAAGCCTTGCGCATCCTGCTGTCGAATCAATTATCTGATCGATGCGGGGTAAAGGGAAGGGATCCTTTGGACAATGCTTATTGAGAGATGTGTAGTCAACACATACTCTTTGTACGTCTGTGTTCTTCTTGGGTACGATGACTGGATTGGATACCCAACTTGAAGTTTTTATTTCTCTGATAAATCCAGCGTTTTCTAGCCTGTGCAGTTCTGATGCTATACAAAACTTCACACAATTCTTATTAGCAACATTAGGGTAAGCACGATAGTAAATCTACTCTTTTGGTTCAGTTTCAACTCAAGTAAAGCACCCATTAAAGCATAAGCTACTGTATCAACTCTCTCAAAAGTTCCGTGATCAAAAGAACTAAAAAAGAAAGCGATCAAGAGGCAAACACAAATAGTGGCAGAAATCTGTCAAAACATAATAGCTGGTAAAGGTCGATTTTTTTGAAAATCTTCTGTTGCTCAAATCGAAAGTGCAAAACTAATGAAAGTTAGACAACAACCTGGGGCATGTGCACAAGAAATTGCAGATCAAAAAGACGTTCTGAGAATTTTCACGAATTATTACGGTACAGTGCAGAAATCTGTTTTAGGACACCAACTTCCCCAAATCTTACCTTCCTCCAATTAGAGGTTTTTCTTGGCACAAAAACGAAATAAAAATGATAAGGAGAGGTCATTATAGTAGTAATAACTTCCAATACTCAACAAAAATAAAAATTACTAAAAAGAAAACATTGGGTTATCTCCCAAGAGTGCTTTTCTTTAACGCCTTTGAGCTAGGCGTAGAAAGTGGAAATCAAGTAATTTCAAGCGATGAAGCATCAAGTTCATAATTTTCTCTACGAATAGAGTCAAAAATTAATTTCTTTCTCTTTCTAGGGAAGTGTTCCATAACTTTCTTGAGTGGGAATTGATATTTAATGTTGCCTTCCTTCATATCAATAATAGCACCAATAGTTCTAAGAAAAGGTCTTCCCAAAATAATAGGACAAGAAGCATTGCATTCAACATCCAAAACAAGGAAATCAAAGGGAACAAGGTTATTGTTAACCATAATAAGAATATCATTAATCCTTCCCAAAGGTTTCTTCTTAGCAACATCAACAAGAGGAACATCAAAACAACAATTTTCAAGCGGTGGTAAACCAAGCATATCATAAATTTTTCTAGGCATAATAGAAATAGTTGCACCAAGATCACATAAAGCATGACAATAATCATTCACATTCATCTCAATGATGGGCTCCCAACCATCTTCTAACTTTTTGGGAATGGAAACCTTTTGTTTCAACTTTTCCTCCCAAATTTGCATGACATCATTCGTAATAGGCTTTGTAAAAGCCACATTCATAGAACTAGCATTAGGACTTAAAGCAAGCTATTGAAAGAACAAAATTACTTTAGAAATATTGCAACCATCAACATCAAAATCATTAAAGGTAGTAGAGCTATCATCTCCCATACTCCAAAAAATTTTAGCACTTTTATTAGAAAAAGTTTTTGCAGTTTTAGGCTTTTTTGCACAAGGAGTAGAAGTTTTCTCTACACCAATCAAAGTAGGAGGTGTGCTAGCATTTGAAACAACATCACTAGTGGTGGTAATAGTACAAACCTTCATATTTCTAACCATCTCATCTTCTCATTCCCACCTAGCATACAATTCTACTAACATCCTAATATTATCATCAATTCTAACCTGAATGGCATTCAAAGTCTTGCTTTCTTTCACATCATGAGGCAAAACTTTTAGTTTCAGAAGTTCAACATCAAGAGCAAGGCTATCAACTTTTAGAATCAAGAACATCAATTTTACCCAACTTTTCCTCAACAGACTTATTAAAAGCAGT
This sequence comes from Dactylis glomerata, assembly GCA_007115705.1. Lineage (NCBI taxonomy): Eukaryota > Viridiplantae > Streptophyta > Magnoliopsida > Poales > Poaceae > Dactylis > Dactylis glomerata. The sequence goes on from QXEO01001546.1 coordinate 464,306, forward strand.
TTGTTTACTAATGAAGTCCTTGAGCATGACTTCAAGATCAGAGGGCCCGCCCCTAGTGTTGTTGGAGGAATTACCATAAGAGTTGCCATAACCATTACCATTGGTAGAAGGATACAGCCTATAATTGTTGCTAGCAAAATTGTTCCTATAAGCACTGTTGTTGAAATTATTATTTCTAATGAAGTTTACATCAACATGCTCTTCTTGAGCAACCAAAGAGGCTAAAGGAACATTACTAGGATCAACATGAGCTCTATCATTAGCAAGCATAGCCATAATGGTATCAATCTTATCACTCAAGGAAGAGGTTTCTTCAACAGAATTTATCCTCTTACCTTGTGGAGCTCTCTCGGTGTGCCACTCAGAATAATTTACCGTCATATTATCAAGGAGCTTTGTTGCGGCGCCCAAGGTGATGGACATAAAGGTACCTCCAGCAGCTGAATCCAAGAGATTTCTTGAAGAAAAATTTAGTCCTGCATAAAAGGTTTGGATAATCATCCAAGTAGTCATTCCATGAGTGGGACAATTCTTTATCAAAGATTTCATTCTTTCCCAAGCTTGAGCAACATGTTCATTATCAAACTGTCTAAACTTGATAATATCACTTCTCAAAGATATAATCTTAGCAGGAGGATAATATTTTCCAATAAAAGCATCCTTACACTTAACCCAAGAATCAATACTATTTCTAGGCAAAGATAGCAACCAATCCTTAGCTCTTCCTCTTAAAGAAGGAAACAACTTAAGCTTAATAATATCACCATCTAAATCCTTATACTTTTGCATATCACATAGCTCAACAAATTTTTTAAGATGAGCTGCAGCATCATTAGTACTAGCACCAGAAAATTGCTCTTTCATAACAAGATTCAACAAAGCAGGTTTAATCTCATAAAAATTTGCCTCAGGAGCAGGTGGCGCAATAGAAGTGCAGATAAAATCATTGTTGTTGGTGCTAGTAAAATCACACAACTTGGTGTTCTCAGGAGTACCTATTCTAGCAAGACTAAAAGCAGACAAGCAAAAATAACAACTATAAAGGAACTATTTTTTGTATTTTTGATAATAAAAATGCAAGCAAAAATAAAGTAAAGAAAATCAGCAAAACAATAACAAAGTAAAAGATTGGAAGCGAGAGACTCCCCTTGCACAAATCCTCTTTCTCCCTGGCAACGACGCTAGAAAAATTGCTTGATAGCGGTGCTAGCCGCCCAGTTGAGAACCCCAAGAGTAAGGTATGATGAGCACAACGGCAAGTCTTCCCTCAGTATGAAACTAAGGTTTAATCGAACCAGTAGGAGAAAGAACCAACTTCCAAAGGTTGATGCTTGCTGGCTTGGCGACTGCTCCAGACAATTTATATATGGCGCCTTATCTGGGGCGTAGCTTTGCACTAGCTGCAACATGGAACCTGCACACAACACAACCAAAGTACTTTGTCCCAACTTGCAGTGAGGTTGTCAATCTCACCGGTTTGCTGTAAACAAAGGATTAAACGTATCGTGTGGTAAAATATAGTTGTTTGCGAGAAAGTAAATAATGCTTGTAAATAGTAAACGATAATATGAATGTAAAAGAATGGACCGGGGTCCACAGTTCACTAGAGGTGTCTCTCCATAAAGATGAATAACATGCTAGGTAAACAAATTACAGTTGCGCAATTGACAGAATAAAGAATGGAAACAATGCATGTACATGTCATGAGGATCACTATGAGATTCACTTGGGCATTACAACATAATACATAGACTGTAATCCAACTGCATCTATGACTAATAATCCATCCACCGGATATCATCCGAACAACCGTTGGGTATTAAGTTGCAAGCAACAGATTATCGCCTTAAGCAAAGTGTGTAAAGTAAACAATACAAATGTCCTTGGACACAAGATTGTTGTTTTCTCCCTAGTAGCAACAGCACATCTACAACTTTAGAGGTTGTTGTCACTCCCCCAAGTTACCAGAGGCATGAACCCACTATCAAGCATAAATACCCCCTCTTGGAGTTACTAGCATCTACTCAGCCAAGATATCTACTAGCAACAGAGAGCATGCAAGATCATAAACAAAATAGAGATGATTGATACGTCTCAAACGTATCTATAATTTTTTATGCTCCATGCTTGTTTATACACCATTTGCTTTGTGTTTTGTTACACTTCGTGGTGTTTTTATGCATTTTCCAGAACTAACCTACTAACGAGATGCCACAGTGCCAGTTCCCTATTTTCTGCTGTTTTTGTATTTCAGAAAAGCTACACAGGAAATATTCTCAGAATTGGACGAAACAAAAGCTGAACCTCCTATTCTCCTAGACACGAGTCAAAGTCGGAAGATGAGATGGAGGGGGGCCAGGGGCCGGCCACACCCTAGGGAGGCGCGGCCAAGCCCTGTCTCACGCCACCAGGGGGTGAGCCGCCCTGGTCCCCCTCCTGATGCCGCCCTTCCGCCTATATATTCCCCTCGATAGGAAAAACCTAAACCCCGATCAATTTTCCACGAAACCTACTGCAAGCCGCCGCCATCATCGACGCGAGATTGGGAGGGTCTAGAAGCTCTTCCCGGCACCCCGTCGGAGAGGGGAATCAACACCGGAGGCCTTCTTCATCACCATGGTCGCCTCCGGAGTGATGTGTGAGTAGTCTACCTTGGACTACGGGTCCATAGCAGTAGCTAGATGGTTGTCTTCTCCACCATGCGCTTCATGTTTAGATCTTGTGAGCTGTCTATCATGATCAAAATCATCTTTGTGTAACTCTACATGTTGTGTTTGTTGGGATCCGATGGATATTGATACTATGTCAAGTTGATGTGCTGAAATATTATCTTTATGTTATCTCTACATGTTGTGCTGAAATATTATCTTACATGCTCTCTGTTGCTAGTAGATATCTTGGCCGAGTAGATGCTAGTGACTCCAAGAGGGGGTATTTATGCTCGATAGTGGGTTCATGCCTCTAGTAATCTGGGGGAGTGATAGAAACCTCTAAGGTTGTAGATGTGCTATTGCCACTAGGGAGAAAACAACATTCTTGTGTCCAAGGACATTTGCATTGTTTACATTACGCACTTTGTTTAATGCAGTTATCTGTTGTTTGCAACTTAATACCCAACGGTTGCTCGGATGACATCCGGCGGGTGGATTATTAGTCATAGATGCAGTTGGATTACGGTCTATGTATTTTGTCGTAATGCCCAGAGTGAATCTCATAGTGGTCCTCATGACATATGTATGCTAGCATTATTCTATCAATTGCCCAACTGTAATTTGTTTACCCAGTATGTTGTTATTTATCTAATGGAGAGACACCACTAGTGAACTATGGATCCCGGTCCAATTCCTTTACATTGCTATTACCGTTTTACATTTACTTGCTTTATTTACATTCTTTCAAACTATTACCTTTTACCACTTGATACGCTTAATCCTTTGTTCACAGCAAACCGGTGAGATTGACAACCTCACTGTTAGTTGGGACAAAGTACTTGCTTGTGTTGTATGCAGGTTCCACATTGCTGCTGGTAAAAAGCTACACACCGACAAGTATCCTGGCGCCATTATCCAGAGTGTCGCAAAGCTAGCGGGCATCAACCTTCGGAAGTGTGGTTCTTTCTCCTACTGGTTTGATAAACCTTGGTTTCACAACTGAGGGAAACTTGCTATTGTGCTCATCATAACCTTTCTCTTGGGGTTTTCCAACAAGTTTTCTGGTGTCAACTACACACCAGCAAAACAGCAATCAAGCTTTCTGGCACCTTTGCCAGGGAGAAAGAAGATTTCTGCAAGGGGAGTCTCTCACTTCCAACCTTTTACTTTGTTATTGTTTTGCTTTAATTCATTTTTGCTTGCATCATTTTATCAAAAACACAAAAAATTAGTTCCTTTGATAGTTTGCATTCCGTTACTTTTACTTTTAGTTCATTATGTTGTTCCCTAAGTATGCTTTGGAGGACCTTACAATAGGTAGTGGTTCTATAATTGGGAAAGGTAACATCGAGGAGTTCTTTAATCATGTTAGTATGCATAAAGATGTTGAGGATAGATCTTTAGCTGAGCTTGCTCCTAGTTATAAAGTTCTTGCTTCTTATTTAGTTCACATGTTGGAGGCTAGGTTTGTTAACCTTAATCCTTTTATGCAACAAATGTTTCTTAAGCTTCATGATATCGAAGACTCTGAAGAGAAAGATTTTATTTTGGAGACTTTGCATAGAGAATTTAGAGATGTTGTTATTGAAGCTAGGAAAGTTTTTGAGCATTTTAATATGCTTGGCTCATGTGTAGAGGTTGTTGGTACAAACAAGGAAGAAATCAAAGTACCAATACCTTGCAAACTCGTAGGATTGCATGAAGCTTTGGAAAAGAATTTTGATTGGATTTGTCCTGAAAATCTTTTTGATGAAAGGAGTGAACCAAAGAGTGTTCATAAGGGATCTTCAAAAACTCATTTGGATACAATAAAATACCTTTTTGAAAAGACTTTTGCAATTGATCTTAACGCCTCATTTGAAAATACCCGATTTCCACTTTCTGTGCCTAGCTCAAAGGCGTTAAAGAAAAGCACTCTTGGGAGATAACCCAATGTTTTCTTTTTAGTACTTTTTCTTTTATTTGAGTCTTGGAAGTTATTACTACGGTAATGACCTCTCCTTATCATTTTTATTTCGTTTTTGTGCCAAGAAGAACCTCTAATTTGAGGGAGGTAAGATTTGGGGAAGTTGCTATCCTGAAACAGATTTCTGCGCTGCACCGTAAAAATTCATGAAAATTCTCCGAATATATTTTTGATCTGCGATTTCTTGTGCATATGCCCCAGGTTATTTCCAAACTTCTATTAGTTTTGCACTTTTCGATTTGAGCAACAGAAGGTCCTCGAAAAAATCGATCTGTGTCAGCTGTTCTGTTTTGACAGTTTCTGCCACTATTTGTGTTTGCCTCTCGATCGCTTTCTTTTTGAGTTCTTTTGATCACGGAACTTTCGAGGAAGTTGATACAATAGCTTATGCTTCAATGGTTGGTATATTTGAGTTTGAAACTGAACCAAAAGGGTAGATTTACTATCATGCTTATACTAATGTTGCTAATAGAATGGTGTGAAGTTTTGTATGAAGGAAGTTTTCAAGTGTAGGGAATGGAGAGTGATGAGATGAGATGAAGTATGGAAAAAAGCTTAAGCTTGGGGATGCCCATGTCACCCCAAGAAATATCCAAGAGGTACAAGCGTCAAAGCTTGGGGATGCCCCCGAGGCACCCCTTCTTCATCGGCAAAAATCAGGTCACCTTTCAACACACTATATTTTTATTGCTTCATATTCTATGCATTTTTCTTGGAGCGTCTTTACTTTTGCTTTCAGTTTTATTTTGTTTTGTTTTCTGCAATAAACGGTTGGACCCCAACAAATTTCTTTTGGAGAAGACACACTCGTTTTTCATTGCCAAAAACACTCTAGTTTTCACTCTTATTGTTCAACGAGTGTTCTCTTTTGCTAAACTGTGTTTAGCTTTCGTTTTTCACCTTGATTTTTATTCAGATATTGTTGTATCTTTGCATCAAGGTGTATTTAGACCACTGGTCTATGTTGGTTTTCATCAAAAGAGTTGTTTCAAAAAGGTTTGAATGGTGTTGGAAAAGAGAAAAAATATTCATGCCAATAGTGGTACAAATGGGAGCTTCTTTAGACTGTGGCTTAGACTTTTGCATGTCATGCTTGATGTCATTTTGATAGTATGCTTAGTAGTTTTTGCTGTAGCATGACTTGTCTCAAATGACTGAGATTTCTTAATGAGCCTTTGAAAAAAATCATGCGTTGTTTTTTTATATATGGGAACATGTTATTGTGGTTTTCTCCTTTGATGCTTTATTTGGGTTGACTTGGTGCATGCTTACAACATGTTTGACTCTAACAAGTCACCATATAGCCTCTATGATCATTTGGTTTTTGACTTGTGATACCACTTTATGCTTTGGTTAATGATGTTTTGTCGCTATGCATGATTATGGCCGTTATTGCTCTCTTAGTTGGTCACTCCTAGTCTTTTGCTAGCCTTCATTTTGTACTGAGTATGAGCTCTACTCGTGCATCCAAATCCCAAAAACCAAGTTTGCCAATGTGTCCACTATAAATTCCTATGCATGGTATTTGCAAGCCATTCCAAGTAAATTTTCATGTGCTACCTTTCAAAAAAACCTTCAAAATACTTCTCATTTTGTGACACTGTTTTCAGCTCATGGGGACATAGTGGTCGGATTTGCTATCTTCCATATTGTTTTATTCCAAAAAATAAAAAAGGGAAAAAAGAAAAGAAAAAAAGGCACTCCTCCATGGTATGTGAAAGTTGGTGGGCACCCGATGGAATCGGTTAGCCATGGTTTGTGAAAGGAAAAGTGGGGAGGAGTGCCAACCTTTATAAAAGAGCACCAAAGTGCCAATCTCTCTCTCAAAAACTTGCTTTGTATAGAAGATAGTATGAACCCCATTGCCAGTCATTGACAAAGACAACCACCTCTCAAAACCAATTTTTTATCTCTCTGTTTTACAAATGAAAAGCTCTAGCACATGTTTAATCACTGCTTCCCTCTGCGAAGGGCCCTTTCTTTTACTTTTATGTTGAGTCCCCACCTTCTACCTTTATGCACCATCTAAGAGAGCATAGTTGTCATTCTGAGTTTAGTGTGCATTGTCCCAAAGTTTATCATTGATTGATTCATGATTATGGTTTTGCTTGTTCTTAAATTATTTGTATCTAGTTGCCCTCTTAAACTTGATGGTGTCCTATTCATCTATGTTTTGCTATTCAATGAAGGACAAGCTGAAAACCACTTTACTATGTTTTTCTATATGATTTGAACACACACTTAACTTTCAATGTTTTATTACTCATGATCTTTCGTTCGTGTTAATTTTCATGTTATAACATGGTTGCTAAGTTTTATTGTCAAGATTATGTCTCTTATGACCATGTTTTAAGTTCTTTGATCTTAGCACTTGATACGTCTCAAACGTATCTATAATTTTTGATGCTCCATGCTTGTTTTACACCATTTGCTTCATGTTTTGTTTACACTTCGTGGCATTTTTATGCGATTTCCAGAACTAACCTATTGACAAGATGCCACAGTGCCAGTTCCCTATTTTCTGCTGTTTTTATGTTTGAGAAAAGCTACACAGGAAATATTCTCGGAATTGGACGAACCGAAGACCGAAACTCCTATTTTTCCCGGACGAAGGACAAGGACTGAAAGAGAGCTGGAGGGGGGCCAGAGGGCAGGCTCACCATGGGGTGGCGCGCCCCCCTCCTGGCCACGCCAGGGGGTGGTCAGGCCCCCCTGGTGGCCCTCTGACGCCGCCCCTCTGCCTATAAAAAGCCTTCCGAAGGAAAACCCTAAAACAATTGGCGTTTTCCCCAGAACAGTTCCGCAGCGCCGCCGCCGTTGAAGACAAATTTCGGGGGACAGAAGTCTCTGTTCCGGCACCCTGCTGGGACGAGGAAGTGCCCCCGGAGCCATCTCCAGCGGTCTCTATCACCGTCTCCGCCGTCTCCATCGACCTCACCGCCATCTCCATCGCCGTTGCTGCCTCTGATGATGAGGATGGAGTAGTTCTCCCCCGGGGCTGAGGGCTCTACCGGTAGCTATGTGGTTCACCTCTCTCTCCCATGATGTGATCTTTATGTGATTGTGAGCTTTGTATCTAGTTGAATTGGTAGATGCTATTATTCAGATATTATGCTACTCCCGTGCTTTATATTTGTAATCTCCGGAGACACCTTGAATCGTAATGTGAAGGTGACTAGTGTGCGCATTATGTGTGTCTTTTTGGTTAATGTATCTATAAATTGTTGGTGTTTGTTGGAACCATCTAGTGCGTTCATGGTGATAGTATGGGACAATCTAGTTTGGGTACATGCGAATTTTGAGGAGTGCTTCGAACCCCTACGCATGATTAGTGTTCGTTTTCCATTGGAGAATTGTTTAGAGTGGCATAGTGAAGTTAGTATCTATTGGTTCAATTATGTTATTTTGTTGAGAGTGTCCACTAGTGAAAGTATGATCCCTAGGCCTTGTTTCCAAGCATTGAATACCGTTTACATTCAGTTTTGTTACATGTTTGCTCGCAGCGATACTTATTTCAGATTATATTTACTACTCATAATCATCACTACTACTTGTATTTCACTATCTCTTCACCGAACTAGTGCACCTATACATCTGACAAGTGTATTGGGTGTGTTGGGGACACAAGAGACTTTTTGTATCGTAATTGTAGGATTGTTTGAGAGGGATAGCTTTGACCTCCTCCTCCCTGAGTTCGATAAACCTTGGGTGATCCACTTAAGGGAAACTTGCTGCTGTTCTACGAACCTCTGTACTTGGAGGCCCAACACTGTCTATAGGAATAGATGCGTGCGTAGACATCAAGCTCTTTTCTGGCACCGTTGCCGGGGAGGTAAGGTAAAAGGTACTCACATTCTTTGGCTACTAAGTTTTTTTAGTTGCTAGTGAGTGCTCAAAGTTATTTCCTTTAGATTCTGCAATTATATCTTTTTGTTTCTTGTTTTTATTTTCACTAGTTAGGCTTAATGGAAAATAAAGAGTTTTATAGTGTCTTTCCTGAGTTTAGATTTGAAGTGTTTGAAAAACCTTTGGAACTTACTTCACATAGCAATGTTATTTGTATGAATTCTTTGAACACCGTTATTGCTAATGCTATAGAAAGGTCTAAGCTTGGGGAAGCTGGTTTTGTTAAGCATGATATTCTTAGTTCCCTAGCTTTAGTGGAGAAAATTCGCTCTGATGATATTTTATCTCCCATATGTGATAGTTCTCATGATGTTTGTGATCCTAGTCCTTTTAAAATACCTATGAAAATTATTGAACATGCTATGAATAACTGCTATCTAGGGGTTGGAACTGTCCATCCCGGTGATCATTTGCTCTTTATACATGAACTATGCGAGTTGTTCAAGTGTGCAGGTATTTCTACAGGTGAAGTTAAGAGGAAGCTATTTTCTTTTTCACTAAAGGGCAGAGCTGCGGAATGGTATAAGACGCTGAAGGAAGACCGGTCTATTGGTTGGGAGGAAATCGTACCTCTCTTTTATTCTAAATTCTATCCTTCTAGTGAGGTTCATAAAGATAGGAATTATATTTATAATTTTCATCCTCATGATGGAGAAAGCATTGCCCAAGCATGGGGAAGATTGAAGTCACTAATGCTCAAATTTCCTATTCATGAGCTTCCCCGTAATATTGTTATTAATAATTTTTATGCAAGGCTTTCAGGATATTACAAGGACTATCTAGATACATGCTTTGATGGGTCTTTCACAAGCAAGGAGGTTGACGCTAAGTGGGATCTGCTTGAAACAATTCAAAGCAATATTGAAGATTGGGATAGCAACAAAGGTAAAGGATCGGGTATAAATTATGAGTATGATTGCATTAAGTCTTTTGCTGAAACTACTGATTTTCAAGAGCTTAGTGCTAAATATGGTCTTGATCTCAGATTATGGTTAATTGCTTTAGCGCCTTTGCTTCCCATATTAACATCCCTAAGGGAAATGGGGACGTGTATCATGAACCTTTTAAAGACACTTGCATAGAAAGTGATATTGTTATTGATGATTGCAATAAACATGCTCAAACCTCTGAAAGTAATATTTCTTATAAGCATGTTAATTTTTGTGGAGTATTTAGACCTTGTGAACAAAGTCACGACAAAGAAGATTATTATATCCACCATAGGAATGAAGAAACCCGAATGTGGGATAAGGCTCTAGATGAGCTTGGTAAAAAAGGTTTGTGAGCTTTATCCTTTTATTTGTGAACTTTGCCATGAAAAGGGTCATTTTAATTTTCAATGCTCAGGCCATAATAGTGACCCTACTAATCGAATGAGTACCGCAGGCTTGTATTGTGATGACAAGATCACTCTCAATCAGAATGATGAGCTTACTTTGTTTTTGGGGTGTGAAGAGTTATCTAGAAAAACTTCTTTGGTAGATTGTTATAAAACATGATGTTTTGCCAAGCTATGACAGGACTAATATATGTTTCCATCTTATTAATAGAGAGGAGAAATCCTCCAAAGTTTCTTCTGTCGTTTCTGTCAGTAAACCAGGGTATGTGGAGAAGCTTCCTTTAAAGCCTCTCCCTCCTAAAGAAGAGAGTAAGAAGAAGAAGAAGAAGAAGAAGAAGAGGAGGAGTAAAAGGAGAGGGGAAACAATATCTACCCCTAATCATGTTTCTCCTATTATAGATTATGATGATTCTGAACTTGATGAAGTTCTTATGCCTGTTACCTATGTTAGTGATCATGATTGGGAAAAGCACTCTACTTTCGATATTGAAAATCTTTTTGGTACCAATTCTGAAAATTATGAGGTTAATAATTGTTGCACCATTAGTACTATCCATGTTCCTTCCTATGATGATATGTTTGATGAACACGCTTCGGAAGATAGCTATTCTATTGCTTATGATGAGTATAATATTTTCAGTTCACCTACTATTGAGGAGGAAACAAGGTATGATTACAATATGCCTCCTATTTTTGATGATTATGGTGATGAAAATAGTTATTTTGGTGAATCTGCTCCTACTACGATTGTTCATGTGGGGAGTATTAATTCTTTTGTGCATGTGGCTCATGATAGGGATGTTTTATGTGATAGTTATATTGTTAATTCTATTCATGATGCTACTGAAAGTTACTATGAGAGTGGGAAACATAGTTTGATGGATCTCAACAATATTAAGTTTCCCCTCTTTATGTTGCAAATCTTGAAGTTGCACTTGTTTTATTACCCATGTTTGCTACTATGTGCCTCATTGATTTATTTTCTTACAGGATTCCTATGCATAGGAAGTGGTTTAGATTTAAATGTGTTTCATATTTGCTTTTTGATGCTCTCTCTTGCTTCAAGTTCCTTTATGGCACCTTTGCCTTAAAGCTCTTTTATGGCGCCTACATGAGCATCTTTTCAAATTACTGCGCCTAACTCAAAGGCGTTAAAGAAAAGCACTCTTGGGAGATAACCCAATGTTTTATTTTCAGTACCTTTTCTTTTATTTGAGTCTTGGAAGTTATTACTACTGTAATGACCTCTCCTTATCATTTTTATTTCGTTGTTGTGCCAAGAAGAACCTCTAATTTGAGGGAGGTAAGATTTGGGGAAGTTGCTGTCATGAAACAGATTTTGGTGCTGCACCGTAAACATTCGTGAAAATTCTCAGAATATCTTTTTGATCTGCGATTTATTGTGCATATGCCCCAGGTTATATCCAAACTTCAATTAGTTTTTCACTTTTTGATTTGAGCAACAGAAGGTCCTCGAAAAAATCGATCTTTGTCAGCTATTCTGTTTTGACAGATTCTGCCACTATTTGTGTTTGCCTCTCGATCGCTTTCTTTTTGAGTTCTTTTGATCCGGGAATTTTTTGAGGAAGTTGCTACAGTATTATATGCTTTACTATGTGGTGGGCTTGAGTTAAAATCTGAACCAAAAGAGTTGATTTATTATTATGCTTACACTAATGTTGCTAATAGAATTGTGTGAAGTTTTGTATGAAGGAAGTTTTCAAGTGTAGGGAATGGAGAGTGATGAGATGAGATGAAGAATGGACAAAAGCTCAAGCTTGGGGATGCCCATGTCACCCCAAGAAATATCCAAGAAGTACAAGCATCAAAGCTTGGGGATGCCCCCGAGGCACCCTTTCTTCATCGGCAAAAAATCATGTCACATTTCAAGACACTATATTTTTATTGCTTCATGCATTATGCGTTTTTCTTGGAGCGTCAGTTGTTTTTGCTTCCAGATTTCTTTTGTTTTAGTTGCTGCAATAAATGGTCGGATCACATCATGTTTGTTTTGGAGAGAGACGCACTCCGTTTTTCATTTGCCAAGAACACTCTAGTTTTCACTCTTATTGTTCAATGAGTGTTCTCTTTTTCTAGAACTACGTTTGACTTTCATTTTTCGCCTTGATTTTTGTTCAGATCTTGTTTTATATTTGCATCAAGGTGTATTTGGACCTCTGGTCTATGTTGGTATTCATCAAAAGAGTTGTTTCAAAAAGGTTTGAATGATGTTGGAAAAGAGAAAAAAGTTTCATGCAAAAAAAGTGGTACAAAAAGGAGCTTGTTTAGACTGCGGCATAGACTTTTTTATGCCATGCTTGATTTCGTTTTGGTAGTATGCTTAGTGATTTTTTCTATAGCATGACTTGTCTCAAATGATTGAGATTGCTTAACGAGCCTTTGAAAAAAATCATGCGTTATTTTTATTATGTGGAAACATTTATTTGGTTTTCTCCTTGATGCTTTATTTGGGTTGACTTGGCACATGCTTACAACATGTTTGACTCTTACAAAGTCACCATAAGCCTCTATGATCATTTAGTTTTTGACTTGTGATGCCATTTTATGCTTCTTTTAATGATGTTTTGTCGCTATGCATGATTATGATCGTTATTGCCCTTTTAGTTGGTCGCTCCCAATCTTTTGCGAGCCCTCATTTTGTACTGAGTATGAGCTCTACTCGTGCATGCAACTCCCAAAAACCAAGTTATGCCAATGCGTCCACCATACATACCTATTAGCAATTTGCTATTCCAAAGTACATTTGACTTGCTTTTATCCATCCTTCGAATTAAACTCTTTTTGGTGTTATGCGAAAATTAGTCAGTAAAGCTCTCACGAACCTGATGACACACTTTACTTTTCTCGTTTTTAAAATTTTGACATTGTGGCTCTTTTATGTTGGTGTTATGCTTGCAAGTTGTAAGTTGGAAATTAGCCAAACCATGCCATCATGGGGTAAGCTTTCAACATTGCACTTTCTCTTATTTGTGTTGATATCGTGATCTTTTGTTTATGGATACTCGCGATGTGAAACAAGTTGGAAATCTTGTGGGATCATAGAGTTTGTATATATGTTAGAGAAACGCCTGGGCCGCTAATCTAAGCCATGCATTATTCATGGTGGAAATTTACAGCATGCCCATAGTGGACATTCGACGACGCATCTCAAAATAAAAAGCTATACCAATGGTAAATAAAAGAGATGCCGAGGTGTTCATTGTCTGTTTGTCCTATCATTTTGATGTGGGCTTGTTCCATGTCATCGGGCAAGGAGGTACCCCGTTGGTGGTTCTCGATGATATGTGTATACTTACAATGACAAGAGCTTGCTTGGTACCCTAAGTCGAGTAGCATGAGGTTTGGGTATTCGTACTTCACGGGACACGAGGTTTTCAACTTATGATTTGTCAAGGATATGCTCATAATTGTTCTCGCATTAACTTTAACCATTCAAGATGCCTATGATGGGGGCAATGAGAGCTCAAAGCTAGTAAGTACCATAATTTTGAAGGTTTATAAAACTTGCAATCACTGCTTCCCTCTGCGAAGGGCCCTTCTTTTACTTTTATGTTGAGTCTCCACCTTCTACCTTTATGCACCGTCTAAGAGAGCATAGTTTCCATTCTGAGTTTAATGTGCATAGTCCCAAAGTTTATCATTTATTGGTTCATGATTATGGTTTCACTTGTTCTTAAATTATTTGTATCTAATCGCCCTCTTAAACTTGAAGGTGTCCTATGCATTTATGTTTTGCTATTCCATGAAGGACAAGCTGAAAACCATTTGCTATGTTTTTCCATATGATTTGAACACACGTTTGACTTTCAATGTTTCATTGTTCATGATCTTTCGTTTGTGTCTCTTTTCATGTTATAACATGGTCGCTAAGTTTTTATTGTCAAGATTATGTCTCTTATGCCCATGTTTTAAGTTCTTTGATCTCAGCACTCAATGCTTTACTTCATTGATCAAGATTGTGATGGTACATGTCACCTCAAAAATTATTCTTTTGTTATCACTTACCTACTCGAGGATGAGTAGGACAGCACATCAACTTGACATAGTATCAATATCCATCGGATCCCAACAAACACAACATGTAGAGTTACACAAAGATGATTTTGATCATGATAGACAGCTCACAAGATCTAAACATGAAGCACATGGAGGAGAAGACATCCATCTAGCTACTGCTATGAACCCGTAGTCCAAGGTAGACTACTCACACATCACTCCGGAGGCAGGCATGATGATGAAGAAGGACTCCGGTGGTGATTCCCCTCTCCGGCAGGGTGCCGGGAAGAGCTTCTGGACCCTCCCGATCTTGTATCGACGACGGCGGCGGCTTGCAGTATGTTTTCTAGAAAACAGTTTGGGCCCTTAGGGTTTTCTCATTGAGGAGAATATATAGGCGGAAGGGCGATGTCAGGAGGTGGACCATGTGCCCACACCATAGCCTGGCTCGGCAAGGGGGTGGCCCGCGCCATGGCATGGTGCGGCTGCCCTCTAGCCCCCCGTCTCTGCTTTGGACTCCGTCTCGTGTCGGGAAAATAGGAACTTCGGCTTTTGTTTCGTCCAATTCCAAGAATATTTCCTATGTAACTTTTCGAAAACACAAAAACAGCAGAAAACATGAACTGGCACTGTGGCACCTCGTTAATAGGTTAGTTCCAGAAAATGCATAAAAACGCCACAAAGTGTAATAAAACACAAAGCAAATGGTGCATAAACAAGCATGGAGCATCAAAAATTATAGATACGTTTGAGACGCATCAGTCCACTATAAATTCCTATGCATGGTATTTCAAACCATTCCAAGTAAATTTTCATGTGCTACCTTTCAAAACCTTCAAATACTTCTCATTTTGTGACACTGTTTTTAGCTCATGAGGACGTAGTGGTCGGATTTGCTATCTTCCATATTGAATTAAGTACCCTTCGACTTGCATGCTTCATCTGCTCGTCATTAATTTTGCAAAGGAGCTAGTCAGACCATTGTAACCTTAAAAAAGAAAAAGAAAAAAAGGCACTCCTCCATGGTATGTGAAAGTTGGTGGGCACCCGAAGGATTCAGTTAGCCATGGTTTGTGAAAGGAAAAGTGGGGAGGAGTGCCAAGCTTTATAAAAGAGCACAAATGTGCCAATTTTTCAAAGAACTCGGAACCACTCTCAACTTGTTTAGTATGGAAGATAGCAAGAACCCCATTGCCAGTCGTTGACAAGAACAACCACCTCTCAAAACATTTTTTATCTCTATTTTACAAATGAAAAGCTCTAGCACATGTTAAATCCCTGCTTCCCTCTGCGAAGGGCCTTTCTTTTACTTTATGTTGAGTCTTCATCTTCTATCTTAAAGCACCTTCTTGAGAGCATGGTTGTCGTTCTTAGTGTAATGTGCTTGTCCCAGAACACGGTTAATTGTGGTATAACTTTGATGCTTGTATCTTTGATATTTCTACTTCTAGTCTTCTCTTGAACTTCAGAGGTGCCTTGTCATTTATGTTTTGCTCCACAAATAAAGGCAAGCAAGATACCACTTTTTCATATCTTATTATGAGCATTACAATCCTATAACTTCTTATGTTTCATGTTGCTTATTATTAGTGTGTTGGTACTTCTTCATAGTTTGCATGACTATGAGATAACATTAGTTGCATACTTCTTATTATGAATTGCTTAAGTACTTGATCATATGGTGAGAATATATACATCTGTTGAAGCAAATGTGTTCATGAAAATTTCTTTTAGCGCACTCAGTTGTTAACTGAATTGCTTGAGGACAAGCAATAAGCTAAGCTTTGGGGGAGTTGATACGTCCAAAATGTATCTACTTTCCCGAACCCTTTTGCTATTGTTTTCCCTCTAATTTGTGTGTTTTGAATACAACTAACATGGACTAACGTTGTTTTCAGCAGAATTGCCCTGGTGTCTCGTTTTTGTGCAGAAATCCGACTTTCAGGAAAAATCCCGGAAAATACCGCAAAGTTCCTATTTTACCAGAAGACACACGGAGCCAGAATACGAGACGGAGAGGGGCCACGAGGGGCTCACACCACCTGGTGGTGCGGGCCAGGCCATGCCACGCCAGGGGGTGGTGTGGCTGTCCCAGCCATCGCCTCGACCCCTTCTTCCGCCTACATATACCCTCTGACCTGAAAACATCAGGGGTTTGGCGTTTTTCCCAGATAGAGTTCCGCTGCACCGCCACCACCAGAAACTGCGATTCGGAACCAGAAACTCCATTCTGGCACCCTGCCAGGACGGGTATTTGGAGGAGATCATCGCCATCATCATCACTGACGTCTCTACATCAACCATCCATGATTCCCCCATCCATGTCTGAGCAATTCCTGCTGTAGGCGAAGGGGATGGTAGGCATTGGATGAGATTATTCATGTAATTGCTATGAGATTGTTAGGGCATGGTGCCTAGTATCCATTGTTAGTGCTTTTGACATTGTTGCAACTTGTTGTGCTTAATGCTTGTCACTTTGGGCCCGAGTGCCATGATCTCAGATCTGAACATGTTATTGTTTCACGAAGATAATTGTTGTTTGTGATCTTACCTACAAGTTGCATACACATATCGTTGTCCGGAACCTGAGGCCCCGAAGTGACAATAATTGGGATAACCGGAGGGGATGGTTGTGATATGAGGATCACATGTGTTCACGAAGTGTTAATGCTTTGCTCCGGTACTCTATTAAAAAGAGTACCTTAATTCCCAGTAGTTTCCCTTGAGGCCCCGCTGCAAACGGGCTGGTAGGACAAAAGATCTCGTGCAAGTTTCTCATTGCGAGCACGTACGACTATATACGGAACACATGCCTATGGTTACTTAGTACTAGGATGCTTTATCTTTTTTTATCTGCAATAGCCCATGTCTTGATTATTACATGAATTATCTTATCCATGCAACGCCCATTCATCCATCCCTATGCCTACAGTATTAAATCCTACTCTTTACTATTGATACCACTACTATCTTAATTTTACTATTACTGCTATTATTTTACTACTGCCACTACTATAAAACTATTGCTACTGATAAACTGCTGCGAGCAAGTCTGTTTCTAGGTGCAGCTGAATTGACAACTCATCTGTTAAGACTTATAAATATTCTTTGGCTCCCCTTGTGTCGAATCAATAAATTTGGGATTTACTTCCCTCAAAGACTGTTGCGATCCCCTATACTTGTGGGTCATCACACTGTCATGGTTAGGTAAGCTGGAAAGGGAAACAATTAGAAGCTGGGATGAACTCACAAAATAGTTCACAAGCAACTTCAAGTCAACATACAAGCGGCAAGCATTAATAGAGGAAGTCAAAGCTAGCATACAACAACGCAACGAGACACTTAGATCATACATACAAAGATGGAGCATTATCAAAAACTCCACAGTCGATGTTTCAGACGAGAGAGCAATCGATGCCTTCACACTTGGGTTGCGACAAGGAGATTTAGTCGAAGAAATGGGGCGGATTAAGCCAAGGGCAGTATCAGATCTAATGGATATAACAAATAGGTTCGCGGACGGAGAAGATGCTTGTAACAATAAAAGGACGTGGTCACTTGAAGATGACAGGGGAAACAGATACAACAGTCAAAGGAGAAGATCCCGCAACTACGACAATTATGATTCTCATAGTCAAGTAGCCGCGGGATATAAAGACAACACCTACCAAGGAGATGATCGCCAAAATTCAGGGTATCGCAACTACGGCGGAGAAGATTCAAGCAACAGTAAAAGGTTCCAGTCAAGAGGATCAAGGGATTATAACCAATCACCAGATGACATGCTAAACAGACCATGCCATATACACTATGCATTCATCGACGGGAAAAGAGTGTCCCGGCACGCAGTGAAGGTTTGCAAGACATTTTTGAAACTCCAGGAAGTAGCAGGAAATAAACAAGCCGAAGCAAGGAGGCAATGCTATGAGGGAAACACAAACAATGCACCTCCAGCAAGCCAACAAGCAACCAGCGGAGCAATGCAAGGACAAAGTCAGCCAAATCAAGGAAACGACAATGATGGAGGATACAACCCATCCAAAGGACACATCACCGCAATGATACAACTTATACCAAAGTCGCACAAAGAGGAAAAAAGCATCTCTCGACAAGTCAATTTAGCAATAACATCGCCTCTAGTGACTACAGAATATTTGCACTGGTCCGAGTAGCCAATAGAATTCAACAGAGAAGACCACCCAATAACAGTATCTCGGCCAGGAAATGCGCCCCTGGTACTCAAAGCTCAGATAGGAGGATATGACATAGAAAGAGTATTCATGGATGCAAGAAGTGGAATAAACTTGATATACGCAAAAATGCTTTGAGCGATGCGTATATCACTAGAGTTCCTTAAACCAACAGATTGTTTCTTCCATGGAATTGTACCAGGAAACGCAAACTACCCATTGGGTCGAATAGCACTCGACGTTTGTTTCGGCAATCGCCAGAACTATAGAAAGGAGAAGCTCAACTTCAAAGTCATGGATTGGCCCTCTCAGTATCACGCCATCCTCAGGCGACCCGCGTTTTCGTGTTTCATGGCAGTGCCTCACTATACCTACCTGGTACTCAAGATGCCAGGACCCAGAGGAATAATTACAGTAAAAGGAAGCTTCAAGCTCTCAGATCTATGCGACAAGGAATTCCACAAGATGGCGCAAACATTTGGCATGACAGCCGAATATGGACAACTCAATGGCAAACAGAGAGCGCAACCACAACTACTACAAAGCAACCTGAAGAAGACCACGCAAAGCCAGAAGCGAAGAAACTTCGAGTCCAAGCATCGGACCCGAACGAGTCTACATCAAAGGAGTCAGAGACTCCTACAACATAAACGACAGTCTCCGACGAGCAATTAGAGAGTAGAGTAAGTAGAATAAGGCTACTAAGCCACGAGTCATATGGGCAAGACCCTCTAGATCCAGAACACAGGCCACTGGTCGGGTCTCTTGGGCCACCCCATGTATCTTTACATTCATCATAATAAAAGACAAGTTCCTCATCTTTTGAGTTTACAAGTCTATCAGAGATTCTACGCAAATAAATACGAGTAGCAGACTACAAAAATTGCGGTCAAACGCACAAATAACAAATAGCGTCTTGAGTACAACTCTCTAATAACAACATCAGAGTAGTCAACACTCTCACGCTCGCAAAAATAGAACAAAGCAAATTACAATGAATAAATCATCGACTACAACTCCACTTGATCTGATGGATCAATAAGGAGTGGGTTCAAATAATGATACTCGCAAAAGAATCCAACATCGGTTTCAAGCAGCCTTGCAATCATCCTTCTTGCAGGCTGAAGGGTAGCATCCATATGAATCTGAAGCACCATAGTCCTAAATCTTTGTGAAGAAGGCAAGCCCAAAGACATGGTACTAAAATTCAGCCTTGGATGCCACTTTCGTACCCAGCCAAGAGCGAAATTGGCGCCATCTACTAGGTTAAGCTCTATTAATCGATGAACACATTGGCTCATCTTGAAAACTTCGAGCAGTTGGCCAAAATTCTCAGGAGGAGGATTCCTAGGAAGCATAACAGAATACATGGTTGTCAAGGATTTCGACAACCATCAACAGATTCCCCGACGTGCTGAACGCGTTATTGTAGAAGAATAATGGCGCTGCGACACTGAGCATCAACCCAAAAAGTATTGGTATCCGAAGATACCCTCTCAAGAGCTGCAACTCGCTCAGAAAATCGACGGACCTCGGCAATAGGGTCCAAGCAAATAACTGGAGAATAAGAGATTAAGGCATATGAAACAAAAAAGACACAACAAAAGACACTCGGGGGCTCCAAGAAGCTTACATTGCAACTTCTCACATGCTAACTCCAACTTCTTACATTGCATCACACTCTTCAAGATGAATAATCTTTGCCATTATATCAGACACCTGACTTTTGAGAGAGGACACCTCCTTCATTAAACCAAGAGACTTTCCAGATTGATCCATGGCAGTCTTGCTTGAAGTTTCAAAAGGGATAACCGACCCTCACGATCAGCAATCCTCGACAGATGCTCAGCGCAACGTGATACGTCTCAAACATATCTATAATTTTTTATGCTCCATGCTTGTTTTTACACCATTTGCCTTGTGTTTCGTTACACTTCGTGGCGTTTTTATGCGATTTCTAGAAATAACCTATTGACAAGATGCCACAGTGCCAGTTCCCTGTTTTCTGCTGTTTTTGTGTTTCAGAAATGCTACACAGGAAATATTCTCGGAATTGGACGAAACAAGTTCTAGAACTCCTATTTTTTCCAGATGAAGGACGAGGACCGAAAGAGAGCCGGAGGGGGGCCAGGGGCCAGCCTCACACCAGGGCGGCATGGCCCAGGCCCTGGCCGCAGCCCCTATGTGTGAGGAGACCCTGGCTGCCCCCTGACGACGCCCCTTCGCCTATATAAAGCCACAAGACGGAAAACGCTAGGGGAGTCGGCAATTTTCCAGAAAGAGTTCCACAGCTCTGCCGCCGCCGCCGACAAATTTCGGGGGACAGAAGTCTCTGTTCCGGCACCCTGCCGGGATGGGGAAGTGCCCCCGGAGCCATCTCCATCGGTCTCCATCGCCGTCTTTGCCGTCTTCATCGACCTCACCGCCATCTCCATCAACCTTGCTGTCTCCTATGATGAGGAGGGAGTAGTTCATCCCCGGGGCTGAGGGCTCTACTGGTAGCTATGTGGTTCACCTCTCTCTCCCATGATGTGATCTTTATGTGATCGTGAGCTTTGTATCATGTTGAATAAGTAGATGATACTCTTCATCATTATGTGTACTCTAGTGGTGTTATTAAAGTAATCTATTCCTCTTGCCATGGTGTAACGGTGATAGTGTGTGCATCGTGGTGGTACTTGGTCTAGGCTACGATTGTGATCTCTTATAGATTATGAGAATAATTATCACTATGATAGTATTGAAGTGATCTATTCCTCCTTTCATGGTGTAATGTTGACAGTGTGTGCACCGTGTTAGTACTTGGTCTAAGTTGCAATAATATTTATCTTGAGTTGTGATTTGATTTGGATATCTCTATGAGTGGTGTTTGTCAAGTACTTGATGAACTTTAAGGGGTGCTTCTGTAGCCACTACGCAATGATTAGTGTTATTCAATAGGAGAGTAATTCAGAGTAGCATAGTGAAGAGAAGTTATTTATTTGTTCAATTATGTTATATTTGTTGGGAGTGTGTCCACTAGTGAAAGTATGATCCCTAGGCCTTGTTTCCAAGCATTGCACACCATTTACTTGTTGTTTTGTTACTTGTTTGCTTGCTGCCATTTTTATTCCAGATTGCATTTACTACTTATAATCATCACAACCACTTGTATTTCACTATCTCTTCGCCGAACTAGTGCACCTATACAGCTGACAAGTGTATTGGGTGTGTTGGGGACACAAGAGACTTTCTGTATCGTAATTACAGGGTTGTTTGAGAGGGATAGCTTTGACCTCTTCCTCCCTGAGTTCGATAAACCTTGGGTGATTCACTTAAGGGAAACTTGCTGCTGTTCTATAAACCTCTGCACTTGGAGGCCCAACACTCTCTACAAGGATAGAAGCGTGCGTCGACATCAAGCTCTTTTCTAGCGCCTTTGCTGAGGAGGTAAGGTAAAAGGTACTCACATCTTTTGGCTACTAAGTCTTTTAGTTGCTAGTGAGTGCTCGGAGTTATTTCCTTTAGATTCTGCAATTACATCTTTTTGTTTCTTGTTTTTATTTTCACTAGTTAGGCTTAATGGAAAACAAAGAGTTCTTTAGTCTTTTTCCTGAGTTTATTTATGAAGTGTTTGAAGAGAAAATTGAAAAACCTTTGGAGCTTAATTTGCATGCTAATAGTGTTGTTAGTATGAATGCTTTAAATACTGTTGTTGCTAATGCTATAGAAAAGTCTAACCTTGGGGAAGCTGGTTTTGTTAAGCATGATATTTTTAGTTCCCCAGCTTTAGTGGAGAAAGTTTGCTCTGATGAAATTTTATCTCCCCTATGTGATGTTCCTATGCCTGTTACCTATGTTAGTGATCATGATTGGGAAAAACACTCTACTTTTGATATTGAAAATCTTTTTGGTACAAATTCTAAGATTAATAATTGTTGTACCATTAGTACTATCCATGTTCCTTCTTATGATGATATGTTTGATGAGTATGCTTTGCGAAATAGATGTTCTCTAGTTTATGATGGTTATGATGATGGGTATAATATTTTTAGTTCACCTACTTTTGAGGAGAAAATTAGTTATGATTACAATATGCCTCCTATTTTTGATGATTATGGTGATGAGAATAATTATTATGTTGAATCTGCTCCTACTACGATTGTTCATGTGGGGAGTATTA
Source organism: Dactylis glomerata (assembly GCA_007115705.1). NCBI lineage: Eukaryota > Viridiplantae > Streptophyta > Magnoliopsida > Poales > Poaceae > Dactylis > Dactylis glomerata. The sequence goes on from QXEO01001546.1 coordinate 486,537, forward strand.
ATTCTTTTAGGCATGTGGCTCATGATAGGGATGTTTTATGTGATAGTTCTATTGTTAATTCTATTCATGATGTTACTGAAAGTTATTATGAGAGAGGGAAAGATGGTTTGATGGATCTCAACAATATTGAGTTTCCCCTCTTTATGTTGCAATTTTTAAAGCTATACTTGTTTTGCCTTCCTATGCTTTTTGCTTTGCGCTTTCATGAATTGTCTCTTTACAAGACTATTTTTCATAGGAAGTGGTTTAGATTTAAATGTGTTTCATACTTGCTTTTTGATGCTCTCTATTGCTTTAAGTTCCTATATGGCGCCTTTACCTCAAGCTCTTATATGGCGCCCACATGAGCAGCTTTGCAAATTACTGCGCCTAGCTCAAAGGCGTTAAAGAAAAGCACTCTTGGGAGATAACCCATTGTTTTATTTTCAGTACTTTTTATTTTATTTGAGTCTTGGAAGTTATTACTATTGTAATAACCGCTCCTTATCCTTTTTATTTCATTGTTGTGCCAAGAGAAGCCTCTAATTTGAGCGAGGTAAGATTTGGGGATGTTGCTGTCCTGAAACTGTTTTCGGTGCTGCACCGTAAAAATTCGTGAAAATTCTCTGTATGTCTTTTGGACCTGCGATTTATTGTGCATATGCCCCAGGTTATATCCAAACTTTCATTAGTTTAACACTTTTTGATTTCAGCAACAGAAAACACCTTAAAAATTCGACCTTTGTCAGCTGTTCTGTTTTGACAGATTTCTGCCAATATTTGTGTTTGCCGCTTTATCGCTTTCTTTTTGAGTTCTTTTGATCACGGAACTTTTGGGGAAGTTGCTACAGTAATATATGCTTTATATGTGGTGGTTTTGGGTTAAAACCTGAAGCAAAAAGGGTTGATTATATGTTATGCTTACACTAATGTTGCTAATAGAATTGTGTTTAGTTTTGTATGAAGTAAGTTTTCAAGTGTAGGGATTGGAGAATGATGAGATGAGATGAAGAATGGACAAAAGCTCAAGCTTGGGGATGCCCATGCAACCCCCAAGAAATATCCAAGAAGTACAAGCGTCAAAGCTTGGGGATGCCCCCGAGGCACCCCTTCTTCATCGGCAAAAATCAGGTCACCTTTCAAGACACTATATTTTTATTGCTTCATGCACTATGCATTTTTCTTGGAGCGTCAGTTATTTTTGTTTTCAGTTTTTCTTTTATTTTGTTTGCTGCAATAAATTTTTGGATCACATCATGTGTTTGGAGATAAATATGCTCTGTTTTTCATTTGCCAAGAACACTCCGTTTTTCACTCTTATCGTTTCAACGAGTGTTCTCTTTTTCTGCTACTACGTTTAGCTTGCATTTTTTCGCCTTGATTTGTGTTCAGATCTTGTTATATCTTTTCATCAAGGTGTATTTTTGCCTCTAGTATTTATTGATTTTCATCAAAAGAGGTGTTTATAAAAAGTTTGAATGGTGTTGGAAAAGAGAAAAAGCTTTATGCAAAAAAGTGGTACAAAAAGGAGCTTGTGCAGACTGCGGCCTAGGCTTTTGCATGTCGTGCTTGATGTCTTTTTGATAGTATGCTTAGTGATTTTTGCTGTAGCATGACTTGTCTCAAATGACTGAGATTGCTTAATGAGCCTTTGAAAAAATCATGCGTTGTTTGTATTATATGGAAGCATTTATTTGGTTTTCTCCTTTGATGCTTTATTTGGGTTAACTTGGCGCATGCTCACACATGTTAGACTCATACAAAGTCGCCAATAGCCTCTATGATCATTTAGTTTTTGACTTTTGATGCCATCTTATGCTTCTTTTAATGTTGCTTTGTCGCTTTGCATGATTATGGCCGTTATTGCTCTCTTAGTTGGTCGCTCCCAGTCTTTTGCTAGCCCTCATTTTGTACTGAGTATGAGCTCTACTCATGCATCCAACTCCTAAAAACCAAGTTTGCCATTGTGTCCACTATAAATTCCTATGCATGGTATTTGCAAGCCATTCCAAGTAAATTTCCATGTGCTACCTTTCAAAAAACCTTTAAAATACTTCTCATTTTGTGACACTGTTTTCAGCTCATGGGGACGTAGTGGTCGGATTTGCTATCTTCCATATTGTCTTATTCCAAAAAGAAAAGAAAAAAGAGAAAAAAAGAAAGAAAAAAAGGCACTCCTCCATGGTATGTGAATGTTGGTGGGCACCCGATGGAATCGGTTAGCCATGGTTTGAGAAAGGAAAAAAGGTGGGGAGGAGTGCCAAGCTTTATAAAAGAGCACAAAAGTGCCAATCTCTCTCTCAAAAACTTGCTTCATTTTTATATGGAAGATAGTAAGAACCCCATTGCCAGTCGTTGACAAAGACAACCACCTCTCAAAACCAATTTTTATCTCTCTGTTTTACAAATGAAAAGCTCTAGCACATGTTTAATCACTGCTTCCCTCCGCGAAGGGCCTTTCTTTTACTTTTATGTTGAGTCACCACCTTCTATATTTATGCACCATTAAGAGAGCATAGTTGTAATTCTTAGTATAATGTGCATTGTCCCAAAGTTTTCATTGATTGATTCATATTGTTGGTTTCACTTGTTCTCAAATTATTTGTATCTAGTCGCCCTCTTAAACTTGAAGGTGTCCTATGCATTTATGTTTTGCTCTCCATGAAGGACAAGCTGAAAACCATTTATATGTTTTTCCTTATGATTTGAACACACGTTTGACTTTCATTGTTTCATTATTCATGATCTTTTGTTTGTGTTCTTTTTCATGTTATAACATGGTTGCTAAGTTTCTTCTATCAAGATTATGTCTTTCATGCCCATTCTCAGCAAGTACTCTTTACTCGTTCCGCAATCCAATATCACCCTGTGATTAAACTCATTAATCACGTGTTTGCAAATGGTGTATGATATTGATTACCGAGTGGGCCCGGAGTATATCTCTCCGACATGGGAGGGACAAATCCCAATCTCGATACATGCAACCCAACAAGTACTTTCTGATTACCTGAGAGACACCTTTATGATCACCCTCTCATAGGATGACGTTTGATGACCTCAAAGCTCTCTTCCGGTACCAGGGAGTGGCATTATCTCATGGTCTAAGGAATAGGATACTGACATAGGAAAAGCTACGCAATTGTGAACACAATGACACGATCTAATTGCTGTGCTTAATTTGGGTTTGTCCATCATGTCATTCTCCTAATGACATGACCTCATTATTAATCACCAACTCATGTCCATGGTTAGGAAACCTTAACCATCATTAATCAATGAGCTAGTCTAGTAGAGGCGTACTAGGGACACTGTGTTATTCAAAAACCACACAAGTATTAATGTTTCCGCTTAATACAATTCTAGCATGGAATATAAACATTATCATGAACAAGAAATATGATAATAACATTATTATTATTATTGCCTCCAGGGCATATTCCTTCAGTCTCCCACTTGCACTAGAGTCAATAATCTAGTCAATACTTGCGCCTTTAACACCTATGGCATTCCGGTGTTATTCATATGCATTGCACGTGGTAAACCTTATCTACGAGTCTGATACTGATACGTCTCCAACGTATCCATAATTTTTGATGCTCCATGCTTGTTTTTACACCATTTGCTTAGTGTTTTGTTACACTTCGTGGCATTTTTATGCATTTTCCGGAACTAACCTATTAACGAGATGCCACAGTGCCAGTTCCCTGTTTTCTGCTGTTTTTGTGTTTCAGAAATGTTACACTGGAAATATTCTCGGAATTGGACGAAACAAAAGCCAGACGTCCAGATATTTAACGGAGCTTTCAGAAGACCGAAGAGGAGACGGAGAGGATCCACTGGTGGGCCACACCACCAGGGGGCGCGGCCTAGGGCTGGCTCGCGCCCACCTGTGGTGAGCCCCACCAGGTCCACTTCTGACGCAGCCCCTTCGCCTATAAAGACCCCCCGATGGGAAAAACCTAAACACCCGATCACTTTTCCAGATCGTGATCCGCCGCCATCATCGACCCGAGATCGGGAGGGTCCAGAAGCTCTTTCCGGCACCCTGCTGGAGAGGGGAATCGCCACCAGAGGTCTTCTTCATCGCCATGCTTGCCTCCGGCGCGATGAGTGAGTAGTCTACCTTGGACTATGGGTCCATAGCAGTAGCTAGATGGTTGTCTTCTCCACCATGTGCTTCATGTTTAGATCTCGTGAGCTGCCTTACATGATCGAGATCACCGTTATGTAATTCTACATGTTGTGTTTGTTGGGATCCGATGAATATTGGTGTTATGATTGAGTTGATGTACTAAATTTTATATTATGTTATCTCTATATTGTTTATGATCTTGTATGCTCTCCGTTGTTAGTAGCTATCTTGGCCGAGTAGTTGCTAGTGACTCCAAGAGGGGGTATTTATGCTCGATAGTGGGTTCATGCCTCTATTTAATCTGGGGGAGTGATAGAAACCTCTAAGGTTGTAGATGTGTTTTTGCTACTAGGGGGAAAACAACATTCATATGCTTGAGGGCATATGCTTTGTTTACATTACACACTTTGCTTAATGCAGTTATCTGTTGTTCGCAACTTAATACTTGTGGAGTTCTCGGATTGATTCGCCACAAGCGGATTATTAGTCATAGATGCAGTTGGATGGTGGTCTATGTATTTTGTTGTAATGCCCAGAGTAAATCTCATAGTGATCCTCTTGACATATGACGTTGTCTTTATTCTATCAATTGCCCAACTGTAATTTGTTTACCCAGCATGTGTTATTTTATCTTATGGAGAGACACCACTAGTGAACTGTGGACCCCGGTCCTATTTCCTGTATATTACTATCACCTGTTTACTTTACTCGCACTGTTTACTTTACTCGCATACTATTACTGCTTTCCACTCGATACGCTCATTCCTTTGTTTACAACAAACTGGTGAGATTGACAACCTCATCGTAAGTTGGGAGCAAAGTATTTGGTTGTGTTGTGTGCAGGTTCCGCGTTGCAGCTGGCAAAGCAAAGCACTGGATGAGGCGCCTTATAAATTGTCCGGAGCTGTCACTAGAATAGCAAGCATCACCTTCAGTCGTTTGGCTTCTTCCCCTTCAGATCGATAAACCTTGGTTTCTTACTGAGGAAAAAACTTGCTGCTGTTCTCATCATACCTTCCTCTTGGGGTTTCCAACTGGACGGTGCTTTACATCATCAACACCGTGCCGCATCAAGCTCTTTTCTGGCGTCGTTGCCGGGGAGGAAAAAGAAGACTTCTGCAAGGGGAGTTTTGCACGCAGATCCTTTACTTTGTTTTAAGTTTTGCTTTACTTTATTTTTACTTACATCGTTTTATCAAAAACACGAAAAAAATTTAGTATCCTTTATAGTTGTTATTTCTTTACTTTTAGTTCATTATGTTGTTCCCTAAGTACATTTTGGAGGACCTTTCAATAGGTAGTGGTTCAATCATTGGAAAAAGTAACATTGAGGAGTTCTTTAATCATATTAGTATGCATAAAGATGTTGAGGAAAAGTCTTTGACTGAGTTTGCTCCTAGTATTGAAGTTGTTTCTGCTTATTCAATTCACATGTTGGAAGCTAGGTTTGCTAGCCTTAAATCTTTTATGCAACACAAGTTCCTTAAGCTTCATGAAATTGAAGATCCTAAAAAGAAAGCTTTTATCTTGGAAACTTTGCGTATAGAATTTAGAGATGTTGCCATTGAAGATAGGAAAGTTCTTAAGCGCTTTAATAAACTCGGCTCACCTATAAAGGTTATTAGTACAAACAATGAAGGAACCGAAATACCTATACCTAGCAAGCTTTTGGGATTGTATGAAGCTTTTGAAAATAATTTTGATTGGATCTGTCCCAAAAACCTTTTTAGTGATTTGAGTGAACCAAAGCGTGATCACAAAGGGTCTTCAAAAACTTATGTGGATGAAATACAATGCCTTATTGACAAGACTTCTGCAGTTGATCTTAATGCTTCTTTCGAAAATACTTGATTCGCACTTTCTGCGCCTAGCTCAAAGGCGTTAAAAAAAAGCACTCTTGGAAGATAACCCAATGTTTTTACATTCAGTTATTTTTCTTTTATTTGAGTCTTGGAAGTTATTACTACTGTAATTACCTCTCCTTATCATTTTTATTTCATTTTTGTGCCAAGAGAAGCCTCTAATTTGAGCGAGGTAAGATTTGGGGATGTTGCTGTCCTGAAACAGTTTTTGGTGCTGCACCGTAAAAATTCGTGAAAATTCTCTGTATATATTTTGGACCTGCGATATCTTGTGCATATGCCCCAGGTTATATCCAAACTTTCATTAGTTGAACACTTTTTGATTTGAGCAACAGAAAACCCTCTAAAAATTCGACCTTTGTCAGCTGTTCTGTTTTGACAGATTTCTGCCAATATTTGTGTTTGCCGCTTTATCGCTTTCTTTTTGAGTTCTTTTAATCACGGAACTTTTGGGGAAGTTACTACAGTAGTATATACTTTATATGTGGTGGTTTTGAGTTGAAACCTGAAGCAAAAAGGGGTTGATTCAATGTTATGCTTACACTAATATTGCTAATAGATTTGTGTTTAGTTTTGTATGAAGGAAGTTTTCAAGTCTAGGGATTGGAGAATGATGAGATAAGTTGAAGAATGGACAAAAGCTCAAGCTTGGAGATGCCCAGCACCCCAAGAAATATCCAAGAGGTACAAGCGTCAAAGCTTGGGGATGCTCCCGAGGCACCCCTTCTTCATCGGCAAAAATCAGGTCACCTTTCAACGCACTATATTTTATTGCTTCATGCATTATGCGTTTTTCTTGGAGTGTCAGTTGTTTTTAGTTTTGTTTAGTTTTGTTTGCTGCAATAAATGGTTGGACCCCAACAAATTTCTTTTGGAGAAGTTGCCTTATTTTTTATTTGCCAAGAACACTCGTTAAGCGATAAGAGTGAAAAACAGATTTCCACGAGTGTTCTCTTTTTTTAGAACTGCGTTTAGCTTTCGATTTTCGCCTTGATTTGTGTTCAGATCTTGTTATATCTTTATATCAAGGTGTATTTTTGCCTCTGGTCCCTATTGGTTTTCATCAAAAGAGTTGTTTATAAAAAGTTTGAATGGTGTTGGAAAAGAGAAAAAGCTTTATACAAAAAAGTGGTATAAGAAGGAGCTTGTGTAGACTATGGCTTAGGCTTTTGCATGTCGTGCTTGTTGTCTTTTTGATAACATGCTTAATGGTTTTGCTGTAGCATGACTTGTCTCAAATGACTGAGATTGCTTAATGAGCCTTTGAAAAAATCATGCGTTGTTTTAATTACTAGCACAGTGGCCCGCGCACATGCGCAGGCGACACCTTGATGGTCTATTAATATTTATTAGACGATCCATAAAAAGGGAAAAAACAATTCTAGACAAAAAAAAAGTTTGCATCAACTAAATCCTAGGGTGGTTTATTTATTAAAATTTAATACTTTAATATAATTTTGTATGAAGATAAGTATAACCTTATAATATATATTTTTATCATTTTTTAATTCCTTGAATTTATCTAAAATTACATATATGGAAAAAATACTAAATTTATCTTGTAGCATTACTCTATGTTTAAATGAGATTTATGTTGACGTTTCTAAATTTCATGATATACATAATTGTATATATTTTTAGATGTTTTAATTTGTTCACTTGCATTTTTCCCAATATTTATTATTTTAAGGGTCTCGTGCAAATGCTTATTGTGCATTGTCTAACTTTCTAAGAAAGTGGCCTGTTAGAAAAAATGATAACATAATTTTCCTAACTCTCTAAAACTTTAGGAATGTATGGATATTAATTTCCACTAATATAACGTGTAGTGCATCAAAAAAATTTCACTTATTGGTGCACTACATTCTCGATCATAATCCCACCGAGTCGAATAGCTTAGCCAATTGACTTAGTGCTGAATCTCTTCATGTGTATCCTGCCACCATTTTAATTCACAAAGCCACTCCCATCTTTTAAAAAGCACTCCAAAAATCCCCTTTATTGTGCTCGCCGTTCCACTTATCCTTGTCTTTCCATAGCTGATCTCAAGATCTGGTAGTTCCCGCTCCCAGGAGTCCACCAAATACAGATCGGCGATGTTATCCCCTGCCCACGAATGGAGTCTTAGATGCAGCATGAGGTCTGGGCTGAAGTGGGTCAGGCACCATCTGTCCGAGCAGGAGCTTGAGGCTTGTGGCGCAGGCTAGGGATTATGGCCGTCGGTCTGCCGGGTCGTCTACTTGGAGAAGATAGTCAGATAGATGGCCTGGTGGCTGGTGATTTTTTGAATCGGCGAAGATGCAGCCCTGAATTGGTACCAGCCTGTATTTTTTACTTTTGATTCATGGAAATATACCAATACATTCCCCTGTGATATCACACAATGCTATTTTGTCTCTTCTTGTCATCTTCAATATTTGATTCATTCTCAGTGTCAGCTTTATGTGGTGCTTCCAGGTTCAGGGAGCTTTTCATGATCAAGTCTTATGTATACCTAGCTCGTATTTTTTCCCTCCTGCACCGAGCATTAGTTTCTCGCCAATTTATTTCGGAAAATTAAATGATTTCTACAGCCATAGCATTAGCAAGCCTATTTAGTTATTTCTTTTGCTCCTATCATATATAATGATACAGAAGTGTTAACATTACTCATTCTCTGCTAGAGGTTTGACTTTCTTTGTAGACAACATCTTCATTGCTATCTTCGTCACTGACCATACCTACACGCTTCAACCTGTCCCTTCTTATCACTCATAAGAATGCTACATATAGTTACCTGGTTTGAAAACTTGTTTAGGCAGATATAGTCCTGCGTGTTTAGAGATTGCCCCTGCCTTTTTTATTGTCATAGCAAAGCACTCCAAAGTAGGATACTATCTCCGGTTTAGAAGGAATGGCCATGTTGATTCTGTTGGTGACATTATCATTCTTGGAATGTATACCTTTCCTTTCCATATGAGTTCCTGTTATTATCTGTGCCTCAATGTATCTTCTTCCATGTTGAATAGTGTCATTCCTGTACCATTGCATAACCTGGTACTTTGGTTGACATTGCATAGGAGCATCAATGGTAGATGTACTTTTAGTTTTATCTCCTCATTGGGATTCTAGGGAATGTTAAGCAGTTTATAGATTATGTTTGGTATATATAGCCTATCTGTTTCACCATTTAAAATTGTTGCCTTTGCATACTATGTCACAGCTTAGGCATATTTTCTTTTCACCTTCCACTTGATCCATCATATATTCATAGAATAGTATTTCAAAATATTCATAGCCAAGTTTGTCTTTTTGGCTCTCTAAGTGTAGATCGAATTCGAAGCTACAAATTCTTGGTGTTGCATATATAACACAGACATGTCTTGTGATTTTTTTTGAGAATATTTGATTTTTTTTCAAAAAAGTAACTCATAAATTCTACCTAATATGAGATCCTACCCAAGTTGATTTGTATAGGATCTATCCTTTCTTCCTTTTGGACACTTTCTATGTTTCTTATTCCATGCACATGTTGAAGCGAATTCTGCATATGTTAGTTGGCTCGCTACTTCACACATTGTTTGTCTCCATGCACTGCATAAATTTAGTGGTTCCTACAGTTTTTTTTCTGTACAATCTTTGTTAAATCTGTGCAATATAAGAAAATGATTTGTTGCTCGTTCTGCAGGTGGGAAGGCAACCTTTTAACGCAGGGATCTAGGAAGTGCATCTTGAGTTGAAATATTTTCCAAGATGCTTTGTTTACTGATATAGTGGGTATAACTACACCCGGGAGTAGAAAGTATTTAACCTATGTGCATTACAGGTAGTTCTTTATCTCATCATCTTCTATTATTGTTGTCGCCTTGTCCTCACCTTTATTTATCTATTTGAAAATGTATTTAATCGATAGATATATGTTGCACACCTCGACATTTATGTGTGCTTTATACTTTACCAGTTTATTTCTATTGTATAGAACGACAGTTTATTTCTATTGTATAGAACGACACATCTGTTATCCAATTTCACATCCCATTCTGTATGTATGTTCTGTCGTCTGACCTCCTAAATATCTAAATACAGGTTTTCCATATTTATTCATGGTCATACCGATGTTAAACTTTCTTGGGTAAGGTGATTTAATCAACCATTCATGCGTCCATCTAATTAAACTTTTTTTAATGATTTCATCCTAGCTTCCACCTGCCCGCCAAACAATCATTATATAATCAAAAAATATTTTTTGTACATGATGATTCATTTGATTTTACATCAGGCACTTGCAACTTTGTACTAATTGATGTCAATTTGATATGTGAACACCTCAGGAGAAAAGAGATCATATCGTTGCAGAGGTTAGTGGGAAGAACGTACCTAGCCTCTGAATCAACCCTTTTTGACCAATCCTACAACAACGGACATCTCTATCTATTCCACGCGCTAGACACCACCATGGTTGTTGGTTCAGCCCCATCGTCATCGATTTTGATTCCTCGCTCTCATGCAACATTGACAGCGGAGGCTAGCAGCAAACATACACCTGCGGAGCAATGAAGACATGAAGAGGTGACATATGGGCTTTAGTCAATTGATTTATTGATCTAAAATAATCAGCGCAGCATGACCAAGTAATTATTGCTCGGACAGGCTGGCAACAAACTTTGATCTTATAGCTGCATGCGGCATATTTCTTGAACAGATCCACAATAGCATACACATAGGCATGATAGATGTGTATATATATTGTTTTACATTGCTGATGCTGATGCTGATAGTGATGGTGACAAATTATAGAGATTGCTGTCAAATAAAATATAATTATCATACGACAGTACGTACCTAGCTATCCCGTGTCTCCATGGTGCAAGTTCGATCGGAGATAGCTATGCCCTTCACTATTAGGTATATCTCCAATTAATCTTGCATGCTGGTTGTCTGGTATTTGCATGGTGCCTCGACAAGCAAAATTGATGTGCATGACGTCGGAGTAGATTGGCTGGCCGAGGTCATCGAGACGAATACGGCGGCGGCCTGCGTATGGGCATGGCGGGGCGTAGCTTACCTTTTCTTCCCATTGAAGAATACGTGGCCCTAGTTGCTCATTAGCTAGGAAATATTGAAGGGTACAAAATAACTTATTAAGGGTATTGGTGGGTAATTTCTGTGAACTTTAATATTAATAGATAATTTTTTGATCCATTGGCTTTCATTACCGTGTTAATTAAACAGATGGCCGGATGTTTCTGATTATTGTAGGATTTTCTAATGATTTCTCTAATTTCTGGTTAGCCCGTAATGTACTTTTAATATATAATAGATAGATTTGGAAGCATTATTTTGGTTTTCTCCTTGATGCTTTATTTTGGTTGACTTGGCGCATGCTCACACATGTTAGACTCATACAAAGTCGCCATTGCCTCTATGCTTCTTTTAATGTCGTTTTGTCGCTTTGCATGATTATGGCCATTATTGCTCTATTAGTTGGTCGCTCTCAGTCTTTTGCTAGTCCTCATTTTGTACTGAGTATGAGCTCTACTCGTGTATCCAACTCCTAAAAACCAAGTTGTTCCAAAGTGTCCACCATACATACCTATTAGTAATTTGCTATTCCAAAGTACATTTGACTTGCTTTTATCTATCCTTCACATTAAACTCCTTTTGGTGTTATGCGAAAATTGGTCAGTAAAGCTCGCACGAATCTGATGGCACACTTTAATTTTCTCGTTTTAAAATTTTGACATTGTGGCTCTCTTATGTTGAGTTGTTATGCTTGCAAGTTGTAAGTTGGAAATTAGCCCAGCCATGCCGTCATGGGGCAAGCTTTCAACATTGCACTATCTTTCATTTGAGTTGATATCGTGATCTTTTGTTTATGGATACTCGCGATGTGAAATAAGTTGAGAATCTTGCGGGATCATGGAGTTTTTATATTTGTTAGGGAAACACCTGGGCCGCTAATCTAAGCCATGCATTATTCACGGTGGAAATTTACAGCACATCCATAGTGGACATTCGACGACGCATCTCACAATAAAAAGCTATACCAATGGTAAATAAAAGAGATGTCGAGGTGTTCATTGTCTGTTTGTCTTGTCATTTTGATGTGGGCTGGTTCCATGTCATCGGGCAGGAGGTACCCCGTTGGCGGTTTTCGATGATACACATATAATTACAATGACAAGAGCTTGCTTGGGACTCTAAGTCGAGTAGCATGAGGTTTGGGTATTTGTACTTCACGGGACACGAGGTTTTCAACTTATGATTTGTCAAGCATATGCACCATAAGTGTTTCCGCATTAACTTTAACCATTCAAGATGCCTATGATGGGGGCAATGAGAGCTCAAAGACAGTAAGTACCATACTTTTTGAAGGTTTATAAAACTTGCAATCACTGCTTCCCTCTGCGAAGGGCCTTTCTTTTACTTATATGTTGAGTCACCACCTTCTATCTTTATGCACCGTCTAAGAGAGCATAGTTGTCATTCTGAGTATAATGTGCACTGTCTCAAAGTTTTCATTGATTGATTCATGATGTTGGTTTCACTTGTTCTCAAATTACTTGTATCTAGTCGCCCTCTTAAACTTGAAGGTGTCCTATGCATTTATATTTTTCTCTCTCATGAAGGACAAGCTGAAAACCATTTGTATGTTTTTCCTTATGATTTAAACACATGTTTGACTTTCATTATTTCATTTTCATAATCTTTTGTTTGTGTTCTTTTTCATGTTATAACATGGTTGCTAAGTTTCTTCTATCAAGATTATGTCTTTCATGCCCATGTTTTAAGTTCTTTTGATCGGAGCGCACAACGCTTACATATATGATCAAGATTGTGTGGGTGCATGTCACCTCAAAAATTATTTCTTTTGTTAACACTTACCTACTCGAGGACGAGCAGGAGTTAAGCTTGGGGATGCTGATACGTCTCCAACGTATCCATAATTTTTGATGCTCCATGCTTGTTTTTACACCATTTGCTTAGTGTTTCGTCACACTTCGTGGCATTTTTATGTATTTTCTGGAACTAACCTATTAACGAGATGCCACAGTGCCAGTTCCCTGTATTTTGCTGTTTTTGTGTTTCAGAAATGTTACACAGGAAATATTCTCGGAATTGGACGAAACAAAAGCTAGACGTCCAGATATTTAACGGAGCTTCCAGAAGACCGAAGAGGAGACGGAGAGGAGCCACTGGTGGGCCACACCACCAGGGGCGCGGCCTAGGGCTGGCCCGCGCCCACCTGTGGTGAGCCCCACCAGGTCCACTTCTGACGCCGCCCCTTCGCCTATAAAGACCCCCCAACGGGAAAAATCTAAACACCCGATCACTTTTCCAGAAACACATCGTGATCCGCCGCCGTCGTTGACCCGAGATTGGGAGGGTCCATAAGCTCTTCTCGGCACCCTGCCGGAGAGGGGAATCACCACCGAAGGTCTTCTTCATCGCCATGCTTGCCTCCGGCGCGATGAGTGAGTAGTCTACCTTGGACTATGGGTCCATAGCAGTAGCTAGATGGTTGTCTTCGCCACCATGTGCTTCATGTTTAGATCTCGTGAGCTGCCTTACATGATCGAGATCACCGTTATGTAATTCTACATGTTGTGTTTGTTGGGATCCGATGAATATTGGTGTTATGATTGAGTTGATGTACTGAATTTTATCTTATGTTATCTCTATGTTGTTTATGATCTTGCATGCTCTCCGTTGTTAGTAGCTATCTTGGCCGAGTAGTTGCTAGTGACTCCAAGAGGGGGTATTTATGCTCGATAGTGGGTTCATGCCTCTATTTAATCTGGGGGAGTGACAGAAACCTCTAAGGTTGTAGATGTGCTGTTGCTACTAGGGGGAAAACAACATTCATATGCTCGAGGGCATATGCTTTGTTTACATTACACACTTTGCTTAATGCAGTTATCTGTTGTTCGCAACTTAATACTTGTGGAGTTCTCAGATTGATTCGCCACAAGTGGATTATTAGTCATAGATGCAGTTGGATGGCGGTCTATGTATTTTGTTGTAATGCCCAGAGTAAATCTCATAGTGATCCTCTTGACATATCACGTTGTCTTTATTCTATCAATTGCCCAACTGTAATTTGTTTACCCAGCATGTGTTATTTTATCTTATGGAGAGACACCACTAGTGAACTGTGGACCCCGGTCCTATTTCCTTTATATTGCTATCACATGTTTACTTTACTCGCACTGTTTACTTTACTCGCATACTATTACTGCTTTCCACTCGATACGCTCATTCCTTTGTTTACAGCAAACCGGTGAGATTGACAACCTCATCGTAAGTTGGGAGCAAAGTATTTGGTTGTGTTGTGTGCAGGTTCCGCGTTGCAGCTGGCAAAGCAAAGCACTGGACGAGGCGCCTTATAAATTGTCCGGAGCTGTCACTAGACTAGCAAGCATCACCTTCAGTCGTTTAGCTTCTTCCCCTTCGGATCGATAAACCTTGGTTTCTTACTAAGGGAAAAACTTGCTGCTGTGCTCATCAGACCTTCCTCTTGGGGTTCCCAACTGGACGGTGCTTTACATCATCAATACTGTGCCGTATCAGATACTTTCAGGTCCGTGTGTATTGGCATATTCTTTGCGTCAACACGCATTACTCATCTTGACATGAGATGACATCGTATAAACTTGGTCTTCTGATGAGACCTTTGTTTCTTGGCTGAGACTATGTTGTCACTATTGTCATACAATAGAACTACATAGTACTAGCACGCTTTGGAACTACACCTAGTTCTCTTGCCGCTTCTAGAGCGATTACATAATTAGCCCTTTGTTGCAGTATCCATCACAATGTTAACATTGGAACTCATCCAAGTCATTATGGAACTTTCTTCCATCTTATTTTGCCACCTTATAACTCAAAAAAAATAGTCTAAAAATGAGATAAAATTTTACTTGTATGTGTGACAAAGCCAATGTAACTCATTGCAATGAACTATTTGTCACTCCTCCATACATAATATATTCTTAGTTCTTCGAAAGTACATAAGAATATCTTTACTATTGTCCAACGATCATCGTATGAATGCTCGTAACCTTTAAGAGCATTGGACACATCTGGATCTACATATCATGGTATACAAGATTGATAATGTCATTCTTGTGGTTTCACTCATCGAGTGTCAAAACACTTGATTCTTGCTCCAACCTCTTCCATGCAACAAGAACCGTTCTTATTGTTTACATATTGAACAAATTCAATATTTCATCTATGTACTCTGGCAAAACTATATTAGTGCCTCAATCTATCTGCATAGATATTGATGCTCAATATTCTGGTTTTACCTAAGTCTTTCATCAGAAATCTAATTTTAATGAAAACTTAACATATCAAGAAAAACACATAATTTCCAATGACCAATATGTCATCTACATAAAACATTAGAAATATGTCTCAGCGCTCCCACTTACTTTCTTGTAAATACAAGCATCTTCAAATATCTTGATGAAATTAAACTCTTTAACATTTTCATCATTAAAAATTCCAACTCCGCTATGCTTACTTCTACCATTGAAGTTTGCATACATATCTAGCAACCTTTGAATCAATAAAACCCATTGGGTCGTGTCTGGTACACGTCATTGGTGTGCATTCCGGTAGAGGAACATTGTTTCATTTATTCAACTATCATATCTCAATATGTAATTGTTGCTAGAATAATCCATATGACAAAGTCAGGGCCCATCACCACTTCTTTGTATATTGTTGGTTACTATTATCTAATAATATCTCGTCCTCAAATCTTGCTATTTAATTATGACCAACTTGGTTAAATAGGAACTTTGATGCCATGACTACAACACATTGTAGATGCATGAGCCATGAATGCGGTTGCCGCTTCCAGAACATTTTCTGGTGTTGTGCTACTTTGCTCATCTTGCTCAGGTTCAATAACCTCATCAAGTTCTATTATCCTCCCACTTAAACCTTTTGCGAGAAAACTCCTTCATAAGAAATTCACCTTTTAGCAACAATCACTATGTGCTTGGGTTCATAGTAGAAGGAATACCCATTGACATTCTTTGGGATAACCTACAAAGACTTACTAATCCGATTTTGGTTGTAAACATTTTACACATATGCCTTGCATACCAAAATTCAAGAAAAGATAATTATAACTCGTACAGTGTCATTTCAGCGGATTATGATGGCACTCTATTCAGTGAAAAGCGGTAGTCTCTAAAGCTTAATCCACAAATTATATTGGTAGTTTATTTCATCATTGATCTAACCATGTTAAACAAGGTTTGATTACACCTATCGAAAACTCCATACTCCTATGGCATTTCATGAGATGCAAGTTTGTGAAACAATTCCTTTAACTCATAGATGTTTGCTAAACTTGTAACTCAAATACGCTCTATTATGATCCAATCATAAATACTTGAATTTTCTTGTTACAATAATTTCCACTTCATAAATTGAACAGTTCAATCATTTCATACTTCTATCTCATCAAGTAGATATACCATACATCTATTCGAGTCATTGATGAAATAGAAAATACCCCGTGATCGACTTTACACCATGGACTACATACATCAATATGTACGATCTCCATTTAGTTAGTCGCTTATTCTCTCCATGGCCCATGAACGGAGTTTAATCATCTTTAAGAAAAGTCTCACAAGCGTCAATCAATTCAAAATTAGATGAGTCGAAAATCCACCAACATGGAATTTCTTTCATGTTTTGTTTCCAATATGACTTAAACATCGGTGCTTCAAATTTAAGTGAAATTCGTTTTGTCTTGCGACCTTTAGCATCAGTGTTATAGATGTCTATTTTACCAAAAGGATTTATAATAATGTATCCACCGATTATGGAAGACGGTAATAACATGAACAACAATTGTTCTCATAATACCAGAACAAGATAACAATTATTTCGTTCATAATAAATCTTCAAGGTTAGGTTTGATGCCGACGAAAACACAATAACACTTTTATTTGTTTCTCGATGCACATTGTCACCACATTCTTTTGCAAGTTATTTAGGCCATTGTAGTTCTTGCATTGTGTTGCTTTGTATGATATTTCATACCAACAATCCAGTATCGAATACCCAAGAATTACATTGTTAACGAGCAAACAATACATCTATAACATGTATATCATTTATATACCTGAGCTGGAAATTTCTAGTCTTTTTCCTTTTCTACCAAATATTCTGCAGATCCTATTTAGCATTTCCTCTCCATTTAGACAAATCTATCAACATCAATTGTGGTGTCAATCATTTGACACATAGTCCAAAGCGCATTTAGTCAAATACTAATAGCTTTAGATTTCGCACTTTTGAGGTGGATCACCATCATCATATGATTGGTGTTCTTCCGGATTCCATTCTTTAGTATTCTTTTGGTATAGCAAAACAATTTAGCTGATACCTTTTCATCCATCCTATCATGACAACTTTCATGATGAAACTACTATAGCTCAGAAGGATGAATGCAAGTATAATATTAGTTCCCAAACTTTTGGTGATCGGGATGCCTAGCGTCTTCAATCTTCGCATACATTCATACAATATGAGCATATGTTCTTTTACTAAATTATTCTTAATCATTTTGCAAACAATCAAAGTTTTAGATATCAAATATCTTTCACCTCTTGTTTGTTTCTGAAACAATTCTTTCAGCTTCAAGATCACCTTGATTCTCAAACAATTTTGAAGATCAATTCTCATGAAGGCAAATGTATGATCTTTAGATACTAAACTTGAATCATTGCTCTTTGATTAATACAACTTATTAAATCGTATGGAGCAAGCGAGGTTTGCTAATGTTTGCAATAGGACTTAATCTTTAGTCTTGACATTCTTACTAACCGGTACTAGTCCATAGAGTGACTATCTAGAATTCTATAGTTCTTTTAACTCAATTAAAACTAAGTGTCGGTGGAAAACGGTTACCAAAGACTACAACGACTTATGCAAATACACTAAGATTTAGTTTATAATAATTAGTTCAAGTTAATCGAATTACTAGTGAACTTCCACTAAATTCAACATCCCTCGAAGTTGTTTAATGAAACATGATCCAAATTCACTACACCAAGACCGATCATCACGTGAGATGATGTAGCTTTAATGGTGAACATCAACATGTTGATCATATCATCCATATGACTCATGCTTGACCTTTCGGTCCGTGTGTTCCGAGGCCATGTCTATACATGCTAGGCTCGTCAAGTTTAACCCTTGTATTTTCGCATGTGTAAATCTGGCTTACACCCGTTGTATGTGAACGTAGAGTTTATAGCACCCGATCATCATGTGATGCTTTAAAATGACGATCTTTTGCAACGGCGCATACGAGGGGAGAACACATTTTATCTTAAAATTAAGTGTGAGGGATCATCTTATAATGCTACCATCGCGATCTAAGAAAAATGAGATGCATAAATGATAAACATCACATGCATATACAATATGTGACATGGTATAGCCAATCTTCGCGGATTGATCTCCATCCCGTGTGCGCCGGCATGATCTCCATCACTCCACCATGATTGCCTCCACCATGAATAACAACTACGACTATTGCTAACTACTTAGCGATAAAGTAAAGCTATTACATGGCGTATAAGAAGTTGACATGCAGGTCATATAAAATTATAAAGACAACCATATGGCTCCTGCCGGTTGTGAACTCATCAACATGCAAGTCGTGAAATATTACAAAACATGATCATCACATACATCATATATATCATACACATCACATCTTGTGGCAATACCATATCACAAACACTCCCTGCAAAAACAAGTTAGACGCCTCTAATTTGTTGATTGCATGTTTTACGTGGCTTATGGGAGCTACGCATAAGAACGGTTCGTACCTACGCAAAGCCACAACGTTGATATTATGGTTGGTAACATCCGTTGTAAATCCCATGACTACTATAGTGAGAGAAACTGGCATCCACTAGCCGCATGTGTGGAACAAGCCACATGTCAAGTGCGGAGCCGGTCTCGCGAACGAGGTCGCGTAAAGTTGGCCTGGATCGCTTTGATCTCACTATGTCGCGCCATAAGAAATACACAACATAGAGGTTTGCAACAGAAAACATCAATGGCCGCAACAATATTGTTGCGTTTTACTCGTGTAAAACATCTATGCATAGATCTCGCTCTGATACCACTGAAGGGTTTCGCAGCATAGAAAACAAAAAAATTCGTATGATGACGAACAAGAACAAGCCAAGATCTGATCTACGAGATGCAAAAAAACGAGCGAGAGAGATTAGATCTACATACCCTTGTAGATCGCACAGCGGAAACATTCAGATGAACGTGGTCGGCGTAGTCATACTAACGTCTCCTCCTCGCGATCCGATCCGATCCAAGTGCCACAACAGGCGGTGCCTCCGAGCAATGCACAGGTACAGCGCAGCAACGACTCCTCCTCCTCGGTCCAGCAAGGTGCGGTGGAGTGGTAGATGGGATCAGCAGCATGACGGTGTGGTGCTTATGGTGGAGAGTATCTGCGGGTAGGGCTTCGCCTACGCGTGCGAGGTGGAAGAAGAAAGGCTAAAGACCTGGTGCATGGGCTCAAGCTAGCCAAGGAGATTGGCATCCGGAGGATCCTCTGCTTTGGAGACTCCGACCTGGTGGTGCACCAGGTCTCAGGGGAATGGGACGCCAAGGACGCCAACATGGCCTCCTACCGCTTCTACGTGCAGTAGCTCAGCGGATTCTTCGAGGGCTGCGAGTTCCACCACGTCCCCAGAGCAAACAACGACGAGGCGGACCGGCTATCCAAGATCGGCTCCACCAAGCAGGATATCCCAGCTGGGGTGTCGCTGGAAATCATCCGCAAGCCATCCATCAAGCCCTTGCCGGAATCTCCCTCCATCTACGTGGCCGGAGACCCCGCCCCGGCTCAGGTGCCACCACCGGACCCGGGGGCTACCGCCTCGGGGCTGAAGGAAGCAGCCGGCCAGCCCAGCATGGCCGGCTCGACGAAGGACTCGGGGGCTGCCGACTCCAGGCCAGCCCCCACGGCCGGCCAACCAGACGAAGCCAGCACGATGACGGACCCGGGGGCTGCTGATCCCCTGGTCGCCAGTGTCTTGCACATACGGGAGATACCATCCTGGGCGGAGCCATTCTCCAACTACCTCATCACTGGGGACTTGTCGCAAGACGAAGTGGAAGCTAGGCGACTTCAGCGCCACGTGGGAGCATACACCATCATCGACAACGAGTTGTACAAGCGAAGTGTGTTAGGAATCTTCCAGAAATACATCGAGCCAGAAGAAGGGATAGAGCTGCTGAGGGAGATACACCAAGGGGAGTGCGGACACCACACATCTTCTAGAGCCTTGGTGGCCAAGGCTTTCCGCCATGGTTTTTACTGGCCGACAGCCCAGAAGGATGCAGAGCAACTGGTGAAATAGTGCAACGGCTGCCAGCGTTTCTCCAAGCATCGAAACACTCCAGCGGTAGCCCTCAAGACCATCCCACTCACCTGGCCGTTCGCTGTCTGGGGCTTGGACATGGTAGGACCATTCAAGACCGCACCCGGGGGCTTGACGCATCTGTTGGTCGTAGTGGACAAGTTCACCAAATGGATCGAGGACAAGCCAATCAAAAAGCTCGATGGCTCGTCCACCATCAAGTTCTTCAACGACATCATCACAAGATATGGAGTTCCCCACAACATCATCACTGACAACGGGACAAACTTCGCAAAGGGAGTCTTCGCTGAGTACTGTGGCCAGAAGGGCATCCGGCTGGACTTAGCATTAGTGGCGCATCCTCAGTCTAATGGGCAAGTGGAGAAAGCAAATGGGCTGATCCTGGCCGGCATCAAACCAAGGTTGGTTGAGCCTCTCGAGCGTTCAGCTAGTTGCTAGGTCGAAGAGTTGCCCTCAGTACTCTGGAGCCGGAAGATCAGCGCTCGAGAGGATGGCATTCTGGCCAACCTCGTGAGAATGGCGTCGACCTCCTCGAGGAGGCGCGAGAGCAGGCTTTGGCCAGATCAGTGCTCTATCAGCAGCAGCTGCGACGATATGCTGGCGCGTGGGTGACGGCACCAGAAGATTCCTTGTGCGTGGTGAATGACCAGCCAGTTGGGAACCCCAAGAGGAAGGTATGATGAATATAGCAGCTAGTTTTCCCTCAGTTAAGAAACCAAGGTATATCGATCAGGAGAAGAGCAGACAATAATGATTGAAGGTGATGCTTGCTAGTTTGCGACAGCTTTGGACAATTTATATATGGCGCCTCGTCCAAGCTTTGCTTGCTAGCTGCAACGCGGAACCTACACACAACACAACCAAGTACTTTGTTCCCAACTTGCGATGAGGTTGTCAATCTCACCGGTTTGCTTGAAACAAAGGTTATGAGCGTATCGAGTGGAAAACAGTAGAAGTATGCGAGTAAAGTAAACAGTGCGAGTAAAGTAAACAGGTGATAGCAATATGATGGAAATAGGACCGGGGTCCACAGTTCAGTAGTGGTGTCTCTCCATAAGATAAATAACACATGCTGGGTAAACAAATTACAGTTGGGCAATTGATAGAATAAATATAAACGTGATATGTCAAGAAGATCACTATGAGATTTACTCTGGGCATTACAACAAAATACATAGACCGCCATCCAACTGCATCTATGACTAATAATCCACTTGTGGCGAATCAATCCGAGAACTCCACAAGAATTAAGTTGCGAACAACAGATAATTGCATTAAGCAAAGTGTGTAATGTAAACAAAGCATATGCCCTTGAGCATATGAATGTTGTTTTCTCCCTAGTAGCAACAGCACACCTACAACCTTAGAGGTTTCTGTCACTCCCCCAGGTTAAATAGAGGCATGAACCCACTATCGAGCATAAATACCCCCTCTTGGAGTCACTAGCAACTACTTGGCCAAGATAGCTACTAACAACGGAGAGCATGCAAGATCATAAACAACATGGAGATAACAAAAGATATAATTCAGTACAGCAACTCAATCATAACACCAATATTCATCGGATCCCAACAAACCAAACATGTAGAATTACATAACGGTGATCTCAATCATGTAGGGCAGCTCATGAGATCTAAACATGAAGCACATGGTGGAGAAGACAACCATCTAGCTACTGCTATGGACCCATAGTCTAAGGTAGACTACTCACTCATCGCTCCGGAGGCAAGCATGGCGATGAAGAAGACCTCCGGTGGCGATTCCCCACTCCGGCAGGGTGCCGGGAAGAGCTTCTGGACCCTCCCGATCTTCGGGTCGACGGCGGTGGCGGATCGCGATGTGTTCTGGAAAAGTGATCGGGTACTTAGGTTTTTCCCGTCGGGGGGTCTTTATAGGCGAAGGGGCGATGTCAGAGGTGGAGCCAGGTGGCCTCACACCATGGCGGCGCGGCCAGGGCCTGGGCCGCGCCAGCCTGGTGTGTGGGGCCCCTATGGCCCCCCTCCTACTCTCCTTCGGATCACTGGAAGCTCCCGGACAAAATAAGACTTTAGGAACTTGTTTCGTCCAATTCCGAGAATATTTCCTGTGTATCACTTCTGAAACACAAAAATAGCAGAAAACAGGGAACTGGCACTGTGGCAACTTGTTAGTAGGTTAGTTCCGGAAAATGCATAAAAGTGCCACGAAGTGTAACGAAACATTAGGCAAATGGTGTAAAAACAAGCATGGAGCATCAAAAATTATAGATACGTTGGAGACGTATCAAGCATCCCCAAGCTTAACTCCTGCTCGTCCTCGAGTAGGTAAGTGATAACAAAAGAATAATTTTTGAGGTGACATGCACCTACACAATCTTGATCATATATGTAAGCATTTGTGAGCTGGGATCATAAGAACTTAAAACATGGGCATGAAAGATATAATCTCGATAATAAGAACTTAGCAACCATGTTGTAAATATGCAAATGAACACAAACAAAAGATCATGAAAATGAAACAATGAAAGTCAAACGTGTGTTCAAATCATAAGGAAAAACATACAAATGGTTTTCAGCTTGTCCTTTGCTAGCGCGTGGTTGACGTAGGAGAATGTAATTGATGTAGGAGCTTCTTATTCTTCAAGTCCTTGTCAACAGCACCAGAAGATTCCTTGTGCGTGGTGAATGACCAGCCAGTTGGGAACCCCAAGAGGAAGGTATGATGAGTATAGCAGCAGATTTTCCCTCAGTTAAGAAACCAAGGTTTATCGTTCAGGAGAAAAGCAGACAATGACGACTGAAGGTGATGCTTGCTAGTTTGCGACAGCTTCGGACAATTTATATATGGCGCCTCGTCCAAGCTTTGCTTGCTAGCTGCAACGCGGAACCTGCACAAAATACAACCAAGTACTTTGTTCCCAACTTGCGATGAGGTTGTCAATCTCACCGGTTTGCTTGAAACAAAGGTTATGAGCGTATCAAGTGGAAAACAGTAGAGTATGCGAATAAAGTAAACAGTGCGAGTAAAGTAAACAGGTAATAGCAATATGATGGAAATAGGACCGGGATCCACAGTTCACTAGTGGTGTCTCTCCATAAGATAAATAACACATGCTGGGTAAACAAATTACAGTTGGGCAATTGATAGAATAAAGATAAACGTGATATGTCAAGAAGATCACTATGAGATTTACTCTGGGCATTACAACAAAATACATAGACCGCCATCCAACTGCATCTATGACTAATAATCCACTCCCGGGGATATCAATCCGAACACCCCATGAGTATTAAGTTGCGAACAACAGATAATTGCATTAAGCAAAGTGTGTAATGTAAACAAAGCATATGCCCTTGAGCATACGAATGTTGTTTTCTCCCCAGTAGCAACAGCACATCTACAACCTTAGAGGTTTCTGTCACTCCCCCAGGTTAAATAGAGGCATGAACCCACTATCGAGCATAAATACCCCCTCTTGGAGTCACTAGCAACTACTCGGCCAAGATAGCTACTAACAACGGAGAGCATGCAAGATCATAAACAACATAGAGATAACAAAAGATAATATTCAGTACAACAACTTAATCATAAACACCAATATTCATCGGATCCCAACAAACCAAACATGTGGAATTACATAACGGTGATCTCAATCATGTAGGGCAGCTCATGAGATCTAAACATGAAGCACATGGTGGAGAAGACAACCATCTAGCTACTGCTATGGACCCATAGTCCAAGGTAGACTACTCACTCATCGCTCCGGAGGCAAGCATGGCGATGAAGAAGACCTCCGGTGGCGATTCCCCTCTCCGGCAGGGTGCCGGGAAGAGCTTCTGGACCCTCCCTATCTTCGGGTCGACGGCGGCGGCGGATCGCGATGTGTTCTAGAAAATTGATTAGGTACTTAGGTTTTTTCCGTCAGGGGGCCTTTATAGGCGAAGGGGCGATGTCAGAGGTGGGGCCAGGGGCCCTCACCCCATGGCGGCACGGCCAGGCCCCTGGCCGCGCGAGCCTGGCGTGTGGGGCCCTGGTGGCCCCCCTCCTACTCTCCTTCGGATCTCTGGAAGCTTCCGGGTAAAATAAGACTTCAGAAACTTGTTTCGTCCAATTCCGAGAATATTTCCTGTGTATCACTCTGAAACACAAAAACAGCAGAAAACAGGGAACTGGCACTGTGGCAACTCGTTAATAGGTTAGTTCCGGAAAATGCATAAAAGTGCCACGAAGTGTAACGAAACAATAGGCAAATGGTGTAAAAACAAGCATGGAGCATCAAGAATTATAGATACGTTGGAGACGTATCAAGCATCCCCAAGCTTAACTTCTGCTCGTCCTCGAGTAGGTAAGTGATAACAAAAGAATAATTTTTGAGGTGACATGCACCTACATAATCTTGATCATATATGTAAGCATTTGTGAGCTGGGATCATAAGAACTTAAAACATGGGCATGAAAGATATAATCTTGACAATAAGAACTTAGCAACCATGTTGTAAACATGCAAATGAACACAAACAAAAGATCATAAAAATGAAACTATGAAAGTCAAACGTGTGTTCAAATCATAAGGAAAAACATACAAATGGTTTTCAGCTTGTCCTTCAAAGAGAGCAAAACATAAATGCATAGGACACCTTCAAGTTTAAGAGGGCGACTAGATACAAATAATTTAAGAACAAGTGAAACCAACAATATGAATCAATCAATGAACTTTGGGACAATGCATATCACACTAAGAATGACAACTATGCTCTCTTAATGGTGCATAAAGATAGAAGGTGGTGACTCAACATAAAAGTAAAAGAAAGGCCCTTCGCAGAGGGAAGCAGTGATTGCAAGTTTTATAACCTTCAAAAATTATGGTACTTACCGGCTTTGAGCTCTCATTGCCCCCATCATAAGCATCTTGAATGGTTAAAGTTAATGCGAGAACAATTATGATGCATATGCTTGACAAATCATAAGTTGAAAACCTCGTGTCCCGTGAATACGAGTACCCAAACCTCATGCTACTTTACTTAGAGTCCCAAGCAAGGCTCTTGTCATTGTAAGTATATGCATATCATTGAGAACCGCCAATGGGGTACCTCCGTGCCCGATGACATGGAACAAGCCCACACCAAAATGACAGGACAAGCAGGCAATGAACACCTCGACATCTCTTTTATTTGCCATTTGTTTAGCTTTTTATTGTGAGATGCGTCGTCGAATGTTCACCATGGGTATGCTGCAAATTTCCACCATGAATTATGCATGGCTTAGATTAGCGGCCCGGGGTTTCCCTAACACATATACAAACTCCATGATCCCTACAAGATTCCCAATTCATTTCACACCGCGGGCATCCATAAACAAAAGATCACGATATCAACTCAATTAAGAAGTGCAATGTTGAAAGCTTGCCCATGACAGCATGGCTGTGCTAGAATCCAACTTACAACTTGCAAGCATAACAACTCAACATAAGAGACCACAATGTCAAAATTTTAAGAACAGGAAAAAGTAAAGTGTGCCTTCTGGTTCGTGAGAGCTTTACTGACCGAATTTCGCATAACACTGGTAAGAGTTTAATTTGAAGAGAAAATAAAAGCAAGTCAAATTTACTTGGAATAGCAAATTTCTAGTAGGTATGTATGGTGGACACTTTGGAAAACTTTGGCTTTTAGGAGTTGCATGCACGAGTAGAGCTCATACTCAGTACAAGGCGAGGGCTAGCAAAAGACTGGGAGTGACCAACTAAGAGAGCAATAATGGCCATAATCATGCAAAGCGACAAAGCGACATTAAAAGAAGCATAAGATGGCATCAAAAGTCAAAAACTAAATGATCATGAAGGCTATTGGCGACTTTGTAAGAGTCTAACATGTGTGAGCATGCGCCAAGTCAACCCAAATAAAGCATCAAGGAGAAAACCAAAATAATGCTTCCATACAATAAAAACAACGCATGATTTTTTCAAAGGCTCATTAAGCAATCTCAGTTATTTGAGACAAGTCATGCTACAGCAAAACCACTAAGCATACTATCAAAAAGACAACAAGCATGACATGAAAAAGCCTAAGCCACAGTCTACACAAGCTCCTTCCTGTACCACTATTTTGTACAAAGCTTTTCTCTTTTCCAGCACCATTTGAAATTTTTAAAGACACCTCTTTTGATGAAAACCAATAAATATCAGAGGCAAAAATACACCTTGATGAAAATATATGGCAAGGTCTGAACGCAAATCAAGGCGAAAACGAAAACCAAAAGCAGTAGCAGAAAAAGAAGAACACTCGATTTTTAATAAGAGTGAAAACTAGAGCGTTCTTTGCAAATGAAAACGAGTACATCTCCTCCAAAGGAAATTTGTTGGGGTCCAACCATTTATTGCAGCAAACAAACTAAATCAACTAAGAAAACTAAAACAACTGACGCTCCAAGAAAAACACATAGTGCATGAAGCAATAAAAATATAGTGTCTTGAAAGGTGACCTGATTTTTGCCGATGAAGAAGGGGTGCCTCGGGGGCATCCCCAAGCTTTGACGCTTGTACTTCTTGGATATTTATTGGGGTGATGCATGGGCATCCCCATGCTTGAGCTTTTGTCCATCCTTCAACTCATCTCATCATTCTCCAATCCCTACACTTGAAAACTTCCTTCATACAAAACTAAACACAATTCTATTAGAAACATTAGTGCAAGCATAACATATAATCAATCCTCTTTTTGCTTCAGGTTTCAACTCAAAACCACCACATATATAGCAAATACTACTGTAGCAACCTCCCCAAAAGTTTCGTGATCAAAAGAACTCAAAAGAAAGCGATAAAGTGGCAAACACAAATATTGGCAGAAATCTGTCAAAACTGAACAGCTGACAAAGGTCGAATTTTTGAGGGGTTTTCTGTTGCTCAAATCAAAAAGTGTTCAACTAACAAAAGTTTGGATATAACCTGGGGCATATGCACAAGAAATCTCAGGTCCAAAAGATATACAGACAATTTATACGAATTTTTACGGTGTAGCACCGAAAACAGTTTCAGGACAGCAACATCCCCATATCTTACCTCACTCGAATTAGAGGCTTCTCTTGGCACAAAAACGAAATAAAAAGGATAAGGAGCGGTCATTACAGTACTAATGACTTACAAGACTCAAATAAAAGAAAAAGTACTGAAAATAAACATTGGGTTATCTCCCAAGAGTGCTTTTCTTTAACGCCTTTGAGCTAGGCGCAGAAAATTGCGAATCAAGTAACATCAAGTGATGAAGCATTAAGATCAATTGCAGAGGTCTTGTCAATAAGGCATTGTATTTCATCCACATAAGTTTTAGAAGACCCTTTGTGATCATGCTTTGGTACACTATCTTCATCAAAAAGATTTTCAGGACAGATCCAGTCAAAATTATTTTCGAAAGCTTCACACAATCCCAAAAGCTTGCAAGGTATAGGTATCTCGGCCCCTTCATCGTTTGTACTAATAACCTTTATAGGTGAACCGAGTTTATTAAAACGCTTAAGAACTTTCCTAGCTTCAATAACGACATCCTTAAATTCTAAGCGCAAAGTTTCCAAGATAAAAGCTTTCTTTTTGGGATCCTCAATTTTGTGAAGCTTAAGGAACATGTATTGCATAAAAGGATTAAGACTAGGAAACCTAGCTTCTAACATGTGAACTAAATGAGCAGAAGCAACTTCATAACTAGGAGCTAGCTCAGCCAAAGACTTTTCCTCAACTTCCTTATGCATACTAATGTGATTAAAGAACTCCTCAATGTTACTTTTGCCAATAATCGAACCACTACCTACTGAGAGGTCCTCCAGAACGTACTTAGGGAATAGCATGATGAACTAAAGTAAAGAAACAACAACTACCAAGGATTCTAATTTTTTTGGGTTTTTGATATAAAGCAATGAAGGTAAAATAAATAAAGTAAAGCAAAACAATAAAACAAAGTAAAGGATGTATGTGCGAAAACTCCCCTCGCAGAAGTCTTCCACTCTTCCCCGGCAACGACGCCAGAAAATTGGCTGCTAGCGCGTGGTTGACGTAGGAGAATGTAATTGATGTAGGAGCTTCTTATTCTTCAAGTCCTTGTCAACAGCACCAGAAGATTCCTTGTGCATGGTGAATGACCAGCCAGTTGGGAACCCCAAGAGGAAGGTATGATGAGTATAGCAGCAGATTTTCCCTCAGTTAAGAAACCAAGGTTTATCGTTCAGGAGAAAAGCAGACAATGACGACTGAAGGTGATGCTTGCTAGTTTGCGACAGCTTCGGACAATTTATATATGCCGCCTCGTCCAAGCTTTGCTTGCTAGCTGCAACGCGGAACCTGCACAAAAAACAACCAAGTACTTTGTTCCCAACTTGCGATGAGGTTGTCAATCTCACCGGTTTGCTTGAAACAAAGGTTATGAGCGTATCGAGTGGAAAACAGTAGAGTATGCGAATAAAGTAAACAATGCGAGTAAAGTAAACAGGTAATAGCAATATGATGGAAATAGGACCGGGATCCACAGTTCACTAGTGGTGTCTCTCCATAAGATAAATAACACATGCTGGGTAAACAAATTACAGTTGGGCAATTGATAGAATAAAGATAAACGTGATATGTCAAGAAGATCACTATGAGATTTACTCTGGGCATTACAACAAAATACATAGACCGCCATCCAACTGCATCTATGACTAATAATCCACTCCCGGGGATATCAATCCGAACACCCCATGAGTATTAAGTTGCGAACAACAGATAATTGCATTAAGCAAAGTGTGTAATGTAAATAAAGCATATGCCCTTGAGCATACGAATGTTGTTTTCTCCCTAGTAGCAATAGCACATCTACAACCTTAGAGGTTTCTGTCACTCCCCCAGGTTAAATAGAGGCATGAACCCACTATCGAGCATAAATACCTCCTCTTGGAGTCACTAGCAACTACTCGGCCAAGATAGCTACTAACAACGGAGAGCATGCAAGATCATAAACAACATAGAGATAACAAAAGATAATATTCAGTACGGCAACTTAATCATAAACACCAATATTCATCGAATCCCAACAAACCAAACATGTAGAATTACATAACGGTGATCTCAATCATGTAGGGAAGCTCATGAGATCTAAACATGAAGCACATGGTGGAGAAGACAACCATCTAGCTACTGCTATGGACCCATAGTCCAAGGTAGACTACTCACTCATCGCTCCGGAGGCAAGCATGGCGATGAAGAAGACCTCCGGTGGCGATTCCCCTCTCCGGCAGGGTGCCGGGAAGAGCTTCTGGACCCTCCCGATCTTCGGGTCGACGGCGGTGGTGGATCGCGATGTGTTCTGGAAAATTGATTGGGTACTTAGGTTTTTTCCGTCAGGGGGTCTTTATAGTCGAAGGGGCGATGTCAGAGGTGGGGCCAGGGGCCCTCACCCCATGGCGGCGCGGCCAGGCCCCTGGCCGCGCGAGCCTAGCGTGTGGGGCCCTGGTGGCCCCCCTCCTACTCTCCTTCGGATCTCTGGAAGCTTCCGGGTAAAATAAGACTTCAGGAACTTGTTTCGTCCAATTCCGAGAATATTTCCTGTGCATCACTCTGAAACACAAAAA
Source organism: Dactylis glomerata (assembly GCA_007115705.1). NCBI lineage: Eukaryota > Viridiplantae > Streptophyta > Magnoliopsida > Poales > Poaceae > Dactylis > Dactylis glomerata. The sequence goes on from QXEO01001546.1 coordinate 516,506, forward strand.
CAGCAGAAAACAGGGAACTGGCACTGTGGCAACTCGTTAATAGGTTAGTTCCGGAAAATGCATAAAAGTGCCACGAAGTGTAACGAAACAATAGGCAAATGGTGTAAAAACAAGCATGGAGCATCACAAATTATAGATACGTTGGAGACGTATCATCCTTCAAAGAGAGCAAAACATAAATGCATAGGACACCTTCAAGTTTAAGAGGGCGACTAGATACAAATAATTTGAGAACAAGTGAAACCAACAATATGAATCAATCAATGAAAACTTTGGGACAATGCACATTATACTAAGAATGACAACTATGCTCTCTTAATGGTGCATAAAGATAGAAGGTGGTGACTCAACATAAAAGTAAAAGAAAGGCCCTTCGTAGAGGGAAGCAGTGATTGCAAGTTTTATAACCTTAAAAAATTATGGTACTTACCGGCTTTGAGCTCTCATTGCCCCCATCATAAGCATCTTGAATGGTTAAAGTTAATGCGAGAACAATTATGATGCATATGCTTGACAAATCATAAGTTGAAAACCTCGTGTCCCGTGAATACGAGTACCCAAACCTCATGCTACTTTACTTAGAGTCCCAAGCAAGGCTCTTGTCATTGTAAATATATGCATATCATTGAGAACCGCCAATGGGGTACCTCCGTGCCCGATGACATGGAACAAGCCCACATCAAAATGACAGGACAAGCAGACAATGAACACCTCGACATCTCTTTTATTTGCCATTTGTTTAGCTTTTTATTGTGAGATGCGTCGTCGAATGTTCACCATGGGTATGCTGCAAATTTCCACCATGAATTATGCATGGCTTAGATTAGCGGCCCGACGTTTCCCTAACACATATACAAACTCCATGATCCCCACATGATTCCCAATTCATTTCACACCGTGGGCATCCATAAACAAAAGATCACGATATCAACTCAAATAAGAAGTGCAATGTTGAAAGCTTGCCCATGACTGCATGGCTGGGCTAGTCTCCAACTTACAACTTGCAAGCATAACAACTCAACATAAGAGACCACAATGTCAATTTTTTAAGAACAGGAAAAAGTAAAGTGTGCCTTCCGGTTCGTGAGAGCTTTACTGACCGAATTTCGCATAACACTGGTAAGAGTTTAATTTGAAGAGAAAATAAAAGCAAGTCAAATTTACTTGGAATAGAAAATTGCTAGTAGGTATGTATGGTGGACACTTTGGAAAACTTTGGCTTTTAGGAGTTGGATGCACGAGTAGAGCTCATACTCAGTACAAGGCGAGGGCTAGCAAAAGACTGGGAGCGACCAACTAAGTAGCAATAATGGCCATAATCATGCAAAGCGACATTAAAAGAAGCATAAGATGGCATCAAAAGTCAAAAACTAAATGATCATAGAGGCTATTGGCGACTTTGTAAGAGTCTAACATGTGTGAGCATGTGCCAAGTCAACCCAAATAAAGCATCAAGGAGAAAACCAAAATAATGCTTCCATACAATTAAAAACAACGCATGATTTTTTCAAAGGCTCATTAAGCAATCTCAGTTATTTGAGACAAGTCATGCTACAGCAAAACCACTAAGCATACCATCAAAAAGACATCAAGCATGACATGAAAAATCTTAAGCCGCAGTCTACACAAGCTCCTTCTTATACCACTTTTTTGCATAAAGCTTTTTCTCTTTTCCAACACCATTTGAAATTTTTAAGACACCTCTTTTGATGAAAACCAATAAAGATCAGAGGCAAAAATGCACCTTGATGAAAAGATATGACAAGGTCTGAACGCAAATCAAGGCGAAAACGAAAACCAAAAGCAGTAGCGGAAAAAGAAGAACACCCGGTGAAATTGTAAGAATCAAAAACGGAGTGTTCTTGGCAAATGAAAACGAGTACATCTCCTTCAAAGGAAATTTGTTGGGGTCCAACCATTTATTGCAGCAAACAAACTAAACTAACAAATAAATATAAAACAACTGACGCTCCAAGAAAAACACATAGTGCATGAAGCAATAAAAATATAGTGTCTTGAAAGGTGACCTGATTTTTGCCGATGAAGAAGGGGTGCCTCGGGGGCATACCCAAGCTTTGACGCTTGTACTTCTTGGATATTTCTTGGGGTGATGCATGGGCATCCCCAAGCTTGAGATTTTGTCCATTCTTCAACTCATCTCATCATTCTCCAATCCCTACACTTGAAAACTTCCTTCATACAAAACTAAACAGAATTCTATTAGCAACATTAGTGTAGCATAACATATAATCAACCTCTTTTTTGCTTCAGGTTTCAACTCAAAACCACCACATATATATCACATACTACTGTAGCAACTCCCCAAAAATTCCCGTGATCAAAAGAACTCAAAATAAAGCGATAAAGCGGCAAACACAAATATTGGCAGAAATCTGTCAAAACAGAACAGCTGACAAAGACCGAATTTTTGAGGGGTTTTCTGTTGCTCAAATCAAAAGGTGTTAAACTAACGAAAGTTTGAATATAACCTGGGGCATATGCACACGAAATCGCAGGTTCAAAAGATATATAGAGAATTTATACGATTTTTTACGGTGCAGCACCGAAAACAGTTTCAGGACGGCAACATCCCCAAATCTTTACCTCACTCGAATTAGAGGCTCCTCTTGGCACAAAAACGAAATAAACAAGATAAGGAGCGGTCATTACAGTAGTAATGACTTCCAAGACTCAAATAAAAGAAAAAGTACTGAAAATAAAACATTGGGTTATCTCCCAAGAGTGCTTTTCTTTAACGCCTTTGAGCTAGGCGCAGAAAATTGCGAATCAAGTAACATCAAGTGATGAAGCATTAAGATCAACTGCAGAAGTCTTGTCAATAAGGCATTGTATTTCATCCACATAAGTTTTAGAAGACCCTTTGTGATCACGCCTTGGTTCACTCAAATCACAAAAAAGTTTTTTGGGACAGATCCAGTCAAAATTATTTTCGAAAGCTTCACATAATCCCAAGAGCTTGCTAGGTATAGGTATTTCGGCTCTTTCATCGTTTGTACTAATAACCTTTATAGGTGAACCGAGTTTATTAAAATGTTTAAGAACTTTTCTAGCTTCAATAACGACATCTTTAAATTCTAAGCGCAAAGCTTCCAAAATAAAAGCTTTCTTTTCAGGATCTTCAATTTCATGAAGCTTAAGGAACATGTATTGCGTAAAAGGATTAAGACTAGCAAACCTAGTTTCCAACATGTGAATTAAATAAGCAGAAGCAACTTCAATACTAGGAGCTAGCTCAACCAAAGATTTTTCCTCAACTTCCTTATGCATACTAATGTGATTAAAGAACTCCTCAATGTTACTTTTTCCAATAATAGAACCACTACCTACTGAGAGGTCCTCCAGAACGTACTTAGGGATCAACATGATGAACTAAAAGTAAAGAAATAACAACTACCAAGGATTCTAATTTTGTTGGGTTTTTGATATAAAACGATCCAGGTAAAATAAGTAAAGCAGAACAATAACAAAGTAAAGAATGTGCGTGCGAAAAACTCCCCTCGCAGAAGTCTTCCACTCTTCCCTGGCAACGGCGCCAGAAAAAGAGCTGCTGGCGTGTGGGTGACGGAACCAAAAGATTCCTTGTGCGTGGTGAATGACCAGCCAGTTGGGAACCCCAAGAGGAAGGTATGATGAATATAGCAGCTAGTTTTCCCTCAGTTAAGAAACCAAGGTATATCGATCTGGAGAAGAGCAGACAATAACGACTGAAGGTGATGCTTGCTAGTTTGCGACGGCTTCAGACAATTTATATATGGCGCCTCGTCCAAGCATTGCTTGCTAGCTGCAACGCGGAACCTGCACACAGCACAACCAAGTACTTTGTTCCCAACTTGCGATGAGGTTGTCAATCTCACCGGTTTGCTTGAAACAAAGGTTATGAGCGTATCGAGTGGAAAAGAGTAGAAGTATGCGAGTAAAGTAAACAGTGCCAGTAAAGTAAACAGGTGATAGCAATATGATGGAAATAGGACCGGGGTCCACAGTTCACTAGTGGTGTCTCTCCATAAGATAAATAACACATGCTGGGTAAACAAATTACAGTTGGGCAATTGATAGAATAAAGATAAACGTGATATGTCAAGAAGATCACTATGAGATTTACTCTGGGCATTACAACAAAATACATAGACCGCCATCCAACTGCATCTATGACTAATAATCCACTTGTGGCGAATCAATCCGAGAACTCCACAAGTATTAAGTTGCGAACAACAGATAAATGCATTAAGCAAAGTGTGTAATGTAAACAAAGCATATGCCCTTGAGCATATGAATGTTGTTTTCTCCCTAGTAGCAATAGCACACCTACAACCTTAGAGGTTTCTGTCACTCCCCCAAGTTAAATAGAGGCATGAACCCACTATCGAGCATAAATACCCCCTCCTGGAGTCACTAGCAACTACTCGGCCAAGATAGCTACTAACAACGGAGAGCATGCAAGATCATAAACAACATAGAGATATCAAAAGATATAATTCAGTACATCAACTCAATCGTAACACCAATATTCATCGGATCCCAACAAACCAAACATGTAGAATTACATAACGGTGATCTCAATCATGTAGGGCAGCTCATGAGATCTAAACATGAAGCACATGGTGGAGAAGACAACCATCTAGCTACTGCTATGGACCCATAGTCCAAGGTAGACTACTCACTCATCGCTCCGAAGGCAAGCATGGCGATGAAGAAGACCTCCGGTGGCGATTCCCCTCTCCGGCAGGGTGCCAGGAAGAGCTTCTGGACCCTCCCGATCTTCGGGTCGATGGCGGCGGCGGATCGCGATGTGTTCTGGAAAAGTGATCGGGTACTTAGGTTTTTCCCGTCGGGGGGTCTTTATAGGCGAAGGGGCGATGTCAGAGGTGGATCCAGGTGGCCTCACACCATGGCGGCGCGGCCAGGGCCTGGGCCGCGCCAGCCTAGTGTGTGGGGCCCCTGTGGCCCCCCTCCTACTCCCCTTCGGATCACTGGAAGCTCCCGGACAAAATAAGACTTCAGGAACTTGTTTCGTCCAATTCCGAGAATATTTCCTGTGTATCACTTCTGAAACACAAAAACAGCAGAAAACAGGGAACTGGCACTGTGGCAACTTGTTAGTAGGTTAGTTCCAGAAAATGCATAAAAGTGCCACGAAGTGTAACGAAACATTAGGCAAATGGTGTAAAAACAAGCATGGAGCATCAAAAATTATAGATACGTTGGAGACGTATCACGATACCACAGCCGGAAGATTCGTCCGCTCGCGTTCCACGAAGGAGATCTCGTACTCTGGCTGGTCCAAAACACTAAAGGCATGCACAAGCTGACCTCATCGACGCACAAGAGCCCAGGAAGAACAAGGCAGATAATTCTGACAAGGAGACAGAACGTCCCTGGAATGTCAACCTCCTAAGACCTTTCTTCTGCTAAGGCAAAAGCTTGTACCCCGAAAAACTTGTCAATGAATAAAGGATAACGGAGCGGCTAGTTACGGCCGGCTCCGAGGAAAATACTCTGTGTATGTTTTGCGTCCTATGTTATTCACCTGATCGGTAGCCGGCTTCGGGCATCGAGCCACAGCCGGCTACCCTAAAAATGATCGATCCCTGATGTCTACACACGCTTCTGTTCTTGTAGACAGTGTTGGGCCTCCAAGTGCAGAGGTTTGTAGAGCAGCAGCAAGTTTCCCTTAAGTGGATCACCCAAGGTTTATCGAACTCAGGGAGGAAGAGGTCAAAGCTATCCCTCTCAAGCAACCCTGCAATTACGATACAGAAAGTCTCTTGTGTCCCCAACACACCCAATACACTTGTCAGATGTATAGGTGCACTAGTTCGGCGAAGAGATAGTGAAATACAAGTGGTATAGATGATTATGAGTAGTAAATGTAATATGGAATAAAAATGGCAGCAAGCAAACAAGTAACAAAACAGCAAGTAAACGGTGTACAAAGCTTGGAAACAAGGCCTAGGGATCATACTTTCACTAGTGGACACACTCCCAACAATATAACATAATTGAACAAATAAACAACTTCTCTTCACTATGGTACTCTGAATTACTCTCCTATTGAATAACACCAATCATTGCGTAGGGCTACGAAGCACTCCTTAAAGTTCATCAAGTACTTGACAAACACCACTCATAGAGATATTCAAATCAGATCACAACTCAAGATAGATATTATTGCAACTTAGACCAAGTACTAACACGGTGCACACACTGTCAACATTACACCATGAAAGGAGGAATAGATCACTTCAATACTATCATAGCGATAATTATTCTCATAATCCATAAGAGATCACAATCGTAGCCTAGACCAAGTACCACCACGATGCACGCACTGTCACCGTTACACCATGGCAGGAGGAATAGATTACTTTAATAATATCACTAGAGTACACATAATATCTGAATAATAACATCTACTTGTTCAACATGATACAAAGCTCACGATCACATAAAGATCACATCATGGGAGAGAGAGGTGAACCACATAGCTACCGGTAGAGCCCTCAGCCCCGAGGATGAACTACTCCCTCCTCATCATAGGAGACAGCAAGGTTGATGGAGATGGCGGTGAGGTCGATGGAGACGGCAGAGACGGCGATGGAGACCGATGGAGATGGCTCCGGGGGCACTTCCCCGTCCCGGCAGGGTGCTGGAACAGAGACTTCTGTCCCCCGAAATTCGTCGATGGCGGCGGTGGAGCTGCGGAACTGTTTCTGGAAAATTGCCGACTCCTCTAGGGTTTTCCATCCCGAGGCTTCTTATAGGCGAAGGGGCGTCGTCAGGAGTGGCCCCAGGCCTCCTCACACCTAGGTGGCGCGGGCCAGGGGCAGGTCGCGCGAGCCTAGTGTGAGGGCGGCCTGTGGCCCCTCTCCTACTCCTCTTCGGATCTCTGGAAGCTTCCAGGAAAAATAAGACTTTAGGAACTTGTTTTGTCCAATTCCGAGAATATTTCCTGTGTATCACTTCTGAAACACAAAAACAGCAGAAAACAGGGAACTGGCACTGTGGCGACTTGTTAATAGGTTAGTTCCGGAAAATGCATAAAAGCGCCATGAAGTATAACAAAACACAAGGCAAATGGTGTAAAAACAAGCATGGAGCATCAAAAATTATAGATACGTTTGAGACGTATCAGCATCCCCAAGCTTAACTCCTGCTCGCCCTCGAGTAGGTAATTGATAACAAAAGAAATAATTTTTGAGGTGACATGCACCTACACAATCTTGATCATATATGTAAGCATTGTGAGCTGGGATCATAAGAACTTAAAACATGGGCATGAAAGATATAATCTTGACAATAAGAACTTAGCAACCATGTTGTAAACATGCAAATGAACACAAACAAATGATCATGAAAATGAAACAATGAAAGTCAAACGTGTGTTCAAATCATAAGGAAAAACATACAAATGGTTTTCAGCTTGTCCTTAAAAGAGAGCAAAACATAAATGAATAGGACACCTTCAAGTTTAAGAGGGCGACTAGATACAAATAATTTGAGAACAAGTGAAACCAACAATATGAATCAATGAATGAAAACTTTGGGACAATGCACATTATACTAAGAATGACAACTATGCTCTCTTAATGGTGCATAAAGAAAGAAGGTGGTGACTCAACATAAAAGTAAAAGAAATGCCCTTTGCAGAGGGAAGCAGTGATTAAACATGTGCTAGAGCTTTTCATTTGTAAAACAGAGAGATAAAAAATTGGTTTCGAGAGGTGGTTGCTTTTGTCAATGACTGGCAATGGGGTTCTTACTATCTTCCATACAAAAATGAAGCAAGTTTTTGAGAGAGAGATTGGCACTTTTGTGCTCTTTTTATAAACTTGGCACTCCACCCCACCTTTTTTCCTTTCTCAAACCACGGCTAACCGATTCCATCGGGTGCCCACCAACATTCACATTCCATGGAGGAGTGCCTTTTTTCTTTCTTTTTTTTCTTTTTTTTCCTTTTTGGAATAAGCAATATGGAAGATAGCAAATCCGACCACTACGTCCCCATGAGCTGAAAATAGTGTCACAAAACGAGAAGTGTTTTGAAGGTTTTTTCAAAGGTAGCACATGAAAATTTACTTTGGAATGGCTTACAAATACCATGCATAGGAATTTATAGTGGACACAATGGCAAACTTGGTTTTTGGGAGTTGGATGCACGAGTAGAGCTCATACTCAGTACAAAATGAGGGCTAGCAAAAGACTGGGAGCGACCAACTAAGAGAGCAATAACGGCCATAATCATGCAAAGCGACAAAGCGACATTAAAAGAAGCATAAGATGGCATCAAAAGTCAAAAACTAAATGATTATAGAGGCTATTGGCGACTTTGTAAGAGTCTAACATGTGTGAGCATGCGCCAAGTCAACCCAAATAAAGCATCAAGGAGAAAACCAAATAAATGCTTCCATATAATAAAAACAATGCATGATTTTTTCAAAGGCTCATTAAGCAATCTCAGTTATTTGAGACAAGTCATGCTATAGCAAAACCACTAAGTATACTATCAAAAAGACATCAAGCATGACATGAAAAAGCCTAGGCCGCAGTCTACACAAGCTCCTTCTTGTACCACTTTTTTGCATAAAGCTTTTTCTCTTTTCCAACACCATTTGAAATTTTTTAAGACACCTCTTTTGATGAAAACCAATAAAGATCAGAGGCAAAAATACACCTTGATGAAAAGGTATGACAAGGTCTGAACGCAAATCAAGGCGAAAACGAAAACCAAAAGCAGTAGCAGAAAAAGAGAACACTCGTTGAAACGATACGAGTGAAAACTAGAGTGTTCTTGGCAAATGAAAAGCGAGTTCATCTCCTTCAAAAGAAACATGATGTGATCTAACCATTTATTGCAGCAAACAAAACTAAACTAATAAAGAAAACTAAAACAACTGACGCTCCAAGAAAAACGCATAATGCATGAAGCAATAAAAATATAGTGTCTTGAAAGGTGACCTAATTTTTGCCGATGAAGAAGGGGTGCCTCGGGGGCATCCCCAAGCTTTGATGCTTGTACTTCTTGGATATTTCTTGGGGTGATGCATGGGAATCCCCAAGCTTGAGCTTTTGTCCATTCTTCAACTCATCTCATCATTCTCCAATCCCTACACTTGAAAACTTCCTTCATACAAAATTAAACACAAATCTATTAGCAACATTAGTGTAGGCATAACATTGAATCAACCCTTTTTGCTTCAGGTTTCAACCTAAAACCACCACATATTAAGCATATACTACTGTAGCAACTTCTCCAAAAGTTCCGTGATCAAAAGAACTCAAAAGAAAGCGATAAAGCGGCAAACACAAATATTGGCAGAAATCTGTCAAAACAGAACAGCTGACAAAGGCCGAATTCTTAGAGGGTTTTCTGTTGCTCAAATCAAAAAGTGTTCAACTAATGAAAGTTTGTATATAACCTGGGGCATATGCACAAGAAATCGCAGGTCCAAAAGATATACAGAGAATTTTCACGATTTTTTATGGTGCAGCACTGAAAACTGTTTCAGGACAGCAACATCTCCAAATCTTACCTCACTCAAATTAGAGGCTTCTCTTGGCACAAAAACGAAATAAAAAGGATAAGGAGCGGTTATTACAGTATTAATAACTTCCAAGACTCAAACAAAAGAAAAAGTACTGAAAATAAACAATGGGTTATCTCCCAAGAGTGCTTTTCTTTAACGCCTTTGAGCTAGGCGCAGTAATTTGCAAAGATTCTCATGTGGGCGCCATATAAGAGCTTGAGGCAAAGGCGCCATATAGAAACTTAAAGCAATAGAGAGCATCAAAAAGCAAATATGAAACACATTTAAATCTAAACCACTTCCCATGAAAAATAGTCTTGTAAAGAGACAAGTCATGAAAGCGCAAAGCAAAAAGCATAGGAAGGCAAAACAAGTACAACTTCAAGAATTGCAACATAAAGAGGGGAAACTCAATATTGTTGAGATCCATCAAACCATGTTTCCCTCTCTCATAATAACTTTCAGTACCATCATGAATAGAACTAACAATATAACTATCACATAAAACATCCCTATCATGAGCGACATGCATAAAAGAATTAATACTCACCACAGGAACAATAGTAGTAGGAGCAAATTCAATAGAATAATTATTCTCATCACCATAATTATCATAAATAGGAGGCATATTGTAATCATAACTAATTTTATCCTCAATAGTAGGTGAACTGAAAATATTATACTCATCATCATAGCCATCATAAACTAGAGGTTTAGTATCATCACAAGCTAGAGAGCAACTATTTCGCAAAGCATATTCTTCAAACATATCATCATAAGAAGGAACATCACATATGGGAGATAAAATATCATCAGAGCAAATTTTCTCCACTAAAGCTGGGGAACTAAAAATACCATGCTTACCAAAACCAGCTTCCCCAAGCTTAGACTTTTCTATAGCATTAGCAACAACGGTGTTCAAAGCATTCATACTAACAACACTATTAACATGCAAATTAAGCTCCAAAGGTTTTTCAATTTTCTCTTCAAACACTTCATATCTAAACTCAGGAAAAAGACTAAAGAACTCATTGTTTTCCATTAAGCCTAACTAGTGAAAATAAAAACAAGAAACAAAAAGATGTAATTGCAGAATCTAAAGGAAATAACTCCGAGCACTCACACAGGAGGATGCGAGTACCTTTTACCTTACCTCCCCGGCAACGGCGCCATAAAAGAGCTTGATGTCTACACACGCTTCTGTTCTTGTAGACAGTGTTGGGCCTCCAAGTGCAGAGGTTTGTAGAGCAGCAGCAAGTTTCCCTTAAGTGGATCACCCAAGGTTTATCGAACTCAGGGAGGAAGAGGTCAAAGCTATCCCTCTCAAGCAACCCTGCAATTACGATACAGAAAGTCTCTTGTGTCCCCAACACACCCAATACACTTGTCAGATGTATAGGTGCACTAGTTCGGCGAAGAGATAGTGAAATACAAGTGGTATAGATGATTATGAGTAGTAAATGTAATATGGAATAAAAATGGCAGCAAGCAAACAAGTAACAAAACAGCAAGTAAACGGTGTGCAAAGCTTGGAAACAAGGCCTAGGGATCATACTTTCACTAGTGGACACACTCCCAACAATATAACATAATTGAACAAATAAACAACTTCTCTTCACTATGGTACTCTGAATTACTCTCCTATTGAATAACACCAATCATTGCGTAGGGCTATGAATCACTCCTTAAAGTTCATCAAGTACTTGAAAAACACCACTCATAGAGATATTCAAATCAGATCACAACTCAAGATAGATATTATTGCAACTTAGACCAAGTACTAACACGGTGCACACACTGTCAACATTACACCATGAAAGGAGGAATAGATCACTTCAATACTATCATAGCGATAATTATTCTCATAATCCAGAAGAGATCACAATCGTAGCCTAGACCAAGTACCACCACGATGCACGCACTGTCACCGTTACACCATGGCAGGAGGAATAGATTACTTTAATAATATCACTAGAGTACACATAATATCTGAATAATAACATCTACTTGTTCAACATGATACAAAGCTCACGATCACATAAAGATCACATCATGGGAGAGAGAGGTGAACCACATAGCTACCGGTAGAGCCCTCAGCCCCGAGGATGAACTACTCCCTCCTCATCATAGGAGACAGCAAGGTTGATGGAGATGGCGGTGAGGTCGATGGAGACGGCGGAGACGGCGATGGAGACCGATGGAGATGGCTCCGGGGGCACTTCCCCGTCCCGGCAGGGTGCCGGAACAGAGACTTCTGTCCCCCGAAATTCGTCGATGGCGGCGGCGGAGCTACGGAACTGTTTATGGAAAATTGCCGACTCCTCTAGGGTTTTCCGTCCCGAGGCTTCTTATAGGCGAAGGGGCATCGTCGGGAGTGGCCCCAGGCCTCCTCACACCTAGGTGGCGCGGGCCAGGGGCAGGCCGAGCGCGCCTAGTGTGAGGGCGGCCTGTGGCCCCTCTCCTACTCCTCTTCGGATCTCTGGAAGCTTCCGGGGAAAATAAGACTTCAGGAACTTGTTTCATCCAATTCCGAGAATATTTCCTGTGTATCACTTCTGAAACACAAAAACAGCAGAAAACAGGGAACTGGCACTGTGGTGACTTGTTAATAGGTTAGTTCCGGAAAATGCATAAAAGCGCCACGAAGTATAACGAAACACAAGGCAAATGGTGTAAAAACAAGCATGGAGCATCAAAAATTATAGATACGTTTGAGACGTATCAATCCCTCGTCAGCCGGATGAGTACTACATATGAAGCAGGTCTCGAGCCTAACCCTTATCTCCCGGCTCCACGCAGCTGGGTGGATAGGAGCCGGCAGGCCACATACGAAGGAAAACCGCAGAGGAAAACCGTAAACGATAAATGATAACTCGACTAAGCGTTGAAGACAGTGCTCGTTGACCGTGCGTTGGCTATCCCGAGCCGGGCGCCCGATAGACCGAAGTACTACTTCTCACCCCACGGCACGCTCCCACCCTAGGCCGGCATTCGGCTGCCGGCCCAAGGGAGACCAACCGGCACCAGGCTGCCGGTTGGGGGTGATACGTCTCTAACGTATCCATAATTTTTGATGCTCCATGCTTGTTTTTACACCATTTGCCTAATGTTTCGTTACACTTCGTGGCACTTTTATGCATTTTCCGGAACTAACCTATTAACAAGTCGCCATAGTGCCAGTTCCCTGTTTTCTGCTATTTTTGTGTTTCAGAAAAGTTACACAAGAAATATTCTCGGAATTAGATGAAACCAAAGCCAGTCGCCCAGAAATTTACCAAAGCTTCCAGAGAACCAAAGAGGAGTTGGAGTGGGGCCACGAGGTGCCCACACACCAGGGCGGCGCGGCCAGGGGCTGGGCTGCGCCTCCTATGTGTGAGACCACCTCGGTCCACTTCTGACGATGCCCCTTCGCCTATAATGACCCCCCGACGGGAAAAACCTAAGTACCCGATCTGTTTTCCAGAACACATTGCGATCCGCCGCCGCCATCGACCCGAAGATCGGGAGGGTCCAGAAGCTCTTCCCGGCACCCTACCGGAGAGGAGAATCGCCACCGGAGGTCTTCTTCATCTCCATGCTTGCCTCCGGAGCGATGAGTGAGTAGTCTACCTTGGACTATGGGTCCATAGCAGTAGCTAGATGGTTGTCTTCTCCACCATGTGCTTCATGTTTAGATCTCATGAGCTGCCCTACATGATTGAGATCACCGTTATATAATTCTACATGTTTGGTTTGTTGGGATCCGATGAATATTGGTGTTATGCTTGAGTTGAAGTACTGAAATTTATCTTTTGTTATCTCTATGTTGTTTATGATCTTGCATGCTCTCCGTTGTTAGTAGCTATCTTGGCCGAGTAGTTGCTAGTGACTCCAAGAGGGGGTATTTATGCTCGATAGTGGGTTCATGCCTCTATTTAATCTGGGGGAGTGACAGAAACCTCTAAGTGTTGTAGATGTGCTGTTGCTACTAGGGGGAAAACAACATTCATATGCTCAAGGGCATATGCTTTGTTTACATTACACACTTTGCTTAATGCAGTTATCTGTTGTTCGCAACTTAATACTCATGGGGTGTTCGGATGATATCCCCGTGAGTGGATTATTAGTCATAGATGCAGTTGGATGGCGGTCTATGTATTTTGTTGTAATGCCCAGAGTAAATCTCATAGTGATCCTCTCATCATATGCACGTTGTCTTTATTCTATCAATTGCCCAACTGTAATTTGTTTACCCAGCATGTGTTATTTTATCTTATGGAGAGACACCGCTAGTGAACTGTGGGCCCCGGTCCTATTTCCTTTATATTGCTATCACCTGTTTACTTTACTCGCACTGTTTACTTTACTCGCATACTATTATCACTTTCCACTCGATACGCTCATACCCTTTGTTTCAAGCAAACCGGTGAGATTGACAACCTCATCATAAGTTGGGAACAAAGTATTTGGTTGTGTTGTGTGTAGGTTCCGCATTGCTATTGGTTGAAGACGAGTCAACAAGTGTCATAAACGGCGCCCTTGTTGGAGTGTTATTAGGCCAGTCAGCATCACCTTCAGTCGTTTGTCTCTCCTCTCCTGAACGATAAACCTTGGTTTCTTAACGGAGGGAAAATCTTGCTGCTATATTCATCACACCTTCTTCTTGGGGTTCCCAACGGGCTGGACATTCAACTAGGCACCAACTATTTTCTGGCGCCATCTACCAGCAATCAAGCTCTTTTCTGGCGCCGTTGCCAGGGAGGAAGTAGAAGACTTCTGCGAGGGGAGTTTTCGCACGCACATCCTTTACTTTGTTTTAAGTTTTGCTTTACTTTACTTTATTTTTACTTGCATCATTTTTATCAAAAAACCCAAAAAAAAATTAGAATCCTTGATAGTTGTTTTTACTTGTCTACTTTTAGTTTTGCTAAAATGGCTAATCCTGAAAACACCAAGTTGTGTGACTTTACTAGCACGAACAATAGTGATTTTATCTGCACTCCTATTGCGCCACCTGCTCCTGCTGCAAACTTTTATGAGATTAAGCCTGCTTTATTGAACCTTGTTATGAAAGAGCAATTTTCTGGTGCTAGTACTGAAGATGCTGCAGCTCATCTCAACAATTTTGTTGAGCTATGTGAGATGCAGAAATATAAGGATGTTGAAAGTGATATTATTAAGCTTAAGTTGTTTCCTTTTTCCTTGAGAGGAAAAGCTAAGGATTGGTTGTTGTCTTTGACTAAGAATAGTATTGATTCATGGGCTAAGTGTAAGGATGCTTTTATTGGTAGATACTATCCTCCTGCTAAGATTATATCTTTGCGTAGCAATATTATGAAGTTTAGTCAGTTTGATAATGAACATGTTGCTCAAGCTTGGGAAAGAATGAAATCTATGATAAAGAATTGTCCCACTCATGGACTGACTACTTGGATGATTGTCCAAACTTTTTATGCAGGACTGAATTTTTCTTCAAGGAACCTACTTGATTCAGCTGCTGGAGGCACTTTTATGTCCCTTACCTTGGGCGCCGCAACAAAGCTACTCGACAATATGATAGTAAATTACTCCGAATGGCACACCGAGAGAGCTCCATAAGGTAAGAAGGTAAATTCTATCGAGGAAACCTCTTCCTTGAGTGATAAGATTGATACTATTATGGCTATGCTTGCTAATGATAGGACTCATGTAGATCCTAATAATGTTCCTTTAGCCTCTTTGGTTGCTCAAGAAGAGCATGTTGATGTGAACTTCATTAGAAACAATAATTTTAACAACAATGCTTATAGGAACAATTTTGCTAGTAACAATTATAGGCCGTATCCTTCTACCAATGGTAATGGTTATGGTAACACTTATGGTAATTCCTCCAACAACACTAGGGCCGCGCCCTCTGAACTTGAAGTCATGCTCAAAGACTTCATGGTAAAACAAACTACTTTTAACAAGTCTGTTGAGGAAAAGTTAGGCAAAATTGATATTCTTGCTTCTAAAGTTGATAGCCTTGCTCATGATGTTGAACTTCTGAAATTAAAAGTGTTGCCTAATGATGTGAAAGAGAACAATGTTTTTTCTACTGCTAATGCTATTCAAGTTGGAATTGATGAAAATGTTAGATTGTTAGCAGAATTGCATGCTAGATGGGAAAGAGAGGATGAGATTGCTAGGAATATGAAAGTTTGTACTTTTACTACCTCTAATGATGTTGTTCCTAATGCTAGCAATCCTCTTACTTTGATTGGTGTAGAGAAAACTCCCACTCCTTGTGTTAAAAAGCTTAAAACTGCCAAAACTTTTTTTCAAAAGAGTGCTGAAATTTTTCGGAGTGTAGGAGATGATAGCTCTATTTCCTTTAATGATTTTGATGTTGATGGCTGCAATATATCTGAAGTTATTTTGTTCTTGCAAAAGCTTGCTTTGACTCCCAATGCTAGTTCTTTAAATGTTGCTTTTACTAAGGATATTACCAATGCTCTCATGAAAATCAGGGATGAAAAGTTGAAGCAAAAGGCTTCTGTTCCCAAGAAGTTAGATGATGGTTGGGAACCCATCATTGATATGCATGTTAATGGTTTTGATTGCCATGCTTTATGTGATCTAGGTGCTAGTATTTCCATTATGCCTAGAAAAATTTATGACATGCTTGATTTACCGCCGCTTGAAAAGTGTTATTATGATGTTCCTATTGCTGATGTTGCTAAGAAGAAACCTTTGGGAAGAATTAATGATGTTCTTATTGTGGTTAAAAATAACCTTGTTCCCGTTGATTTTCTTGTCATGGATGTTAAATGCAATGCTTCATGTCCTATTATTTTGGGAAGACCCTTTCTTCGAACTGTAGGTGCTATCATTGATATGAGGGAAGGCACCATCAAATATCAATTTCCACTTAAGAAAGGTATGGAACACTTCCCTAGGAAGAAAAATAAATTAGTGTTTGACTCTATTCTTAAAGCAAATTATGAGCTTGATGCTTCATCACTTGATGTTACTTGATTCGCAATTTTCTGCGCCTAGCTCAAAGGCGTTAAAGAAACGCACTCTTGGGAGATAACCCAATGTTTTTACTTTCAGTTCTTTTTCTTTTATTTGAGTCTTGGAAGTTATTACTACTGTAATAACATCTCCTTATCCTTTTTATTTCGTTTTTGTGCCAAGAGAAGCCTCTAATTTGAGTGAGGTAAGATTTGGGGATGTTGCTGTCCTAAAAATGTTTTCGGTGCTGCACCGTAAAAATTCGTGAAAATTCTCTGTATATCTTTTGGACCTGCTATTTCTTGTGCATATGCCCCAGGTTATATCCAAACTTTCATTAGTTGAACACTTTTTGATTTGAGCAACAGAAAACACCTTAAAAATTCTACCTTTGTCAGCTGTTCTGTTTTGACAGATTTCTGCCAATATTTGTGTTTGCCGCTTTATCGCTTTCTTTTTGAGTTCTTTTGATCACGGAACTTTTGGGGAAGTTGCTACAGTAGTATATGGTTTATATGTGGTGGTTTTGGGTTGAAACCTGAAGTTTTCAAGTGTAGGGATCGGAGAGTGATGAGATGAGTTGAAGAATGCACAAAAGCTCAATCTTGGGGATGCCCATGCATCACCCCAAGAAATATCCAAGAAGTACAAGCGTCAAAGCTTGGGGATGCCCCCGAGGCACCCCTTCTTCATCGGCAAAAATCAGGTCACCTTTTAAGACACGTTATTTTTATTGCTTCATGCATTATGCGTTTTTCTTGGAGTGTCAGTTGTTTTTAGTTTTTAGTTTAGTTTTGTTTTGTTTGCTGCAATAAATGGTTGGACCCCAACAAATTTCTTTTGGAGAAGTTTCCTTGCTTTTCATTTGCCAAGAACACTCCGTTTTTCACTCTATTCGTTTCAACGAGTGTTCTCTTTTTCTAGAACTGCGTTTAGTTTTTTATTTTCGCCTTGATTTGTGTTCAGATCTTGTTATATCTTTTCATCAAGGTGTATTTTTGCCTCTGATATTTATTGGTTTTCATCAAAAGAGGTGTTTATAAAAAGTTTGAATGGTGTTGTAAAAGAGAAAAAGCTTTATGCAAAAAAAAGTGGTACAAGAAGGAGCTTGTGTAGACGGTGGCTTAGGCTTTTGCATGTCGTGCTTGATGTCTTTTTGATAGTATGCTTAGTGGTTTTGCTGTAGCATGACTTGTCTCAAATAACTGAGATTGCTTAATGAGCTTTTGAAAAAAATCATGCGTTGTTTTAATTATTTGGAAGCATTATTTTGGTTTTCTCCTTGATGCTTTATTTGGGTTGACTTGGCGCATGCTCACACGTGTTAGACTCTTACAAAGTCGCCAATAGCCTCTATGATCATTTAGTTTCTAACTTTTGATGCCATCTTATGCTTCTTTTAATGTCGCTTTGTCGCTTTGCATGATTGTGGCCGTTATTGCTCTCTTAGTTGGTCGCTCCCAATCTTTTGCTAGCCCTCGCCTTGTACTGAGTATGAGCTCTACTCGTGCATCCAACTCCTAAAAACCAAGTTTGCCATTGTGTCCACTATAAATTCCTATGCATGGTATTTGTAAGCCATTCCAAAGTAAATTTTCATGTGCTACCTTTCAAAACTTTCAACTACTTCTCGTTTTGTGCCACTGTTTTTAGCTCATGGGGACGTAGTGGTCAGATTTGCTATCTTCCATATTGCTTACTCCAAAAAGAAAAAAAAAAGAGAAAAAAAGAAAGAAAAAAAAGGCACTCCTCCATGGTATGTGAATGTTGGTGGGCACCCGATGGAATCGGTTAGCCATGGTTTGAGAAAGGAAAAAAGGTGGGGATGAGTGCCAAGTTTTATAGAAAGAGCACAAAAGTGCCAATCTCTCTCTCAAAAACTTGCTTCATTTTTGTATGGAAGATAGTAAGAACCCCATTGCCAGTCGTTGACAAAAGCAACCACCTCTCAAAACCCAAGTTTTATCTCTGTTTTACAAATGAAAAGCTCTAGCACATGTTTAATCACTGCTTCCCTCCAAGGGCCTTTCTTGTACTTTTATGTTGAGTCACCACCTTCTATCTTTATGCACCATTAAGAGAGCATAGTTGTCATTCTTAGTATAATGTGCATTCTCCCAAAGTTTTCATTGATTGATTCATATTGTTGGTTTCACTTGTTCTCAAATTATTTGTATCTAGTCGCCCTCTTAAACTTGAAGGTGTCCTATGCATTTATGTTTTGCTCTCTCATTAAGGACAAGCTGAAACCCATTTGTATTTTTTCCTTATGATTTGAACACACGTTTGACTTTCATTGTTTCATTTTCATGATCTTTTGTTTGTGTTCATTTTCATGTTATAACATGGTTGCTAAGTTTCTTCTATCAAGATTATGACTTTCATGCCCATGTTTTAAGTTCTTTTGATCCCAGCTCACATTGCTTACATATGTGACCAAGATTGTGTAGGTGCATGTCACCTCAAAAAATATTTCTTTTGTTATCACTTACCTACTCGAGGACGAGCAGGAGTTAAGCCTGGGGATGCTGATACAGTCTCTAACGTATCCATAATTTTTGATGCTCCATGCTTGTTTTTACACCATTTGCCTAATGTTTCGTTACACTTCATGGCACTTTTATGCATTTTCCGGAACTAACCTATTAACAAGTCGCCACAGTGCCAGTTCCCTGTTTTCTGCTGTTTTTGTGTTTCAGAAAAGTTACACAGGAAATATTCTCGGAATTGGACGAAACCAAAGCCAGTCGCCCAGAAATTTACCAAAGCTTCCAGAGAACCGAAGAGGAGTTGGAGTGGGGCCACGAGGTGCCCTCACACCAGGACGGCGTGGCCAGGGGCTGTGCCGCACCCCCTATGTGTGAGACCACCTCGGTCCACTTCTGACGATGCCTCTTCGCCTATAAAGACCACCCGACGGGAAAAACCTAAGTACCCGATCAGTTTTCCAGAACACATCGCGATCCGCCGCTGCCGTCGACCCGAAGATCAGGAGGGTCCAGAAGCTCTTCCCGGCACCCTCCCGGAGAGGGGAATCGCCACCGGAGGTCTTCTTCATCGCCATGCTTGCCTCCGGAGCGATGAGTGAGTAGTCTACCTTGGACTATGGGTCCATAGCAGTAGCTAGATGGTTGTCTTCTCCACCATGTGCTTCATGTTTAGATCTCATGAGCTGCCCCCTACATGATTGAGATCACCGTTATGTAATTCTACATGTTTGGTTTGTTGGGATCCGATGAATATTGGTGTTATGCTTGAGTTGAAGTACTGAAATTTATCTTTTGTTATCTCTATGTTGTTTATGATCTTGCATGGTCTCCGTTGTTAGTAGCTATCTTGGCCGAGTAGTTGCTAGTGACTCCAAGAGGGGGTATTTATGCTCGATAGTGGGTTCATGCCTCTATTTAATCTGGGGGAGTGACAGAAACCTCTAAGGTTGTAGATGTGCTGTTGCTACTAGGGCGAAAACAACATTCATATGCTCGAGGGCATATGCTTTGTTTACATTACACACTTTGCTTAATGCAGTTATCTGTTGTTCGCAACTTAATACTCATGGGGTGTTCGGATGATATCCCCGTGAGTGGATTATTAGTCATAGATGCAGTTAGATGGTGGTCTATGTATTTTGTTGTAATGCCTAGAGTAAATCTCATAGTGATCCTCTCATCATATGCACGTTGTCTTTATTCTATCAATTGCCCAACTGTAATTTGTTTACCCAGCATGTGTTATTTTATCTTATGGAGAGACACCGCTAGTGAACTGTGGACCCCGGTGCTATTTCCTTTATATTGCTATCACCTGTTTACTTTACTCGCACTGTTTACTTTACTCGCATACTATTATTACTTTCTACTCGATACGCTCATACCCTTTGTTACAAGCAAACCGGTGAGATTGACAACCTCATTGTAAGTTGGGAACAAAGTATTTGGTTGTGTTGTGTGTAGGTTCCGCGTTGCTATTGGTTGAAGACGAGTCAACAAGTGTCATAAACGGTGCCCTTGTTGGAGTGTTATTAGGCCAGTCAGCATCACCTTTAGTCGTTTGTCTCTCCTCTCCTGAACGATAAACCTTGGTTTCTTAACTGAGGGAAAATCTTGCTGCTATATTCATCACACCTTCCTCTTGGGGTTCCCAACGGGCTGGACATTCAACTAGGCACCAGCTATTTTCTGGCGCCATCTACCAGCAATCAAGGGGTAGAAGGGCCGAAGGGTGGGGAGATTAAGGAAAAAGTTGAGGGAGCCGGGCTAAGGCAGGCCAGCAAATGGTCGATGAGCACAGTCTCTCGGCGTTTAGGCTGAGCAGCCACGTCAAAGAGATTCGAAGCTAGGGCTGCCTTGCTTGACGTTGGCACCGCATGCGGACAAGCTAGTTTCAAGCCAGCTATCATTCCAGCTGCCCTAAAACTCGGGGGCTAGGGGGAAGGGGAATTGGCCCTCAGAAGCGGGCCGTCTCCAGTCCCTCGCCGGCTGTTCGGTCAGATGGCGCTGCGACATGATCAGCAAAAGAGCATCGAAATCAAAATCTAGCGTTTGCAAAGAAATGGCTAAAGCCAGAGATCTGGGGGTTTACTCCAGCCGCGGCAAGGGTCATACGAAGGCTTGGGAAGGGGAGACATGCCGGCTCCGACCTCGCCCGAGTTGGCGCAGGTCTTAGCTTCCGTTTCTATCTCCTCAAGCCAGCGCTACCTTGCGTCTCTTGGAGTCGACCTATAGAGGCACTTCTCCCTCTGTGCGGAAGCCGGAAGGCCTCGCCAAGAGTGTCCGAGCAAATCGGTGGCTATCTTAGCCCCTACCTACGAGCTCGCACATCGATGGTTCTAGCGCGGGAGAGATCCTAACTATGAAATCGACATCGCGCTCTGACGAAAGCAGAGAGCATTCATACAAGGGCAAGTGCATAGCGAATGAAGAAAGACAAGTTTTCACTAAGCAGAAGTCCGACAGTTACAAAAGCTTCCTAGATTGCTACCCTAAGAGTATGAAATACTCCTCGCCCAGGAGATGTTAGCCTTCCCCGACATGACGCAAGCGCCGCATGGACTTTGTCCCAGAGAAGCCCGTGTTCGAGGTCGACGAGATCCACCCTTCATGACCAGGCGGCGAAGGTACGGGCGGAGAGGGTCTCGTCGAAGATGCAGACGGTAATAGTCTTCTTCCCGTCGCGGCGAGTGAAGAGGAGGAACCAGCCCTCGTGCACGCCATAGTCAATGAAGAACTTCGACCACCCGTCGCGGAGGAAGCAGACCCCCTGGCCGTCGTAGTAGACCTCAACGCGGTACTTGGGCTGGCCGACGCTGCACTCCCGCAGTGTAGCATAAGCCATCTCCTGGCCCTCCATCGACTCCGTAAACTGGGATGGAAGACGAAAGAGGTTTTGAGCCCCGGCAAGTACGAGAACTATGCAGGTGGACCACCCCTCGGCCGAGAGGTAGGCCGGTGGCTAGAGTGCCGGTTTTCCTGGCCGGAGCTGCGACGGACCACCGGAGGGCGAGGTCATCGCACGAGGCCTCGTAGAGCCGGAAGTGGTGGCCCCGAGGGCAGCGAGGGTCTTCTTGTTCTTACTGCCCAGTGGCCACCCGCGGCGGCGGGGTGGCGAAGAAGTGGTCGCCACCGTCGGCACGTCGCTCCTTCCTCTTTTCCTCGGACGGCCGGGCCCCCGTCTGCTCGGGGCCCTCTCGCCACCGAGAGCCAGGGCTACCCCGGTGGCAGCGGTGGGGGTAACGGCGGTGGCGGCCACGGCTCCGAGAGCCGCCAAAGTCTTCTTGTTACGGCTCCCCTTCGGGCATCCACATTTCTGGGGCGCGGGAGGCGCCATCTCCGGCGCTTCAGTTCTCCTCCCACTCCCCTCACCTTCAGCGGCAGAACCGCTAAGGGAAGACATGGCCAGGCAAAGCTTGGAGGAAGGGCAAAGGAATGGAAGTGCGCCCTTAACCGCGAGCGCTCTTAGCTTTTAAAGAGGAGCGGCGAAGGGGAGCGGCACCCAGCGTTTCGGTAACCGATCCCACATCGTGTGCGCCCACAAGAGGGCAACCGCTACGGTTGTCACCGCGGATTGTGGGGGGAACCGATGGGGCACGTCGCTGACGTATACCAGTCTGCCCCGCATGACGACTCGGGAAGTTATGACGGTGGTGATCCCGAAGTCCAGGCGACAAGACAGGTCACTGGCGCACCACGCCGGCCACAGCGTGGGATCAGAGCCCGAAGCGGCACAAGTTCCAAGGGAGCAGCATACCGGCTTGCGACCGCCAGGCAGCCGCCAACCGGATCAGACCTGGAGCCGGCACGTCCCGAGACGGCCGGAGGAGTCCCACGTGACTTGGCCTCGAAACCAGCAACCTCCAGACCGGACGAAGAATCCTGGGACTTCGACGGAAACTAACAAGACTTCGGCAAGGAAAAGAACCCGCCGAAGCCCCATGCAAACCCATGAGACTTCGCCAGTTTTGGGGGCTAGTGTCGTGGGGATGACTTATGGGCATAGTTTTAAAAATCGGACCGGTGAGTGAACCAATGAGGTGAATGGCTCACTGGTTCACTGGTCCAACCAGCGGCTCAGCTGGTTTAATAGCGACAAAAAACCATTAAATTTAATAAATAATTAAGTTAATTTCAGAAAAAATTAGCATCAAATCATATATTTTATAGTTACTTTCATAGTACATCACAAACTAAGTGTAGTAGATATGCTATTAGGCCTTTTGTGGACTATTTGGAGCAAGGTTCTAAGTTTTAGAATGATATCCTCACAAAAACACATTATTTTTATACATTTTTTCTGGTTTTTTATTAGTTGGACCAGTGAGTCTTAAAAAACCGAAGAGGACTTATGGGGCATGCCAAGGGCCGAGCTACCTGCCGGCTGGCGTCCAAAGAGTCTCCACGGCTCTAGGATGAGAAGACCAGCTCCACCCAAAGGGCCAGCTGCGCCAACAGTCGGCTGGCGACTCCACCGAGGAAAGCCGAAGCCGGACGATGAAGACAAGAACCCTCCAACGGCTGTTTCGCCGAAAATGGCCTGGCCCCGACAAGATCGACAGAGGCAAAGGATGGGAGTGACGCATGCCACGACCGGGCTCGACCAACCAGCGATCAAGGAGCCTTCCCCACGAAAGGATCCGAGGCAAAAGGGAGGGCATATGCCTCCCAGATGCCGGTCCAAGGGGGAAAGGCGCTTTATAAAGCGTGATCGTCCGAGCAGGGCCAGAGGATCATGCCGAGGACGTAGCCACGGAGGAGCCGGCAGCCGGACGAACTGCCACCTAACCTGTAACCAGACCCCCGCCTATATAAGGAGGTCTGGACCCTTAGACTAGGGAGATCCGATCTTCTTCTTCCTCCTCTAGCCCGAACAGCTCGAGGAGCATTGTAACCACTGTCGAGATAATACAAAGCAGGCAGGAAGTAGGGGTTTTACCTCCAGCGGGGAGGGCCCTGAACCTGGGTAAACCGAGGTGTCTCTGTTGGCACAATCCTGAGCCGGACCCATCGTCGCACCACCGTCGAGTCCCTTCGTTAAGCCACCCCATGGCTACTGTCTCCAAATTCCCACGATAGTTAGGAAACCTTAACCATCATTAATCAATGAGCTAGTCTAGTAGAGGCGTACTAGGGACACTGTGTTGTTCATAAACCACACAAGTATTAATGTTTTCGCTTAATACAATTCTAGCATGGAATATAAACATTATCATGAACAAGAAATATGATAATAACATTATTATTATTGCCTCTAGGGCATATTTCCTTCAACAAGCTTAACTCCTGCTCGTCCTCGAGTAGGTAAGTGATAACAAAACAATAATTTTTGAGGTGACATGCACCAACACAATCTTAATCAAAACGATGTAAATCATTGAGTGCTGAGATCAAAGTACTCTAAACATGGGCATAAAAGATATAATCTTAACAATAGAGCTTAGCAACCATGTTATAACATGAAAAGTAACACAAACAAAAGATCATGAGTAATAATTCATTGAAAGTCAATTGTTTGTTTCGAGCATATAGAAAAACATAGCAAAGTGGTATTCAGCTTGTCCCTCATGGAGTAGCAAAACATAAATGCATAGGACACCTTCAAGTTTAAGAGGGCGACTAGATACAAATAATTTGAGAACAAGCAAAACCATAATCATGAATCAATCAATAATAAATTTTGGGACCATGCACATTATACTCAGAATGACAACTATGCTCTCTTAGATGGTGCATAAAGGTAGAAGGTGAAGACTCAACATAAAACTAAAAGAAAGGCCCTTCGCAGAGGGAAGCAGTGATTTAGCATGTGCTAGAGCTTTTCATTTGTAAAACAGAGATAAAAATTGTTTTGAGAGGTGTTTGTTCTTGTCAACGACTGGCAATGGGGTTCTTGCTATCTTCCATACTAAACAAGTTGAGAGAAATTGGCACATTTATGCTCTTTTATAAAGCTTGGCACTCCTTCCCACTTTTCTTTTCACAAACGATGGCTAACCGAATCCTTTGGGTGGCTACCAACTTTCACATACCATGGAGGAGTGCCTTTTTTTCTTTTCTTTCCTTTTTTTATTTTGTAAAAGGTTACAATATGGAAGATAGCAAATCCGACCAATACGTCCTCATGAGATAGAAACAGTGTCACAAAATGAGAAGTATTTTGAAGGTTTTTTTTGAAAGGTAGCACATGAAAATTTACTTGGAATGGCTTGAAAATACCATGCATAGGAATTTATAGTGGACTCTTTGAAATAACTTGGTTTTTGGTGGTTGGATGCACGAGAAGTATTCCCTCTCAGTACAGATGAAGGCTAGCAAAAGACTGGGAGCGACCAACTAAGAGAGCAGTAACAGCCATAATCATGCATAAAAACAAAACATTATTAACCAAAGCATAAAGTGGTTTCACAAGCCAAAAACCAAATGATCATAGAGGCTTGAGGTGACTGGTTTGTAGTCAAACATGGTGTGAGAATGCGCCAAGTCAACCCAAATAAAGCACCAAAGGAGAATACCACAATAATATGCTCCCATATAATAAAAACAACGCATGATGCTTTCAAAGGCACATTAAGCAATCTCGGTCATTTGAGACAAGTCATGCTACAGTAAAAACTACTATGCATATAATCAAAATAACATAAAGCATGATATGCAAAAGTCTAAGCCACAGCTAAACAAGCTCCCATTTGTACCACTATAAGCATGAAACTTTTTACTCTTTTCCAACACCAATCAACCTTGTTGAAACAACTCTCAAAGATGAAAAGCAATATAGACCAGAGGTCTAAACACACCTAGCTACAAAGAACTAACAAGTTCTGAACAAAAATCAAGGCAAAAAATAAAGCTAAACGCAGTACTAGAAAAAGAGAACACTCGTTGAACGATAAGAGTGAAAACTAGAGTGTTCTAGGGAATGAAAACGGAGTGTGTCTTCTCCAAAAGAAATATGTTGGGGTACAACCATTTATTGCAGAAAACAAAAAAAATAAAACTGAAAGCGAAAATAAAGACACTCCAAGAAAAATGCATAGCATACGAAGCAATAAAAATATAGTGTCTTGAAAGATGACTTGATATTTTGTCGATGAAGAAGGGGTGCCTCAGGGCATCCCCAAGCTTTGATGCTTGTACTTCTTGGATATTTATTGGGGTGACATGGGCATCCCCAAGCTTGAGCTTTTGTCCATACTTCATCTCATCTCATCATTATCCTTTCCCTACACTTGAAAACTTCCTTCATACAAAACTTCACACAATTCTTATTAGCAACATTAGTGTATGCAAGATAGTAAATCCACTCTTTGGTTTAGTTTCAACTAAAGTATAGCACCCATTAAAACATTAGCTACTGTAGAAACTCTCTCAAAAGTTCCGTGATCAAAAGAACTCAAAAATAAAGAGATCAAGAGGCAAACGCAAATAGTGGCAGAAATCTGTCAAAACAGAACAGCTGGTAAAGATCGATTTTTTTGAAAATCTTCTGTTGCTCAAATCGAAAAGTGCCAAGCTAATGAAAGTTTGACAACAACCTGGGGCATGTGCACAAGAATTCGTAGATCAAAAAGACGTTCTGAGAATTGTCACAAATTTTTACGGTACAGCGCAGAAATCTGTTTCAGGACAGCAACTTCCCCAAATCTTACCTTCCTCCAATTAGAGGTTCTTCTTGGCACAAAAACGAAATAAAAATAATAAGGAGAGGTCATTACAGTAGTAAGACTCAATAAAAAAAGAAAAAGTACTGAAAAGAAAACATTGGGTTATCTCCCAAGAGTGCTTTTTTTAACGCCTTTGAGCTAGGCGCAAAAAAATAGAAATCAAGTATTTTCAAATGATGGGCATTAAGATCAATGGTTTCCTCAAAAACACCACTTGCCACAATAGGCACTTTAGACGCCCCTGAAGATGATTCAACCAGGAAATCACTCTTAGTTGAACTAAAAGTTTTACCAATCTTAAAAACATTCTGTGGTTTTGGTACAGACACCTTGGGAACATAAATAAATTTTTGCTATTTTCCAACAAAAGCTCTCTCCTTCTTGAACTTAAGAGAAGAGAAAGTTGAGCCTAAAGTTTCCATAGCTTCCTCTAATTTGCCAATCCTAAGTTTTTGACTATCATGGATAGTGCTAGCCTCTAAAATAGTGATTCTCTTACCGATACTTTCTATCGATTCATTAACCTGGCTAGCGTTATCAAGGAGATTTAGCAAACTTTTCTCTAGAGAGTTCAGTTTTTCTATAACTTCCTCCAAAGTGATCTCAGTTTTAACAACATTAATAGGTGGTACTCCCACTAAACTTTCAATTAAAGTGCATGCTTCCAAAGCAGGAGTACTCAAAAAATTACCCCGTGCGAGAGTATCAAGAACATCCCTATTCCAACTAGATATACCAACATAAAAATTCCTAAGAAGGATCATGGTAGAATACTTTTTTGTACATCTATGATGGGCGTTACTAATTCTGTACCAAGCATCTTTCAAACTTTCTCCCCCTTGTTTCTTAAAAGTACGAACCTCAACTTCAGGATTACTCATTCTAGCAAGACTAAAAGCAGACAAGCAAAAATAACAACTATAAAGGAACTAATTTTTTTTGTATTTTTGATAAAAAGATGCAAACAAAAATAAAGTAAAGAAAGTAAGCAAAACAATAACAAAGTAAAAGATTGGAAGCGAGAGACTCCCCTTGCAGAAATCCTCTTTCTCCCCGGCAACGGCGCTAGAAAAAGTGCTTGATAGCGGTGCTAGCCACCCAGTTGGGAACCCCAAGAGGAAGGTATGATGAGCACAACGGCAAGTTTTCCCTCAGTGTGAAACCAAGGTTTAATTTACTAGTAGGAGAAAGAAACCACTTCTGAAGGTTGATGCTAGCTGGCTTTGGTGACAGCTCCAGACAATTGGTTTATAGCGCCTATCTAGGCGTAGCTTTGGCGCCAGTAGCAATGTGGAACCTGCACACAACACAACCAAAGTACTTTGCCCCAACTTGCAGTGAGGTTGTCAATCTCACCGGTTTGCTGTAAACAAAGGATTAAACGTATTGTGTGGTAAAAGATATTTGTTTGCAAGAAAGTAAATAATGCATGTAGAAAGTAAACGTTAATACAAATATAAAAGAATGGACTGGGGTCCACAGTTCACTAGAGGTGTCTCTCCATACAGATAAATAACATGCTTGGTAAACAAATTATAGTTGGGCAATTGACAGAATAAAGAATGCAAGCAATGCATGTACATGTCATGAGGATCACTATGATATTCACTTGAGCATTACAACATAATACATAGACCGTAATCCAACTGCATCTATGACTAATAATCCACCCGCCGGATATCATCTGAACAACCATTGGGTATTAAGTTGCGAGCAACAAATTATCGCCTTAAGCAAATTGTGTAATGTAAACAATACAAATGTCATTGAACACAAGATTGTTGTTTTCTCCCTAGTAGCAACATCACATCTACAACCTTAGAAGTTGTTGTCACTCTCCCAGATTACTAGAGGCATGAACCCACTATCGAGCATAAATACTCCCTCTTGGAGTCACTAGCATCTCTCGGCCAAGATATCAACTAACAACGGAGAGCATGCAAGATCATAAACAACATAGAGATGATAAATCAATAAATCAACTTGACATAGTACTAAATATTCATCGGATCCCAACAAACACAACATGTAGAATTACATAATGACGATCTTGATCATGATAGGCAGCTCACAAGATCTAAACATGAAGCACATGGAGGAGAAGACATCTATTTAGCTACTGCTATGGACCCGTAGTCCAAGGTAGACTACTCACACATCACTCCGGAGGCAGGCATGATGATGAAGAAGGCCTCCGGTGGTGATTCCCCTCTCCGGCAGGGTGCTGGCAAGATCTTCTGGACCCTCCCGATCTCGCGTTGACGATGGCGGTGGCTTGCAGTATGTTTTTTGGAAAAGAGTTTGGGCCCTTAGGGTTTTCCTGTCAAGGGGTTTAAATAGGCGGAAGGGCGATGTCAGGAGGTGGACCAGGCAGTCACACCCCCTAGTGGCGCGGCCTAGGGATGGCCCACGCCACCACCTGGTGTGGCCGGCCCCTGGTCCGTCTCCTGCTCTCCTTTGGACACCGTATTTGTGTCAGGTAATTAGGGACTTTTGCTTTTGTTTCGTCCAATTCCGAGAATATTTCCTGTGTAACTTTTCTGAAACACAAAAATAGCAGAAAACAGGGAACTGGCACTGTGGCATCTTGTTAATAGGTTAGTTCCAGAAAATGCATAAAAACGACACGAAGTGTAAACAAAAAACAAAGCAAATGGTGCATAAACAAGCATGGAGCATCAAAAATTATAGATACATTTGAGACATATCAGAGAGCTTTACTAACTAATTTTCTCATAACAAGAAATTTAATTTGGAAGATCGATAAAAGCATGATGAATATACTTGGAATAGCAAATTGCTAATAGGTAGATATGGTGGACACATTGGCAAACTTTGGTTTTTGGGAGTTGGATGCACGAGTAGAGCTCATACTCAGTTCAGATGAAGGCTAGCAAAATACTGAGAGCAACCAACTAAGAGAGCAATAACGGCCATAATCATGCATAGCGACAAAACATTATTAATCAAAGCATAAAGTGATATTACAAGTCAAAAACCAAATGTCCATAGAGGCTTAAGGTGACTGGTTCATAGTCATAACATGGTGTAAGCATGCGTCAAGTCAACCCAAATAAAGCATCAAAGGAGAATACCACAATATTATGCTTATGTATGATAAAAAAACAATGCATGATTCTTTCAATGACACATTAAGCACTCTCATTTATTTGAGACAAGTTATGCTACAACAATAAATACTAAGCATATAATCAAAATAATATCTAGCATGACATGCTAAAGTCTAAGCCACAGTCTAAACAAGCTTCCTTTTGCACGACTATAAGCATGAAATATTTTACTCTTTTCCAACACCAATCAACCTATTTGAAACAACTCTCAAAGATAAAAATCAATAAAAACCAGAGGTCTAAACACACCTAACTAAAAATAATTAACAAGTTCTAAACAAATATAAACGTGAAAAACAAAAGTTAAACACGGTACTAGCAAAAGAGAACACTCGCAGAATGATAAGAGTGAAAACTAGAGTGTTCTAGGCAATGAAAATGGAGCGTGTCTCTCTCCAAAACAAATATGGTGTGAGCCAACCATTTATTACAGCAAAGAAAATAAAAGAAAACTGAAAGCAAAAAAAGACGCTCCAAGAACAACACATAGCATATGAAGCAATGAAAATATAGTGTCTTGAAAGATGACCTGATATTTTTGTTGATGAAGAAGGGGTGCCTTGGGCATCCCCAAGCTTCGATGCTTGTACTTCTTGGATATTTCTTGGGGTGACATGGGCATCCCCAAGCTTGAGCTTTTGTCCATTCTTCATCTCATCACATCATTCTCTTTTCCCTACACTTGAAAACTTCCCTCATACAAAACTTCACACAATTCTCATTAGCAACACTAGTTTATGCAAGATAGTAGATCCACTTTTGGTTCAGTTTTAACTCAAGTACAACATCTATTAAAACATTAGCTACTGTAGCAATTTCTCTCAAAAGTTCCATGATCAAAAGAACTCAAAAAGAAATAGATCAAGAGGCAAATGCAAATAGTGACAGAAATCTATCAAAACAGAACAGCAGGTAAAGATTGATTTGTTCGAAAACCTTCTGTTGCTCAAATCAAAAAGTGCAAAACTAACTGAAGTTAGATAATAACCTGGGGCATGTGCACAAAAAATCATAGATCAATACGACGTTCTGGGATTTTTCAGGAATTTTTACAGCGAGGCGCAGAAATCTGTTTCTGGACAGCAACTTCCCCAAATCTTACCTTCTTCCTATTAGAGGCTATTCTTGGCACAAAAACAAAATAAAAATGATAAGGATAGGTCATTACAGTAGTAACAACTTCCAAGACTCAACAAAAGAAAAATTAATGAAAGAAAATATGGGTTATCTCCCAAGAGTGCTTTTCTTTAATGCTTTTGAGCTAGGCGCAGTAATTTTAAAAGATGCTCACGTAAACGCCGAAAAAGAGCTTGAAGCAAAAGAGCATCAAAAAGCAAATACGAAACACATTTAAGTTTAACCCACTTCCTATGAAAAAGAATCTTGTAAAGAAATAAGTCATAAAAGCACAAAGCAACAAGCATAGGAAAGCAAAACAAGTGCAACATCAAAACTTTCAACATAAAGAGGGGAAACTTAATATTATTGAGATGCATAAAACCATGTTTCCCTCTCACATAATAACTTTCAGTAGCATCATGAATAAAATTAACAATATAACTATCACCTATAACATTTTTATCATGAGCCACATGCATAAAAGAATTAATACTCTCCACATAAACATAGTCATCCTTATTAATCATAGTGAGAGCAAATTCAACAAAATAGCTATTATTATTCTCATCACCATAGACATCAAATATAGGGAGGCATATTGTAATTATAATTAATTTTCTCCTCAATAGTAGGTGGACTGAAAATATCATATTCATCATTGCAATCATCATATATTGAAGGTATAGTATCATCAAAGTAAATTTTCTCCTCCGTGCTTGGGGGACTAAAAATATCATGCTCATCAAAACCAGCTTCCCCAAGCTTAGACTTTTCCATAGCATTAGCAATAATGGTGTTCAAAGAATTCATAATAATAACATAGCATGCAAATAAAGTTCCATATGTTTTTAATTTTCTCTTCAAACACTTCATGTCCTAACTCAAGATAAACACTATAAAGCTCTCTAATATTGTTGTTGTTTTCCATTAAGCCTAACTAGTGAAAATAAAAACAAGAAACAAAAAGATATAATTGCAGAATCTAAAGGAAATAACTTCGAGCACTCACACACTAGCAACAGTACTAGAAGATAGCTTAGTAGCCAGAGGATGTGAGTGCCTTTTACCTTACCTCCCCGGCAACAGCACCAGAAAAGAGCTTGATGTCTATGAATGCTTCTATTCTTGTAGACAGTGTTGGGCCTCCAAGTGCATAGGTTTGTAGAACAACAGCAAGTTTCCCTTAAGTGGATCACCCAAGGTTTATCGAACTCAGGGAGGTAGAGGTCAAAGCTATCCCTCTCAAGCAACCCTGCAATTAAGATACAAGAAGTCTCTTGTGTCCCCAACACACCTAATACACTTGTCAGATGTATAGGTGCACTAGTTCAGCAAAGAGATAGTGAAATACAAGTAATATGGATGATTATAAGTGGTAGTTGCAATCTGAAATAAAAATCGCTGCAAGCAAACATGTAGCAGAACTTGTTGTAAATGGTGTTTCAATGCTTAGAAACAAGACCTAGGGATCATACTTTCACTAGTGGACACTCTCAACAATGATAACATAATTGAACACATAAATATCTTTCTTCACTATGCTACCCCGAACTACTCTCTGGTTGGATAACGAACACTAATCATGTGTAGGGCTATAAAATCACTCCTTGAAGTTCGCATTCCCCAATCTAGATTACCCCACACTGTCACCTTGAGTGCACTAGAAGGTTCCAGACAAACACCACAATTCATAGAGACATCCAACTCAAATCATAACTCATGATAAGTATTACTGTAAAATTTAGCCTAAGAGCCACACACGATGCGCACACTATCAACTTCACATCGTGGGACAAGGTGTCTCCAGAGATTACATTAATAAAACCACTTGAGTAGTGATGAGGGGTTAACTCGGCAAATGTCCTAGATGAAGGACTTAGGATTGGGGAGACAAGGCGTTGGATGAACCCGAAGGTAAACTCAGTCAAACAAGGTGGCTATGAAAGTAAACGTGGGTGTAGAACCTGGCTTGCTTTCAATCTGTCCCACACCGTCCCCTCCTGGCCCCTATATATAGGTGGCCAGGTCTCGAGGATCGGGTAGGATCCGATACAGATTACAATATCGACATACGGTAAGAACTCGTATTTCGACTAGTATTACAATTGGGCCTAGCTTAACGGGCCTGAGGGGTACTCAACTGACGGGCTCTATTATCTATACCCTTGTCAGTAGCCCCTAAGATTCTACCAGAATTGCAGATTTGGGTTGAATCTCTAATCTTTAAATCTTCGACTTGATCATTTCTTCGACTTCTTCATATCTTCAAATCTTCGACTTGGTCTTTCGACTTATTTTTATTATAATACCTCGCAAGGGGTTTTGATGAGCAAGCCTGACAACTCCGACGGATCAAGAGGCCAGTTAACTACCGGAACAGATACTTGTCACCTACTTCAAATTCAATCCCCTTGGACTTGAATTCGGGAAATCGGTCAAACCCATTCTTTTGCCACATTTAGGACTTACAAAGAATGAATCCCAGTGGTTCTCAGGGTACCTAGTGCGTCCACCAGGATTTTTCTTCGCGTCATAGACATAGATACATACCAGCAGAGTGCATCCATGTGCGTATACCGGGCCACACAGGACAGATCCTGGGGTCTTACCTTCGTGATATATTTCAATCACGGCATTCGAGTTTTGTCGCGACGACGCAACTTGAGAATCATATGTCGCAGCCTTGTTTGACTGATCCAACGCACAAAATATTCGGGTTATATAACCATGATTTATAAAAACCTCGCTCCCGATGATAGTAATGACATTCATTAATTCTCTCTTCACCTTCCTTGCTCCAGTACTCATGAATAAACATCATCGGGTGCGCGCCCAGCGCTCCCGATGGGAGTATCCCCCGAGGCTATAGTCGAAAATTCATTTTTCGAGTATAGGCTCAAGTACATTGTACTCTCCTGCAATCTTCATATTAATTCTTTTTAATGATAATATCATCGGGTGCGCGCTCAGCGCTCCCGATGGTAGTAGCCCCCGAGGCTATAGCCGAATATTTTCGGGTATAGACTCAAAGAATGATTCCTCCTTTACCAGGCTCAATTTTTTGTCGGCTTCTTTGACCTTCCTTTATTCAAGTTCGCCAACTCGAACCATCTTTGGAACGTTCATCCTACTAGCGTCCACTGCTTATCATAGTCTTCAATTCTCGTTACCCATACGTTTGTGACATCATTAATCTGTTCGTAATTATCTCTAGATTTTTGACCATTACCCATGGGCAGCGCGGTCATTTCGCAATTTCTCTGCCCGTTAGTGGGCTAACGTTTCTGCTCCTTGCGCCACGTCTCAGCCCATGTTCCGTTACCTGGAAGCTATATAAGGGGAGAGTGGGGAAATTTACTGTTTACCAGTTCATTGCTTCCGCCGCCGCCACCATTGTTGCAATCTCTGCGCTCCTTTGCTCTCCTGTTTAGCCCCCATGCGCAGATCATAGATGCACGTGAAGCACCAAGCACAGAAACACAAGATGACCAAGGGGATGAACGCCGCGACAAGCTGGGTGCCTTCTGTCTTCACGCAGAAGGAACTGAATAAGGCCCGAACGGAGGGTCTCGTCTCCAATGACGACGAGGTTATCTTCCCAAGCACTGAACGGATCCCCAAGCCTAGAGATGGTTTTCGGGTGATGTTCCTCGCCTTTCTCTTGCACGGTCTTTCCCTTCCTGCCCAAGAATTCCTTCGTGGGCTTCTTTTTGTTTATGGTGTGCAGCTTCACCAGCTCACACCAAATTCCATCTTGCACATTGCTTGCTTCATAACTCTTTGCGAGTCGTTTCTAGGGATTGATCCCCACTTTCTTCTTTGGAGATCCCTCTTTCGGCTCTGCCCCAGTGTTTCATTGGCCAAAAAACCTGAACTGGGCGGAGCTTATATCTCTGTTCGTTCTGAATCGCAATATTTGGAATTTTCAATGTCTACCTCAGTACAAGGTTGGAGGACCAAGTGGTTCTACATCAAGGACCGAAAGAGTTCCTCCTCCGATAAATACAGTATTGCTCCATTTGATGCCTCCCAAGAATTGAAGAAATTGGCCTCGTGGGATTCGACTCCCACGGAAGCTGAGATGGAGGAGATCAAGCCACTCCTGGCCCGCATCCAGGAGCTGAAAAGTGGTAGAGGAGGTGCGCTGTCGGGTACACAACTCATGGCGTTTTTCCTGCAACATCGAGTTCGGCCCCTGCAGCATCGTCTTTCCAAGTTGTGGACTTTTTCTGGCTTGGGGGATCCTTCTCAAGTATCTGAAAATCTCATGGAGAAGAAGGATCTCGACAGGCGTGTGAGAGCTCTTAATACTCTCAAGAAGGACCATGAGGTTGCGGATTTAGCCGCAAGCCACTTCGACTCCGAGCATCCCCTGCCTGTGGTAACTTTTGCTGTTTTTACTTGCCTTTGTCTTTCTCTTATTATTGTTCGTGTTGTAACTTTCGGGTTTTTTCTTTTTTCAGGATCATCGACTCCTCGTTTCTCGCCCTCCTCTCCCAGAGGGAGGGGCCATTCCACATGTTCCTGTTTCCACGGCCTCCGAAGCCCCTGAGACTGAGGACAGCCAAGATGGAGACGAAGGCGAAGATTCGCTGGAAAGGACCAGTTCAATGACTGTCACCTCCTCCTGCGCTTTCTGAAGACCTTGTCGTTGACAAGAAGAGGAAACGTGTCAAAGAATTTGCTTCTTTCAGTGCCTCTGCTCCTAAGACTGTGGTCGGGGAATCCTTCGAGCCAGAGGACGGCGGAGAACTCTTCGACTACATGGACTCGTGAGTGTTCATCTATTTGTTTTCATATATGTAGCTTCTTATTATTGACTTTCATAGATGACTCTATCTTGTTCTCCTTTTGTCAGTCACGAGGAGGACCCGAAGAGATTTGCTGCTACTGCCCCTATCGATGATACCCTCGTCGTCAATGAGCCGCCGCCACAAGATGTCGATCCAGCAGCGAAACCTCAAAAAGCTTCGAAGAAGCCTACTAAGAAGGTAGTCACTGTTTGCAGCTCTAGGCGCTTGCAGAAAGGTTCCGACGCCGGTGCTACCCTTGAGGCCCATCAGTCCACAAGCTCCTCCGACGACGTGCGTAAACATACTGTTATATTTACTTCAACTTTTATGCGTTGATGCTCACATCCTATTTTCTGGACAGAACCTGATGAAGAGATTTGTCAACTTGGGCAATGAGTGCGTCGAGTACCTAAAAGTTGCCAAGGCCTTTGAAGGTAAGTCTCGTTTTTAACACTTGCTTATCTTTGCATGCCTACCTCTGCTTCTTTGCTTGACTTTTTCTTTCCTCTTTGTTTAACTCAGGTGCTCTAAAGGCAGCCAATGCTCGCATTGCGTCGCTGGAAGCTGAACTCGCAGCTTCCAGGACAGCTTTTGATGCTGCCACTGCTGCCAAGGTCAATGCTGAGAAGTCTGCTAAGTCAGCATTGGCTAAGGCGAAGAAAGCAGAAAATGACTTGGCTAATGCTAACAAGGAGCACCTCCAGCGGGAACAGGCCGTGGCCGAACGGCTGAACCAGATGTCTACTGTTGCTGGAGGTACATGTTATAACTT
This sequence comes from Dactylis glomerata, assembly GCA_007115705.1. Lineage (NCBI taxonomy): Eukaryota > Viridiplantae > Streptophyta > Magnoliopsida > Poales > Poaceae > Dactylis > Dactylis glomerata. The sequence goes on from QXEO01001546.1 coordinate 552,973, forward strand.
TTCTTTCATCTTGTCAGTTTTCTTGCTCTCTTATGCTTGCTGATATATTCCTTTTCTGCTGCTTGCTGTTTCCTTGGCTTTGCAGAATATAGTGGAGTGTCTGTATCGACTTTGCAACCAGACAACGATCCTCTCTTGGCCGTGGTTAGCTTGCTGGAAGCGAACTGGATATCCGTCCAGGAAATCTTCGAGTTGGTTAACCGCGTTCTTACGTGGATTTTTGTCGGGTTGTGGCCCAAGAAGAAGGCCGATGTACCAGACTTGAAGAATCTTGCCAAATCCTTTGACACCGATGACGACCCCATTCTTACTATGAAGGGTCTCTCCTTGAAGCGAGGTGCCGAGGGGGCCATTGCATTTGCATATGCGCATGGTGAGGAGGTGAACTGGGAGAATGTTAGCTCTTCCCCCAGCCGTCCTCGTTTGGAACTTAAGCCCTTCTTCGAGAAGGCGAAAAAGTATGCGCCGGGCATCGTGTCGATGATTTCCCCTTCGGCGGCTTCCGCGACCGGTACAATGCCGATTTCTTTGACTCCGGCCACAAGTGGATCTATGCCTCCTTCTGATGCTGGTGCTGCTTCTGCTACGCCTTCCTCTGCTACAGATCGTGAGGCCGAGGTGGCGTAGACTTGGCCTCCCTTGTAATTTTATTTTCTTTCTGATGTAGCAAACTCTCTAGTCGCATGTATCCTAAGAACCTTAGTCAGAGGGCTTATGATTTTGTAAATATATCCTCTTTGGTGAAATATCGTGTTTGGTTTAGCTTCTGAGTTGCTCCTCTCTTCTTTTTCTTTTGCGTTCCAGCCTGTGCGTGCTGGTAAATTATCTGGTCGCGGTCGAGCTCCATCTTCTGCCGATGCTCTCGACTCCGGAGTTTCATCGCCTCCTCATCCGCTAAAATTGTACATTTGGAGGAGTGCGACTCCTTTCTCGTTGGTATTATCGAGTCTGCTTGCGAGTTGCTGCGATGTAAGTTTTCCTGCAATTTTCCTCTTTTGCTTTTCTGCTGCAATGCTGCTGGCCCATGATTTTTCCTATTGTAGGTACTTGCCTGGACTTCGCCAATGAAGCTCGCCGTATTTCTGAACGGATCGCGGCTCTTGAGAGCTCATCAGGTGGAGTCAAAACTTTTTGGTCTGAACCCCGGCATCGCAATGCTATTGTGTTTCTCCAAGATCGTGCTCAACATATTGGAGAAGCAGTTGATGGTTGTCGAAAAGCTCTGACTACCATGCATTCCGTGATGCTTCCTCGTAATCCTCTTCCTGGAACTTTTCCACAGCTGCTTGCTATTTTTAGGTCTACTCAGCGTATTCATCGTCTGATAGAGCTTAACTTAGTGGCTGGTGCCAATTTCGCACTTGGTTGGACACGCAAGTGGCACCCGAGGCTCAATTTTATTTCCATGTCACTAAGCTTGCCTTCGGGAGGAGCTCAGCTACGAGTTCATATGGATGCTACCCTTCAACCAGCTAGGAGGCTCATAGCTAGGTTGCTTCGAGAGGATGCCGCGTTTTTCTGTGAGCATCACTATTTAGATCCTTTGGGCATAGACAATTCTGACCAGCCATTAATGTAATATTTGTGTGCGTATAATACGAGAGTTTGCTATTTTCTAACTTTGTTGTGTTAGAATTTTTTATCCTCAGAGCATTGCACTTTTGTGTGTATGTTGGTGCGTTTGCCGCAACTTTTGGAGACACATAAACTCAAATAAGAGGAACTTTTGTCTTTTATTTATGCGTATAATGTAAGATACATGGGATAACCCAAGAGATCCGGCCAATGACCTGTGTTCTGGATCTAAAGGGCATTGCCCTGGAATAACTCGTGGCTTTTACAGCCTTATTTTCCTACTCTATTTGTTTGCCTATGTCTCTTGAGTCTTCTCTTCTTCTCCTGTAGACTTCTCTTGCTCTGGCGGCTGTACCCGAGGTTTCTTTACTTCTGGTTCCTTGGGGTTTCCTTCGAGTTGCTGCGTGACTCCTGTAGTCATGCTTTTTGTTTTGGGTTCCCCGTAGCTTGCCATCATGCCGAAGTTTTGCGCCATCTTGTGAAATTCCTTGTCGCACAGGTCCGATAACTCGAAGCTTCCTTTGATTGTAATAATTCCTTTGGGTCCTGGCATTTTTAGTACCAGATAAGTGTAGTGAGGCACTGCCATGAATCGCGAAAACGTGGGTCGCCCGAGGATCACGTGATATTGTGATGGCCAGTCCATGACTTCGAAGTCGAGTTTCTCCCTTCTGTAGTTTTGCCGATTTCCGAAGCAAATGTTGAGTGCTATTCGACCAAGTGGATAGTTAGCACTCCCTGGGACTATTCCGTGAAAGGAGCAGTCAGCTGGCTTCAGGAACTCTAATGAAATATGCATTGCCCATAGAGTTTTTGCGTAGATCAGGTTTATTCCACTTCCTGCGTCCATGAATATTCTGTCGATATCGTACGTCCCTATTTGGGCTTTGAGTACCAAGGGCGCGTTTCCTGGCCGAGGTACTGTTATTGGGTGATCATCTCTACTGAATTCTATGGGTTGCTCCGACCAATGTAGATATTCTGTTGTTGCTGGTGGTGAAGTTATTGCGAGGTTAACTTGTCGAGTTATGCTTTTCTCCTCTTTGTTCGACTTGGGCACTAGTTGTATCATTGCTGTGATGTGCCCTTTAGATGGGACATATCCTTCCTCGTCGTCACGTCCCTGGTTTGATTGATCTTGACCCTTGGGAGCTCCACTATTTCCTTGTTGGGTTCCAAGCGTGTTGCTTGTGTTTCCCTCGTATCCCTGGCGTTTTGCCCCGGCTTGCTTGTTAAGTGCTGCTTCTTGTAGTTTCAAGAACGTGGTGCAATCTTTCATTGCGTGTCTGGATATTCGTTTCCCATCGATGAACGCAGAGTGGATATGACACGGTCCATTGAGCATATCTTCTGGTGATGGGTTGTACTCTCTGGATTCCCTTGGCGGAAACTTTTTGTACTCGTCTCTGCCATAGTTACGGTATCCTAAACTTTTGTGATCGTTGCCTTGGTATCTGTTATCTTTATATCCTGCGGCTACTTGGCTGTGGGAGCCGTAATTATGGGACCTTCTCCTTTGACCTCCATATCTATTTCCCCTATCATCTTCTGGCGATCGCGTGCGTTTATTGTTGCACGCATCTTCTCCGTCTGCGAATCTGTTTGCCACATCCATTAGATCTGATACTATTTTTGGCTTGATTCTGCCCATCTCTTCGACTAGGTCTCCTCGTCGTAACCCGATTATGAATGCATCTATTGCTCTTTCATCCGAGACTTTGACTGCCAAATTTTTGATAATACTCCATCTTTGGATATATGTTCTTAATGTCTCTTCGCGTTGCTGTACGCAGGATTTGACTTCTTCTATGGATGCTGGCCGCTTGTATGTCGACTTGAAGTTACTTGTAAATTGCTTTGTGAGCTCCTCCCAGCTTCCAATTGTTTCCTTTTCTAATTTCCTTAGCCATGACCTTGCTGCTCCGGTGAGGTGTAATTGCAAACTTTGCATTGCTGTTTCCTTGGTTCCTCCTAATAGTTTTACTGCTTGTAGATAATCTGAAAGCCATGACTGTGGCTCCTGAGATCCATCATACTTTTGTTGATCATGGGGTAATTTGAAACCTTTGGGTACTGGCGTGATGCGAACCCTACGGGTAAAGCATGGCGCCCCCATCTCATTTTCATCATCTTCGTAGTCATATGTTCTGTTGGGGGTTCTGGATCGTCGAGTTCCTTTGTTCTTTAGACTATTGTATCGTCCAGGTGATGGCGTCCTAGATCGGTGACTTCCACTTCTGTGCCGAGGACTGTTGTGATGGCGTGGTGATCTTGGTTTATGGGTTCCTTTGTTGCGATATGCCTCCTCCTATTTTGCTGACAATTTGTTGCCTACGATCCTCAATCCATTTAGTGCTGCTCGGTGCATATGTTCCCTCGGGTCTCCTGGATTTGGCCGTGTCATATGCAGGTACGCTTGAGCTGCCACCAATGCTGCTTTCAGAGTTTTTGGGATAATATTTCATTGCTCGTTGACCGATAGGAAGGACGAGTCGAGGTTTTTCGAGATGCTTTGCCTTTCTGAGTATTCTAGATTCTCATACCTTGATCCATGTCGACGATGCCTTCTGTTTGTGTATGATGCATCACTACGTGCTCTGCGAGCAGCGTCCCTTGCTGCAATGGCTGAGTCCTTCCTTTTCTGTATTTCAATCCTCTCTTTTGCTAATTGCTTCGCCTATTGCCTTAGGGCGTAATGGTATCCCAAAAGCATGTTTTGGCTGGAATTTATTGGTATCGGCATACCGTGCTCCACGGCTCTATTGATTGTTCTCCACTCATCTTCTGATAGTCAAACTTTTACTCTTGTTGCGAGGGAGTCAGCGGTTTCTCCTTCTGCTACCCTTCTGTTTATATTTGCTGGATTAAGCACTGGGTTGTTGTTGTCGTCGAGTTCTTCTGAGTTATCTCCTGTGATGGCGAGTATCTGATACCTATTGTCGAGCTTGCTGCTGTGACTTAAGAAGATCGAATTGTCATCTTCAGAAAGTTCTAGCCCCATTTTCCTGGTGTATGTTGATTTATCTGAGATGTCATCATGGCAGATCATGAGATCTTCGAGTTGCGCCTCTAAGTCAAAATTCTCCATGGTTTCGTCACCTCCTGCGATTTTTCCTTCTTTTATTTCTACTAAGCTGACCGGCGAGTTTACCTCGCTGGAAGAGCCTTCTGATGATTCCGATATTGCTACTGTCTCGGGTTCACTTGCCGACGGACCCGTTTTCGTCGGGTCTGAAAGGCGAATCGAACCTAATGATCCGACGCGAAAATTTAGACTTCCGATCATCAAATCCATATCTTGATCCATACTCTCAAATACTTGTGTGAAACTTGACTGGTGAGGTTGAAAATCAACGGTCCCGAAGGGTATCTGAATTTCGTCGACTTGCGGATTGCTATTGGCTGAAAGCAAAAAAGCCATCGAATTCATGATTCCAACGCCCAGAGTCTCCACGGTCGGCGCCAATTGACGAGGGGTTAACTCAGCAAATGTCCTAGATGAAGGACTTAGGATCGGGGAGACACGGCATCGGATGAACTCGAAGGTAAACTCAGTCAAACAAGGTGGCTATGAAAGTAAACGTGGGTGTAGAACCTGGCTTGCTTTCAATCTGTCCCACACCGTCCCCTCCTGGCCCCTATATATAGGTGGCCAGGTCTCAAGGATCGGGTAGGGTCCGATACAGATTACAATATTGACATACGGTAAACACTCGTATTTCGACTAGTATTACAATTGGGCCTAGCTTAACGGGCCTCAGGGGTACTCAACTGACGGGCTCTATTATCTATACCCTTGTCAAGTAGCATAACAGATGAAGAGTAGCATCTACTAATTCAACTAGATACAAAGATCATGATCACATAGCTACCGGTAGAGCCCTTAGCCTCGAGGGAGAACTACTCCCTCCTCATCATGGGAGTCAGCAACAGCGATGGAGATGGCGGTGGAGTCGATGGAGATGTCTCCGGGGGCAATTCCTCGTCCCGGTAGGGTGCCAGAACAAAGACTTATGTCCCCCGAAATTGGTCTTCGATGGCGGCAGTGATGCGGAACTTTTCATGGTTGGATGCCAATTCTTTTAGGGTTTTCGTGTTGGAGGGAATTTATAGGCAGAAGGGCGATGTTAGAGGACACGAGATGGGCCCACACCACACGGTGGCACGGCCAGGGGGGCACCTGCGCCACCACCTGGTGTGGCTGCCTCCTGGCTCCTCTCCGTCTCCCGTTTGGACTCCGTGTACGTGACAACAAAATAGGGACTTCGGGCTTCGTTTCGTCCAATTCCGAGAATATTTCTTGTATAACTTTTCTGAAATACAAAAACAGCAAAAACAGGAACTGGCACTGTGGCATCTTGTTAATAGGTTAGTTCCAGAAAATGCATAAAAATGCCACGAAGTGTAAACAAAACATAAAGCAATTGGTGTAAAGAAAGCATGGAGCATCAAAAATTATAGATATGTTTGCATTGTATCATCAGCGTCCGGTCAAATCATAGCAGAAAGTAATGATATCAATGGCGTCATGCATACTGGATCAGTCGCAGGAATGCAAGTCAAAGAAAACTTTGAGTCTATGATCGCCTCCAAAGAACCCGACCATAGCCTCGGGGGCTAGTCCCATCGGGAGCGCTGGTCGTGCACCCGATGGAAGGAAAGAAGAAGGAAAGGAATTTTTATGCAGGTTATGAAGAGGAAAGATAAGACAAAGAGCAAGTATTTTTGATTCTATACCCGATTTTTTTTCGACTATAGCCTCGGGGGCTACTCCAATTGGGAGCATTGGTCGCGCACCCGAGGAAGATGAAGTTATCAACTATGCAAGCAAGGAGATAAATTATAGAACAAGCATTGGAGTAAATTATCGACTACCTTGTCAAAAAGATCAACATCGGACATTGCTATTCGTTAATTCACTCCCATCGGGAGGGATTTGCGATTAGCCGAGATAAAACAACCCGAAGATTTTGGGTATTGAAACCGCCAAACAAGGCTCACGACAAAATTATGATTCTCAAGCCGCGTTGTCGCGATAAAAAGCTTGAATGCCATGATTGTAAAAGATCATGAAGGTAAGACCTCAGGATCCGTCCTACATGGCCTAGTACACGCACATGAATGCGCTCTGCTAGTAAATTTCCGTATCCACGATGCAAAGAAAAATCCTGGTGGATGCACTGGGTACCCTGAGAAATACTGAAATCCTGTCTTTGTAAGTCCTAAATGCGACAAAATACTAGGTTACGCTAGGTACCGGATTCAAGTCCAGGGGCTTGAGTTTGGAGTAGGTAACAAGTTTCTGCTCAGGCAGTTAACTGGTCTCCTGATCTGTCAGAAGCGGCATACTTGTTAACCAAAATCCCCTTGAGAAATAAATAATATGAATTGTTTGATGAATACAGGGAAAAAGAAGAAATCAAAGATTGATCAAGATGAAGATATAAAGATTTGAGATTCAACCCAACTCTACAATTCTGGTAGAATCTCGGGGGCTACTGACAAGGGTATAGCTAATAAGGCCCATTATCTTGGTGCCCGTTAGGGAGGCCTAAGCATACATGTAGTCTAAATACAAGATGACATCGTATACAAACATTGTAATTTGTATTGAACCCGACCAGTTCCTCGAGACCTGGTCACCTATATAAAGGGGCCAGGAGAGGTCGGCCACGGACAGATTGAGATTGAGCCAATTGAGTATCACGCTTATTCTCGGTACACATCAAACCTCGCCTTGTTTGTCTGATCTTACCTTCGAGTTCATCCGACGCCCTCTTCCCTCGATCCTAAGTCCTTCATCTAGGACATTTGTCGAGTTAACCCTCGTCAATCCCGGTCTCGACGACAACGGCGCACTACCGATGAAAGCCTATTTGATCTGCTTTCTAACAGGGTTCCCTCATCGAATTATATTGGTTCAACTATTTAGATTTATTTATAAAGCGAGATGAAAGACTATTTTTAGGAATATTTCTTCTCTGAGACAACTATTTTGATGTCTCTAAGTAGTCTAGGTTGACGTATGGATAGAGGAAATCAAAATGTAGCAGTTTGGATTTTTGCAGTAGTGAAATGAAATAAGATTTGAGGTTTGCTCTATAGATCGGGAACCATATATACACAGTTTCCCAAGTGATCTGAAGTCATGAAATTATATTTCTATTAATGTCATAGTCGATTTGATGTGGGCATAAGCTGTTGGGTACCCACTGTTGGTATACCAAGTGCGGCCCAACAGGAGGCCCACATGACAACAGTCGACACGCTGAAGCCCGGGAAGAAGATTATGGTGTAAAAGCCCAAGGAGCCCATCTAGCCCTGGCATGCAAAGCAAGGATAGTCTACGTCTAGGCTTAGCTTTACCCTGTAAGCAAACCGAATCCGACCTAAGACCTGGCCTCCTATATAAAGGCCAGGAGGAGACGTCGGTGAGGACAATCAATCTCATACGAGAAAGCACCACCATAACCATTAATTTGCCCTTGTAATCTTTATTAACATCATCAATCTAGATTAGACAAACAAGAGTAGGTCTTTACCTCTCAAGATGGGGCCGAACATAGTTAAATCCTTGCCTCTTTCTTGCCTGCACGCCGTTAAATCCACCAACGCATATTTCCTCCTATAATCCATGGATATTGTCGTGGTCACCCCACGTAAATATTCAATCCATTTTCGTTTAGATTTATGAAATGAAATCTATAGGCTATAGCAACCTTCAGTGCTAGGGCCAGAGTGGTTCAACACTACTTTTATCCCTGAATATTTTTCTCTAGAGTAACAAACTACAACATTGAAACTTCATTCCGATCAACATAGCACCATGAATTTCCTTCAATTTTATTGTAATGTCGAAGAATGAAGATGCATAAGTAGCTAACATCAAGTTTCTTAGTAGATGATAAGTAAACAAATTCAGGACGTCCTTTTTAGGGCTGCAATGTGATGGCTGGACGTACTCTGCAAATTCATTGGATGTGAACTATTTGTGTTCCTGCACCACCTTTATGTCTTCAATGTCACTGTATTTTTTATCTCATCTGTCAATCTTGTCAAGGTGAATATCAAATGGGACTGACGCATGATATGCATTTTTGCACTACGTGATAGTGATGGTTGTTTTCTTGTTTCTCTTAAATACCTTAACTTTTATGCTTTTGGCACATTGTTAAGATTTTCCATTTTACAATTTCGGGTTGATTTATTTTACATGCTTTGTTTTTGTCATTGGAACACAGTAGACCAATTCATTTTTACATCCGAATAGCATGATAAGTTGTTTAAGTTCTACATCGATATAGAATTGCTCCCTTTGTAGTTCAGTGCAAGGCCACTGACGAGGGTTAACTCGACAAATGTCCTAGATGAAGGACTTAGGATCGGGGGAAAAGGGCGTCGGATGAACTCGAAGGTAAAGTTAGTCGAAATAAGTGTGTATCGAAAGTAAACTTGGGTGTTCAACCTGGCTTGCTTTCAATTTGCCCTACACCGTCCCCTCCTGGCCCCTATATATAGGTGGCCAGGTCTCGAGGATCGGGTAGGGTTCGATACAGATTACAAATATCGACATACGGTATTAACTCGTATTCGACTATCATTACAATTGGGCCTAGCTTATCGGGCCTCAGGGGTACTCAACTAACGGGCCCTATTAACTATACCCTTGTCAGTAGCCCCTGAGATTCTACCAGAATTGCAGATTCGGGTTGAATCTCTAATCTTCAAATCTTTGACTTGATCAATTCTTCGACTTTATCTTCAAATCTTCGACTTGGTCTTTCGACTTATATTGATGATAATTTGCTCGCAAGGGGTCTCGATGAACAAGCCTGACAACTCTGACGGATCAAGAGGTCAGTTAACTGCCGGAACAGATACTTGTCACCTACTTCAAATTCAATCCCCTTGGACTTGAATTCGGGATACCGGTCAAACTCACTCTTTTGCCTCATTTAGGACTTACAAAAAATGAGTCCCAGTGGTTCTCAGGGTACCCAGTGCGTCCACCAGGATTTTCTTCGCGTCGTAGACACGGATATATACCAGCAGAGCGCATCCATGTGCGTATACTAGGCCACACAGGACGGATCCCGGGGTCTTACCTCGTGATAAATCACGGCATTCGAGTTTCGTTGCGATAACGCAACTCGAGAATCTCATGTCGCAGTCAAAGTTTGACTGAAAATATTCGGGTTTCTACAACCATAAAACTCGCTCCCGATGGGAGTAACACTTCTCCAATCTTCAATGCTTTGCCAATGAATATCGTCGGGTGCGCGCTCAACGCTCCCGATGGGAGTAGCCCCCGAGGCTATAGTCGAAAAAGGATTTTTTCGAGTATAGGCTCAAGACATAATGTAGCTCGTCGTACTTCAACTTGAAACACTTCAACTTCGAAGTTCTTCAACTCGAGATACTTTCAAGAACACCTTGTCGTCGAGTATTTAGTCCACCGTTTGAATGAAGAGTTGTATTCTACTAACTTTGAAAGTAACAGCCCCCGAGGCTATAACCTAAAAATTCTTCATAGGTGATCCTTTCCACAAATTCAGCATTTGTCGGCGCCATCCTCGTACTTTTACTTTATCGTGTCAATGATGACGTAGCTCTTCATCAGTGCGAACCGTTTTATGGGTAACACTATAACTTTCGCGATTTTATGACCGTTTAACGGGCTGCACGATTTTTGACCGTTGGTGGGCTGCCGTTTCCGATATTTGCGCCACGTCGCAACCCACGACCCTTCTCTCAGAAGATATATAAATGTCATAGTGGGTAATCGTACTGTTTACCAGCTCGTTACCTCCGCCGCCTCCATTACCGATCTCCTCTGCCTCTTCCTCTCTTGCGGAGCCCCCAAGTGCACTTTTGTGCTGAATGCGCGTGAAGCATCTGGCCACCAAGAGCGATATGGCCAAATCCTCTGCCACCAACTGGGTTCGCTCCACCATCACCAAGAAGGAGGTGGAGAAGGCCACGGCAGACGGCCTCATCGCCGACCAGGACTCCATCAAGTTCCCCAGTACCGAACGGATCCCGAAGCCCCCGAGCGGTTATCGGGTAATATTCCTTGCTTTCCTCCTTCGCGGCTTCTCCCTTCCTGCCCATGAGTTTCTCCGTGGGCTTCTATTTGTTTACGGTGTGCAGCTTCATCAGCTCACACCAAATTCTCTTCTGCATATTGCTTGCTTCGTGACTCTTTGCGAGTCATTTTTGGGCATTGAGCCTCACTTTGCTCTCTGGAGATTGATCTTTCGACTCCGCCCCAATGTTTCTCTGGCAAGGAAACCTGAACTGGGCGGAGCCGTCGTTTCTGTGCGCCCTGAGGCGCAATATCTTGAATTTTCTATGGCTGCGTCTGTCCAAGGGTGGAGGACAAAGTGGTTCTATATCAAGGACCGCAGATCCTCTCCCGAAGATGAGTTCGGCCTTCCTCCCTTTGACGCGTCTCAAGAGGTGAAGAAATTGAAGTCATGGGACTCACTTCCCTCAGATGCGGAAGTTGCACAAATCCTTCCTCTTCTATCCCGCATTAAAAATCTGAAAACAGGCCTAGGAGGTGCTTTGTCGGGTACCCAACTCATGGCGTTTTTCATACAACGTCGAGTTCAACCCCTACAGCAGCGCCTCACCAAGCTTTGGACTTATTCTGGCTTGGAAGACCCTACTCGCATATCTGAAGATCTGATGTCGAAAGAAGATGTCGACAAGCGAGTCAGGAATCTCACCAAGCTCACCAAGGAGCACTCAGTTGCTGACCTGAAGGCAGATTTCTTCGACTCTGTGCACCCTATTCCTGAGGTATACATCGCTGCATCCACTTTTATCAAACTGCTCTTAATTTCGACTTGCATTACTCTTTGCCTCTGCACTCTGCTGATTTATTAATACGCAGGGCCACCAATTCATTGTTTCTCGTCCCCCTCTTCTAGAGGAAGGACCCCTTCCTGCTGATCTAGCATCTCCTGCATCTGAAGCCCCCGAGGCTGACGAAAGTCAGGACGGAGATGATGTCGAAGAATCAGAAGATGAGACTAGCTCATCGACATCTCCTCCTCCTACTCTTGCTGAAGATGTTGGTGTCGACAAAAAGCGGAAACGTGTCGACGACATTGCTTCATCGAGTTCTGCAGCGGCTGGAAAAACCCCCGCTCTTGCAGAAGATATGGAGTACTTTGACATGCTTGCATCGTAAGTATTGTAGTCGAACTTTTCAATTGCTTTTTTCTTGCCTAGTGCTTATAACTTATACTTTTCATGCAGTGACGATGAAGAACCACCAACATGTGCGACGGCTATTCCACCACCTTCTCCTGTGGCGACTGAGGAGCCTGTCGAACCATATGTTGCTCCGAGGACTACCAGGGCCTCTATAAAGAAGGTTTCTCAAACTCAAGCCCGAAACCTCAAACGCGCGAAGAAGACCAAAGAAGCCGAGGTTTCTCTGGAGGCCCATGCTCCTACAGTTTCTTCTGATGATGTAAGCTATCTTTTTTTTCCCTCCTTTCCTTTCATGCACTACTTCTCTTATACTCTTCTTTTATCAGGCTTTAGTCAAGAGATTTATCGCCCTGGGCACGGAGTGTGCAGGGTACCTAAAGGTTGCAAAATCTTCCGAAGGTGCGATTTTGATATTCAATCACTACTTTTCTTCTACCCTTTTGTCTTTTGCTGTTTATCTGACTTTCTTTCGTCTGTTTTCACAGCTGCTTTAGCGACAGCCAATGCTCGCATTGCGTCGCTGGAAGCGGAGCTCAAAGCTTCGCAAAAAGCTTATGATGCTGCGACCTCTGCTAAGGCAATTGCTGAGAAGTCGCAAAAATCTGCGCTCGCCAAGGTGAAAAATGCTGAGAGGGCGTTAGCAGATGCCAACAAAGAGCATGCTCAACGAGAGCAGGCCGTGGCAGAGCATCTTCACACCATGTCTACTGCTGCCGAAAGTAAGTTTCTTTCGACTTGTCTTCTGTTTTCGTCTCCTGTTGCACTGGTGTACTTGTTGACACTTGCCTCTTCTTTTCTTTTCTATTGCATAGAATTTTCAGGGGTATCTCCGTCGTCCCTGCAAACAGACGATGACCCTCTTATGGATGCGGTTAACCTACTCGAAGAGAACTGGATATCTATCCAGGAAACTTTTGAGTTGGTTGGCCGCGTCCTGTCACGGCTATTTGTCGGGTTGTGGCCGAAGAAAAAGATGGCGATCCCGAAAGGCAATCTGACTGAACTCGCCAAGACTTTTGACAGTGATGAAGACCCTACTCTCCATCTGAAGGGGCTGTCCATTAAGCGCGGCGCCGAAGGTGCCATTGCCCTTTCTCTTGCGCATGGTACAGACTTTGACTGGGAGAAAGTTAACTCCCCTCATGGCTATACCCGCGACGAGATGAAGGTGTTTTTCGAGAAGGCGAAGAAGTTGGCGCCTGCATTGCTAAACACAATTTCTCCTTCGGCAGCCTCTGCTGTGCCTGCTGCACCATCTCCAGCGCCGAAAGCTCCGGTGCCACCATCGACTTCTAGCGAGGAGCTGGTCGCGCCCCCTTCTTCCACGGAGCACAATGCTGAGGTGGCGTAGATTCAGCTTCTTTGTAGTACTTAGTTTTCTCCTTTTGAATGTAAAGACTCCAATTAAGTGCAACCCGAGAACTTAGCCAGAGGGTTATGCTCTTATGTAAATATATCTTCTTTGCATGGAGTATTATGCTATCTTTCTGAAATTGTTTCTCCTTTCTTTCTTTTTGTAGTCGATGCATGACAGTGATCCTTCTTCTCATGCTCCTGCTCCTTCCTCTGCCCGCGAACTCAATCCTCAGATTTCGTCGACTCCTAGTCGATGTAGTCACTGTGAAGAATATTCTTCCAGGATTTCTGATCTTGAGACTCGCCTATCCTTGGCCAAACGCCAAGCATAGATGGCTATTAAAAAGGCTAGCCAGGCCAGCGGCTATATGAAGAAAATCTCTTCACTTGAAGAAAAGGTCTCCAGCTTGACGGCGAAGGTTGTTCACAACGAAGAGTGCGAATCTTTCATTCTTGGGATTGTCGAGTCTACTGGCGAGCTGTTGCGATGTGAGTTTTCTTTCGACTTCTTCTTTTGGCTGTTTGTGCACTTCTTTTGTGATATATTTGTCATTGTAGGTACTTGCTTGGATTGTGCTGCTGAAGAACGTCGAGTTGCTGAGCGAAATGCTGCTTTGGAGAAAATGTCGACTGGCTATGAGACTCTGTGGTCTGATCCTCGACGCCGTAGCGCCATTGTATTGCTTCAAGATCGTGCCCAACACATTGGCGAGTCAGTTGATGGTTGCCGGCGAGCTCTTACAACTATGCATTCCATTATGCTTCCCCGTAATCCTTTGCCTGCAACTTTCCCCCTTCTTCTTGATGCTTTCCGATCCAGCCATCGTATTCATAGGTTAATAGAACTGAACTTAGTGGCTGGTGCCAATTTTGCTCTCGGGTGGATACGCAAGTGGCACCCCAGATTGAATTATAGCACGATGTCTTTAAGTTTAGCTCCTGGTGGAGCTAGCCTTCGGGTTCGTATGGAGAACACGCTTCAACCTGCTCGAAGACTTGTAGCGAGGCTTCTAGAGGCGGATGCCGCGTTTTTCCGCGAGTATCATTATTTAGATCCTTTAGGTGTAGATGATTCTGATAACCCGATGTTGTAAAGTATGTGTGGAACGCGAGAGATTTTTCGCGACTATATGTCTGAAATTTATTCTCAAGGCGTATTTGTATGGTTCGTGCGTTTGCCGCATATTCTCTTTGAAAGACTCGTAAACTCGAATATGAGGAACGTTTTGTCTTTATTTATACTTATAGTGTAAGATACATGGGGTGACCCAAGAGATCCGGCCTGTGACCCGTGTTCTGGATCTAGAGGGCATTGCCCCTGGGATAACTCGTGGCTTTTACGGCCTTTGTTGTTCTACTCTATTGTCTTTATGATGCTTATGTCGCTGTAGCTTTCCCTTTCTCTTCTGTGCCTGTGTCTTCTCCTGGTGTTGCTGTTCGTGGCTTCTTTGTTTCGGGATCCGCGGTGCATCCTTCGAGTAGCTTGACGCCTTCTGTAGTCGCGCTCTTTGCTTTTTCTGCATGGTTGGCTATTATGCCAAAATTTTGCGCCATCTTGTGGAATTCCCTGTCGCAGAGATCTGAAACTTTAAAGCTTCCTTTCACTGTGATTATTCCTTTTGGTCCTGGCATTTTAAGTACCAAATATGTGTAGTGAGGCACTGCCATGAATCGTGAAAACGCGGGTCGCCCGAGGATCGCGTGATATTGCGATGGCCAGTCCATGACTTCGAAATCTAGTTTTTCCCTTCTGTAGTTTTGTCAGTTGCCGAAGCAAACATTGAGTGCTATTCGTCCCAATGGGTAATTAGCACTTCCTGGTACGATTCCATGAAAGGAGCAATCTGTTGGCTTTAGGAATTCCAATGATATGTGCATTGCCCTGAGTGTTTTCGCGTATATCAGGTTAATTCCACTTCCTGCGTCCATGAATATTCTGTCGACATCATACGCGCCGATTTGAGCTTTGAGTACCAGAGGCGCATTTCCTGGCTGAGGTACTGTTATGGGGTGGTCCTCTCTGTTGAACTCGATTGGTTGTTCTGACCAATGCAGATATTCTGTTGTAGCTGGAGGCGACATGACTGCTAGATTGACTTGTCGAGTTATACTCTTTTCTTCTTTGTTCGACTTGGGCACAGGTTGTATCATTGCTGTAATGTGTCCTTTTGATGGGACGTACCCTTCGTCGTCGTCGTCGTGTCCCTTGTTTTGCTGGTCTTGTCCTTGAGGAGCTCCATTGTTTCCTTGCTGGTTTGTCGCGGGATTGTTGCTTCCTTCGAATCCTTGTCGCCTTGCTTCGGTTTGCTTGTTTATTGCTGCTTCTTGTAGCTTTAAAAATGTTGTGCAATCTTTCATCGCGTGCCTTGATACTCGCTTCCCATCGACGAACGCTGAATGTATATGACAAGGCCCGTTGAGCATATCCTCTGGTGATGGGTTGTACTCTCTGGATTCTCTTGGTGGGAATTTCTTATATTCCTCTCTTCCGTAGCTGCGATATCCTGAGCTTCTGCGTTCGTTTCCCTGATAACTATTGTCTTTATATCCTGCGGCGACTTGGTTATGAGAGCCGTAGGTGTCGTAGTTTCGGGATCGTCTCCTTTGACTTCCGTATCTGTTTCTTCTATCGTCCTCTGGAGATCGTGTCCGTTTGTTGTTGCACGCATCTTCTCCATCTGCAAATCTGTTTGTTGTGTCCATGAGATCTGACACTGTTTTTGGCTTGATTCTACCCATCTCTTCGACTAGGTCTCTTCGCCTTAACCCAATGATGAACGCGTCTATTGCTCTTTCGTCTGAAACTTTGACTGCTGAATTTTTGATGAGGCTCCATCTTTGGATGTACGCCCGTAATGTTTCGTCGCGTTGCTGTACGCATGCTTTGACTTCTTCTATTGATGCTGGTCGTTTGTATGTCGACCTGAAGTTGCTTGTAAATTGCTTTGTGAGGTCTTCCCAGCTTCCGATGGATTCTTTCTCTAATTTGCTCAACCATGACCTTGCTGCGCCGGTGAGGTGTAGTTGCAGACTTTGCATTGCTGTTTCTTTGGTTCCTCCTAGTATTTGGACTGCTTGCAAGTAATCTGCAAGCCATGATTGCGGTTCCTGTGACCCGTCGTATTTTTGCTAATCATGAGGTAGCTTGAATCCCTTAGGCACTGGCGTGATGCGAACCCTACGGGCAAAGCACGATGCCCCCATCTCCTTTTCGTCGTCCTCATAGTCGCGCCTTTCGTTTGGGGATCGCGATCTTCGAGTTCCACCGTGCTGTTTTGGTGATGGCGATCGAGATCGGTATTTGCTGCTTTTATGCCGAGGACTGTTGTGACGGCGAGGTGATCTTGCTTTATGCGCTTCCTTGTGGTGATGTGCTTCTCCTCCTTTTGCTGATAGCTTGTGGCCCACCATATTGAGTCCGTTTAGCGCTGCTCTGTGCATATGTTCTCTAGGATCTCCTGGACTTGGTCGAGTTGTAAGTAGATATGCTTGTGCTGCCACTAGTGCTGCTTCAGGAGTTTTTGGTAGGATGTTTCCCTGTTCGTCGACCGATAGGAAGGACGAGTCGAGGTTTTTGGAAATACTTTGCCCGTCAGAATATTCGAGGTTATCGTACCTTGAACCATGTCGACGATTTTTCCTTGCGTTGCTGTACGATGCGTCGCTTCATGCTCTACGA
Organism: Dactylis glomerata; assembly: GCA_007115705.1. NCBI lineage: Eukaryota > Viridiplantae > Streptophyta > Magnoliopsida > Poales > Poaceae > Dactylis > Dactylis glomerata. The sequence goes on from QXEO01001546.1 coordinate 569,807, forward strand.
GCAGCTTCACTGGCTGCAATGGCTGAATCTTTTCTTCTTTGTATCTCTACCTTTTCCTTTGCTAATTGCTTTGCTTGCTGCCTGAGGGCGTAATGGTACCCAAAAAGCATGTCTTTGCTAGAGCTGGATGGTATTGGCGTGCCGTGTTCTACGGCTTCTCTTATTATTTTCCACTCGTCGACTGATAGTCGAATTTTCTCCCTGGCTGTGAGGGATTCCACTGTTTGTCCTTCTGCTAGGTGATTTGCTCCTTTGTCGATATTTGCTGGGTTTATCACTGGATTGTTATTTTCATCGAATTCTTCTGAGTTGTCGCCCACAATGGCGAGTACCTGGCACTGCTTGCCGATGTTGCTATTAAAGTTTGAAAAGATCGAGTTGCTGTCTTCAGAAAGCTCTAACCCTGTCTTCCATGTGTCTATTGAATTGTCTGAGATATTGTCGAGGCAGATCGTGAGATCGTCGATTTGGATTTCCACGTCAAAATTTTCCTTTTCTTCGTCGTCTTCTGCGATCTTTTCTTTTTGCACTTCTTCTAGACTGACCGGCGAGTTTACTTCGCTGGAAGAGCCTTCAGAATATTCCATCATTATTGTTGTTTCGGGTTCCTGTGCCGACGGATCTTGATCTTGTTTTGTCGGATCCGAAAGGCGAGAGGAACCCAACGGCTCGATGAAGATGCTCAAACTTCCAATCGTTAGTTCTACCTCTTGACTTCCGTCGGCTTCTGGACTGCTGTTGGCTAAAAGCGAAAAAGCCGTCGAATTCATGATTCCAACGCCCAGAGTCCCCACGGTCGGCGCCAATTGACGAGGGTTAACTCGACAAATGTCCTAGATGAAGGACTTAGGATCGGGGGAAAAGGGCATCGGATGAACTCGAAGGTAAAGTTAGTCGAAATAAGTGTGTATCGAAAGTAAACTTGGGTGTTCAACCTGGCTTGCTTTCAATTTGCCCTACACCGTCCCCTCCTGGCCCCTATATATAGGTGGCCAGGTCTCGAGGATCGGGTAGGGTTCGATACAGATTACAAATATCGACATACGGTATTAACTCGTATTCGACTATCATTACAATTGGGCCTAGCTTATCGGGCCTCAGGGGTACTCAACTAACGGGCCCTATTAACTATACACTTGTCAGCCACTGTCTCAGATACAAAGTTGGCATATCTCAGTAGTACTATATTGACCAAAGAGGATTTTGTCATTCGGTTTTTGCTTATTCAATATTTTATTTCTTCAGTTTTCATTAGTCTATCAAGCCTACCTATGTTTCTGCCATCATTCTTTGAAATACCCAAGGGGGTAAGGAAAAGAATGGATTTTTACCGATCACGTTTTTTTGGCAAAGCACGAGTCATAAGAATTAATGAGCGTGGATTCATTGCTTTTGATTCAAGACATATTAACCCATTTTAGCTTGTTTTCCCTAGTAAAACACAGGATTCTAGTGTACAAAAGTGGTTTCAGAATTTTGGTTTGAATTTTTGTCATCAAAGTCAACTCACAAATGGATTTTTCATTGACTTTTTAATTTCTGAGTTGACTTTGACCAAGAAAAAAAGTTCATACCAAAATTTTGAAACCAATTTTGCATATCAGTATTCAGTATTCTACTAGAAAACCAAGCTAAAATTGGATAATACGACTTGAATCGAAAGTTGACGAGGGGGTGTGTAGCTACCCATGTGTACAACAAGTTGTTTTTGAAGAATAAATATAGACTCACAAAATAGAATATTGTATGTAGGTCAAAGGACCAAGTTGGATTAGGCATCGAGGTTCTAGATATCAAAAATAGATGTCTTTTTAGCAAATGATGACAAGCGATATTGCAAAACAAGTACTTAAAGACTAAAACTTTAGCTCAAGTAGAGGCAAAGCCCACAGATTCACTTTTTTGAAAAGGCATTTTACGTGGGAAAATTAATTTTCTTAAAGGGGATAATCTGTTATTGGTTATGGCCAAACAACACGATTTTGGGAGGATCCTTACTTTGGTAAATCTCCATTAGCAACCCAATCTCCATCTTTATATACAATAGCGTGACATAGAAACGTTAGGGTTGCTAACATTTTGAATCAAACCCCTTTGAATATTGCCTTCACTAGGATTTTGAGAGAGGACCGATGGGAGAGGTGGCGTCATTTAGTGGAGCGGCTTATGTAGGTACATTTAAGCGATGATCCAAACAATTTCACTTTGCATTAAACAACTTCTGGTATTTTTTTCTATCAAATCTTTATATGAGGAGTATATGAATGATGATACATGATATTTTCAAAAATATTTGTGGAAAATGAAGGTCTCACTAAAAAAATAAGATTTTCATGTGGTTCCTTTATAAAAAGGTAGTGCTAACAAAGGATAAATTGATAAAAAGGAGGTGCGTCGGGGTGCAAGAAGTGTGCAGAGGCGTCGGTAGAGCACCTTTTTTTATTAGATGTAAATTTGCTAAACTTGTATGGCAAGTTGTGCATTTCATTTTTAATATGCCTCCTCCCACAAATATCAAAAATTTATTTGGGAATTGGTTAAATAACATAGATAGAAAAACAAAGTCACGAATTCGTGTGGGGGTCTGTGCAATTTTATGGACCATTTGGTGTAGCACAAATGATGTCATTTTTAGTAATGCAATGACATCTCAATTTTTACAGGTTATGCACAGGGTGGTTCACTGGATCAACATCTGGCCCTTTCTCCAAGCCTAAGACCAACAGGTACATATGAATTCTGAATGCACTCGCTTGATGGCAGTCGTTCAGGCTATCTTCAACCATGGTAGTTGGCAGCATTCTAATAGGATACAAGATGCATAGTGGAATTTTGTATTATTTCTTCCGTTGGATGATTCATGTGGCCACATTAGGTGACCCTTGAAGTTGAAAAACTGATTTAAAGATTTGTGGCACTTTTTAATAAATTGTCATGTGCATCATTTTAATGCAGAGGCCGGGACAGCCCCATTTCAAAACAAAATCAGTCTTCTTCGGTCGGTCTTTTAGTCATGAAATCCCTAATTTTGTCCCTAGGCTTCATTAATTCAGTATGTCTATGCCTATTGCATTTTTTGTAGTTTCTTCGCGTTATTCTTCCTTTTCTGCCTGAAGGTTTTATTCCAATCAAATAGGACATTTGTGTAATGAACACTGTGGTACAAACATCGCTTGAGTCTTCGATCTTTTAGTTTACTCCCTTTTCTTCAGTCTTTTGGTATCAAGCTTCTCAATGTTCCCCATCACTAATTCCTCTGCTATTCATTCTTTCATTAGATCTATTTATCATTTTCTTTAGTCATTATTTCTTCTTTGTTCAACATTTGCCCTATTTTTTCAGTTTTCTGTCACCCTTTTTTGAGTGGTGACCCTTTTGTTTGTTCCATTTTATTCAGTGTCTTAGTATTAATTTTTTTAGTTTTTTGTCACTGAATCGTGGGGTTTTCATTATTTTTTGTTCACTCTTTTTTTATTTAGTGTTCATTTCATAGTTCAATATTTTCATTTTTTATTTCAATCTTCAACATTTCAGATTATTTCTTTAGTTGCGCACATATACGAGAAAGAGTATGAACCTAGTCGACGTTAACATGTATAAGTCATTGATGCATGCAAAATATATGCATGAACTTCGTAGTTTATTGATGCATATTCCTAGGGGCGGATCTGGGCCCCCGGGCAGCCTGGGCTACAGCCCGGGTCTTGGCCCACGTAGTATAGATGCGGCCCTTGCAAATTTCTGTCAAATTTCAGTCCGTAGGCAGCCCAGCCCGTGTCCTGGGCTTGAATGACCGGGGCTACTTCTAAAAGCCCATCAAACTGGTCGTTTTCCGAGAGAAAGGAATCGAAGCCCAGGCGGCAATTCCTATACATCGCTTATAGCGCGCGTTCGTGCTCGCGCCGCACTAGGTTTTCTGCGTACCGGTTCGATCCCTTCTTCTAGTGGGCTGGCCCAGTATCGCTCCTGAACACTTCGTTCCGAAATACTTAGGGTTTCTTGTCGCGACTAGTCCATTTCGTTCGGGGTCGCGGCTTGGTCTTCCTCGCGCGGCGGCGCTGCTTCTTCTTATATTCTTCATCCCGTCGACTGGTGCTTCTTCTTCGTCCCGTCTCGTGGTTCTTCTTCTTCGTACCGTCGCGTGAAGTTTCTTCTTCTTCGGCGGCGCGCCATGGCAGACGAAGGTTAGCCGGAGAGCTCCTTTTTTGTCTTCTATTTCTCTATACTGGATGTTTCCTCTACAGTTTTCGGCGCAGTATGTGTCCTCTACTGGATGGAAGGGGGGGTGGGGGGGTTCCAATGAGTGCTCATTACTGTGTTCTACTGTTTTTTTGTAGATTGTTTCGATTTGGGGTTGGGTGTTGGGTGGAGGGGGTGGGGTTTCAAGTAATATAGCATCACTGTTCGTCTATAGTTTTCGAGATTAGTTGTTCATGCTATTGTGGTTCGATGTGTTTGCCTGTTTTTTGTAAAAACTGTATGACTAGATCTTAGTTTTTGTGCACCGTTTATATATGTTGTATGTGTTCTATAATCATTGCTCGATAAGGGTTTAGGTCTTTCTTCGGTCTCACTTTTTTCACCGTTTAGAGGATGAGGGGTATAGGCTTGTTTTATTTGTTCATCTGCTTCTTTTTCTAGTACTGCAGATGTAGTGATTTTTTATGTAGTGTGTTATTGGCTAGGTACTTTGTTCCCATCTAATGGATGTTTTTACTAGAAAATGGAAGAAATTAATTGTTTTTCCCTTTTTTCATATACTTGTTTTTGTGATTTACTCCTTTTTTTGTGATATTAGTTTCTGATTTTTTCATTTTTTTATGTCTGGTTTTCCCACAGATGATGAAGTTCTGGCTATCCCCCGAGATAAGGCTACCATCAATAATAGATTCTCAAGTCTTAGGTACATGAAGTTAGTTGATAGTTTGAACGACTTCCAAAAGGATCATCTGATTTCACGCAACCTCGGAAATCTGCTCAAATTGCCTGCTCATTTAAAGATTCCTCCTAGCATCTTGGAATGGCTTGCGCGGCATGTGTCAAAAACACCGGGTGGTGATGGTGTTTTCAGACACAAAAATAAAACTATCATTCTGAACAAGGGTATTGTAGATAAAGTCTTTGGGTTCCCAGCTAGTGGTATTGTTCCATTTGCCTTCGGTAGCACTGATCCTTGTGTTGTGCGTGAGGTTGAAGAAATACGCAAGCATTATCTAAAAGGGAATAACATTCCTGTTAAGCATCTGGAGGGTATCTTGCTTGGGACGCACGATGAAGTAGTGTTTGTGAGGACATTCATTTGGTATTTCATAACAACAGTCCTTTGTCCTTCCACATATAATTTTGTCAACTCAAAGTATTTGTTCTCTCTTCTGGACAACGACATACCGAATGTCGAAAATCTTGATTATGGTAGTCTTTGCTTAACTCACCTACTCAATGAGATTGACAGCTGGTCAAGAAAAAATCCAAGGAAATCAGGAGATTCTAGCAAAACTTCTTATATTGGCGGGTGCCTGCCACTATTAGGAGTAAGTATTCTTCTTCTTTTTTAACTATTGTACTGTGCAGCTCTTTATACATCTTAATTTTTTTGTGCAAACTGTTTTACATGGCACCAATTCAATAACTCCATGTATCAAATTGCAGGTTGTGTATTTGGATTTCGCAAACTTTATTGGTCATGATGTGATTATTGATTACCGATTACCAAGGATGGCACATATTAAGAATGAAGACTTTGTGAAACTTGAATTGTTGGATCGTAAATTGCAGTCGCGGAAAGGATACGGTGCCCTTCATGTATGTACTATTTTCACACTGTTTCATGAAGTTTTAGGAGTTTACATTTTTTACTGTTAGTTATTTTCAGATTAGTTCTATTTTTCTTTCGTTTTATTTTCTGATTTGTTTTTTCATTCTGCGTAATGGTTCATTAGATTAAAGACACATCTTATTTCTTATTTTGCTGTTTCATTCTGCTTAATGGTTCATTAGATTAAAGACACATCTTATTTCTGATTTGCTTTTTCATTCTGCTTAATGGTTCATTAGATTAAAGACATATCAGAAACACCATATGGAGAACATCCAATGATTCTACCACCAAATGTTCTTCCCAATCTGGATGATGGCAATGGAGATGACGGCATCCATGATCAAGATGTTCTAGAACAGCTTCCTGAAGCTACTGGATGGAATGCATTCCATGTAGTTCCTGGGTTAGGAGCAAATGAAGATGTTTCCCTTGGTGCCCATGTGCATGTTGGCAATGAAGATGACGGCATTCAGGACGAAGGTGTTGTTGAAGCTACTGGATGGGATTTACCCCCTGCTTTTCTTGATGAAGGCAAAGACAATCATTTCAGATCAAATTTGATGGATGGATCCTCCGAACAACACCTCAATGAGGATAATGTCCCAGCTGTTAATGATGATGATGTTATGCAGGCCAGTGCAAGATCAGATCAGCATCCACCAGCTATTGGGTGGTTACCAGTCAGTAATGTTGAAGCGAAAGACAAACAGGTCAATCAAGATGCTTTCCGAGAACTTGTTCAGTCTCCCCAACAAGAGGAAGGTATTGTTGAAGCTACTGGGTGGGTTTTAGCCCCTGCTGTTCTTGCTGAAGGTGAAGACATTCATTTGAGTGCTAATTTGATTGATGGATCATCCTCACCTCACATCAATGTGGATCAAGCACCCGATGGTAATGATGATGTTATCCAGGCCAGTGAAGCATTTGGTCAGCATCCTTTGCTTATTGGATGGTACCCTGTCGAAAATATTGAAGCTGAAGACCATCAGGTCATTCAAGATCATTTGCCAGAATTCCCAGAAGTCAATGAGAATGCAGAAGTTCCTATCAATGACAACGTCGTTGATATTGCTGTTGGAGCTGATGAGGTTGATAACCATGCTATATATCAAAATGTAAGTTACAAATTTTAATTTACCTGTTTGCATTTTATATACCCTATTCCCTTTCTTTTTTCTTTTTGTAATTAGCAATTCTTTTACTGACACTTTTCCTATATTTCTTTTTCTTTTCTTTTATGTGTATCATTTTTAGCAGCAGGACATAATAGATCTTGATTTAGAAGCGCCCAGCTCGGAGGACTACAACATTCCGTCAGATGAATACGTGGGCGGAGGATCTAATGTTGCGACTGAGGATATGGTTCAGAAAGAATCTGTTTCAAATGGAGGTATATTTTTTCCCATTTCTCTTTATTTGTAATGATTCCATGCCAGATTACTATTCTGCTAAGTTATATAATTCCTGTTTTTGTCCAAAACCCAGATGAAGATATTATTTCTCTTAACCGAACCCCTGAAGCGATAGGTGAAAGTTTTGTAGCATCACAACAAATTGTAATATATGGTCAAGGTTTGATTTTCTTCTTGAATATCTCATCTTTCTGTTTTGCATATATATTTTTTTAATGTGTGCTCCCCCACAGAGTTCTTATGAATCTCTTTTCATATCTGTTTTTAAAGTTACAGTAGTGTGGAATTTTGTTAATTTTTATCTCTTTATAGCAGATCAATATATTGGACCAAGCATTGGACAGGACACCTGGGATAGGAAAAATAGGAAAAAACGTGCTGCAAGAGCAAGGTCACCTGACATGAAAATGGGAGAAATCCTCATAGATCAATATGTTGAACAGTTTTACTCTAAGTTTATGAGGAGGCAATGCTACAAAGGGGAAGATGAGTATGTATCATCTTGAATTTTCTTTTACTATTTTCAAATACGGTTTACTTTTAATTGTTCAGTTATCTGTTGTATGCATAAGAAAGTATAAACGTGTAATGACTACTCATTTTGTATCAATGTCTTTCTCCTATTTATCCACAACAACATCTAACTTTTTCTATTAAACCTCTGTTTATTTTTTTTGCAGTCCTGTGTTTATTGAGATTGGCATCTGTTCTGTCAAGTACAGTAATTTCTACAAATCATTTAAACCGCGTGGCAGTGTTGATCCCGACTCTATGTCCGTGTATTCTCAAATATTCAATGACAAAGCAAAAATGGAAGCCTTGTCAAGGCCATTCATAAGCAAATTTATGTTCAGAACATGTGTCGCTGTAAGAATACAATCATGTTTCACTTATCTATGTTTTTCTTCATCACTTCTTACCAAACTATGTTTTTCCCTTCCTTTTTTAATTGTTGTTCCTTTAATTAATTAATAAACATCAGGGAAAGCTTTATGATGATCCAAGTGATTTCGACAAGAATTCTGTTGTGGGAGAACTCAGAAGGATAAGATGGAATCATTTTGATATTGAAAAAGTTGACATTGTAAGTGTATTTTTGAAACCTCTCTAGATTACATAGTACAATGTTTTTTCGCAGTATGCTTCTTAATTGTGCTTCTTATGGTGGCTTTTTTCTTTTCCACATGAAAAAATAGCTCCATTTCCCTACTGTGCTGTCAGAGCATTGGGTTATGATGTCTCTCAATCCAGCTTATGAAACACTCTGTTTTTTTGACCCTTCATCCTCAATCAAGGTTGAAGATCAAGAGAAATACCTACAAAATCTAGTATGCTTCACACACACTCCCTGCTTTTTCTGAATTTTCTGCAATACTGCCTATATTTTCACACTTGTTTATTTTACAGTAATTGGTATCTCTTTTTTTTTATTAACACACAGGCATGCAATATGAGTAATGCTTTCAAGGAACTGGAAATGACATGCAAGGATTTCAATGGATTCAAAAAATTCACCCCTGCCAACTGTCCTTCTAGTTCCAAAATGTGAGTGTTTTTTCCTTCAACAAGCAGAATACTTTTTGTTTTTGTAGTTGCCCTCAAAAAACTTGCATTTCAAAAACGGAATACTTGGTTTCTGTACGGTGCAAATGAATGTCATTTCTACAAGCCAAACTGCAAATTCCATGCATATTACAACTTTTTTTTTCTGATAACTTGTTTTATTTTTCACCCTATCCGAACACAAAAACACATATAGGCATGAATGTGGGATGTACCTGATGTTGATAGCTGAAAACTTCAATGGGAAATTCGTCAAGAATATACCTAAGGTAAATAAATCCCCCATATAATTGAAATCTTATTATCTTCTTCACCATCTATTACATGCAAGTTTTGAAAACCAAGTGCTCACTTTTCCTTTTTGGTCTGTATTATTTGTTCACAGGACATAATCCCGAAGTTCAGAATGCTGAAGTCTTATGATATGCTGTACTCAATCCAGAATGAAGTTGCAGCTGAAAAGTTTGAGAAGCGAAGGAAGAAGCAGATAGTTCAATAAATAAGCTTCTGCTGTCATGAGAATTTGGCTGTGTTGTTCTTTTCTTAGTAATTTATTCGTGCTCTGTTTGATGTCATTTTTCCTTATGTTGAACATGACCTTTTTTCTCCACCGGTGTAATATGCACTACAACTAGAACTAATATGACACCGCCTGTGCACAACAATATCAAGCTATTACTATGTTTTTCATAATGTTTTTCTGTTATGTATGTTTTGTAATATGCGGATGCAAAAGATTACAGCGGTGGACCTTTTTTTTGTAATTCATTATGTCTATTTGCACACTAATCATTACAATATGCATGTACCCAGTGCAAGTTCAGTCCAAGCTCGAACAATGAACGAAAAGATTCGGTGCGAAGAACCGTTGATTTCAATAGCTACAAAAGGGAACAAACTTTTTGCAGCATATGTTATAGCATGATTTTTAAAAATGAACCAAAATGTGTGCTGGAACTACTATTCTTTTGTTTTATTTACCAAACTTACCAATTGATGAACATAACCAGGAACTCAAAGGTTAAATTTTGTACTACTATATAGCATAGTTTATTTTTTTAATTTTTTTCAAGATGATGATGTTTTTTTTAAAAAGTTTATATGAAATGACAAGTTCACTATGTTTGTGTAGTTCTAAACTTGTTCAAAGTTCAAACTTTATGAAAAGTTCAAGCAAAAAAAAAGTTTGCCATATTTTATAAGGTTTGAACTTTTTACAAGTTTAGAACTATCCATATAATAATTAACTTTTTCACTTTTTGCTAGAACTTTTTTTGATACATTGAACTTTTAAAATATGTTGAACCTTTTTAAAATTGTTTGAATTATTTTTAATATTGGTTCAACAAATTTTAAAAGTTCACTACAGTAAGTTCATAAGAAATTAAAAGTTCACTATGTATGTGTAGTTCTAAATCAGTAAATAGTTCAAATCTTATTAAAAGTTCAAGCAAAAAAAAGTTTGATATTTTTTAAAATATGGTGAACCTTTTTTATAGTGTGAACTTTTTATAAGGTTTGAACTTTTTACAAGTTTAGAACTATACATAAATAATTAACTTTTCACTTTGGCTGGAACTTTTTTTGATACATGGAACTTTTATAATATGTTGAACCTTTTTAAAATTGTTTGAATTATTTTAATATTGGATCAACAAATTTCAAAAGTTCACTACAGTAAGTTCATGAGAAATTAAAAGTTCACTATGTATGTGTAGTTCTAAATCTGTAAATAGTTCAAATCTTGTTAAAAGTTCAAGCCAATTAAAAAGTTTGACATCTTTTAACTTTGAACTTTTAAAATATGGCGAACCTTTTTTTTAGGTCGATCTTTTTTTATAAGGATTGAATTTTTTTATATACTGATAAATATGTTAAACCTTTTTTATAGGGTGAACTTTTTATAAGGTTTGAACTTTTTACAAGTTTAGAACTATACATAAATAATTAACTTTTCACTCTCGCTGGAACTTTTTTTGATACATTGAACTTTTATAATATGTTGAACCTTTTTAAAATTGTTTGAATTATTTTAATATTGGTTCAACATATTTTAAAAGTTCAGTAAGTTCATGAGAAATTAATAGTTCACTATGTATGTGTAGTTCTAAATCTATAAATAGTTCAAATCTTATAAAAAGTTCAAGCAAAAAAAAAGTTTGACATCGTTTAACTTTGAACTTTTAAAATATGGTGAACCTTTTTTTTTGGTACATCTTTTTTTTATAAGGATTGAATTTTTTTATACATTGATAATTATGTTAAACCTTTTTTATAGGGTGAATTTTTTTAAGGTTTGAACTTTTTACAAGTTTAGAACTATACATAAATAATTAACTTTTCACTTTGGCTGGAACTTTTTTTGATACATTGAACTTTTATAATATGTTGAACCTTTTTAAAATTGTTTGAACTATTTTAATATTGGTTCAACAAATTTCAAAAGTTCACTACAGTAAGTTCATGAGAAATTAAAAGTTCACAATGTATGTGTAGTTCTAAATCTGTAAATAGTTCATATCTTATTAAAAGTTCAAGCAAAAAAAAAAGTTTGGCATATTTTTAACTTTGAACTTTTAAAATATGGTGAACCTTTAGTTTAGGTCGATCTTTTTTTATAAGGATTGAATTTTTTTATACATTGATAATTATGTTAAACCTTTTTTATAGGGTGAACTTTTTATAAGGTTTGAACTTTTTACAAGTTTAGAACTATACATAAATAATTAACTTTTCACTTTGGCTGGAACTTTTTTTGATACATTGAACTTTTATAATATGTTGAACCTTTTTAAAAGTGTTTGAATTATTTTAATATTGGTTCAACAAATTTCAAAAGTTCACTACAGTAAGTTCATGAGAAATTAAAAGTTCACTATGTATGTGTAGTTCTAAATCTGTAAATAGTTCAAATCTTATTAAAAGTTCAAGCCAATTAAAAAGTTTGACATCTTTTTAACTTTGAACTTTTAAAATATGGCGAACCTTTTTTTTAGGTCGATCTTTTTTTATAAGGATTGAATTTTTTATATACTGATAATTATGTTAAACCTTTTTTATAGGGTGAACTTTTTATAAGGTTTGAACTTTTTACAAGTTTAGAACTATACATAAATAATTAACTTTTCACTTTGGCTGGAACTTTTTTTGATACATTGAACTTTTATAATATGTTGAACCTTTTTAAAATTGTTTGAATTATTTTAATATTGGTTCAACAAATTTCAAAAGTTCACTACAGTAAGTTCATGAGAAATTAAAAGTTCACTATGTATGTGTAGTTCTAAATCTGTAAATAGTTCAAATCTTATTAAAAGTTCAAGCAAAAAAAAAGTTTGGCATATTTTTAACTTTGAACTTTAAAAATATGGTGAACCTTTAGTTTGGGTCGATCTTTTTTTATAAGGATTGAATTTTTTTATACATTGATAATTATGTTAAACCTTTTTTATAGGGTGAACTTTTTATAAGGTTTGAACTTTTTACAAGTTTAGAACTATACATAAATAATTAACTTTTCACTTTGGCTGGAAGTTTTTTTGATACATTGAACTTTTATAATATGTTGAACCTTTTTAAAATTGTTTGAATTATTTTAATATTGGTTCAACAAATTTCAAAAGTTCACTACAGTAAGTTCATGAGAAATTAAAAGTTCACTATGTATGTGTAGTTCTAAATCTGTAAATAGTTCAAATCTTATTAAAAGTTCAAGCCAATTAAAAAGTTTGACATCTTTTTAACTTTGAACTTTTAAAATATGGCGAACCTTTTTTTTAGGTCGATCTTTTTTTATAAGGATTGAATTTTTTATATACTGATAATTATGTTAAACCTTTTTTATAGGGTGAACTTTTTATAAGGTTTGAACTTTTTACAAGTTTAGAACTATACATAAATAATTAACTTTTCACTCTGGCTGGAACTTTTTTTGATACATTGAACTTTTATAATATGTTGAACCTTTTTAAAATTGTTTGAATTATTTTAATATTGGTTCAACAAATTTCAAAAGTTCACTACAGTAAGTTCATGAGAAATTAAAAGTTCACTATGTATGTGTAGTTCTAAATCTGTAAATAGTTCAAATCTTATTAAAAGTTCAAGCCAATTAAAAAGTTTGACATCTTTTAACTTTGAACTTTTTAAAATATGGTGAACCTTTTTTTTAGGTCGATCTTTTTTTATAAGGATTGAATTTTTTTATACATTGATAATTATGTTAAACCTTTTTTATAGGGTGAACTTTTTATAAGGTTTGAACTTTTTACAAGTTTAGAACTATACATAAATAATTAACTTTTCACTTTTGGCCGGAACTTTTTTTGATACATTGAACTTTTATAATATGTTGAACCTTTTTCAAATTGTTTGAATTATTTTAATATTGGTTCAACAAATTTCCGAGAATTTAATAGTTCATGAGAATTTAATAGTTCACTATGTATGTGTAGTTCTAAATCTGTAAATAGTTCAAATCTTATTAAAAGTTCAAGCAAAAAAAAAAGTTTGACATCGTTTAACTTTGAACTTTTAAAATATGGTGAACCTTTTTTTTTGGTCAATTTTTTTTATAAGGATTGATTTTTTTATACATTGATAATTATGTTAAACCTTTTTTTAGGGTGAACTTTTTATATGGTTTGAACTTTTTCAAGTTTAGAACTATACATAAATAATTAACTTTTCACTTTGGCTGGAACTTTTTTTGATACATTAAACTATTATAATATGTTGAACCTTTTTTAAATTTGTTTGAATTATTTTAATATTGGTTCAACAAATTTTAAAAGTTCACTACAGTAAGTTCATGAGAAATTAAAAGTTCACTATGTATGTGTAGTTCTAAATCTGTAAATAGTTCAAAATCTTATTAAAAGTTCAAGAAAAAAAAGGTTTTCAAATTCATGAGAAATTAAAAGTTCACTATGTATGTGTATGCTCGATAAAACAGAAATACGTTTTCAAATGTTTTCCCAATGTGAATGATATCTGTATACTAACATGCCAATACAGAGAAGTATAGTCTGAGTTTTTCTAGTGAATTTTTCAATAGATTTTGAGGCACTAACAATCATCACTGAAATGTGAAATAGATTTTGAAGCACTAACAATCAGTAATATCACTACCAATACTGAGAAGGTACATTTCTGTTACCATCTCAGTTGTCGAAAATACTCTTTCAAATCTTTTTCTTTTTCCTAGATCTCTTCTCTGACTGGGGCTTCATTCTATTCCCCTTGTTGACAGACTTAGAGTTCGAGATGGGCGGATCATTCAATGTTGACTGCTGCACCAAAGTCTGCCATTTTTTTTGCTTTGCTGACCTTGAGCTTCCACTACTGCCTTCCACTGGTTTAGATACAGATCCGTCTTCCCTTACCCAAAGGTCGACAAAAGTATCTGTAGGGGGCACAACAGCAGCATCAAGATGCAATTCTGTTTCAGAACTTTGTGCTTTAACCTGCGCACTAGATTTCTTTGTTTTTGCAGAAACCTTCTTAATTACTGGAGGATCTTTAAGTACAACAGTTGGACGCTCATTTTTATGTTTGTCGTTCTTCTCTGTCATCAAGTTCATATGCAGCTTCCGCACTCCTTCTAGGAATCCCTTGGTCTTGTTTGCATCCATGCTTACATCTGCACATACATCATTCATTGTATTCATAAGCATTGCATACCGCAAGGCACTATCTGAAACTTTTGACTTGTTAACCTGAAAGCATTCCTCTTTTTGCTTCAACAGCACTTCCTCCCTGAACACATTGGTCCATCTGGCCACTATGTACTCTGGTGGTATTTCCACAACATCAAATTGTGTGAGCAGACGAAGAATATGGCAGCACAGTATTCCATCTTTTTCAAACTTGCCACATTCACATTCAAACAAATTTTTTGAACGGTCAACACAAACTGAAAACAATTCTTGCATGTACTCTGGGTTATCATAGTAGAACATCCTCTTCAGTTCATACAATCTGTCTTTCACAATCTCATGGACACTAAAAGCTGTTGAATTTACTAACTCTGTAGCAAACTTCAAATAAATCCCTCTTGTGTATATCTTGGCTGCATGTCGTTCAATAGGTTGGTGCCCCCAGAAAGTAGGCCTTTGCTGAGTTGACTGAAAACGATCTGCATTTTCAGTTTCTTGGACATTTTCCTGGAAAATCTCATATTGTTTCATGAAAGTTTCAATAGTTTCTTTTCGCATGACATAGTCCTTGAAGTTTGAGTTAAAACTTTCGCTGCGGCCAGTTGAGCGTGTGAAAGGACAGAAACTTCCTCTGAAATAAGCTTGGACAAACATCTGCCGGCAACCCCACATTCTTATGATGTGATCATGATCGGCACAGTCATACTTTATGATCATTTCATTCCACCCTCTTTCAAATTCTAAAACATGCAATGAATTCATTATGAGCCCCACTATTGTTTCTTCCATGCCTTCTTTGTCAGACATGAATGAACTCATGTTCTCTCGGAGATTATAAAGGATGTGCCATAAACAAAATCTGTGGAAGGCATCAGGAAACACTTTTGAAATTGCAAGTTTCATTGCTGCGTCTTGGTCAGTCAAAACAAGTCTAGGTTTCTTTCCTTCCATTACCTCAGTAAAACTTTCAAATAGCCAAGCAAAAGTATCTGCTCTCTGATCCTTCAGCAAAGCCCAACCAAACACAATTGTTTTCCCATGCCCGTTAATCCCAATTATTGGTGCAAACGGCATGTTATACTTGTTTGTGTTGTATGTTGTATCAAAGCATATTATCTCTCCAAACAGTTTGTAATCCATTCTGGATTTTGCATCAGTCCAGAAGATAGATCTTACAGATTCAACACCATCAACTTCCATCTTGCAGCAAAAACCGGGTTTTGAAAGCTGTATCTTCTCAATATACTTAAGTGTGAAGGCAATGTCTGAGTTCTTCTTAGCTTTCCGATCTGCTTGCTTCAGATTATCAATATTCTTCTTTCCAAAGGTTATGTTACCAAAGCTACCCTTCAATCTTCGAAAGAATGTCATAATCCTTTGAGGTTTTACCCTTATGCCCTGTAACAATTTTGACAACCAAACCTCCTCTTCACTCATGTTCCTATGACTCAAGAAAAACTTTGTAAGGGATGGAGAAGGGACCAAATCATGGTTGTGAACTAGATAAGAACTCATGAATCTCCACTTGCCTTCTTCAAGTTTCACTATCACCTGCATCTGGCAACCTGTCTTTTCAATAACATTGCGTCTCCTCTTTCTACCAACAGAACTTTTAACTTGTGTTCTCCGACTTCTGTTGCACTGCAATGTTATCTTTCTGTCCTTATAATTCCGACCTTTTATGACTGCAAAACCATAGAGCTTCCCATATACATTAACAAACCGAACTGACTCTTCCAATGATCCAAATAGCATTCCAACTTCTGGAGGTCTAGATTTGTTGACTTCTTCTGGTGTTGGGAACAAGTACTCTTCATCATCACTGTCATCAAGTTCTTCCCAGTCAGTCTCTTCTTCTGAGTTGTCCGAAACGTGTACTGCATCTTCATCAACCTGAGTTGTCCAAAACAAATGTAACATAACAAACAATAATCAGCTATCTTTCAAAAGTTATCATATTGATTTTAAAAGTAATAATGTATCAATTACAACAGAACAAATACCTTAGCTGATTCAGTGTTTTCTGGGGCATCTGCAGCACCATGACATCCAACATATTCTGCTGATCCTCCAGAAATGACAAATGTCTACATTTTTATAAGCACAGGATTTTATGGTTATCTTTTTTGGATAGGTAACGATAAAACAAGATTTTTCATGCAAGTATACCTAAAAAATTATAAAAAAATTTAAAACATTTTTTTGATTACGAGTTTAGGTCTTTTCTGTTCACCTCTGCAGAGTTCTCTAGAGCAGCACCCACAACATTGACATTAGAGGCTTCGGCAACTCTAGGTTCAATGGAATCACCACTCATAGTTGAAGCCACATTTACATCCTGATGTCAAAAAAAATTAAAAATGTGAGAAATTTAACAAGGTTAAGTCACAGAGAATGATTCTATTTCTTCTATATTATTTCAAACAAACCAATCGTACCTTAGTTTGTTTTTTTAACTCGTGGTACAGAACAAACTGATCAAACTCTTCCATAGTACCAGTACTAGTTTCTTCAACAGACGGAAGTTTCTGTATTGAAATCTGCAAATCAAAAGATAGTAAATATTTTGTTCATTTTATTCATAATAAAAGTAAATCTACCAGACAGTTTTGTTACCATAGAAATTGGTGCATTCAAACCACTAACTGAACCAGGTTTTGATTTTAAATTTGTATCAAGAGTTGTAGCAGAATTACTGCGCTTCCTCTTCAAAGTAATGCCTTCAGGTGTTGTTGAAGATGTGTACTGTTTCTTCTGCAATAAGAAATATATACAAGAATGCGTAGGTTATTTATTTTGTACAATGAATACCACTATTTACCCACCCTCCCTACATAGTTTTCTTACATATATGTCAATAATGTATTTCAAACCTGAACAGTAGTTTTTGCTTGATCAGCTGCATTGGCCTTAACAGCAGCTCTGGCCTGAAGTTTTTCTTCATCTTCTTTCTTTCTGGTCTCCCTAAAAGAACTGATAGCAGCTTGAACTTTACCAATCATATCCATTGCTACCAAATAATTTTGAAACCTGCAAATTTGTTTATACCAAATAAGTTTCAGAAACCTAGTGTAGCTGAATAAATTCACTTTTTATATTCAATCAGTGAAGCAAACATGTTTTTAAACAATTTAAATTACCTTGATAAATTATAAACTTTGTTCACTAGCAGAATTAATTTAACAAATAGGATAAACATCTCAACTCCAGAAACAATTTTACGAGCAGTACTGCTACATGACTCCAAATAATACAAAATCAACAAGAAATATCCAGAAAAATGAACTCATACAAGCATTAAGGTTCTCTATATCTTTTTCTTTTAGATACAAATCTCAAACAAGTCTACTGGATCAGATTCGTGCAAGGGAAGACAATACAGTATTCAAGATCTCGGGAACCAAATGATGCAAGATATAGAGGAATCAAACATAGGTACAGAAGAAGAAACATCTAATTAACCTCTCAAAACTGGGACTTCAGAATTTCCCAAAGGTTTCAGCGGAGGAGAAAAGCTAGGATCGGCGGGCAGATTCCGTCGATCTGATCTGCCCGCCGCTCGCGGCAACTCGTCTGTTCTGCCAACTCCTTCAACGAATATACCTTTCCCCGTTTTCTTCTTGCGATACAAGTTGTAATACTAATGTTTTTATAGTTTAGTCCTTATGAAAACAATATATTTCACGCAACAACTAATGTCTCTGTTCCACTTAACTGACATGTGGGCTCTTAAAAATAGAGAGGACTTCACAATGAAAATCTAGCAACCATTTTTAGACAGAAAATCTAGCAAGCATATCGCAAAATGAAATCCCCACCTGTCTCGACGGTCTTCAGCTAGAGGGGGGGTGGGGCGAAAATCTCACACCAGGGCTATCCTCCTCTAAATCAGGCAAGATCTGTAGATTTCTTGAATGGAAGGACTTCAGATAGAGGGGGGAGAGTGGGGCGGAATTCTCGCAGGACAGCTCCCTTTTAGAAATCAGCCTGGATCTGAGTTTTCAGAAGCGCAAAAACAGGTTTGATATAATTTCTACCTTTCAGTCTATCTGATATAGTGTTTTTGATTCATTACCTACAAACAGATGTTACTCCAGGAAAGAATTCACCTAATTTTAGCTACTGCTAGTTCTTTTTATCGACCACTATTTTTATCAACAGATGTTTGCTCCAGTAAATTTCTTACAACGACAATATTTTTTACGTGCCCATTTCATTCGGTGCATAATATTATTTAAAATAAACCTTCTTCAGATGGAGAAATCTACTTCCAATAAAAGAGATAGTGACAAAATTAGCAGCAGGGATGTGTCATTGAACAAGCTAAAGAAAGTCAAGGTGAGTTTTAAAGTTAGTAACTGTGTTTTTGTGTTTCACAAACATCATAAACAGCAATCTTTCAAAAAAATACAATTAAATGTCATTCATTCTTATTTGCTTCCTTTTATGAAAATACAGATGGGTAATGAAGATTACTTAACAATGTTTCTGAAAGCTCTACAAGGATTATCTGAGAGGAAGAAAAAAATCATTAGACAAATTGGTTTTGGTTCTCTTCTAGAGTGTACATGCACTAGCAACATCGCTGATATTTTTAAGTGGTTAGCCAACCACTTAGAAACAAATTCAGCAACTCTGTCATTCGAGAATGGGTTCAGTTTCTCAATATCACCTGATTTCGTTTACAAGATACTCGGTATCCCGTGTGGACCAAAGATAGTTCAAATTCTAGCAACTAAAGAAGCTTCACATTTCATCCACAACATTGTTCATATGGAGGAACCCACAGTTGAATATCTATGCTCTCTGTTGACTGTTGAAATGGATGACATTTCATTCACACGGATCTTCATGCTTACTTCGGTTACTGCATTCATTGCCCCAGGCGAAAATGGAGTCGCAAATTCTGGGTTCTATCCAAATTTCATAGATGTTTCAGCAATACCAGAACTTGATTGGTGTTCATTTACTTTGAATTGGCTTCTGTCATCCATCAGGAAACACCAGCTAAGCAATATGGAATGCATTTATTCAGAAATAGGGGGATGCAAACTAGTTCTAGTGGTGCGTTAAATGTGTACTTTTAATTATTTTTAGAATTAGTATCAAATCTCTTATGATTTATTTTCCAGTTCAATTTTTATTTTCTGTTTTGTACTAAAATTTTGATTATGGTTTGCTTTCTTTTCACTTTGCCAGATTTCTTATTTCGAATTCCTAATAACATCTGAGTTCAGTCTCGGCACTACTGTACCAAGGTTACCATTATGGAACACTCATGTCGTGAACTCATATATTGCATTGGATTCTCAGCACGGAACTGCAAGTTTTTTCGGAAGACTAGCTGTAAGTCATTTTTGGTTTTAATACTTTTATCGTGTGCATAACTATAGAATAGCCAATGTTTTAAAAAATTATTATCTAATATGTCTATATTTTTCTCGCAGAGAAAACATATATCTTCTACTCCTTTTAAAGGAAGTAGACAAGAATTCATAATGCCAGAAGAAATCAAAAGATACATTGATTCTAAATTCAATGGAAACACTTCATCTCAGGTGAGACCAGTAATAAAGACAATAGTAGTTCCAAGATCAGGGTTTCAAGTCACTGATTTTGCTTGCTTATTCTTACATTTTTTTTGGTTGATACCATACTTTCTTTTTTGTGTAGGATCACATGAAAATTCAAACATTGATTTACAATTTCTGCAAGAGAACTGTAAACAATTCAATTCATCTCATCAAAAGATATATTGATGATCTGTATGAAGTGACATCTCTAAGTCAAGATGAAGATCAAAGTTTGAGTGGAAGAAAAGAGACCACCGGAACATGCCGTAGAATTGAATCAAATACAGTTGATGTACTGGAAAGTTCTGGCTTGAGGCTTCAGAAATACAGACTCATGTCTAATCCGGAAGAAAGACGAGAACAATTCTTCCATAGCATGCCATATTTCACAGGCATACCAACCCCAACAGACACAATCTCAACAGAGATTGTACTGCAGCAAATTGTGGATAATTTTTCCGTGGGTTGTTCTGTTGATTCTCCATTTCCACAAATCGATCTACCACGGATTGATTATGATATAGAATCAATCACTAGGGAAAAAGTGATTGATTACAATTCAATCATGGAAATTGATTTCTATGAGGAAACAAATAAATATATAAAAACATATTTGGATGGTAAGAAAAAATCCAAAATCCAAGGAATTAATTTGATTTCTAAGTGAATTATTCTGTTTCTTTATATTATTTTTTAAAAATTTATCTGTTAAATTTACTTTTTGATGAAATCTGGTCTAGAAAAATATCTAACCAATTTTCTCTCTTCTTTTTTTCCTGCATGGTTTTTCTACGTTCATTTTTCAAACAGCAATGCTAGATGAGGGTCGTAATCAAAGAATATCTGAACAGAAGAAATTACTCCAGCAGAAATTCTGCTTCGAGAAAATGACATTCTTCTTGCCAGGGGACAACAATACAACAGCATGTAAAATAAATGCTTGATTACCTAACTTCAATTTAGAATTTCCATTTTTAACATGGAACAACAATGCAATGCAAGCATATTCTAACATTACATTTTTTATTTTATTTCTATAGATAACGGCAGTGAACTCAGGCTTAAGTTGGGTTTTGATGAGATTCCAATACATGAGAGCATACATAAGGGACAAGCTGGTAATAGTTTCACAAATATACCAGGTTCAGGTACATACATCAAGAATACTTCTTCATATGCAATGCAGCGGGTTTAATTCAATGGTTATTTTGAAACAAATGAAGCCTTTATCTTCTTTTTTCTGTGTACAATGTATTACAGTTCGTGGATTATCACTCAATGAAAGACTAAATGGAAAAAGGATAGCTCCTATTCATGAAGATAACAACGTCAACTTTCCATCGTTTGAGTTATTCGAAGAAGAAAATCAACACGTTGAGAAATATTGTACTTCATCGGTTAGTTCTATCTGTTGATTCATAAATATCTGTACTTCTTCTTTATGTTTTTACTTTTCTTTCATCCAAGAAGTTAAGCTCTAGTATAACAGCCAATTTAATATCTCCCTCAGCATGCTGGAATGAAGATTCCTTTTTTTTATTTCAAGACTTTTGATTTTGAAAATATGTTTGTTTTTACCAGTTAGGAAGAAAAGTTGATGAAGTTGATCCATTAATGCGTCTCGCACTTGATCAGTACGAAAAAGAATTGTTAGAAAACGATAACAGGATTGTGGATGTTCAAAACTTATCCAACAACAACAAGTATATGAGAACAAGCTCTTTGGTTCCAACTTGTAATGATTTACCACGTCAAGTCATATTCGCAAATGCGTTTGAGCATGAATTCTACTGCTTGCTTACAAAAACCAAACAAGATTTCAGGTATTAATTTGTCAGTACCTTTTTCCTTACAAACATATTTTTAAACATCTTATTCAGTGGAATCACATAAATAATCTATAATTTCCTTTTGGTGTTCAACTAGCCCAAGAATTATCGGAGTGCTCAACGTGTGGGTTGATCAGAGAACATTATCTCTATCAATGAATCAAGGAGGATGGATTCACCCACATGTCATGGACTGTTTTGGCATGATTACAACCACTGATCAAATTGCACGAAAGAAAGAAGGGAGATTAAGCAAGAATGAAATAATCAAACATATATTTCTTAAAGACATTACAGTTAGTTTTCTACCAGTTTCTATTCATATATAGTTCGTAATCTATATTTCTGGTATATCTTAACTACATCATGATTTATCTTCAGGACATATTAATGGACAAAAAGCTGAACTACTCTGATCCCAAATACAGAACATTGTTTGGATTAAACAATGTGGGTTTTAGGCTAGAAAATGCTGAATTGGTAATTACCACTCTTCTATAAATCTTTCCAACCGCAAGATTGTTTTCAATGTTTTTTATGTTTTGTTCATTTTACTCAACTGAGAATTTGCTTCTGTAACATTTTCCATTCAGGTACACATACCTTGTATAAATGATAGGCAATGGATACTAATTGTTGCAAACTTCATCGACAAGTCATTTGATGTGCTCAATCCTCACTCTTCTATTGACAAATTCTCATCAATTATTAGCACAGTAATATTCAATTTCAAGCAGCTCTTCATTGCTTGTTATCATGGCTGTCAAAAATTCAATATACGAGATTTCAGTGTAAAGCATGTAAATGTGCCAAAACATAACTTTAGGTAAAAATGTTTAACACTACTACTACTATATTTCTACTACGCCGAATTAACTTTTCCAATTACAATATATTCATTTTTTCCAAACATACAGATATGATTCAGGCATCTTTGTAATTCAGTTCATCAAATGGTATAATGGTATTGAAGTGAAGCAGTTTTCAAATGTAAGAATTTTGTCCATAAATACTTTTACTCCCTTGTTACCATATAATGTTTTGGTATATGCTGTTTTTGTTTCTAGAACACTCTTTTCTTCTGCAAAGTTTTTTTCCTGAAAACAAATGTGTTTTTATTTTTGCTTCATATAAGGTTGATGTCCAAGCTATTCGAGAGAAAGTTACATGTCAGCTTGTTATAAACAAGTACAATGAGTATCAGATCCCATTGGTAAAGTTGTTCCTGGCTAAGCATGTAAGATTTTAATGATTTACCATATTCATATTACTTTGTATTTCAATATTTGTCAACGTGCACGAGTTTTAATTTATTCCTACTTACAAAATAATAGGAACCAGAACTTCTGCGTTGACTATTTTTTCAAAATCATTTCCATGGATGCAGTTCCTAAAAAAAAAGTGTCAACAGGTATTTTTCTAACCACTTTTTTAAATCATTGAATATGTTTATTTTTCCTATAGTTATATTTTTCTCACTAGTTCCAAGCTATTTCCACTTGTACTAACATTTTTGCTACCAACATATTTTTGTTTTCCAGATTACATCAGTGGTCGATATTTTTCATTAGGAAATGCTCAGATCAGAAGTAATAAGAAGATCATTTCGTGTTTACAACTGTCTGTTAAAGCAGTTCATTTTTGTTGAACAATTTTTATTTACTTGTTTAGTTCAAACTTATAACATAACCCAAATGGACAGATTGACTACTTATATTTCTTTTTTTTTGTATCGATAAATCTCGTCATGAAAGTCACGCTGTTTTCAAAAATACAAACGAGAAAAGAACGTTGAGCAGAAGAAAAAGTTCTAAGCGACGCTCCAGGTAACTTACTGAACATGACAGACAAGGAGCACGCCGAAACAGTAAACGGGCCGGCCCACTTATTTCCCGGGGAGGTCGTAACCTTGTGCGGCGATACATCGTAGCGACGCGTCAAGCGTCGTACAGGCGCTCCCAGCCCAGGCCGTCGAACCAAAAGTCCAAAACTAGCGCTAGCTCGCTTTGACCGCATGTTCCTGTTCTATTTTCCAAGATGTTAACCCGTTCCCGTTCCCGATCTAATCTCTCTACCAAAATGTGCACAGCGGCGCTTTCGAGTTGACCGCGTCGCCGCCGAACCGCCGCGAGGGCCGACGCCGATGGAGACTCGGCTGCATCTCCCCTGTCTCGAGTAGAGTACTCGACTCCGCCAAGACGCGGCCACGCCGTTCTAATCTCGACCCTGCAGGCTGCAGTTGCAGAACAGGGACTGCTCACTGCAGAACCATGCGCCGCCGCGCCGTTCCTAATCCGCCGTGGGAATATCCAAGTGAAGTGGCAAACTGCAGCAAATGCTGCTGCCTTTTATAGTTCTTGTGATCTGTCCACACAATCACACACGCGCAGGGACTGCACACACGGGGCTATGTTCAAATATTTCAGAAACAAGATGAATGAGGATGGGATGAATTAGTATGTTATGCTATATTTAAAGAGATATATTTGCAAGCATTGAAGATGATAAGATTTTGGATTGTTATCAAAGTTTGAGAGCTCGAAAAAAAGAAAATATCATCGTGTAGCTAGTGGTAAGTTACATTCTTAGCAATAAAACTTACATATCATGTATTCATCCATTCTATTTTCTAATTTTTTTCTTGTCTTTGTAGGTTGCAGTTCTTCTCCTGCTATTGATGAGGAAATGGTAGGCTAGTATCGGAGCTTCGTTATTAGGTACTCCCTCCGATCGGAAATAAGTGTCGGCGATTTTGCATTAGCTTAGTATAAAGTTTATACTAAGTTCCGACATTTATTTTCCGACATTTATTTCCGATCGGAGGGAGTACTAAATTGCGTGTTGATAATGTGATTATGCCACAACATTTTTTATACTTTTCTTATTGTCATTTGGTTAACCATTGAATTTATGTTTCATATTAAAATTCAACTAATGCATTTTTACTATGCTTTGGCTATTATATGTTGTTATTGATTGGGTATGCGAAGGTAGAATTTTTTGTAGTTTTCAGGTATTATAAATTAGCCCTGTTCTTCTCCAAATTCTCGGTCCGCCACTGCATATTTCTATGTATAATAATGTTATTAGTTGTTATAATCATGATTTGCAATAATTTGTGGGGATTTTCCATCGATCCCCCTTATTTTGGTTATAACTCTGCAGAACAGGAAAACCCTGTTTTATGTATTTTTTAACGTTTCAGGAACCTTTCTGGACTCAAATTGACCTGAGATTTTTCAGACGTTAATATTTTATCACGAGAACCTTCTGGAGCACGAGAAGTAAATGAGGGAGGCCATGACGGTCAAACGACACCAGGTGGCGCAGGCCCAGGCCTAAGCCGCGCCACCTAGGTCCGTTTGGACCTCGGACCTCCGATGTCGTCCATCTTCGTCTCTTGATGCTCAGCTTGATCTAAAAACACCTATATAAATACCCCCTCGGCGTTCCCAAGAGGGGCGGCGGAGAAACACGAAACATAGAAACAGAGACTGTTTCAGCGAAGATTGGAGGAGGGAAACCCTATCGGAGTCGCCCCCGGACGCTTCTCCACCCTCTCCGACGTCAATACTATCATCACCACCATGAAGATTGAAGATGGAGTAGTCCACCTCTGGACTATGGGTTTGTGGCAGTAGCTTGTTCTATCTCTCTCTTATGCTTCAATATTTAGATGCCATATGAGCTGTCTAACATGATTATGGTGCATATTATGTAATTCATATATGGTGGATCTTTATTTTATTGGATGATCAATGAGATGTGATATGTTATTATGTTCTTGATGTATGAGTAGATACATATTATTACCCCGTTCTTTATTACTTGTTCTGATCCAACATGTATGCGAGAGCGCGAGAGGGAGGTGGTGTGTATTAGATGGAGTAACTAGGTAGTAGTGATTGGATAGTGACAGTATTGATCTGCTATGGTGTTTTACCTTTCCACGGTTACCTCACTAGGGATAAAAAGAATGCATGTACTATAATTTCTTAGTGATGGTTTCAAAAAAATAATTAATTTCTTAGTGACAGCTGAGAATTCCAAGTGACATTCATAGGCATAGTTCTATTGTAATATGTCCAAGCGATAGCATATTTGATATTCAACATCATGTCAAAGTACCTGAGGCTATAATCTGTTAATTCTTAATACTAGATTGGTTGAAGTGTATTCCTATCTAGTAGAGTATAAGAAATATGCGTTGCATCATCTTTAAATTAGGACGTGATGCCCATATGAATATTATCAAGTGAGCATAATAAAAATTATATCAATGTTTCGGTCATCTATCTTGCACTTAATGCCACCACAACTTTATGAGAGAGTAGACAAGTGAACCCATGAACCCCAGTCCACTTTTATTCGCACTTTTATTTTCAGCACTAATTAATTCCGAAAATATAAAAACATATTTACTTTCTTGCATTCACATATAAAACCTAAAAACATCTTTACGCATTATTCTAGTTGCATATTAGCTTAGTTTACCTTACATGCATCATATTTATTTTATTGTTATTTATTTTATTGCATTTTCATATTTACTTTAGTTACATTCACACTTTGTGCTTGACAAAGAACGAAGAGAACTTTTTAGATTATTCTCTGAGAGTTCGATATAAACCCCGAGTTTCCTCGTCGGGGAAATTTACTCTTGCTACAACACTCTGCACTTAGAGTCCCAACGAGTTGGCACCTTGCTTAGTGTCATCAGTGATCAATCGTTGAATCACAAGGAGACCGAAGTCTTGCCTCGAGTATTCATAATATCATGAAGCAATAGGATTAACATCATAATTGACATCACTAAGGTCTTCCGTGCATGCCCGGGAGCTAATAGGGATGTCATGATATTTCTATTAGTTATTGATACGAAAGAGTTTCGAAGGCATGTCTTTGCATAAACGAACCTGCTTGGGTCATAGGTTAAGTTACATCGATTTGAATAGCACAAGGTGTTTAAGAGAATTATTCGAAAGGTGTCCCGAAGTCCAAAATAGATTGGAAATAGTATGGAGAGTTATCGAAAAAAGTTTAAGAATTAATTATATAAGTGATACGTGCATTTTGCATCATTATATTAGCATCATATAGGACTAGTTTATATTATTATTTTCATCAATCATTCATTATTCATGCATTTTTAGATGATTTACGGAAATTTCCTACAAAGTCTCCTCCTCAATAATTTTCGGGAGACAAAAAATCTCCTATTTTTATATTTTCCTATTTCAGGGACCTTCTAAACCTCAATTTGATCGGGGATTTTTACAGGGTTAACATTTTATCACGAGAATCATCTGGAGAGCTGGTAGCACATGAGAGGATTCACGAGGCCCAAATGGACATAGGTGGCGCGGCCCACCAAGCAGACCATGCCACTAGGGCCCGTTTGGCCCTCGAGCATCGTCTCGTCTCCGTCTTTTTATGTACGCCTTCGTTTTGATAGAAAAGAGATGCCCTATTTTCCCATAATTTTTTGAGCCAGAGGCGGAACCCTTCTTCCACCTCTGAAAGGGCTGATTTGTCGCTGCTACCGGAGGGAAATCGCCACCATCATCATCACCAACTTCTCCTTGGCTTAGGGGAGAGCATCTCCATCATATATACAACACCATCTTCATCATCCCCAACATCAGCACCATCTCCACCTCGAGACTCGACGTCATCCCCCTCGTAGTTTGTGGTAGATCGAACCCTGGATACTTTTTAAGTGTTGTGTGTATGTTTGTGCTTGGCAACTTGTCATTATTTTGTTGTGAAGTTACACTTTCAGATTGTGTTGCACTTCATATGCCACTGATCATTGTCATGTTTGACACTTGTGAGTAGTTCCCGTTGTTCCTGGGGGCATAGGATGAATTGGCCATGATTTCTATATAATATGCACAGAGTATTTGGTTAAGTTTTAATATTTTATGTGGTTCTAGGATGGTAATGTGCAAACATCGAATGCATATTACTTCACCTATATGGGCTCATAGGACTGCACCTTAGAGTAATAAAGAGGATGAGGAATGAGGGAGAGACAAAAGCCTATTTCTTAGACTCGGTGTTATTTTCAGGGGGTTCTTGATTGGGGACCTTAGAGCTTTATGCAATGGTTGGACAATTTGTGTCTTAATGTATCCCTAAGGATCATGCAATTGGCCTTGGGAACAATCATTAGGGGTTTGTAGCACATTATTATTATGTTTACACCTATTTTTGGCTTCGTCCGATGAGAATGAAACTTGACAAGATACTCGTTCATATTGTGTAGAAATCTGTATGCTAAGTAAATTCATGCCGCCCCTGAGAATATTTGTCGCTTATTGATTGCACTTGACCTTGTCCTCTTGCTGCATAGAGGATTGGGATTTCTCTGAAAAGAGCATTTACATTATTGCAATTCTACTTTACGTATTTATTTCCTTGCACGCTTATACCCAACCCCCCCCCCCCCCCCCAAAACACCTTTATTATTATTTTCCTGTTAAACTTGCTAACCAATACCTTTAACTCCTCGTGGGTTCGACAACATTTTCTATATCGAAAGCTACTACAATTGATCTCCTCCACTTGGGAGTCATCAATAAGAAAAATGGAAGGAAAAGAGTCATGGCCGATTGGGGCCCATTAAGGTGGCCGGCTAGGCCTCCCCCTTGAGGCCATGCACCTAGGTATTGGGGAGGGGTGAGGCCTAGGAGGTCGGCCCCCTACTACCTATGCCCCTGGATGCGGTGGTGGCCAGGGTTGGGGAGGGCGGCACATGCCCCTCCTCCAAGCCCAAGTGCCCTCCCCCCTAAATAAAGAGGCTCTCCCCTCACCCCTCCATTCACCCCAAAAGCCTTTTGGTTCTCCTCTTTCTCTCCCATGCTTGAATTTACGAAGTGCATCGGGGAACTTTGTTTGTGAAAATGAAGTTCTGCCGAGACAGTGTATACATACACGTATCATGCATCAGGAAATTCGGAGTGATCGGACTTGAGGAATAAGAAGTCATCGCTGCGTCAAATTCTTCCTTGAGTCTTATGCATCCCTCTCGGTGAGAACATATTATCGACTTATCGGTCTAGCTACATAGATGTTCTTTGGTGATCGTGTTAGATCAAAATTTTAATATTTATGTACACCATTCCGTTCAGTCGCTGCTCTGGCTGAGGTCATCCAAGATCCATCCTCAGTGGAGGGTGCGACCATGGAAGGCAGTTTGGGCACCTGATTTGATTGGCCCTGGGATTTTTTCCTGGCTTTTGGCCTATATTGCTATCGAAATGCGGGCCTTAGGGTGGCGCCATCGTTGCAGCTGGTGGTGAAGGGCCATGTGCGGATCCTAAATCCACTTGCGCCGACACCTTGTGGTATGTCGATTACACCTATCGACTGCGATTACATGGTCAAGGCGGGGATGGGCATGTCAAGGTGGACCGTTGGCCGGAGGTTTTCCATGATCATGTTGAGTGAGCTCGCTATGTGATGGTGGTGAAAAGGATCAAGAAGGATGGGGTGATGACATATGTGTGCCTGGCGATAAGTACTTTGCGGCATTTGCAGCAGTTGTTGCCAAGTGGTGACGACAATGGAAAACTTTTATTCTTGGCGGCACTCTTGGAGTTTCGTGTCTTAGTGTCCATCTGAAAACCCTAGGTTTGACCTTGACCTTCGGTGGTTGTACTGGATATGGTGGCTTTCTAGTCATATCCTTTTTAAGGATTGTCTGGAGTTTGGACTTTCTCTAGGGTGAAATCGCTGGCATCTGGTTAGTCCGCGTGTTTGAGCATTGTTACCTTTCTAGAGGTGTTATTTCTGGAGAAGCTTTTGTGGAATCGAGTTGCCGTCTTTGTTGTTATTGCAAGTCTCTATTTGTTTTGGTGGGGTCTTTGTTTTCTTTTTTCCTTTGGGTTGTGTGCATCCTTCATCTCTACTTGCTCAAGTTATTTTCTTGTTGCAGATGTAATATATTCTTGAAAAATAATGCATAGATAGAAATGTGAAAGGAGGAGGTTCTCATGTTGATCCACCCATCCGTTTTCATTATTTCCTCCTACAAATATCTTAGATGTTACTCTGTTGGTTGGGCCGATGGTGGGGTTCGCTATATGTCAAATTGTCAAGTGAATTAATTGCATTACACACCCATCTTATCCATCTATGCATCTTTCTTTCTCCGTCGATGAGCTAGGAGGAAAATGCTGAATATGAAGCTAAGTAGAGTACTTGTCGGAGGGCAGATGGAAACCGAAGTGGTAAAAGCGAAATGACAGATTGACACAAGCCCACGGTTGGCCCTCAGCGAAAGAAGAAAAGCGACCGAAGAGTGAGAAGGACGTACGTACGGCAACTCCAACTTCAACACAAGAACCGAACGGTAGCTATCGCTGCGCGAGATGCCCCATACCCTACGGCTACAACGGAATCCAACCGGAGGCATATGCGTAGAAGAAAGGCCATGGTGCAGTACTGAGAGGCAGATGGGGGGTCGCTCTCTTGTCCGCGCAACGAGTCCATGGAAGATTTTGGGCGGATCCACTGGATTGAATGTACGTCTCCCTCACAAGCAGGAAAGGGCGGGCGCCCCCATCCATTTGACAAGGATTCCTCTAGCTAGGTCCGCCCTTCTCTACGTTCGGTTGCTCCAGTGTTGTCTCTGTCCGTGTATGTTTTTGTATGTATGTCGATCTGTACCTACCGGCAACTTGGATCTCTACTGCACGCGGCACGCCACAACGATACAAATCGCATCTGTTCATCTTAGCTATCGATCGATCGGGCCATCTCCTTCCGGGCGACCTTTCCTTTCCTTTCCCTTGTGAAAAAGAGTGGAGCCAAAGGTATCGATGCTGATCTTAGCTTAGTCTGATCCGATGCCTATGCCTGCGATCCGATCCGATCTTGATCCAGTTCAATTAAACGAGTAGCGCAAGGATTAAGCTGCTGGGTGATACAAACTGGGACGCGTGTTTCCACCTTTTCCTTTTGAAACAAAAAGGTCGACGATTCTCTACCCTGCGTGGCTCCACTTTTGACCGGCCACTCATCTCCTTTTACTTACTTCTGTTGCTCTGACGTCTGACGTGTACTCGGTCGGTCGTGCTTCATTTCTTGATGATGGCCAGTCGATTCGTGGACGTCTGACGGCGTGAGGAGGGGACAAAGCAACTACTAGGTTACTTCGTGTGTTAATCGATATGAATCCATCACCATATTACGCAACGCAATATATCTATGGCTTCAGGTACAATAATTCTGATCAATACAAGCAAGAAAAACATGGAGTATTAAGATTAACGCATGGTCTGCCTGCTTACGCGTGACCAAGCAGCCATCCAATTAATACTGGAAACCAGGTCGGTCGATCCATCCATGAACAATTTCAAGGTTGCCGATGCATGGTTCGATAGATATGGCGCAATTGTCGTCGATCGAGCGCTAGCTGCAGCTTTGCCGGCCAAAGAACAAGAAGCAAGCACGCAACGGCGCCCGTTCAAGATCGTCGTTCAGCATCTGTGCCTAGCGACCACACAGTGAGTTTACTGTTCTGCATCAATTAGAAGTACAATCCACGCGCGCAGGAGTGCTAACTTCAATGCCCAGCCGCCGGTCATCAGCTAGCTGCACAGCCAGTAATTGAATCAGTCATGGAACTTGACCTGCAGACAGTACATCAGTGTCGTCAATGGTACACGCCATTAAGAGAAAGATCGACCGACACAGATCTTATGGCGAGATGGCGACCAGCTAGCCGTCCGGCGTCTACACGCATAGTTTAAACGACCTGCAGTCTCTTCTCCAAAACTCACGTTAATTAGCTAGCTAATTAACGTCTAGACTCTGGAACATGGATGGTACGGACGGACTCGCACCTGGGCAGAGAGGCAGAAGAGAAGATGAATTCAGCTGGTCCACACACACCCAAGGGCACTGCTGGTAATCGGAAAGGGTTGGTACACGCGTCTAAATTTGCTTGGCTCCTCTGCCTTATATAAACCACCACCATTTGGTATGTATCTCCACACAAGCACACCCATCTATTATCCATCCATCCAGTCGAGAGCAGAGCAGAGAAAGCAAGCATACAGCGCTAGCTACGAGCACAAGAAGCAGGCAACAATGGCGAGGCATCGCCTCCTTGCCGTGCTCCTCATCGGGGTAGTGGCAGCCTCCGCTTTCCACCAAGCGGCCGCCGCTGGCCGAGGGCTTGCTGCTGTCGACAAGCTCCCGGAGCCGGAGCCCAAGCCTGTGCCGTACCCGGAGCCAAAACCTGAACCCAAACCAGAGCCAATGCCCAAACCCATGCCACAACCAGAGCCAAAACCACAACCGACACCCAAGCCTATGCCAAAACCGGAGCCTAAACCTGAACCACTACCCAAACCAGAACCTAAACCGGAGCCCAAATCTGAGCCCAAGCCCAAACCAATGCCTAAGCCAGAGCCCAAACCAGAACCAAAGCATGAACCGCTGCCTAAGCCGGAACCAAAACCAGAGCCCAAACCTGAACCAATGCCTAAACCAGAGCCAAAACCAGAACCTAAACCAGAGCCCAAACCTGAACCAATGCCTAAACCAGAGCCAAAACCGGAACCTAAACCTGAGCCAATGCCCAAACCGGAGCCCAAACCTGAACCTAAACCAGAGCCTAAACCTATGCCAGAGCCTAAGCCCGAGCCTAAACCTAAGCCTGAGCCCAAACCGGAACCTAAACCTATGCCCGAGCCTAAACCCGAGCCCAAGCCTAAACCAATGCCTAAGCCACAGCCTGAACCGGAACCAATGCCTAAGCCTGAACCAATGCCTAAACCAGAACCAAAACCGGAGCCTAAACCAGAGCCCAAGCCTGAACCAATGCCTAAGCCAGAGCCCAAACCGGAGCCAAAACCAAAACCTGAACCAAAGCCAGAGCCTAAACCGGAGCCTAAGCCTGAACCAATGCCTAAGCCAGAGCCCAAACCGGAGCCAAAACCAAAACCTGAACCAAAGCCAGAGCCTAAACCGGAGCCTAAGCCTGAACCAATGCCTAAGCCAGAGCCCAAACCGGAGCCAAAGCCAGATCCTAAACCACAGCCCAAGCCTGAACCTGAACCCAAACCAGAGCCGCCACCGAAGGGCAAGCCACCGTCAACCGACATTTGATAGATTACTTGTTATCTGAGCCGAGAGCTAGCTTATGAATCGCCACAACATGCTATTCGTGGAATAAGTGGCGTTGTGACACCATATCACCACATCATGATGTCTAGATAGTGAAGATGCATCTTTTTGTATTTCATGTATTCCATTTCACTTATCTTTTATCCATGTATACACGATGAGTGAATCTTACTTATTTTGATTATTTTTTTCTTGTTCGATTACATGTTTATCTGTGTACGTGACAGGTCATTACTTCTTATGTATGTTTGTGCATATGGATTGTTTTCCTTCAAATAATGAGACGTTTTATCTAGCCTCTATTTATGATTTTTTCTATGGATATGTACATTGATATGGTCTTCCTCAAGAACAACGAAGAGGAGTACATCTTAAATAGCAAAAATTATATATAGGTCTGACAACCGCATGCCACATTACTTTATTGGATGATTTGAAATGCAGATAAATTTATATTTATTCTAGACTGTGACCTAACCAGAAGCTGATTAAGTTATGGAGAATTGCTACTGGATCAACAATCTCGATTTCTACCCTGCGCGCCCATATGAGTCAAGGCATGGCTAAGATCTTGTTTACTTCTAGTGTATTTTGGGAGATGAAAGGGGATTATTTCAAATCCAAATGACCCGTTTACTATGCCATGTTTGGACGGGATAATCCCAATATATTCTCACAAATTTTCTCGCATTCTAATATATTTTTATCTATATTAAAAACTCTCGGCCATACTAGTGTATTTTTTAGAAAAGTATTTGAAAGAATTGGATAGGTTGAGCGAACATCAAATTTCATCCCATCCCCAAAACCTTTGGGGGTGAAAATACAGAGATATAAACAAGGCCAAAGTGGGTGTATTCGGAGATCGAGAGTTAAGCAGAACCTTAATTTTCGTTCAACATCTATGGATCATCCTGAGCGCGTTAATGCAGTCAGTTTCTAATTGAATGATGGTTGATTCAGCCGGTGCGTCAATGCTGAGCAAGCGCGTTATGTATTGCACAGCTCAAGATCACCAAGAAAAAAGCAACACCAGATCTATCATGAAGATTATTTTGTCAAGAAAATCGATCTAAAGCTAGACAGGGCGTCAGGGGGAAAGCAAAAGAGTTTATATCATTTTTCCTTTGGAGGCGACGAGTGAAAGTGACTGAAAAGTTGAAATGCGCGTGTAAGGTCTGGAAGTGGTCGCATACACATTTTTTCTCTGCACGGCATCCCCAATTGTCTTCGCTTTTACCAACCTAGGAACCCAAATGCCATCTCATCTGACTCTTCGTTTGGAATATGTCGCCGTAGCCGATAAATCGTCACGACCAAGATGCATTTGTAGCACTGGTA
The DNA here is from genome assembly GCA_007115705.1 of Dactylis glomerata. Lineage (NCBI taxonomy): Eukaryota > Viridiplantae > Streptophyta > Magnoliopsida > Poales > Poaceae > Dactylis > Dactylis glomerata. The sequence goes on from QXEO01001546.1 coordinate 604,139, forward strand.
GGGTGCTTTGGAGCTGCATCGCCATCATTATACGTTTCACTCTGATCTCCTGCCTGTTCTTTTGGGACACGGTGCGCGTAGGCCATGCCGACCGCTGTTTGTAAAATAGGGCGCGAAAAACACATGCGCATCAAATTTGTTTATGCAAACTAAATCAAATGCATATAGATAAAATGGAAAAAAAATGAATTGGAAGAATCGACTAGTACATACTACTCCCTCCATTCGAAAATATAAGATGTTTTAGTTTTGTGAAGTTTATGTATCTAGACATCTTTTAGTGTATAGATTCAAACGAACATATACACTAAAAGATGTCTAGATACATTCACTTCACAAAGCTAAAACATCTTATATTTCTAAACGGAGGGAGTACATTAATATATTACAAGATTGATACTCTCCACTCCGTGGACTACTAGATATTACATTGATATATTAGAAGATTGATATTACATAATTCAACAGAAAATAAATGATATATGAAACTAGTAGATAAATGTCGACGAGGTGACTACCGCTCGTTAAAACTGTCATGGCTACTCCGCTCGGAGCACTCCTCGTTAATGAGGTAGAGGTCCTTCCACCTCTTGTCATCGTCACTGATCGTCAACGGACCAACGAGCCGGGCTTCTAAGAAAGTCTTCCTCCTCCTCTTCTCCCTCCTCGCCGCCCTCCTCACTTTCCTCGTCTTTCCCGTCGACACCCTCCTCGACGACTGCCTCAATCTAGTCATCGTCTTTGTTACCAGCGCACCCGTGCGCCCACGACTCTATAGCGATCTCCTACTCCCGCGGCTTCATGTGCAACTACATCGACACCGTCAACCCCGACCACGACATTGACCATGGCGTCCCCTCGCACGGCCAACTCGACCAAGTTTGCAGCATCCACTGCTCTCGGCTATCTCGGCATTGGCACAAGGGCTATCACCTCGCATGAGCACTCCTCAGATTCCTCTACAGTTCAAGCATCCGTGACGCAACTCCATCCACAACGATCCCACTATGATTGGGGGCGGGAGGGGGGGGGTCAGCTTTTTGGTTTCTAGGCCTTCGAATTCTCTCCAGTCTGATCGTCTGTGATGTAACTGTTATTCATGTCACTTCCACTACGACTGCGTCCCTTGGGCACACCACGCCCTTGAGGTACAACCCAACCTTGGGCACACCAGACCCTTGAGCCATGTTTCTGCTGGCTGTCTTGATGCCAATTTCCACTTGCTAGAGATATATTCGATTACGTATTAGGGTAGATTAGGTAGAGATGTATATTGTCTTCTACTCGAAGTTGACTCTTTGTAATTCTATATATACTCGTCTGAGAGGCTTAATGATACATCTATCATATTCTGCCAATCACTCTCTCTATCGTTCTACATGGTATCATACTTTCTTCGATCCTAACCTAGAACCGCCTCCTAACCCTAGCCACCGCCACACACGTTTCCACGCCGTGCCGCTCCCGGGGAGGTCGATCTTCATGATCTCCGCCGAGGCTGCACAACCCATCATAGGGCTTGTCCGCCGATCCATGATCTGCCAGCCTGGTGAGTTTTTTTCGATCTCTAGATAGGTATACACTCGGGTGATTATACGCCACCGCCGTCTTGACGCCCATGTCTACCATGAGTTCTGGACTTCTGGTGTTGCATTTTGTTTCATAGTTGAAGCTGTGAGGCGAGGCATTGTTTGTCGAGGACTGAAATAACTAGTATTCTAACCATTCTCAGATAACATAGCTTGGCAATAATCATATCTTGTAGTTGTGCACACATATTGCCGAGGAAGGTGTTGGGGACAACATTAACTGAAGAAATCAGTGGGTCGTAGTGACCCTCAAGAGCGGCAAGGATGTACTCCTTCAGCTCATCATCATCTATTTTCCTTTATGGCGCGGCAATGCTGATCCAAATTCTATTAGAAGGCTAATAATGAAGCGAAGCGAGGTCCATCGCCGGGAGGCTTGGGCCTAAGTGAAGCAGAGGTGTTAGCCCATAACGTGCCCTAACAGGGACGCATGTGGGGGGTGCGAGGGGCGACAGCCCCCGCGGTATGGATCGTTGCTGCTGCCTATATATACTCCTTGTAAGCCACCGGCTAGGGTTTATTGCATCATAAGATAACCCACGGCGTTTGTAAACACACTCCCAATATAGTGAAGTTTTGCTAGCTGGCGCTCGTGGTTTTTACATCTCTTTGTTGGAGAGGGTTTTTCACATTAAAATCTTGTGTTCCTCGCTGTGATTTCCTTTTCATTCTTCGTTATTGCCTATCGCTTTTATAACAGCGCGGCTACTGAAGCCCTTCATCTTTGCAATGTATTGGGTGGTGGGCATGTCATTCTTCTTGGTGTTTGAAGGGCGCTACACAGCATAGATACCAGAGCTTTAGACTGTGAGGAGAAGAGATCCTCAATAGTCGCATGGACATCAAAAGAGTGCTCAAGGCCAATGACCTGAGCAATGACGTCTTGGTTCATAGATTTGAGTAAGTAGCTCATGACTTGTTGGTCACATGCAAGCCAGACTCCATAAGCCGGGTTGGACATCACTAGTGGAAAACGGGCCTTTGGTCAGGCCCTTTTAGTCCCGACCGTAATCTGGGCCGGGACTAAAGGCCTGGCCACGTCGCCCCAAATTCGCCCACCCGCACGGCAGCCTATAGTCCCGGTCCGTTACAAGCCTTTAGTCCCGGTTTGAGACACAAACCGGGACTAAAGGGCTATGCGGTGGGCGGCCCGCATGTGCGCCCCCTTTAGTCCCGGTTTGTGTCTCAAACAGGGACTAAAGGCTTCTGCCTATATATATGGCCGCATCCCCTCTCCCCTCTCCCTTGTATTTTTCTTGGATGGAGGAGTGTGGGTTTGTGCTACTTTTGTATTTTATTCCTATGCACTAGAGGTGTTTGTTGAAATGTGTGTTAGAGTGATGCCACTTAAGTTCACCAAACACAACTACGATATGAGGTGCCCAAGCCACGCTTAAGCCTCTTCCTCTTTATTTCCACTTGTTCTAAAAGGTTAGCAACTATATTTCCTCATTTAGACCATGCGATACTAATTTTAGGATCGTGATTGCGTTTGATATACTGTTGTATGACGCAGATGAGCCATCCATAGATGTACGGTGATCGACGCATAGTCGCTTACAGAGAAGGCATGCATTCTTTTCGAGATGCGACCGAGGCGAACAAGCATGGTGGTGGCTTTATGTTTTGTCCATGTGTTGAATGTCGGAATGAGAAGGATCACACTTCCTCAAGAGTCATTCAGAGCCACCTGCTTCGGTCCGGTTTTATGTCTGGCTATAATGTTTGGACCAAGCACGGAGAAAGAGGGGTTATGATGGAAGATGACGATGAAGAAGAGAACGATGATGACAACTACTGATCTATGTTCCCTGAGTATGCTGATACCGCAATGGAAGACAATGAAGAACAAGAATATCAGGGTGAAGAACGGGCACCAAATGAGCCCGCTAATTATCTTAGTCGGGTCATTTCTGATGCACGGCGAGGCTGCGACATAGAAAATGAGAGGTTGCAGTTCGAGCAGATGTTACAGGACCACAACAAATTGTTGTACCCAACTTGTAAAGATGGCCAGAAGAAGCTGGGTAGCACACTGGAATTGCTGAAGTGGAAGGCAGAGACCGGTGTGACTGACTCGTCATTTGAAAAGTTGCTGGTACTGATGAAGAAGATGCTTCCAAGAAAAAACGAACTGCCCGCCAGCACGTACGAAGCAAAGAAGCTTGTCTGCCCTCTAGGATTAGACGTGCAGAAGATACATGCATGCCCTAATGACTGCATCCTCTACCGCGGTGAGAAGTACGAGAATATGGATAAATGTCCGGTATGCACTGCATTGCGGTATAAGATCAGAAAAGATGACCCTGGTGATATTGAGGGCGAGCCACCCAGGAAGAGGGTTCCTGCCAAGGTGATATGGTATGCTCCTATAATACCACGGTTGAAACGTTTGTTCAGAAATAAAGAGCATGCGAAGTTGTTGCGATGGCACATGGAAGATCGTATGAAAGACGACAAGTTGAGGCACCCCGCTGATGGTCGGCAGTGGAGAAAAATCAAGAGAGAGTTCCCGAGATTTGCGGGTGACGCAAGGAACTTATGGTTTGGTCTAAGTACAGATAACATGAATCCTTTTGGGGAGCGGAGTTGCAGTCACAGCACCTGGCCCGTTACTCTATGTATCTACAACGTTCCTCCTTGGTTGTGCATTAAGCGGAAGTTCATTATGATGCCAGTGCTTATCCAAGGTCCAAAGCAACCCGGCAACGACATTGATGTGTACCTAAGGCCATTAGTTGATGAACTTTTACAGCTGTGGGCTGAACCAGGTGTACGTGTGTGGGACGAGCACAAACAAGAGGAATTTGACCTTCGAGCGTTGCTTTTCATAACCATCAATGATTGGCCTGCTCTTAGTAACATTTCAGGACAGTCAAACAAGGGATACAAAGCATGCACGCACTGTTTGGATCAGACAGAAAGTATATATCTGGACAAATGTAGGAAGAATGTGTACCCATACAATCATCGTTTTCTTCCGCCCAAGCATCCCTTAAAGAAAAAAGGCAAGCATTTCAATGGCAAGGCAGAAACCTGGGGGCAGCCTATCACCCGTACTGGTGCTGAAGTATTTGATATGGTCAAAGATTTAAAAGTAATCTTTGGAAAGGGTCCTGGCAGCCAACCTGTTCCTAACGGCCCTGATAAGCGCGCACCCATGTGGAAAAAGAAATCTATATTTTGGGAGCTACCCTATTGGGAAGTCCATGAGGTCCGCTCCGCAATCGACGTGATGCACCTGATGAAGAATCTCTGCGTGAATATTCTAGGCTTCCTGGGCTTATATGGGAAGTCAAAAGATACACCGGAAGCACGGGAGGACTAGGAACGTCATAAAGGACGAGACGACATGCATCCAGGGCAGTTTCAAGGGCGTGCCAGCTACGCTCTTATCAAGGAAGAGAAGGAAATCTTCTTTGAAGTGCTTTTCAGTATCAAGGTCCCGAATGGCTTCTCGTCAAATATAAAGGGAATCGTAAATATGAAAGACAAAATATTCCAAAACCTAAAGTCTCATGACTGCCACGTGCTTATGACGCAATTACTTCTGGTTGCATTGAGGGGAATTCTACCAGAAAATGTTCGCCTGGCAATTGTGAAGGTATGTGCATTCCTCAATGCAATTTCTCAGAAGGTAATCGATCAAGAAAGTCTATCAGGGTTATAGATTGATGTGGTCCAATGTCTGGTCAGCTCCGAGTTGTTGTTCCCGCCATCCTTCTTCAATATAATGACATACCTCCTAGTTCAGCTAGTCGAAGATATTAGAATTCTCGGTCCTGTGTTTCTACCCAATATGTTCCCCTTCGAGAGGTTCATGGGAGTCTTAAAGAAATATGTTCATAACCGTGCTAGGCCAGAAGGAAGCATCTCCAAGGGCTATGGAACAGAGGAGGTCATTGAGTTTTGTGTGGACTTTCTTCCTGACCTTAAGCCGATCGGTGTTCCTGAATCTCGGTATGAGGGTAGGCTGACAGGAAAAGGCACACTAGGAAGGAAAGCAAAAGTATGTATGGACGGGCATTCATTCACTCAAGCACACTACACAGTTCTACACAATTCCACCGTGGTGGCTCCGTATATCGAGAGACACAAGAATATTCTACGCTCCGAAAACCCGGGGAAGGCTGACTCTTTGATTAAAGGGCTACATGAGAAGACTTTCGGTAGTTGGTTGCAGACACATCTCATGAATAACAACACCGTTGGAGATCAGCTATACTGTTTGGCCAGGCCACCATCTTTGACTATATGTACTTTCCAAGGGTACGAGATAAATGGGAATACATTTTACATGGTCGTCCAAGATAAAAAGAGCACCAACCAAAACAGTGGTGTCCGCTTTGATGCAATAGATGATAATGGGCAGAAGGACACATATTACGGGTACATAGAGGAGATATGGGAACTTGACTATGGACCTACTTTTAAGATCCCTTTGTTTCGGTGCAAATGGGTGAAGCTAACAGGAGGCGGGGTAGTTGTAGACCAAAAGTATGGCATGATAACAGTGGATCTCAACAATCTTGCATACATGGACAAACCATTCGTCCTAGCCAACGATGTCGCTCAGGTTTTCTATGTGAAGGACATGTCTACAAAAATGAGAAAAAGAAATCAGCAAAAGAAGACATCGTCCGATGAGCCAAAGCGCCACATAGTTCTTTTAGGGAAAAGAATCATCGTGGGAGTAGATGACAATACAGACATGTCAGTAGATTATAATAGGGATTTCTATTTTCGTGCCCTCGGGTCCTTAGTTGTACTCAGTTTTCCCCAGCTCCTTAGTTTTTCCTCAGTTTTGTCCAAGCCCTTGTCTGAAACCGTGACCAGTGCTGGAACGGCCGGTTGCCCGACGGTTCAACACCTTTGACCGTTAACTGCTGACTAGTGGGGCCACGTAGAGCCCGCAAAGACACGTCAGAGCATCCATCTTTGTTTGACCGTAAGCATCGCCGTATCCCTGACCAAAACGTGGACGAGTGGGGCTTCGGTATATCAAATGACAAGTGGGGCCATGACGCTGATACAAGGGGCAATACACTGGTAGGATTAGATTTTTAAACGGAGCTCTACAGCGATGGCACGGAGGAGGTGGCCTGCGGGGTGCCGAGATGAGATCGATGTCCACAAAGAACTGCATGAGGCGAGACCAGACGCATTAGATAGATATGAACTAGACGCGTTTAACCATGCAAAGAAGAGAAGAAATGGTCGAGGACATCGACGACGACCTCAACACTTTGACTGACGGTGTCGGACACGAACGCGAGCAATGTAGAGAAAACTAGTATCTCTCCTTTCTGGCATGTATAGATGGGTGCTAGGAGAGTGTGGTGGCGAAGGGAAAGACCTCGCGGTGGTCTGTGGTGTCCAGCATAGCGGGGCGGCGTGGCCGTGCCCACAGCGGCATGCATGTTCGGCATTGGCATCAGCATGTACGTTCGTCATTGGCCTCGGTGGTATCTCTGGTGTGTCAGTGATCGAATGAGGGGACGGGATTGAGGGTGCATCCCGACGGTGACCTAGCAGTGGCGGCGAGCATGCATAGCCGTTCTGACCATGCCGATATCGGCATCGGCATCGTTTGGAGGCTGTGGTGCTCGAATCATGGTGGCAATTGCGATTCCCTATTATTTTTACATGCATAATATATAGAAAATAGCTAGATCTCTAAATCGATGCATATGAAGCTACATATATATTCTTGGTCATAATCCCCTTATCTAAAGGGGATGGATGCATGGCTTCACGTCGTCGTCGCTTTCATCGTCAGTATCTTCGTCGTCCGTGTAGTAATACTTCCTACACAATGTTACGTCGAACACCTTCACTGTGAGCACATCATCGCCTTCATATTTGAAGTGTAGGATGTAGCCGAAATCCACACCGTGCGCGATGGCGAAATTCTCCCAGCCCTTGTCGAGGTATATCCGGCCTTGTCCGTCAAATAGGACCTCCACGGTCCAGAGACGAGGATCGCAGTCAGCTGCTCGCAGATACACCTTTGCGGGCTCTTGGCCGTCAAGATAGTCCGCAAACTTTTGTGGGAGTGCCTGCAAAGAAATCGAGCGCCGATCGTTTGAAATTAAAGGCTTTTTGGAACATGCACATAATTAATCACATGCATCATATATGTGGGAACGCGTACGTACCTTCTTGGCCAAAAGGTCTTCATAGATGACGATTAAGAACTCCTCTATGATCAATGGCAGTGTTGACGGTGGTGGTGGCAATGATGATGATCCACCACCTAGGCCGCCCCTTCCCCTTCCCCTTTCCCTTTCGGTCGGCGTCCGAGACGTGGAAGCCATGGCAATGGATCAAGTGTATGTGAATGAAGAAGAGAGAGGCAGAACCTATTGACATGAGGGATGACCGTTGTGGGGGTTTATAAGGGAGAGATGACCGTTGTGGGGTTTACACAATAAATTAAGGAGGAGATGACCGTTGTGGGTGTTTATATCTCAACAAAAAAGTAATGCCTAAAAGAAATGGAAATTCGTGATAGTTTATTATTTTACCGTGAAAAGTAATGCCTAAAGGAAATTCGTGATAGTTTATCATTTCACCGTGAAAAGTAATGCCTAAAGGAAATTCATGATAGTTTATTATTTTACCGTGAAAAGTAATGCCTAAATGGAAATTCGTGATAGTTTATTATTTTACCGTGAAAAGTAATGCCTAAATGGAAATTCGTGATAGTTTATTATTTTACCGTGAAAAGTAATGCTTAAATGGAAATTCGTGATAGTTTATCATTTTACCGGGAAAAGTAATGCCTACAAGAAGTGGAAATTCGTGATTACCAAACTTGTTGAATCCGGTGGCCAACTCGTTATTTAGCATACATAGAGGGGTAGTAGTTTGCCACCGACAGATAGAGAGAGGGTGGCACGATCCTGCCCGTTAGATCATAGGATCAACGGTAGGTGGGCATGATCCGTGTGACAACAGCTCTACCAATCAGGCCAAGTTTGGGCTTCTGTGAGAAGGGAGAGGGTAAAACTGAGTAGTATCAAGAATACAAGGGCAAGTAAATAGTAAATAGGCTAAGGAATTCAAATAAGAGATTTAGAAAAAGAAAAACACATGTTTTGTACAATGAAACCCAGGTTGGCCTACCTCAAAGTATTAGCAATTCAAATATACATGAGTGTAAAAATTATGGCCTCATTCAGACAAACTATGTTTTGGGTATAGATGTTTTGAGAAGGGGTTTGAGTGGAAAGCCATGAACCTTCATAGCTACTAGTGATTTGAGAACTGGCCATTTATGTTAAAACTTTATTTATATATGATTGTCTACGTGCCAGGTCGCGTAGCAAGACTCCATGAGTAAGAGGCACAATGATTTTATTTTTTTGAAATTTTTTGCGCATGAAATAACTCAATTAGATAGCTTAATCTCATTTGTTGACTCTCTGTTGACCAGCCACTTGAGGGTAAAACTGAGTATATTGCACTAGCCAGTATTAGTACTCGAGGGAAAAACTGAGTACATATATTTTTCCAGTGTAAGACTCGAGGGTAGAACTGAGTACACGTAACGGTGCTGACGTGCAGTCCCACGGACGCGTGTCGCGGTGAGCAGCGGTTAGCCGCGCGGTGCACGTGTTGAGACCAAACGTCAACTGCTGAGACGAACCGTCACTTTGCCAGTACAGAGCCCCTCTCTCCCTCCCTCTGCACATAGTCTCATTATAACTCACGCACGCAACCACGCCTCTCACGTCCCATCACATTCTCCAAAAAAACCCAGCCGCCCTATGCGCGCTCCCCTGCCGGCGATGGAGAAGAAGAATGCGCCGGCGGCCGTCGCCCCCGAGCCCGTCGTCTCCGAGCCCATCGCATCCGAGCCCGTCGTCGTCGAGCCTGTCGCATCCGAGCCCGTCGCCGCCGAGCCCGTCGCCTCCGAGGGCGGTGCATCCAGGCGCGGCGCCTCCATGAACTGGGCCTCTCTCAGGGCTGGCGGACCACTTCACAAGATCGGCGCATGCTTACTGGCGAACGAGGAGTACGTGGACACCTACTCTGTTTTGAGGCAAGTTTGTACTAATTGGCAATCAGATTTACCTGAGCCCGACGTGCACCTGCACGAATGGATCATGGTAGAGCACGCCCTGCCACTCGCCGCTGAGTTCTCCTTCCTCCACCTCCGCACATCCCGCTACGTCACCATCGATCTAACGGAAGTTCATGCAAGGTTCAAATTCCTCCATATCTATAGAGTTAATCCTTTTATTTTCTATCGTAAACATCTTAGTGCTGAATGTTATCTTCATCAATATATTTTAGATACTACTTCGTCAGCTTTTGCCGTGGCGTCATCGTGCTTGCCCAGAAGAACCAGCCGCACAAGATACGGCTTCTGAACCCACTCACAAAGACATCGAACACTATATTTGAGGCGCAGATGCCATCTTTTATTCTGGAGTCAGTTACTGTAATGAAGTCCCCGACTATGCTTTTCGTTTCCACATATTACCCGGCGGGAATTGCTTGGGTCGATGAGAGCACTCGAACTAAGGGTATAGATGAAGATTGGGGAGAAGGAAGATTTACGATCGAGCACCATTCTATGTGTTGCATTACCACGTTCAATGGTGAATTATATGCACTAGCTCTACCTTGTCATTACCACAATTTGGAGTTCGAAACATTAGTGTGCACCAACAATGTCCAGTTGGAGCAGGGCGCGAGCAATGTCAACATGGAGACACTTTTTTCATTTCCAGAACTTGGAAATGACAAGTTCTACCTTGTGAAGTCGGATGGTGATCTGCTACTTGTGTTGTTGGGCGGTCGTTTGGATGAAGGTCAAACATTGGTGTACCGTGTGGACACTGAGAGCCGCTCTCTCCATGCCATCAATAACATTGACAGTCGTGCCTTCTTCGTCCATCATGTCCGGTGTATCTCCGTCGACACCAGAGTGCACCCGACACTTTGACCTGGCTGCATCTACTACGCGAATTTGGGTTATATCAGAGAGTACTTTGATGATATGAACGCCTGGGATGAGTGGCCACGACGTGTGGATAGATTAGGAAGGTACAGTCTGAAAGATGAACAAAGGCCATACCGTTTGAAGGATGTATTGGCTGCACACTGCAGACGGAAGGAGTTCAAAGAATATTTCTTTCAGACCAGAATAGGGAGCGATGAAGATATATATGATGAATGAAGAACAGATTCATTCATCTGGGGTATCCTAATCTTCATATTGGGCATACATTGCGTCTTGTATTATTTTCAGCTTAGTTTGTCGTGAACATTAACATCGTTATTGGCTGCTTTTGGCTGCTGTATGCAGTTTATGTATTATACTTAGTTTTCTAGATTTATTATGCTGCCGTGAATTTATCCTATACTAGCTTCTAGATTTACTACTAGATTTGTTACCATATTGGGCAAAAAACGAGGGCCAAAAGGCAACAATCATTGAAGAAAGACAGAAATAGAAGCTTCTCTAGATTTGATACTAATTTGGTGAAAAGTGAGAGAACTGTTACAGAGAGAGAGGGGGGGAAAAGGCGCTCTGGAAAGGCAATGCCAATTTGGCCCGAGAGAGACAGAACCGAGCTCTCACGTACAACCAAACGCGGTCTCGTCCTGTCTCACGCGGTCCCTTTCTACCAGCCCCACGCGACGCGGCCCCACACGACGCGGCCCCACACGTCAGCACAGAAACGGTCAACTAAACAGGAATCCTCCCGTCCGACCTCCTTCTGAGGGTTTCAGACAACGGCTTGGGGAAAACTAAGGAAAAACTAACGAGCTGGGGAAAACTGAGTACAACTAACGACCTGAGGGCACGAAAATAGAAATCCCATTATAATAAGTTTTATGAAATTCTGCCCTTCAAAGTGAAAACTGACCCAAGCATCCTACTGAATGATAAAGATTCTCCATGGCTATGACCCAGAAGAAAACAGAAATAATAGATAGGAATGTTGGTGCAATAATGTAATAATGTATTAAACCTTTTATGTAATGCATGTATGGAATGTACTAAACCTTTATTTAAGGAGCATATATGTTAATAATGAACCGACTCTCGGTTAGAAATTATTGATTCATAAGGGAGAGGTAGTATTGCAATTCAGTGTAGCGAATTAGGATTTGAATTTCTTATTCAAATTCAAGCACTTTTCATGTTGAAAGTTTAATAAGATTCCAAAATATGCAAAAAATATTAGTTAATCTATTATTTAATTGAAAATGGCAATTTTGTTAATAGTTTGATAAGTTAGAATAATTATTTTATAAAACAGAAAATGAATTTGAATTGCTAATTCAAGCACTTTTTATGTTGAAAGTTTAATAAGATTCAAAAATATACAAAAAATATTAGTTAATCTATTATTTAATTGAAAATGGCAATTTTGTTAATAGTTTGATAAGTTAGAATAATTATTTAATAAAACAGAAAATGGATTTAGAAAACAGATTCAAATTCAAGCACTTTTCATGTTGAAAGTTTAATAAGATTCAAAATATGCAAAAAATATTAGTTAATCTATTATTTAATTGAAAATAGCAATTTTGTTAATAGTTTGATAAGTTAGAATAATTATTTAATAAAACAGAAAATGGATTTAGAAAACAGATATTAATTTAGAAAACAGATATTAATTTAGAAAACAGATAATTTAGAAAATGGATTTAGGAAACATATAATTTAGAAAATGGATATAGAAAACATATATTAATCCAGTTATGGACCTTTAGTCCCGGTCCGCACCACGGATCGGGACTAAAGGCCCTGTTGCTGAAACCCCCAGCCGAGGCCTTTAGTCTCGGCCGGTGGCTCAAACCGGGACTAAAGACCCCCCCCCCCTTTAGTCCCGGTCTGAGCCACCGCCCGGGACTAAAGGCAGGGGATATAAAAGGCAGCCCTTCGTCCCCGGTCGGTTCCACCGACCGGGACTTAGTATTTTCGCGCGCGAGAAGCTAAGAAACACGCCGTCAGGCTGCCAGATTCTACCGCCGCCGCCGCCCTTGCTCGCCGGCCGCCTCCGCTCCCGCCTTCGACCTCGCCGCCCGTGCCTGATCCCGTCCCCGACCTCGCCGTCCGCGCCCAAGGCCGCGCTCGCTCCCGCCCCCGATCTCGCCGTCCGCGCCCAAGGCCGCGCTCGCTCCCGCCCCCGATCTCGCCGTCCGCGCCCAAGGCCGCCGCCGCCGCCGCCCACGACCTCGCCGTCCGCGACAAGGGCCGCCGTCGCCCGCCGCCGCTCACCCGCGCCCAAGCGCCGCCGACATGTAGCTAGTTAGTAATTTTGTTAGGTTAATTTTTTGGTAGTTAGTTTATTTGTTAGTTTGTTAGATTGTAGTTAGTTTATTTGTTAGTTTATTTTTTTTGTAGTTAGTTTATTTGTTAGTTGTTAGGTTAATTTTTTTGTAGTTAGTTTATTTGTTAGTTTGTTAGGTTGTAGTTGTTTTATTTGTTAGTTTGTTAGTTTATTTTTTGTACTTAATTTGTTAGTTTGTTAGGTTAATTTTTTTGTAGTTAGTTTATTTGTTAGTTTGTTAGGTTGTAGTTAGTTTATTTGTTAGTTTGTTAGTTTATTTTTTTGTAGTTAGTTTATTTGTTAGTTTGTTAGTTTATTTTTTTGTAGTTAGTTTATTTGTTAGTTTGTTAGGTTGTAGTTAGTTTATTTGTTAGTTTGTTAGGTTAATTTTTTGGTAGTTAGTTTGTTAGATTGGAGTTAGTTTATTTGTTAGTTTGTTAGTTTATTTTTTGTAGTTATTTTATTTGTTAGTTTGTTAGGTTAATTTTTTTTGTAGTTAGTTTATTTGTTAGTTTGTTAGGTTGTAGTTAGTTTATTTGTTAGTTTGTTAGTTTATTAGTATTAATTTAGAGTTAGAAGTATTTATAAGTATTTAGTATTAGTTTGTTAGGAGTATTTAGAAGTATTTAGTATTAGTTTGTTAGTTCGTTAGTTTATTAGTATTAATTTAGTTTGTTCCATATAGCGTCCATAATTGAAATACAAATGTCGGTATTTTGCAGAAACTATGGATCCACATAGCAGGAACCTAGAAGAGGAAGAAATTCTCGAAGATATAATCAACGACGCCCCTAATGTTGAACCAGCTGAATCTCCGTCGTCGTATCTAAACCCCTCCGGGGATGGAATGGAGGTCGACCGACATGAAGATGAAGCCGACGGAAAAGGTGATAGCTCCGATGATGGAGAAGGCGATAGCTCCGCTGATGGAGAAGCCGGTGGACAATTAACGAAGTCCGGCGAGGTATATATATGAAGTTCGGCAATCACTAGTAATATGTGAAAATATTGGAGATAGCTGTATATTGTATATACATATACATTGACGAATGTTTCTCCTCTTAGGCCTCCACATCGAGCAAAGCTACAAAACAAGGCCTGACCAAGAAGTTGGATGCACGAACGCATTACACCTTTGAGGTCATATTGCCTACGGGCGAATCCAAGCTTCCTAAGAAGGTTGCCGACACATTCAAGAAGCAATGCGGAGTTCTGGTTAGAGATCACGTCCCGATCAGCGTTCGGGACTGGAACAAGCGCAAAGGGGCAGACGATAGTGAGTATGTCGCCGAAAGGTACAAAGAGAGTCTTTGGAATGATCTCATGGCACATTTCAACCTGCCAGAATGTGAGAATGAAGACGCCGCAAGACAACTGAGGGCCAAAGTCAAGCAGTGGACTTTAAAGAAGATGGCCAAACTGTTCCGGGTGTGGAAGAAGAAATTATGGAAAAACTATCCGAAGACAAAAAAGTGCCAGTATTCGAAGGGTATCTAGCGAAGCAGGCGAATCACTGGAAGGCATTTCAGGAGTACAAGGAGTCAGAAGATGCCAAGGCATTATCAGAAAAGAACAATAAAAATGCCGACAAGAAGAAATATCACCACACGCTAGGGCCAGGGGGCTACGAGACTGCCATCCCAAAGTGGAATAAGAAAGAGCAAGAGATGATTGCTAAAGGGATCACACCTGAACCCATCTGTGATGAGTGGGAAATGAGAGCAAGAAATTGGTTCCTTGTGCATGGTGGTTCGTTCGACGAACTAACAGGGGACCTTATCTGCAGTGACGGTTTTATCACACTGGTCCTTGGGAATGATGAACACGGAGGACGAACGCGAGGCTCTGGTCCTTCTTACCCATGGTGGCTTGGGTTTGCCAAAGACCAAGAGACTTACAGAAGCCGAGCGAGAGCAAAGAAGCGACAGCAGGATGAGGAAAATGACAAGTTCAACCAGTTGCTTGCCAGACTTAACGAGCAACAGCAGAAGATTGATGAACTTAGAGGAGTAGTGCGCCAGCAAGATCCTGCACTCGATATTACCGCCGGCCCATCTAAGCAGAAAAGCAGCGTGGCTGAATCTGAGGCCCCGACTGACGATGCACGACGAATAATAGAGGGCGGTCCCGGCTACCCCGTGGATGGAATCAAGGAGTCAACATCATGTGAACTCCATCAGAGAATGAAGAACATATCCATGAAGGTAGCCGTCGAACAAGCTTTACCTTCTGGCCCTGATATACGCTGGCATGGCCGTGAGATTCCAGCTGGCTATGCTAAAGTCGGGGTGGATGAAATCGTGACGGGGTTTCATGATATGGAGCTTGACATCGCTGGACCCGAAGATGAGAGGACACTCGGAGAAGTACTGGGTGGAGTCATTCTATGGAACAAGAACTACATCAAGCTTCCAGGCTCGGCCCCAAGGACAACACCGCCTCCGAGTCGTCGCAGGTCACCTACACCTCCATCACCTCCAAGCCTCCACATGACTACGGCCACCACAACACGAGTCCATCTCGATCACCGCCGCCGGACTTGGGTCGACCGTCTCCGCCACCGGCCGCTAAGGAAACTAAGCGGAAGCGTGCCAGCAAGAACGCTCCGTCGATGAGTTCTAAGCGACGGAGCCCCCCAAAGCAAAAACGGTTGCCCCTCCCAAAGGTACCTCATCCTAATCTTCCCATCAGACCTGATGATCGTACCCCCGAGGAAAACGCCAGGATCGCAAAGGAACATTATGATGCACAGATGAAAAAGAAGGAACCCGAGCCCCGCCCGGAATACACCGAGAAGCAAAAAAGAATATGCAAAATACTTACTAACCCTTCCATCGCAATATGACTTGCACCATAAGCCTGATGACTATCTACGCACATTGCAGAAGGAAGGGAAAAAGAGCAGATCACGTGCAAGTACAAGTGGGAGCAAATCAAGTACAAGTACAAGCAAAAAAAGATCAGAGATTCCTCAGCTTGGACAACAGGCCAAACAATCGATCCCACCCCTCAGGGTGTTATCCGAGAATGTTCCCTCTCTGGTGCAGGGGCAAAATTTGGAAATAGCAGAGAAGTGGGCGGCTGAATGGGGTATGAGTGTTGAAGACGTTCTGGATTCCCAAGACTAGAGGTTTCTCAAGGCTATTGTAGCCCCTAAGCCTAAATTTGTCATGGGAGGGCCTTTGGTCAGAAAAGAAAGGTTGGAAAATCTCCCAACAAATATGCGTTACTTGCATGCATGGTACATGAATGAAGCAAAGAATGGGAGAATAATGATCGTGGCGCGTGTCCCACGGGAGTACTACGGCCGTCCCGAAGAGATCCATGTCGACTTTGACGAACTCTTCCAGATGTATAATTGCGACGCCCTCGACAAATCTCTCATGAGTTGCTATTGTCTGTAAGTTTTTCAATTCGTTGTCTACATATAACGTGTTCAGTTATTTCAATTCATTGTCTACATATAACTTGTTCAGTTATAACTTTTGTACTCTATTATGCAGAATGAAGATCCTGATCTGTGAAAGTAGGAACGTCATAAATATTGGGTTTATTGACCCAGATAAAATACATATAAAGACGCTAACTGATAAACCCAAGGAGACGGAGGAAAACCTTCTAAGGTTTCTAACGGATCAAAATTTCTGTGACCACATACTGTTTCCATACAACTTCAAGTGAGGGTCTTACTCTGTTGTGTCCATTAACTTATAAGTGTAATTGATAAGTTACTTACATATATATATACATGTGCAGCTACCACTGGATTCTGTTGGACATTCAAATTGATAAGAGAAGAGTTGATGTCTTCGACCCATTATCAAGAAACATGGAATAGTTCCAAAGCCTGCAGAACATGCTCCAAGGGTAATTTCAATCATTCTTGCGCTCTATCGGTCTCTTTCGATGATTTTTTGAGATATCAAGTAATGAAAAACTTAGCAAATCATTTTCCTTGTCGGGCAGGATTTGGAAGCGGTTCAAGTGCGTGACTGACGGTATCTCTCATGAGAAGCTAACCTTTAGTGCGGTTTAGGTAAGTAGTATGAGATACTTTTATTTTCAATACATTTATGATGCTAGATTATTATTTTGATTATATTCTATTCTCGTAAAGTGCGACCAGCAGCCACAGGGGACGCATCTATGTGGATACTACGTTTGCGAGTTCATTCGCACGTTTAACTCTGAGCACAAGGATTACAGATACGACGTAAGCAATACACATTCACACCTCTATTTTTACCCATCATTCAATGTTATCATGATTGACATTCATATTGATCTCCTTTTCTTATATAGTTCACGGCCATGCGGGAGAAGTACCTTCCAGAGCAACGCGCGATCGCTGTTGCAGAGGAGCTAGCGGCCTTTTTGAGGACAGAAGCTGTAGATGATAAAGGAAGATTTAGTGTAGCTAGGGGCCATTACTAATATTGGTCCATGTAATCGAATAGACGGGCTCTAGTCCCGGTAATTATGATCTCCATATAATTGTATATATATACTCGATCGTAAGATAAGTTATCTTACATATATATGCACTAACATGTGTGCATAGAATTATATGAAAAGTGTTTTTAAAATGAAGAAAGAAATAAAATAAAATACAACAAAAATAATTCCCCCGAACACCTAAACCCTAAAACCCTAAAACAAAACAAAATCTATAGAGGCTCTTTAGTCTCGGTCCGTGTTACAAACCGGGACTAAATGGCCTGTCCCTGAGGGCGCTCCGAGGCGCCCACGTAGAGGCCCTCTAGTCCTGGCTCGTAACAGGGCCGGGACTAAAGGTTTAGCCTTTAGTCCCGCCTCTGGAGTCCCGGTTGGCAAACTGGGACTAAAGGCCCTTACAGGACGGGACTAGAGGCCCTGTCCCCACTAGTGCATAGTCTGTTTATTCTTTTCTTCATCTCTACCTCTGAAGTTTGTCAGAACTATCGAGTAGTCCTATGACCTATGCGCCTCGTAGGGCACGAAGCACCTGCGCC
This sequence comes from Dactylis glomerata, assembly GCA_007115705.1. Classification (NCBI taxonomy): domain Eukaryota; kingdom Viridiplantae; phylum Streptophyta; class Magnoliopsida; order Poales; family Poaceae; genus Dactylis; species Dactylis glomerata. Next base: position 622,016 of record QXEO01001546.1, read on the forward strand.
TTCCAAAATAGATGATTCTCTCAAGAAAAGCTTCTCCATTGGAGGGGCCCCTCCGCCAAGCTCGCCATCGCTGATGAAGAGGATGCCATCCGATGGGGAGGGAAGGGGTTTGTCGGCGGTGAATCATGGACGGGTTTTTTGGGTTTTGGGTTTTGTGGCGATCAACGCCGGTGGGATTTTTTGGCGATCAAAGTTCTGACTAGAGGCAAGATCGGAGCTAGGCTTGACGTTTGGAAAGAGCTCTAGTACCATATTAACGTTTAGGCCTCGTTTGGTGGAAGTGGTTTGTAGCGAATTACCGAGTATTATCCCGGGTGGATTGGGTGGAGGAGGCGTGTTTAGACGTGTTTAGGCGTGTGTGTTAGAGGATAATTTGCCGAAACCCTACCCCCGCCTCCGTGCGGCGGCGCCGCGCCGCGCCGGAGGTCGCCGCTAGCCGCCCCCTCCTCGGCCCTCCTATCCACACACCCCCTCTCGCCGCTGCCACCAAGGGCGTCGCCGGGCAAAGCCCGGGCGGCGTGGTGGCGGCGGTGGATTCCCTCGGCCGCCGATCTGGCTGGGACGGTGGCGCCCCGTCTCCTTCATCCCGGGCGGCGTGCTGCGAGAAGACGGCATCCACGGCTGCTCCGGAGGCTGCCGGACGCGGTGGCAAGGTTTCGGCCAGGCCTTCGGGCTTGGGCGGGTACTGCAGCCACATCGACGGCGGTGGGCGGTGGCACCTTGGGATCTTCACCGCATCATGAGGAAGCCTGGAGCAATTGCTCTAGGCATGGTGGTGGTGGTCTCCTCTTTCGCCGGAGGTGGCCGGCCAGTTTGCAACGGTGTGGGAAGGCGAGGTTGCCGGTGAAAACCGAGCTTCGACTTCGGTCGTCGCGGGCGTTGGCGACGTGATGCGTCGCTACCTTGATGAAGGCAACACTGTCGCAGCTATCATCGACCCACTCGTGCTGCTCCGGGGAAAACCTTAGATCTGGATTCTCTAGATCGGACGATGGCGGCGCATTTGGTGTCGCTCTTCCTCTTGAGGGCATCGTTTTTGGAGCAGTTGCGGGTTAGTGGAGGCCTGTGGTGGCGTGGGGTGCATCTTCTGCGATGACGATGTCGGGTCTCGGCGGCGTGGCGCCGCGGAGGCTCGGTGGCGGTCGTGGGTTGTTGGACTCGCGCAGGGTGGTGGCGCTATCTGGCGTCATGGTGACGGCGATGGCAGAGACGACAAAGATCGTGCTGATTTTTATCCTGAGGATTGCTCGGAGGTTAGATGGCGGTGACGGCTTCTATAGCGTGTGCATGAGGTGCTCGCTAAGAACCTACTAGTCCAGATGTGCGCTCTCGTTTCACCTAGAGGGTGTTCTCGGGGTATGCGATGTTCCCGACTCCTAGTTGACGGGGGGCTTTCGCGTGATCAGGGAATAAGGCCTTGTTTGCGTGATCTCCTTTTGTTGTGTGATCTGTAGGTGTTGCGTGGTTGCTTTAGGTATTCTGATGTATGATCTTTGTAAGACCTTTGTTGAATAAAATAATAAAATGGCCGTATGCATTAACCGATACAGAGGCTGGGGCTACGCTCCCTTTTCTATAAAAAAAAGGCGTGTGTGTTAGACAAAAACGATCAGCCATGCAAGCGATAGAAAAAGGATGAGCTAGCTTCGCTAGACAAAATACGTTCGATCAGCTGGTGTCGCCGCACCTGCTGCCATAGTGTCTCGTCGTCACGGCACATGCGCCATAAGTTCCGCGTTCAATTCCATTACCACAGCGATGAGATCCTGAAAAAGGCGTCGTCAAACAGGTGTATAAAACGCGTGCTAGGAGGCGTGGCGCAGTTTTTTTTTTTTTTGACTTGGAACCATACTATTAAACTTGAACGGTAGAATCACCGTGCAGAGCCCTGTTTACATCATCAGGGACACGCTCATACCACACCTGGTGGTCATTTTGCACCCCAGCTAACCCATGAGCTGCAAGGCGTGGCGCAGTTATGCTGCTACCCGGTGTGTTTTGAAAAGATTTTTTAGATTGTATCCATTCAAAACCGGTTTGCCAAACAATTATGTTGTGTTTTCTAGTACAGTTTTTGGGTTAGGCCGGTATAATACCCAACTAGTAGAATATCCGTGCGTTGCAACGAGTCAATAAATGGTAAATCATTCTCATGAAAAATAAAAATAAAGATTTGGTGGAAATAATTTTTTTATTGGGTGGCATCACATCGTCGGTCTTTGGTTTTCTCAGGAATCAGTGGCATGTTGCATCCCTGCCCGAGGACTTATTTTATCTTGGCCTTTGACACCGATATTATTCTTGCACAACCAATCCGATTCACATAGGGGATATGATGCTGAGCCGCAATTTTGAAAATATTTTCACCGTCCATATTCCACATGGAAGTGGCTATGCATTGCAACAGATATAAAATAATTTGATGTGTGCTCGGAAACCACGAATACAATATGATGTAATTTCTAGCTCCTAGATCATTTACCACTGAAAGCCCAAAATAAAGATAGTTCATGGAATAAAGATAAAGATGTTAGAGTGAAGTTCTCAAAATCGTGTTCGTAGAGGCCAAACACTAAACAGGTGCAGGGTACGCGATAACAACCGGATCAAATAAGCATTTATATTTCCCAAAGCAGCATAGCCGCTCTGTACAAGGAATGAAGGAAGCAAATTGGATTTGTTGACATACAAATTATGATAGAATCTGATTCCCCCAAAGCGTAAAATCGCAATCATAGCTGCGCGCATGCTTTGTAGCATGGAACCGTGCTTGGCAGCATCATCGACAACCGATGCTTCTAGGCCGATAGACCGCTGGTCTCGCTCGAAGAGGCCATTCTCTGCGACGCCCACCGAGAGGAGGCAGACATCCACGGGCTCACACGCTGGTTTCGTGCCTCCCTCGTCTCTATGTCTGAAAAGGGGAAGAGCCTCCCACCGCTCGCGCTTGATGCTGACCCTGTACATGCCGCTGGCATTGTGATCCTGTGAAGCGAACTACCCGGTTTTTTTTTAAACTACCAGTTGAGGCTGGGCCTGGCAGCCGGGGCAGATGTGCCAGATCAAGCACTTTTGATTGCATTATATAAAAGAGTTGCACTTATTGTTTCACAGAAAAGCAAGGGCGCAACAACATTGTCCAATTAGAGGCCATGGTGTCGTCCACCTTTGCATGATTCTTCACAGAAAATAGTAATAATTAGATCTAATGATTAATTGAAGAACATGAAACAGTCTTTGAAAGTAGAAAAATCCTTTCGTGGTAAGGAATTGAGATTATCTAGGATGAATATTTAGAATCTATTTTTAATGGAAAAAAACATTAAATAATCTTTTAAAATACTAACATGTGTTGTTATACTACTACTTGAAACGCTTAGTGTTGATTCTACAAATCTTTTTTGTATGCACTACATCTTTCTCTCAAAGCTACATGAAGTTTTAAACTGATGGGCCAATTTGGCCACATGTACGGTTTTAGTTGTCGCCTTCTCATATTTATGTGGAGACTAATAATTCATTGAAAATAACTGTTCATACTTCATATGCACATAGAGAGATTATTTTGGATGGCCCAGGGAGGAAATCTGCTTTGCATGGCAAATAATTAAAGTTCATCAAGGATCAATAACTTTGCAAAATTAGTTAACAAAACCACACAAGGAAATTATATCAGACTAAAATGTTTGGAGTTGCAGGGTCTTGAGCAATGTTTGCACATCTTGTTCATTTCAACTACAGTTGAATATAGTTAATTTCACACATCCTTTCCAGTCTCAATCTCATATTATTATTTTTCAATTCATCAAGCTGTGTGCACAAAGTCTTAACTATACGCCTTGTTTCGGTAGCTTGATTTTACTTTATCATTGTATCCTGCGCTGGTGTGATTTAACCTAACGTCAAGCTACCAGATAGGATTCTACATCTATGTTTCAGATAAAAAAAAGATAAACAAAACTGCTCACATGTGTCCTGTCGTTAGAGTCAAATAAATACTATGGTCATAGGTCACTGGGTACTGATACCAACACGAGAAGAAAATACTAAGTGGTATAACTGTGTGGCTGTGTCCATCCTTCTCATGTAGTACAGACCTAGAAATTAGTCGGCGAGAAACAAAGAGCAAGTCAGAATAATCAGGAGGAGGCCGAAATCCTGGCAGTACGCGATCCATGAACTTTTTTCGAAATCGGCTGCATCTCTTCATCCACGATCTCCAGGAGGTCAATAGCCGGGGAGCTGCTCCGCGTCCCCTTTCCACCATCTTCCTCGTCCAGGTGCGGCGCCTCCTCGTCCATGAGCAACTTCTTAGGTGCAGCGCCGCGCCCTACCGACCTCTGGCTGATTCACGCAGTCCGCCCCTGGATCGAGGCCGGTCGCCATCTAATCAATCTCTCTGCCCTCTGTTTCAATCCTTCTATGGCCGATTTCTCCTATCCACGGTCCTAATGGAGGACTATATCCGGGCTGCGCAGCTAGGAGCTCAGCGCCGCCGCCTTGCCGCCTGGTCGCCCGATTCACGTCTGCGAGCCCGCACCCCACGTCGCCCTATCCCCAACTAAGACTCTACAGGCGGCGACGCGCCCAACCTCTACGGGACGAGCCATCCCAGGCTTCACGCACCGCCCGTTCGATTCCGATGCGGAGCTCGCCCTCGTGTCCCCTCCGTCGCGGCCGCCGCGACAGCCGGCTGCGCCTCTCCCCACGCCGCGGCGTCGCGTGCTGCTGCAGGGTAACGGCGCAGACGTTGAATGTGGCTACACCCCTCTCCCTCAAGGAGGTCCGACGCCTGGCCGTGAGCCCTCTGCCTTCCCGTCTCCTGTTCCCCTTCCTCCCAGCTTCGATTGAATACATGTGTACTACAGTACTGGTCATACGAATCGTATCCATTACGCAGAGCAGCAAACCTAAGGCTAGTTAGCGTGAGGGAGCTCCCCCATCCAGTCGGTTTTGCAACGCGAACTCGAGGCGGAGGCCGGGCACTCTAGGGAACCGGGCGACCATGGAGGCGGGGAACGCCAAGGACTTCCGCTACAGAGTAGAGCGGGGCACGATGGGTCCATACGGAGGTGAAGGGCGCCACGGAAGACCAAAGCGATGCCGTGACCGGAGGACGGGATCGATGCGGAGGCGGAGGAGGGAGAGGTGGGGGTACGGAGGACGTCCGATTTTTTTTATGGACGAAGGTTTTTATTAGTTTTTTTTACGTACTACGGTTTTGTAACCATCACGTCCTCAAACCGTATTATTAGTAGAGATTATCCCTGCCAAAACTCTTCCATCAAACTAGGCCTTAGGTGGAACGGTATCCCCTCATGACATCGGTTACGTGTTTATAACTTCATATAGGGGAGAATGTCCTCGTGGTGGCATACAAAGAGGACCCCCCAATAAATATACTACACCATATATCGTTATGTACATTACAAGTCTAACAGTGAGAGCTTTTCTCTAAAAAAAATTCGACAGACATAGGTCTGGGCAAGAAGACTTTCCTGAGCATAAACTAGAAATATCATTTTTTTTATATAATTTGTGCTTTATTAAGATTTTTATAAGTAAAAGACGAAATACATATCAGCATTGAGAAATTTCGACAGACATAGATTCAAAGATTACGCGGCCATCTATGCTGGAAAAAAATATCCCTCTCATCATAGATTCCAACCGTATATCTATGTTAGGGAAAATATCATAGTCAATGTGCATCTGAATATGAAGTACTTATCATCAAGATGTTCCCCTAGACCGTACATTCTTCGCATATAGAAAGGAAAACCTGGACTGCACAACCAAGTGCACTAACTTTGACTAACTTTGACTGATACTGTTAAGATCGCTGCATCTTTAATTGTGACTAGCACAATACCCGTGCGTTGCTACGGATGATCCAAGTATTTAACAAAATTTTAGCAAAACATGTAAATTTTGTTATTATTGAATTTAAATGAGCAACAAAAACAGGTCATTCTTGCATTTACCAAATGTTTAAACATGTTTAGTACCTAAGTATTGAAATGGAGGACTACATATTTAAAAATGTTGACTGCCTAGCTACTCAGTTCACAATGGTAAACTCTATTCATTTATCCGCAAAAAAAAAATCATTTTGCAGAGAAAAAAATCTCTTGATTCTTCATAAGATAAATCAGAGAAGAATTTGTTTCATCTTGTCCTCGCTCGATCACCCAACCTCACGATTCTTTCTATATGTTTGATAAACAAATGGAAAAGAATTCAGATGCCTAAATTAGTCCCGAGAGATACAATCAGGAGAATGCAAATGTTGCAATGCAATATCACAATCGGTATTTGTTTCAGTTACTATTGACGTGTCTCTTGTGTGCAGCATCCGAGAAGATGGAAGTCAATTTCAGCATCACAGACGTTAGTGCTCTAGAAAAGTAAGATAGATTTTGGGCTATTTGCCAAAATAATGCAACCATTACCTTGCAAGATCAAATCAGAAGTGTGAACTATTGGCGTGTGGTAGCTTTTGAAAATAAAGTGCTAAATCAAATCAACGATTCCTTGGATGCATAAATGTTCGATGGAGGAAGATAATTGCCAAAAATCCTTTTGATCAGGTCGTGAAGTAGTTGGATGTTTATAATAATAATAATAATAATAATAATAATAATAATAGAAGCATATACTGATCCATTTATCGATCATACTTGGGACCGGGCCCTTGTACACACCATCAACATGTGCTTGCATGGGAGAATACCTAACCCATACGACACCATGAAAATAGCTTGCCGGTTTCCCACACCAACGCTCGTAAGAGTTCAGATCAGATAAGTTCTACTCTATCCGATCAGAAAGAACGATCGATAATTTTATACTAACTAGTAAACATGCACGTGTAACGCACGTATTATAATTAATTTTATTTTTATTTTGGTGAGTTTTTTCCAGGCCACTTTAATGTGTAATTATAGTTTTAAAATAATGATACATCGTGAAATAAGTATCACGATACGGTAAAAAATATACCTGGAGTGTCGGATAAAATATTCCTGCAAAGTATTTCATAAAATTTAACATCCATAGACCACCTTAATGATTACAAATTTCTAATTATACAAAATTTGATATATTTCAAAGAAAACAATATATATATATATATCATTAAAGAAATTTCAGTTAGCAATAACCGTAATGTCTTTGTTTAACCCAACACGTACAACGATCAATATTTGTAAGGACAATAATTCATCAAATAATCCCAAAAAAAATTCTGGAACTCATATCTTTTTATAGAATAAATAAAAAACATAATGAATTTTTTTCTTGAAGATCATATGCGAGGAAAAAGAAAAGCTCATGGCCACGCACACCTCAAGGCCGAAACGACCGACAAGCCGCCCTCGCTCTCGATTCTTGTCCCACGACAGAAGACCACTCGCTCACTTCTTCTCCTCAAAAAAGCCTCACCTCTCCCTGCGTCTCCCCCATCGCCGACGACTGGACCAAACGGTCCCCTGCCTCCTCGTCGATGGCCTCGACGGACGCCTCCTCCATCCTCTTCACCCTGTATACTGGATACCCAGTGGCACTCGCGGAAGGCCAGGTGACCCAGCGGGAGGTGCCAACGGCGGTGGAGGGGCGGACCTCGTCTCCACCGGATCCGCGGCCGCCACCACCGCCTCAGGTGGCTCTGCTTCGGCCTCCTCTCCGCCACCGAAGCGGTTCTCCTTTCCACCAATGAGCTCCCTCCCCCATCTGGTGTCTTCAACGTGGCTTACCACGCCGACATCCGCTGGCCAGGCTCGCTGCCGACGGACGGTCCTCTCCAGCTTGCTCCCATCCGAGTTCATCACCCACGGCTTCCTCTACGATGTGATGCTCCCTTCTCTAGGATCACGGTCCGCCTGGCCGACAAGCGCTGGTCCGTCTCTCTGTCTATGACTGAGCCTGACCCCATTTAGTACATTACAATCAAAACTTGACTGCTTCACCTTGTACAAATACACATCCGTGTGAAGCAAAAAAAAAATCTTTGATGATGCTGTAGAATTTTGTTTGTAATCGTATTCCTATGTCTGTGTTGATTAGTTCAAAACAAGTAATATGTCCTTTAATCTGATGGCTGATACAAAGCTGATTTTAGGCATTGTTAGTTCACTTAGATGTCTCGGATCTTCTCGATCCTCTGTTATACATGTTCTCTATAATATGAAAATTATCTTTTATTTTCGGCCAACTTGATACAGTTTTATGGTTACTGCAATTTTCTATATGTAGCCCTTTCATTGTTGAGTCCTTTCCTGTCTACATAATGATTTATCGTTTCTAGACTACAGCTTATTTTGCTATGTATTTATGGGTTTTAACATTAAAAAGTAGTGAGAAAATTTAAGTATAAGAGGTGGCAAACTGCAGTAAATGAAGCGACTGACCTACGGATTATAAATTCACATGGTTTTGGTGGTTCAATATCCATTGATGTACTCTTATTCTGCAGATTATCAGTGTATGGCGCACATATTTATGCCCCAATTCATTTCCTTGTTGAATGCTCATGTAAAACCTTGAATTACCCTGCAGAGAATTACTCCAAACATTAGATAACAATTAGTAATTACTGATCAAATTATCCAACCTGTTTGCACGACAAAAGATTTGAATTCCACATATGGCCTTATACAATCCTGATATAAAGTTGTGACTGCGGTGATATGAATTTTGATCCCATTCTCACGCAAGAAAGCCAATCATCCATCTAAATCAACAGGCTACTCTCACATCTAAAACTATTCCAGTAAATAGACAGCATGCAAAAGGTTTTGCATGTCTCATGAACATTCAGGGTAGTGTCGTCTTACACCACTAACTAAATTAAGTAATACGAAAATGAAGTCGCACATTGTTGAGAAGTTTAGAACTAAGGACTACCTACAGCTCTTTCAATAAAAAAAATCTCGATTGTGTCAAACTTCAGTAAACAAATCTCAACTGATCTTTCATTGCACTCCCAAACAATTGAATTTGAATTTCCTATAAGTGGACAGTTGGTATCCAAACAATAACCTTCCAGCGGTAAAAAAATGCATAGGATGATAGAAATGATACCCACAATATGTAGACCTTTTCGATAGAAAGGACACTGACTCTTCCACCTCAGCAAGATTCACAGAAAAATATCGTTAGCTTTGGCTTCAAATCAATTTCAATCCTATAGAATTTAGAGAAACAATATTGTTTTTGTATAGTTCTTCAAAGATAGAAGTATGACAAACACATTCAGCGATATAATTTTATGACATTTCAAAACAACAACATAAGTGATGGACATAGAATCACTCGTGCGAATTTTCAAGACATAAACCATAAGTGTTGGTGCCAACATGAGTGGTGAATCCCAATCGCAGAACAAAATAGGCATAAAAATTATCAAAGATACATTGAATAACATTCCTTCATTTCATCCCTTAATTTGCGGGTTTGTACATATAATAAATGTTATAGGAAATCATCACACGGTAAATGTTCCTCAAAATCAATAAACGCAAAAAACTGGGAGAAGTAATTACCTCTTCCAAAATAGCCTGAAATCTTTCCCTATCTTTTCTACAAAATCTTGTGGAACTTGAGAGATGTTAGTGTCATAAAGCACGTAAGTGAAAGGAAATATATCATGTTAGTTGCAACATTATCAGGTTTCATCAAAACTCTCTACATATAGACCAGAAGGCCATTTACCTCTCAAGATCATGGTCAAATATTAATAGAACATAGTCATCTCCACTTGTGCGGTACAGTGGAAGTCCAAGCCTTGGAATGATTGGTGCCAGCCGATTTTCTTCAAAAACATTATGAAGCCTGGTGCATACATAAGTTGAAAATAAGATTAAAGCGGTGCCAATGAATGAACTTTTGGTCATACACAGATTAAACGATATTGTAATAGTAGTAGCCGGCAGCCTGTACCCACACATAAAACGTGAGAACCTGAAGGAAGCCGTCGTGGTAGAGGTGCGCACACGACAGCGGCCTGGTCCTCTCCTCGGCATCAATGTCGTCATTGCACACCATGCGCTGCGAGCTGGTGCAGACGTGACACCTTCCGTGATCACCAACTCACCACTTGTCGCGAGGCCCTCTAGCGGCCGGCTTCGCCGCTGCCCGCTTGCCCTTGCCTAAAGAGCATGGCATCATTGAGGAAGTAAGTGTCAACTAACGATGTTGTCGATCGAGGTTACCGCCCCTGTCGTCGCCAATCATGGTGAATTGATGATACTACAATCAAGATGGACTATAATTTAATAAACAAAACCAAAAATAAGTACGACTAATCTGGCAATATCTAAATCTAAACTATAGGATTCGAGTTGGTGATGGTGAAGCCACTTTGGTTAAAACATTTGACTTCCCATTTTACCCCTAATAAATTGGAGATGTTATTTTTCCTCTCTCCGCTCCATGATTTTAGCTAATTAATAAGAGGCATGCAATCTTTTTCTGCTCCATGATTTTAGCTAATTAAGAGACATGCAATCTTTTTCACAGGAGAGAAATTAGTGGAGGAGGAGAAGAATGAGTGGGTTTAGTGGGAGGAGGAGAGCGGCTAATTAGTGATCCTATTTAATGCAAATCGTCCTTAATAAAAGAAATTAATCTGATTTTACTACACGCCTAAGGAGGAAGAACTATTTCTTCGCACAGAGACAAATAGTTGATTCGTTGCCGCTCCCCTGCGCATTAGCGAGGTCGAGGAAGACGTCTGCTTGGTTCACAGACCTAAAAGGCTTGATGCCGAAGATCTCTGGCCGTATCCGCTGAAAAACTACTTCCTCCGCACGGCGTGTCGCGCGCGCCGCCCGCTTGAAGGGCCGCCCAGCAATCGCTGCGAGATTGCCCTGGCTGTGGCTGCTGCTACTTGCCCACACACACGCGTGTGGTGCTGCAGATGGATCAAGAATAAGCTAGCTTGCTTGATGGATGTGGCGTGCTAGCTGGTATTGAATGTGGGTTTTGTACCGTTCTAGCTGGTGCCGATGGATGTGGCGTGCATGCCTATCTTTTCGTGGGAAAAATTTGAATAAAAAGAAAGCTATTTTTATTTTCAGTCAATCTTTCTATACTTGGAAAGCTAGAGTAAGTAGAGGAATTAGTATAGGTAAATATTTCTTTGTTTTGCCCCATCAATCATGCTAAATCTTTCCTTATTTTGCCCAACAAATCGTTCTAGCTGGTATCTATTTACTTTTTTTCAACAAATATTATGTAATCAAGCCAAATATTTTCATAATAAAAAACTCTTTGGGTAAGAGAAGCTAGCTGGCGCCAGACATGGAAGCTATGGCGCGCATCACACCGACTATTCAGCCGCTAAGAAGATATGTATATATAGAAATAGGGAAAATATTAATTCTAATTTAATTACTCAACATATATTTATCAAGCTGATGGATAAGATGACAATACATGTTGACAAAAATAGAGAAGTGAGACAACAGAGTGGAACAACGGCGTAGTGACCACATAGCTAAGATACATGTAGACAATAACCAGAAAGAGAAACAACAGCGACAAATAATTGGTAAGAAATAAGTGCTCTGAGAAAAAAATATCGTGATTTTAGATCAAAATGCTTTGATAAGTATATTTAGCGATGTTACTCCATAGCAACGCACAGGTATTTAGCTAGTCTGCATAAGAAGAGAGTACCTCTTTGCACTACTATATATTCAATTTACACAACTGTTGGTTGCAAAAAAAGGACCAATAAAATGGATGCTTACTGAAGACGAAGTAACTTCGCCAAATATGCAACTGTAGAAGAATATTGGAACAGGCATAAAAGCCATAGATGAACATATGAGTGCATTAGGAAACAAAACTTGAAGGTTAATTACACAATACCTTGAGCATCGATCCATGAAGAGCGCCATGCGGGAAGATCCCCGATGACCTACCTGGAACATGAACAACTGTGTTTAGCTAATTGCATCACCTTTCCATTCAGCGATTCATGCAGGTATAGAAAACCCAAATCAGAAATACACACAGAATTGCAGAGATGTGGAGAAGAATCTGTCCTCCTGTGTGGATGGACTACCACATCAGTGCGTGTGGTTCAGACCATGGAATCTGCGCGCACTGCATTGTGGAGGGCACACCGGGTACTGGCGTACTGCAAACCTGAAGATGGGGCGTCCTCCCTGCAGTACCCGACGCAAGACCCGCAGATGGGGATCGGTGGTCCTGCGGGGATCGCCAGCCATCACAAGGAAGAGACGCGTGCGCCGTGGCTGCCGAAGATCTTCGGCAGGACACAGGCTCGGGCGTCGCCAGAGCCCAAGCAGCGTCACGGGCGGCAGCAGGGCATTGCGGCGGCTGACCAGAGACGAAGTTGATGGGAACGGCTGCGGCGTGCTGGAGGCGTCGTCGGAGAGCTTCGGCAAGGCACAGGCACGGGTTCCAAGCAGTGTGCGGGTGTCATCAGGGCATGGCGGCGGCTGATCGGAGATGGAGATGATGATGGGCTTGGAGCCTGGTCAACTATTATTTGCGTCTCCCCGCAAAAAAAAACTATTATTTGCGTGATTTTTGTTGACCATGGGCGGTTTGTTTGCGTGATTTGCGCCGTTATGAGGCGTGGGAGATGGGTGGGGTATGTTGAGTTGAGCTCAATATTAGAGCGGCGTGAACTGTTTGATTCTTATTGTTCCACAGTTGTGATTGTTTGTATCCTAATAAGTTTGTACCTTTATAAATAGTAGAGATACAGTACAAAGTTTATATTAAATCACCGACACTTATTTTTGATCGGAGGTAGTAGTTACCATGCTGAAGCCATCAAATATGAAACTTGCAGTATCCAATATCGAAGCTCTTAGAATCGTAAATGAGAAAGTAGAGCATTTCAATGTGTTTGTTTCTAGAAGGCTCAGTTTTCTCTCCAATTGCAACAAACTTGTTCACACGATCTTACCAGCAGCTAGTCTTGAAAGCAATCCTTTTCGAGTCATCCACTTTAACTGCCGTGAAGAATCTCAAGTCCCTAAATTAGCCAGTTCCAAGGAACTTGGACCTGATATTTACCTTCATGTCCAATATGACAGTGTCAAGCATGGCAACAGTTGAGACTAGTAATTATGCACGTGCAATGCACGTATAATCTTGGGAAAAAATATTATTAATTTTAAGAATTTTTCTGGCAAATTTCCCCTCCATTGATAAAAAATACATGGGAGCGAAGTCTAAGAAAATTCATCATTGTTACAACCAAGGGCAGTTTGTCTTTAAGTTTTTAGCAAGCTCTAGCAAACACATACATAATGCAAGATTCATCCAATTAAGTCACCACCAGTAAAAATATCCGAACATGTAATTTATATTCACGTGCTAAGATATGGAAATTCACCAAAGTAATGCAAAACTTGGATGTATTTTCCACATCTTATTCTCACAAGTACCAGACAATAAAATTTAGTCTTATATATGCGACATGATAGCAAGGTTCGGTCTTATACATGCATGAATTCAAGATTCGCCCATATTACAGAAGTTGGTTTCAACTAAAGCCCCTATTCATTTTGAGCACATGTGTCCATAGATTCAAAATTTCAAAAAAATTCAGTACAACAGGCAGTTGAGCAGGTGGTCTAATAGTAAAAAATGGCAATATCAACATTTTTTAATATGCATCACGTTCAGATCTCACAAAGCAGATTTGCATATTGAGCAGGAAATGTCTATATACCATTTCAACACATTTGATAATCAGACTCTCTTATGTGAATACACATTAAAGAGGACCAACTCAAGTTATATACTCCAACCATTTTATGTCATCAAAATTTGTATGACTACAAAAATTTCTAGAGTTTAGCTGTAGCAACCATCTAACCATTACCAAGGGGATGATGCTTGATTGCATAGGTTACATTAAGCAACTGCCATAACCTATCTGGACTGCAATGCTGCCATACGTTGAAAATTAGAACTTTGAGATTTATAAATGCAATTGCTTATATTATATTGTATGTGCACATAAACATGGTAATCCCATCACAAATGCAAGTATTGCATAAGGGAGTTTGTTACTCCTATCATCTCGATGTAGGTCGTCATCCAGCATCAGAGCGTCATTCTTATATGGATGGTGCCTACAATCCGGCTTCCCGGTCAATCTTCATTCCGTGTTACATACTCCACGCCCCAATCCAGTCTCTCATCAGTCTTTGATCAGTGTACAACCCTTAGAGCAAAAGAAAGATTATAGAAACAACATAATTTGCAGATACACCTGAACATAATAAAACAGTGTTGCATTATAGACCTATGTGTCTGTCAAGCCCTATGTCGACTGCCCTGTTCTAACTTTCAGTTTCGAAGCAAAAATGTTAGCTCTAAATACTGTGTTCAAAGGAAACACAAAAGTACGAGAAATCAAACAGATTATGAGGGCACAAGGATTGATTGAGACGCCAGCTTGCGTGTTTCCCATCAATTTCTTTCAGAATAAATCATTTTCTTGGTCAAATTCAGCATTCCCCAAACAAAATCGATAATAAATTGGAGAACGGCAAAATTTCAGCTGCATAGACTGGCGGCTAGGTCAGCGTGTTTACAGGATCAAATCAATCAATCAACCCGCTGGGACTAATGAAGTTACATTGATGGAGCAGTACGGCATGAGATCAATTGGATTGGCATCTTTGCGACGGGAAGCACGTCCTGGATGGTGCCCGCCGTGATGAGAAGGAGGAAGGTAGACGTCGGCGCTGGGACGGCCAGGCATAGAGGACAGCGCCGGCAACGATGGGGACGGGAGACGGTCAACGTCTGCGCTGAACAGCGGCGTTCGGCGTCGGGCGCTGGGACGGGCGGGCGTCGTCTGATGGCACTGGGATGGGCGGAGGCTTGGAGGCGTGCGGCGGCGCGTGGAGGCCTGGAGGCAGGCGGCGGCCTGCGTCGTGCGGCGGCCTGGCGGCGTCGTGCGGCGGCCTGGCGGCGTCGTGCTGGCGGCGGGGCGGCGGGCTGTGTCGTGCTGGTGATTGCGGAGTCGTCCTCCGGCGCTATTTGGGGAAAATTAATTGCTCGTTTTTTTCAGAACCGGTGTGTGTTCGATGGTTGTCCGTTCAGGGGTGTTTTAGCGCTAATAACGGTGGTAATTTAGATCATTAGATGTTAATCTAATGGTTATAATTTGTTGGATCTGCCCCCTCTCTTCCTTTTTATATTGGTATAGATATAGATGAGTTGTTAGCATAGAACTACCACATTTCAGGCGAAATTTACCAAATTGTACCACTTTACATTTTGACAACCAAAATCTACCATTTTCTCGCAAGCCGATTGCAATTCAGACAAATCACAGATTTAAAGCCAATTGACAGCGAATCTGACATACGGGGCCCACTTGTCAGTGCTGAGGTGGCAAAAATATAGATTTTTCTGATGAGGTGGATGTGACCCCACATGTCAGTCCAATTAAAACCATTAAAAAGAAAAAAGGAAAACTACCTACTGCCGCTGTGCTCCCTACATACTGCGACGACCAGGACCTACTATGCCGCCCCAGGGCATGGCCGCCGGCGAGGCCCCCAGCCGCCGGCCCGCCAGTCCCCTTCTTCCCTGCGCTCGCCGGTCCTCTTCCTCCCTGCTCCGGCGGCCGCCGGCCACCACTTCTCTAGCGCACCGCCGGTCGATCCCCTTCTTCCCCTACTCCGACGGTGCTCGGCGGCGGCCCCAGCGGGCGGGTGGAGCTGGCGGTCGAAGCTTGCAGGACGAGGATCCTCCGCACTGCACTCGTCAAGCTCGTCGTGACCCAGAGATCGACGACGGCGGCCGGAGCTCGGGAAGACGAGCTTGAGCTCGCAGCAAATGGCTCGGGTACACGTGGGGCTGCGGGGCCAGGGGTCCTGGTAGGCGGCGGACGCGCCGTAGCCAGGCCATCGGCCGGAGCTAGGCCGGCGGCCGAAGCCAAGCCGGCGGCGCGTACAGGCATGTCGGGTCATTCTTAAAAAAAATAGGGTGACCTATCAATGAGATCTGGATCTATTTTCTTTTTTAATATAGTTGTTTTGGGTTTTAATTGGACTGGCATGTGGGGTCATCAGAAAAAAAAACTTTTTTTGCCACATCAGCGCTGACAAGTGGGTCCCGCATGTCAGATTCGCTGTCAATTGACTCAAAATCTGTGATTTGTCCGAATTGCATCGACTTGCGAGAAAGTGGTAGATTTTAGTTGTCAAAACGTAAAATGGTACCATTTGGTAAATTTCGCCTGAAATGTGATAGTTCTATGCTAACAACTACAGTTGAGATGGAAGAGTTCTACGACCGGTAGCTATGGGTGTGCTGATGATAAGTGTTCACTTCAATGCTAGGGCTGCACTTAAAAAATGCTCAGGCCAACACCGAGGATGCCTTCCGGAGAAGATTGGCTTTCATGAGCAGGCAATTGAACCCTCCTACGTTTTCAACAACAGTCAGAATAATATCAAATTCTTCTAATCCGAGGCAACCATGCCACACAAGCGTAGTGGTAGGCTAACTCATAGCAGCAATTGTTTAGTTATCCAGGCATCCGTATCTCCACGGCCCTCAAGTAGAGACACCGCGTCCTTAGGTTGTTGGATTTGGCGAGGCCCAACAGGCAGTACCCAATGATCCGCAGTTCCGCCTGGAAAAGCTTCCACGCAGCGGCACCCTCCGCCACTTCTCCTGGTTGACCTCGGAGCACCTTCTGCGAACGAGGACGCTGCGTGAGGGTGGTCGGCCGTGGACAGAGAGGGACGGGGGGAGTTTGGATCGCGCCGCTGTACATGGCGGCGAGGAAGTCGACGGCGACCAGGGTTGTGCACTTTGATGCGGCGGGCCATGCGCCCCTGCCTCGTCTGCGCCGAGGCCTCCTCTCCGGTCGCTTTGCCGCAGCAAAGACCATGGATGCGCGCGGGGCAACAGGCTGGGCCGACGCGCGGGTTCTTGCCAAAGTGGAAGGGATCCCGTCGGCGGGAACGGCGGGGCTAGCTGCTCCAGGCATGGTGGACAGAGGGCGGCGCGGCACGTGTTGTGGTTTTCTATTTGGGGATTAATCTGGTCGGTGGAACGAGCAACGGGAATTAAAGGGAGTTTGCGGGGTTGATTCACCGCTTCAGTATAGAAAACGTACTTTAGGTGGATTGAAAGCGTACTTACGAGCTATGGACCATACCTCTAGCAATATTATTAGTAGAGATATACACGCTACATTTCAAATTATAAGATGGTTCGGATATTTTAATTTAAACTACATACGGATTAAAATGAGTGAACAAACATAGTAAAACATGTATATATACATGCGATAAAAATTACGAGAAATTCTCATGCAAATTACGGATCACACAATTCAACATCGATGCCCATAACAAAAACATTTTTTCAAGAACAAGTAACATAGAGAAAAGAAAAAGACAACCTTAAATTATGTTTTGTTCAACTATAAATATGTCCAGATCTGCTCCACATTCAGTTAGCTGATCTCCAACTTTCCGGTGGATCAGAGGAAACATGAAAGAAGCGCAAGTAGAAACACGGTGTAAGACAAGCCTTGTAGCCGCTCATCAGCTCCTACAGAGAGACGCGAACGGCAATCGAAGTTATACGTCAGGAGCAAAATCAATCCCACACATATATACATAGAGAAACGCAACGTGATTTGACAGATTGATCTGCTCACCCGACGACGACGGTGGCGGCAATGCTGCGGTGAACGGATATTCAGGTGTCAACGGCGGTAGTGGCTTGCCTGAAGAAGAGAAGCATAAAATCAGTAGCGGATCATAGATCGATCGGCGAGCGGAGTGTATATATATCAGCCGGCGGTGTAGGTAAACACTTACCTGCGCAGGAACGTGTGATGGACATGAGGATGGAGGCGTCCCCGATGCACTTGGTGGTGACGTTGACCATGGCGCGCGTGCTGTCGAACTCCGGCCCGATGAGCTTGGAGACGTCGCCGCGCAGGACGTGCATGAGGCAGCACGGCTGCTGGGCCACCGTGGCGTTCACCTGGACGCAGCACGCCAGCGGGATCACGTCGGTGCGGTGCTCGATGAAGTCCAGGCACGACAGAAGGCGCTGCAGCGTCGGCACGCACGTCGTCGGCTCGACGGCAGGGTTCAATCCGGCCGCGGAAGTCGGTGTAGCTGCCGCGGCGGCGGTGAAGAAGACCAGGAGGAGGACGCAAGCGAAGATCGGTTTCGATGCCATTGTGTATGTACACAAGTTGAACAACAATTACATAGCACACGAACGACGTATGATGTTTTGTTGGCTATGTCGCCGTATGTATGGTTTCGTTTAAATAGACATATCATATAGGCAGGCGACCGGGGTTTCAGATAAAGCTACATTCATCGATCAATGGAAACGTATCATTACGAGTCTCTAATTGAGAAAAAAGGACAAGAGATAGTATTACAGTATATTTCCGTTTTTCAAATGACAATCCAGTCGTGTGTGTAGTATCTACCCGGGCCTCTTTCTCAAGTGTTCTTAACGAGAGATATGCACTCAGGCTAACCCTAAGAAAAGGGGCTCAGCTGCTAACCCCCATGGAGCCGCCGTGGCCAGTTCACCAAAGTGTTCACCAAAGTTAACAATAGTTTTTCGTGCTCCTTTGCTAAAAAAAAACAATCGTGCTCACACAAACTCTGGAGTGAGACGAGTTGCTAGCCTTATCAACGATGAAGATCATTCGTGGAAAGAAGACTTGATAAGAAAGATTTTTATGCCACACGACACGGAAGAATTCTAAAATTCTACCTCTTAAATCATGTGGAGGAGGATTTAACCTCACTGGACATATAAGAAAACATGGTATCTTTACTGTCCGAAGAGCCTATAATATGGCTCTTAATATTCATAACAAGACGTCACTAAATACGAGTAGTGAGGGGTGAATCTAGAAAAAATTGCCACTTCCACAGTATATATCGCTCATGCAAGCTGTAAGCAAGAATTGCCTCTTCCAATTTGGCGGGCTGGCCCACGTGACATGACTTTAACGAGAGATATGTGGGGACGCCTATACACAACCCTAGTTGGTGCAGACCGGGCGCCGCACACCAGGCGTGGTGTTTAGGCCGGCCCATTTGTCATTTATTTCCTTTTTTGCTTTTTGCTTTTCCTTTTCTGTTTTTTTTTGTGTTGTTCAAAATTTGAACTTGTTTAGAATCTGATCATTTTCAAATTTGAACGTTTTCCTTTTTTGAGTTTTTCAAAATTGAACAATTTTGCAAACCAAAACATTTTTCAAAACTAAACATGTTTTCAAAATTTGAACATATTTTCAAATTTTGAACAATTTTCAGTTTTGAACAATTTTCAAATTTTAAACAAATTTCGAATCTACACAGTTTTCAAATTTGAACATTTTTAAATTGAAACATTTTTTATATCCAAAATTTCCCCAATTTGAACATTTTTAAAATCATAAACAAGTGAAAAGAATAAGAAAAAACAGAAAAAGAAAAAAGAAAAGAAAAAGGAAGAAATAGAAAATTAAAAAAGGAAACCGAAAAAACCTACCCGGGCCAGCCCACACCCGCGCTGGGGTGTGCGGCGCGTGGTCCGTGTCGACCTGGTCGGCATATAGGAATCATCAAGATATGCACTCAGGCTAACCCTAAAAAAAAGGCGCTCAGCGGCTACCCCCCATGAAGCAGCCGTGGCCAGTTCACCAAAGTGTTCACCAAAGTAAACAATAGTTTTTTGTGCTCCTTGCCTTGTTTGCTAAAAAAAATAGTCGTGTTCACACAAACTCTGGAGTGAGACATGTTGCTGGACTTATCAACCATGAAGATCATTCATGGAAAGAAGACTTGGTAAATGCCACACGACACGGAAGAATTCTCAAATTCCACCTCTTAAATCATGTGGAGGAGGATTTAATCTCACTGGACATATGAAAAACATGGTATCTTCACTGTTCGAAGTGCCTATGATGTGGCTCTTGATATTCATAACAAGACGCCAACAAATACGAGTAGTAGTATAGATGAAGATAGAACTTTGTGGAAGGTCATATGAAATTCAAAGTTACGGCCAAAAGTAAAAGAAGAATCACCTGGAGGCTAGCTACAAATAGCCTTGCGGTTGAAGCACTATGAGCTACAAGGGCAAAGGCATTAAAGGAAGACCTAGCTAAAATATGGAATATACCAAGTGAAAATGACCTTGTTTATACAGGATACGAGTGGGTGTTGGTGTTGTCAGATAAACTAAACCAAGGGCCGACACTGACACTGAGAGACGAAAGCTAGGGGAGCAAATGGGATTAGAGACCCCAGTAGTCCTAGCCGTAAACGATGGATACTAGGTGTTGTGCGACTCGACCTATGCAGTACTGTAGCTAACGCGTTAAGTATCCCGTCTAGGGAGTACGTTCGTAAGAATGAAACTCAAAGGAATTGACGGGGGCTGCACAAGCGGTGGAGCATGTGGTTCATCATAGAAATAACATGGTCTTCAGCAATGGTAAAGCCTCCATCAAAAACTCAATTAGTTTCTTACAAAATTATTTAGTTACCTTGCAGAATATAGCAAAGGGCAAGGCAAGACTGGTAGAAAAGGTAAAACAAAGTTGCTCCAAGAAACAGAAATAAATTATACGGTGGGAAAGGAGATAAGAAGCAAGGAAATTTATTGAAGAAGCCTCATGATGGATGGTTGAAGTGCAATGTGGGCGTGAACTTTATTAGTTACAAAAAAAAATGGCGCCTGGGGAGCAGTCCGCCATGACCACACCGGAGTCTTTCCTGCTTAGGCTGGGTCGTTATGAATCACTATCAAACTACAGCTATGGGAGATGAAATTGCATGCCTTGAATGAATAAAGTTGGCCTTGGCAAACTCCATTGCAATATAATTATTGAAATTGATTGTGCCATTATCTTAGAGTCCTTTAAAGAAAATAGCTGCGATCGTTCAGAAGTTTGTTTGATTGCGAAGAAGTTCAAACTTTTGACACCTCTGTATCAACAAATAGTTATAACTAAAACTCGTAGAATTTGTAATAAAGTAGCACATGGTCTGTCCCAATTAAGCCGTAGTGTGTTGTATGGAGGCCTTTTACAAGGTGCAAGGCCGACATGTATGTTGAAAGCGGCCTTGTAAGATTGTAACCAACATTTTGTTACATAATTAATACACAACACATTTTCAAAAAAGAAGAGAATAATTGTGTTCGATGGGATGGAGCCAACAGATGATATGACTTTGAATGGAGCCAACATCGAGTTATGATGGTCCAGCCTCTTTGCGTTTCTCTTGTGCATATGTGGATGTCTCGATCAATCCTGACTCCAAAAATACACTAGGGGAATGATTGGTAGCCCGCGTCACTTTTAAAATAGCCCTGATGATACAAATTTTTGGCTGATTGGTTGGCTGGGTTCCCTCCATATTGTGGCTAACGTGCGCATCAAAGCACTCCTAGGCCAGGCCCTGGAGAAAAACTCGGTTCTAGGGTTTCAACAGAGCAGGCATTGGGGAGCTGGAGTGAGCGAATCTTTGCATGCGAGGATATGTGAGGTTCCTTCCACTCACCTTCTTTAAACAACGTCTTCTAATTCATTCTGATGACACAAGTGTGGTTCAATTGAAATTTGAAAATAAGCTCTACAAGAAAAAGGTGGACGTTGACAAGGTGATTCCATTCTGACTATCAGTTTTGAGTTTTGTTTGTTGTAAACCTTCAAGTCCATGTTCAAGTTTGAATCTTTTCTTACCTAATTTCATCAAATTAATCGCACACGGTTCGCTGTTTGTAATTACCTTTTTTTACTATAAACTATGAGGCAAAAGCCCCACTGTAGTTTTATTAATTAAGAGGAAACACTACACAAGATTTACAATAAAAAAAGAAAAGGCAAACTATACAGGGAAGAGGGCCTCAAGGTAAGGACTCTATCACAGACAAAAACTGGGACTTATGCTTCAGCTTGACCCTATAAACTTGCACTTCCACCTAGCGAAAGTGGGTCTATCTTACCTAAAAATCTGGCCATTTTGAATTAACAATATATTCCAGCAGGTTGTGATTATAACCTCCTTGAAAAAGGGTTTTACAAAACATTGGCGTGCACCAGAAATAACTACCTGAAGATCATCATGTTGTTCCCAATCAATCTGTCGATAATTCCACACTCCTCTACTAAAGCTGCACTCAAAGAAAAGGTGAATGCGATCCTCATATGTTCTCAAAGGGCATAATTCACAATGTGTACCATCAGTGACGTTCCAATGCATTCTCTTCAACATCTCTCGTGTTTAATCTATCTACTAATAACAACCAAGCAAACACTTTTGTCATCATAATGAGCATGATTTCCATAGCCATTGATACACATCTGACACTATGATATGGGCATGAATATGCTTATAGAATTTAGCCAAAATATGCTTATCTCTCCAACAATAGCCCCATATATCTCTCTAATCAGACAGAGGTTTATATCCTAGATCCCTGCTACTCACTGAAAGCTAACCTCGATAGTGGAAGATAAAACAACAAAGTCAAGTCATCCTGCGCAAAAACTTCAGCAGCCGACATGCTTTCATTAAGCACAAAAGAAAATAGCCTTGGATATCTACTTTTCATGGGTTGTGAATTTCCATTAGTTTACCAATTATCTCACGAGGAAAGGAAGCTGTGAACATTTCCATGCTTTATCGAAGCCACCCCACAAAAATTATCAACCAACTTTAGAACATCTCTCCACAAAAACAATCCACATAATTTTCAGCATGAGGGACTTTATTTTCATAGTGAGCATTCCCAATTAACTGCACCCATGGGATCTCAACTTGATTGTAGAATTTATCCTAGAATTTAATCAATGGTGCTTCATTTTTCTTTTGAAAATTGACTATGCCTAGTCCTCCATTTCCCTTTGGTTTACACACCATTTTCGAAGCTGCAAAAGAGTTTTCATTCTGATCTTCAAAGTCTCTCCATATACATCGTCTCAAGATTCTGTCCAACTATTTTGTAAAACCCGGATAAAGCTAAAGAGAGGAAAGAAATTACAACGACATAGAGTCCAAAGCAGAGTTGATCAATTGTAAATGGACCCCTGCGACAAAAAAACTTGAACTAGATGTTAGCTTTATCTCCAAGCAGCACACCAGGCATAAGATCTGACATCGTCGTCCTTGCCATTTTTTTATTATTTATTTTATGAATTTCACAGTTTTGATGTTGAAATCATGCGTATGTTTCTTACTAGATCATGCTTATGCAGGGTGCTGTTGTGGTCTTTGCAAGGTGTTGTTGTGCTCCGCCTCCTACACAAGATCCCACGTCCAACAAGCCCGAATCCCACCTTTTGCTACTCTGAATTTTTCTGATGCCTTAATCTAGATTTGTGTGGTTCTCGTTTGTTGCTAGATTAGTACAGTTTTTTCTCTTTCCATTAAATCACTAGATCCATTTCTCTGCATGTCCATTCTCTTGGATTCTCACTTGTTTTTTTAATACAATGTTAAAGATCTAAACTTTTGTATGTATGCCTTTTGGTTCAGGTAAAGATGATACATGTAGATGCAATATAATGGATTACATATAAATTTGGTCTCTTCCTCAAACACTAGTTTATGGTATGAACTTGGTTGTCCGGCGACTATGCATGCACCTTGGAGGTCCGTTGGGTGAGCTCGAGTCTTGCATGAAGAGTTGTGAAAACCTAAAATAAAACATACCAAAAATAGTGCACAATACTTCATAGACTGCAGAAGTGGGCCTAGTGATAGCCACCTGTCGCTCAGTCAAAGGCTTCAAAAACAGGAAGCTTAGAGCTCTTTAGAGATATTTGGAGAAGTCTAAAATGAAGCCACAAGGTATTTCAGGTTACCATCTACCGTTTTTGCGCACGGGATAAGTTTACAAGCTTACCTCTGTTCCAAAGCTTTTTAAAACTGCTGATATTTTGGAACGGAAGTAGTAGTTTATAATGATCATGTTTTCTGTAGTTTTCACATCTTCATAAAAACATGTTAATTTGGGTATTTTTAAATAATGAAATAAGTTGGATAGTAATATATATTCTTTGGGAACACATTTATGATTTCGGTCAAAGCCTCACAAACTTTTGTTCGAAGAATGCGTCAAATTTCATTCCAGGAATCAACACTTGCGTGCACACCAGCTAACCAGCACAACGTTATGATACATTCCGAAAAACAAATATGACGATCAAGGTGAAGTGAATTTATAGAGCAAGTGGATCCCAACCTTGATCTAATCTCTTGCAGTCATGCCAATTGGAAGCATCCAGACTATGGATTTATCTTTGTGAGAAGAATTGTACATTTTCTTGATCAATCCAAGAATAGGACGGCGTTGTTGACCAACCTAAAATTGAGATAGGCAGAGCCGCATGACGGTACGTCAGATATGGCAGATGCCGGAGCACTTACTCTTGAACCACCTGAGCCCGCGGCGGAGCGAGGCCTTCACCTTCCCCTTCACCCCGTACGCCTTGTAGCCCGCCACCCGCCGTCGCCGCTTCATCTCTGGATCGTTGAAGCAGCACACATTGACTATGGGAACGGCGCCGCGCCGGCTCCCGGCGGCCGGCGGCGAACTGAACGGTATGGGTAGCGTCATGGAGAACTGCTGCCGCGGCGGCGGCTACGCGGCCGAGTAGATCTCCTCGGGGGAGGGATCCTCGCAGGCGGATTTTCGGGCCGGAAGAAATCTCCCCGGTAATGGCGCTGGAGGTAGGCTAGGGAGAAAATGGAATTGTGAACTTGGAGGACGAGGGACGTGGGGCTGTGACCCTATGGGCTTAATTTGGACAATCCACTTTATTTGGGTATTATTTCCCACATGTATATATATGAACGTCTTTTCAGGGGAATTAGTGAAGCTCAGGCCGCTGCATGTTGGATACTTGGATGAACACTACTCCCATATTTAGGGCGTGTTTGATTTTAAGGATTTAAACATCACATGAATATGAAAAACGTTGAAACATGATGCCATGATGACACGTGAAATTCTACATGACTAAAAAACGCAGGAATTAATTATAGAAGTCGTTTGGTTGCACCATAAGAAACACACAGGAAATTTCTATAGAGATCGAATATCCTCCCTCCTTCTCAAATCATGATGCGTATAGTTTTAGGCTAAAGTAAAACCTTATAAAGTTTGACCAATTATATGCCAAAAAATATCAACATCTACAATATCAAATGCACATAATATGAAAATATATTTCATGATGTTTCTAAAAGTATTTATTTGGAGTTATAAATATCAACACTTTTTTCAAAAGAGTTGGCCAAACTTTGCAAAGTATGACTTTATCTAAAACTATAATCATCCTATTTTGGGATAGAAGGAGTATGTTATAGTTGTATAGACACATAGACTTTTTTTCAAGAGGTCTAACCTTTTGCTAGAAATCCTATAGAACTATAGTACAGGAAAGCAGGCCATAGAAATTTTGGAGGGTTCAAACCTCTGAATCAAATTGCCTTTGTAGGAAAAAATCATATGTGTAATAATCCTACGAAATTCCTTTAGGGCCTCTTTGGATCGTAGAATTACGACGTAGGAATGGGAAAAACACATGATTGCATGTCAATTCCTCCAGGATTTTAAAACACAAGAATTTTGTAAGATGTACCTTTGGACGGTGTATAAGAAACAAACTAAAGAATTTTAGAAGACTAAGGAGAGAGAGTAGAGATAGATAGAGTGTAAATGCATTGGACTTCTCAAAGGAAAAATAAAATAAGGTTTGAACTCATGTTGAGATTCCTATAGAATAAAGGGCATATGAATAAATTTCAAAGGAATTTGATGGGCTCAATCATATAATCCAAATGCATTCCATAAAAAATATTTCTATGGGGTTATAATCCTCCAAAATTCCTATGAATTATTTAAGGATACAAAACATGGATTTTAACAGTAGAATTTTGAAAAATGCCCAACTTGCCAAACACAACCCTGTGATCAAGGTAACTTTAAATATTGTAGTGTAAGTAAATTATACTCCAAGGGATGAAGATTGTTTTATTACAAAGCCTGTCTTTCTAATGGAATACAAAGTAGGAAAGGTATCAAATGCCTGGGTTTGGTTCTAGCCGGGTATGGCATGGTCAACTACTCTTTTAGGTAGTACTCCCCTAGCTCCAATAAATAAGGCTTAAATTTTTTGTCTAAAAAGTCGAGCAAAGTAAACTTTGACTAAACTTCTAGAGAAAACTATAAACAACTATAATTTTATATAAATATCATATAAAAATATATTTCATGATGTATCAAAGGATTTTGATTTTGTAATATACATGTTAATATTTATTCTAAATTTTTAGTCAATGCATGGTTTTTTTAATAACCCTTATTGATTGGAACAGAGGTAATAATACTACTAGTTGAATGCCCGTGCGTTGCCACGGTTTTTAGAAGTTTTTCTTGTCGTGGATATAAACACAATACACGTACAAAAAGAGATCGCTACATAATCATCCAAAACCCATCAGATTCTACTTTGCTTGTCATGTCATCCTGGACTCGTAGCGTGGCGTCTAGAGAAACCCTTATTTTATATAACAACAAAGAAGTGCAAATGAGTTTGTGTTCACGAGGACTAAAGACAGCACGACTTCTATAGTGCAAAAAATATGAGAGGTTCATCATTACAGGTGAAATAGTTTGTTATAACTTATAAGAGTTTTGATGTGCGGCAAATCAGTCTGTGTTTCTTTGATCTAATCAAGTAGTTTGTTAGGATGTCTACAAACGAAGGCTAACAAAGGCTGGAAGAGTTCCATATATCTGTAAATAAGTATGCAAGCACAATCACAATAGGTTATGGATATGAACGGTAGCCTTATATCAAAATCAAATCTTCTCAAATATTTTCCACAAAACAAATCTTGATAAAAAATCTTGATAAATTTCCACATAGCAGAGATCAACTGTTGTTCTTCTAATAAGCTAATTGAATTCTACTATTTATCTACACTAAAGCCTTTTGATAAAAAATCTTGAAAATGACGTAGAACACTTTGCCATCACCGCAGGTGATACGTCTCAAATGTATCTATAATTTTTGATGCTCCATGCTTGTTCTTACATCATTTTCTTAGTGTTTCATTACACTTCGTGGTGTTTTTATGCATTTTCCGGGACTAACCTATTAACAAGATGCCACAGTGCCAATTCCCTGTTTTCTGCTGTTTTTGTGTTTCGGAAAAGTTATATAGGAAATATTCTCGGAATTGGACGAAACAAAAGCCGAACGTCCAGATATTAAACGAAGCTTCCAGAACACCGAAGAGGAGACGGAGTCGAGCCAGGGGCCAGCCTCACCATAGGGCGGCGCGGCCTGCCCCTGGCCCGCGCGCCCCTATGGGTGAGACCACCCTGGTCCACCTCTGACGCTGCCCCTTCGCCTATAAAGACCCCCCGACGGGAAAAACCTAAGTCCCCGATCAATTTTTCAGAAACACATCGCGATCCACCGCCGTCGTCGACCCGAGATCGGGAGGGTCCAGAAGCTCTTCCCGGCACCCTGCTGGAGAGGGGAATCACCACCAGAGGTCTTCTTCATCGCCATGCTTGCCTCCGGCGCGATGAGTGAGTAGTCTACCTTGGACTATGGGTCCATAGCAGTAGCTAGATGGTTGTCTTCTCCATCATGTGCTTCATGTTTAGATCTCGTGAGCTGCCTTACATGATCGAGATCACCGTTATGTAATTCTACATGTTGTGTTTGTTGGGATCCGATGAATATTGGTGTTATGTTGAGTTGATGTGCTGAATCATATATCTTATGTTATCTCTATGTTGTTTATGATCTTGCATGCTCTCCGTTGTTAGTAGCTATCTTGGCTAAGTAGATACTAGTGACTCCAAGAGGGGGTATTTATGCTCGATAGTGGGTTCATGCCTCTATTTAATCTGGGGGAGTGACAGAAACCTCTAAGGTTGTAGATGTGATGTTGCCACTAGGGAGAAAACAATATTCTTATATCCAAGGGCATATGCTTTGTTTACGTTACACACTTTGCTTAATGCAGTTATCTGTTGTTTGCAACTTAATATTCATGGGGTCCTCGGATGATTCCCCGTGGGTGGATTATTAGTCATAGATGCAGTTGGATGGCGGTCTATGTATCTTGTTGTAATGCCCAGAGTAAATCTCATAGTGATCCTCGCGAGATATGCACGTTATCTTTATTCTATCAATTGCCCAACTGTAATTTGTTTACCCAGCATATGTTATTTATTTTATGGAGAGACACCACTAGTGAACTATGGACCCCGGTCCAATTTCCTTTATATTGCTATCACCTATTTACTTTACTCACACTGTTTACTTTCTCGCATACTACTATTGTGATGTCTACGCACGCGTCTGTTCTTGTAGACAGTGTTGGGCCTCCAAGTGCAGAGGTTTGTAGAACAACAGCAAGTTTCCCTTAAGTGGATCACCCAAGGTTTATCGAACTCAGGGAGGAAGAGGTCAAAGCTATCCCTCTCAAACAACCCTGCAATTACGATACTGAAAGGCTCTTGTGTCCCCAACACACTCAATACACTTGTCAGATGTATAGGTGCACTAGTTCGGCGAAGAGATAGTGAAATACAAGTAGTAGTGATGATTATGAGTAGTAAATATAATATGAAATAAGTATCACTGCGAGCAAACATGTAACAAAACTGAATGTAAATGGTGTGCAAAGCTTGGAAGCAAAGCCTAGGGATCATACTTTCACTAGTGGACACTGATACGTCTCCAACGTATCCATAATTTTTGATGCTCCATGCTTGTTTTTACACCATTTGCTTAGTGTTTCGTTACACTTCGTGGCATTTTTATGCATTTTCTAGAACTAACCTATTAACGAGATGCCACAGTGCTAGTTCCCTGTTTTCTGCTATTTTTGTGTTGTAGAAAAGTTACACAGGAAATATTCTCGGAATTGGACGAAACCAAAGCCAGTCGTCCAGATATTTCACGGAGCTTCCAGAACACCGAAGAGGAGACGGAGCCGGACCAGAGGGTGGCCACACCACCAGGGGGCGCGGCCCACCCTGGCCTGCGTCGGCCTATGGTGTGGGCCCCCTGGTCCACTTCCGACGCCGCCTCTTCGCCTATAAAGACCCCCCGACGGGAAAAACCTAAATACCCGATCACTTTTCCAGAATACATCGCGATCCGCCGCCGCCGTTGACCCGAAGATCGGGAGGGTCCAGAAGCTCTTCCCGGCACCCTGCCGGAGAGGGGAATCGCCACAGGAGGTCTTCTTCATCGCCATGCTTGCCTCAGGAGCGATGAGTGAGTAGGCTACCTTGGACTATGGGTCCATAGCAGTAGCTAGATGGTTGTCTTCTCCACCATGTGCTTCATGTTTAGATCTCGTGAGCTGCCTTACATGATCGAGATCACCGTTATGTAATTTTACATGTTGTGTTTGTTGGGATCCGATGGATATTGGTGTTATGGTTGAGTTGATGTACTGAATTTTATCTTATGTTATCTCTATGTTGTTTATGATCTTGCATGCTCTCCGTTGTTAGTAGCTATCTTGGCCGAGTAGTTGCTAGTGACTCCAAGAGGGGGTATTTATGCTCGATAGTGGGTTCATGCCTCTATTTAATCCGGGGGAGTGACAGAAACCTCTAAGGTTGTAGATGTGCTATTGCTACTAGGGGGGAAACAACATTTATATGCTCAAGGGCATATGCTTTGTTTACATTACACACTTTGCTTAATGCAATTATCTGTTGTTCGTAACTTAATACTTGTGGAGTTCTCGGATTGATTCGCCACAAGTGGATTATTAGTCATAGATGCAGTTGGATGGCGGTCTATGTATCTTGTTGTAATGCCCAGAGTAAATCACATAGTGATCCTCTCGACATATGCACGTTGTCTTTATTCTATCAATTGCCCAACTGTAATTTGTTTACCCAGCATGTGTTATTTTATCTTATGGAGAGACACCACTAGTGAACTGTGGACCCCGGTCCTATTTCCTTTATGTTGCTATCACCTATTTACTTTACTCGCACTGTTTACTTTACTCGCATACTATTATCACTTTCCACTCGATACGCTCATACCCTTTGTTTCAAGCAAACCGGTGAGATTGACAACCTCATCGTAAGTTGGGAACAAAGTATTTGGTTGTGTTGTGTGCAGGTTCCACATTGCCATTCGCAAAACAAAGCTTGGATGAAGCGCCCTATAAATTATCCGGAGCGGTCGCGAAGCTAGCGGGCATCACCTTCGGTCGTTTGTCTCCCTCCTACTGGATTGACTACCTTGGTTTCATAACTGAGGAAAAACTTGCTGCTATATTCATCAAACCTTCTCTTGGGGTTTCCAACTGGCCGGTTATTTTTACTTCATCAACAAACGCCAATAAGTTTTCTGGCACCATCATCACCGCGCCATCAACAAGTTTTTTGGCGCCGTTGCCGGGGAGGAAAGAAGGCTTCTGCAAGGGGAGTTTCGCACGCACATCCTTTACTTTGTTTTAAGTTTTTCTTTACTTTATTTTTGCTTGCATCTTTTTATCAAAAATACAAAACAAAATAGTTCCTACTATAGTTGTTATTTTTGTTGGTCTGTTATTGTCTTGCTTTATCATGCTTTCTATCAATGGTTGGTTTCTTTGAAACTAAATCTTTTTGGCAAGGTGGGTTCACGGAGGAACAACAGAAATATTATGAGGAACACCACTTGTCACAAAAAGGGAAACACTTCTGGGAACAAATTAATAGATTGTATATCATTGCTAGAAACACGTGCTCTACTTATAATGTTACTTATTGTTTTGATAGATCTTGTTGCTGTAGGAGGTATAAACACCTCCCTTTTCAATGTGAGTATAACGGTGATGTTACCATATCTTCTTATATTAATGGAAAATATGACTTTTATGATGTTGAACAAATTGAAGAATTTATTGCTTGGAAGGGTGCATTCGAACTTGCTTATTTGCTTGAAAATACTGATGATGCACCTTATAAGTATGAGGTTTACGATATACTTAAATTTTGCTTTGATAATTACAAGGAAGAAAATGGCTATATTCTTAAATATCTTAATAGATGCTCTCCAACGGAAGAGACTAATGCCTTGAAGGAGCCTATGGAAGAAGAAATTGCTGAAACTGGAAGCTCATTGGATGAAAGAGAGGAGGAGAGTGATGATCAAGAGAAGGAAGAATGGAGCTACCCATGTCTATCTCCCAATAAGAGTAACTCTTTTACTAATACCTTATTTGATAGCCCTCCATGCTTAACAAAGGAGGATGAGTGTGATATTTATATTGTTGAGTTTGTTCATGATGCTACTCAAAATTATTATGAGAGAGGAAAATATGGTTGTTGGAATTCTCATGTTACTAAAACACCTCTCTTTATATTAGAAGTTCCGAAGTTGCTCTTGTTTTATCTAGCCATACTTGTTACTATGTGCTTCTTTGATTTATTTTCTTACAAGATTCCTATGCATAGGAAGTGGGTTAGACTTAAATGTGTTTTATATTTGCTCTTTGATGCTCTCTTTTGCTTCAATTCATATTTTTTATGTGAGCATCTTCTCAAATTACTGCGCATAGCTCAAAGGCGTTAAAGAAAAGCACTCTTGGGAGATAACCCAATGTTTTTACTTTCAGTTCTTTTTCTTTTATTTGAGTCTTGGAAGTTATTACTACTGTAATAATCTCTCCTTATCCTTTTTATTTCGTTTTTGTGCCAAGATAAGCCTCTAATTTGAGTGAGGTAAGATTTGGGGATGTTGCTGTCCTGAAACAGTTTTCGGTGCTGCACCGTAAAAATTCGTAAAAATTCTCTGTATATCTTTTGGACCTACGATTTCTTCTGCATATGCCCCAGGTTATATCTAAACTTTCATTAGTTGAACACTTTTTGATTTAAGCAACAGAAACCCCTCTAAAAATTCGACATTTGTCAGCTGTTCTGTTTTGACAGATTTCTGCCAATATTTGTGTTTGCCGCTTTATCGCTTTCTTTTTTATTTCTTTTGATCATGGAACTTTTGGGGAAGTTGCTACAGTAGTATATTCTTTATATGTGGTGGTTTTGAGTTGAAACCTGAAGCAAAAAGTGTTGATTCAATGTTATGCTTACACTAATGTTGCTAATAGATTTGTGTTTAGTTTTGTATGAAGGAAGTTTTCAAGTGTAGGGATTGGAGAATGATGAGATGAGTTGAAGAATGGACAAAAGCTTAAGCTTGGGGATGCCCACGCACCCCAATAAATATCCAAGAGGTACAAGCATCAAAGCTTGGGGATGCCCCCGAGGCACCCCTTCTTCATCGGCAAAAATCAGGTCACCTTTCAACGCACTATATTTTTATTGCTTCATGCATTATATGTTTTTCTTGGAGCGTTAGTTGTTTTTAGTTTTCAGTTTTTTTTTTTGCTGCAATAAATGGTTGGACCCCAACAAATTACTTTTGGAGAAGTTGCCTTGCTTTTCATTTGCCAAGAACACTCCATTTTTCACTCTATTCGTTTCAACGAGTGTTCTCTTTTTCTAGAATTGCGTTTAGCTTTCGATTTTCGCCTTGATATGTGTTCAGATCTTGTTATATCTTTTCATCAAGGTATATTTTACCACTGGTCCTTATTGGTTTTTATCAAAAGAGTTGGCTATAAAAAGTTTGAATGGTGTTGGAAAAGAGAAAAAGCTTTATGCAAAAAAGTGGTACAAGAAGGAGCTTGTGTAGACTGCGGCCTAGGCTTTTGCATGTCGTGCTTGATGTCTTTTTGATAGTATGCTTAGTGGTTTTGCCGTAGCATGACTTGTCTCAAATGACTGAGATTGCTTAATGAGCCTTTGAAAAAATCATGCATTGTTTTAATTATTTGGAAGCATTATTTTGGTTTTCTCATTTGATGCTTTATTTGGGTTGACTTGGCGCATGCTCACACATGTTTGACTCATACAAAGTCGCCATTGCCTCGATGATCATTTAGTTTTTGACTTTTGATGCCATCTTATACTTCTTTTAATGTCGCTTTGTCGCTCTGCATGATTATGGCCGTTATTGCTCTCTTAGTTGGTCGCTCCCAGTATTTTGCTAGCCCTCATTTTGTACTGAGTATGAGCTCTACTCGTGCATCCAACTCCTAAAAACCAAGTTTGCCATTGTGTCCACCATACATACCTATTAGCAATTTGCTATTCCAAAGTACATTTGACTTGCTTTTATCTATCCTTCAAATTAAACTCTTTTTGGTGTTATGCGAAAATTGGTCAGTAAAGCTCTCACAAACCGGATGTCACACTTTACTTTTCTCGTTTTAAAATTTTGACATTGTGGTCTCTTATGTTGAGTTGTTATGCTTGCAAGTTGTAAGTTGGGAATTAGCCCAGCCATGCTGTCATGGGGCAAGCTTTCAACATTGCACTATCTTTCATTTGAGTTGATATCGTGATCTTTTGTTTATGGATACGCGCGGTGTGAAATGAATTGGGAATCTTGCGGGATCATGGAGTTTGTATATGTGCTAGAGAAACGCCTGGGCCGCTAATCTAAGCCATGCATAATTCATGGTGAAAATTTATAGCATGCCCATAGTGAACATTCGACGACGCATCTCGCAATAAAAAGCTATACCAATGGTAAATAAAAGAGATGCCAAGGTGTTCATTGTCGGTTTGTCCTGTTATTTTGATGTGGGCTTGTTCCATGTCATCGGGCACGGAGGTACCCTGTTGGCGGTTCTCGATGATACGTGTATACTTACAATGACAAGAGCTTGCTTGGGACTCTAAGTAAAGTAGCATGAGGTTTGGGTATTCGTATTTCACGGGACACGAGGTTTTCAACTTATGATTTGTCAAGCATATGCAACATAAGTGTTCTCGCATTAACTTTAACCATTGAAGATGCTTATGATGGGGGCAATGAGAGCTCAAAGCCGGTAAGTACCATAATTTTTGAAGGTTTATAAAACTTGCAATCACTGCTTCCCTCCGCGAAGGGCCTTTCTTTTAGTTTTATGTTGAGTCTCCACCTTCTATCTTTATGCACCATTAAGAGAGCATAGTTGTCATTCTGAGTATAATGTGAATTGTCCCAAAGTTTTCATTGATTGATTCATATTGTTGGTTTCACTTGTTCTTAAATTACTTGTATCTAGTCGCCCTCTCAAACTTGAAGGTGTCCTATGCATTTATGTTTTGCTACTCCATATGGGACAAGCTGAAAACCATTTGTATGTTTTTCCATATGATTTGAACACACGTTTGACTTTCATTATTTCATTTTCATGATCTTTTGTTTGTGTTCATTTTCATGTTATAACATGGTTGCTAAGTTTCTTCTATCAAGATTATATCTTTCATGCCCATGTTTTAAGTTCTTTTAATCCCAGTGCACAACGCTTACATAGTTGATCAAGATTGTGTAGGTGCATGTCACCTCAAAAATTATTTCTTTTGTTATCACTTACCTACTCGAGGACGAGCAGGAGTTAAGCTTGGGGATGCTGATACGTCTCCAACGTATCCATATTTTTTGATGATCCATGCTTGTTTTTACACCATTTGCTTAGTGTTTCGTTACACTTTGTGGCATTTTTATGCATTTTCTGGAACTAACCTATTAACGAGATGCCACAGTGCCAGTTCCCTGTTTACTTCTGTTTTTGTGTTTCAGAAAAGTTACATAGGAAATATTCTCGGAATTGGACGAAACCAAAGCCAGTCGTCCAGATATTCCACGGAGCTTACAGAACACCGAAGAGGAGACAGAGCCAGACCAGAGGGTGGCCACACCACCAGGGGGCGCGGCCCACCCCTGGCCCGCGCCGGCCTATGGTGTGGGCCCCCTGGTCCACTTCAAACGCCGCCTCTTCGCCTATAAACACCCCCCAACAGGAAAAACCTAAATACCCGATCACTTTTCCAGAATACATCGCGATCTGCCACCGCCGTCGACCCGAAGATCGGGAGGGTCCAGAAGCTCTTCCCGGCACCCTGCTGGAGAGGGTAATCGCCACCGAAGGTCTTCTTCATCGCCATGCTTGCCTCAGGAGCGATGAGTGAGTAGTCTACCTTGGACTATGGGTCCATAGCAGTAGCTAGATGGTTGTCTTCTCCACCATGTGCTTCATGTTTAGATCTCATGAGCTGCCTTACATGATCGAGATCACCGTTATGTAATTCTACATGTTGTGTTTGTTGGGATCCGATGGATATTGGTGTTATGGTTGAGTTGATGTACTGAATTTTATCTTATGTTATCTCTATGTTGTTTATGATCTTGCATGCTCTCCGTTGTTAGTAGCTATCTTGGCCGAGTAGTTGCTAGTGACTCCAAGAGGGGGTATTTATGCTCGATAGTGGGTTCATGCCTCTATTTAATCTGGGGGAGTGACAGAAACCTCTAAGGTTGTAGATGTGTTGTTGCTACTAGGGGGAAAACAACATTCATATGCTCAAGGGCATATGCTTTGTTTACATTACACACTTTGCTTAATGCAATTATCTGTTGTTCGCAACTTAATACTTGTGGAGTTCTCGGATTGATTCGCCACAAGTGGATTATTACTCATAGATGCAGTTGGATGGCGGTCTATGTATCTTGTTGTAATGCCCAGAGTAAATCTCATAGTGATCCTCTCGACATATGCACGTTGTCTTTATTCTATCAATTGCCCAACTGTAATTTGTTTACCCAGCATGTGTTATTTTATCTTATGGAGAGACACCACTAGTGAACTGTGGACCCCGGTCCTATTTCCTTTATGTTGCTATCACCTATTTACTTTACTCGCACTGTTTACTTTACTCGCATACTATTATCACTTTCCACTCGATACGCTCATACCCTTTGTTTCAAGCAAATCTGTGAGATTGACAACCTCATCGTAAGTTGGGAACAAAGTATTTGGTTGTGTTGTGTGCAGGTTCCACGTTGCCGCTCGCAAAGCAAAGCTTGGACGAGGCGCCCTATAAATTGTCCGGAGCTGTCGCGAAGCTAGCGGGCATCACCTTCGGTCGTTTGTCTCCCTCCTACTGGATTGACTACCTTGGTTTCATAACTGAGGGAAAACTTGCTGCTATATTCATCAAACCTTCTATTGGGGTTTCCAACTGGCCGGTCATTTTTACTTCATCAACAAATGCCAACAAGTTTTCTGGCACAATCATCACCGTGCCATCAGACACACTCCCAACAAATATAACATAATTGAACCAATAGATACTATCATCAATATGCAACTCAAAACAATTCTCCAATGGAAAACAAACACTAATCATGCGTAGGGCTACGAAGCACTCCTCAAAGTTCGTACGTACCCAAACTAGATTATCCCACACTATTACCATGAACGCACTAGATGGTTCCAACAAATACCAACAATTCATAGAGACATTAACCAAAAAGATACACATGATGCGCACACTACTCACCTTCACACCATGATACAAGGTATCTCCGGAGATTACAAATATAAAGCACAGGAGTAGCATAATATCTGAATAATAGCATCTACCAATTCAACTAGATACAAAGCTCACGATCATATAAAGATCACATCATAGGAGAGAGAGGTGAACCACATAGCTACCGGTAGAGCCCTCAGCCCCGGGGGAGAACTACTCCCTCCTCATCATAGGAGACAGCAAGGTTGATGGAGATGGCGGTGAGGTCGATGGAGATGGCGGAGACGACGATGGAGACCAATGGAGATGGCTCTGGGGTCACTTCCCCGTCCTAGCAGGGTGCCGGAACAGAGACTTCTGTCCCCCAAAATTTGTCGACGACGACGGCGGAGCTGCGGAACTCTTCTGGAAATTTCGCCGATTGTTTTAGAGTTTTCCGTCGGGAGGCTTCTTATAGGCGAAGGGGCGTCATCAGGAGTGGACCAGGGGCTCCTCACCACAGGTGGGCGCGGCCAGGGCCTGGGCCACGCCCCTTCATGGTGTGGCCAGCCTCTGGCCCCTCTCCGGCTCCCGTTTGGTCCTCGTCCTTCGTCCAGGAAAAATAGGAGTTTCCAAACTTGTTTCGTCCAATTCCGAGAATATTTCCTGTGTAGCTTTTCTGAAACACAAAAACAGCAGAAAACAAGGAACTGGCACTGTGGCATCTTGTCAATAGGTTAGTTCCGGAAATCGCATAAAAACGCCACGAAGTGTAACGAAACACAAGGCAGATGGTGTAGAAACAAGCATGGAGCATCAAAAATTATATATACGTTTGAGACGTATCAACATCCCCAAGCTTAACTCCTGCTCGTCCTCAAGTAGGTAAGTGATAATAAAAGAATAATTTTTGAGGTGACATACACCATCACAATCTTGAACATCAAAGTAAGCATTGAGTGCTGAGATCAAAGAACTTAAAACATGGGCATGAAAGACATAATCTTGATAATAGAAACTTAGCAACCATGTTATAGCATGAAAAGAAACACAAAGGAAAGATCATGAAAATGAAACAATGAAAGTCACGTGTGTGTT
Source organism: Dactylis glomerata (assembly GCA_007115705.1). NCBI lineage: Eukaryota > Viridiplantae > Streptophyta > Magnoliopsida > Poales > Poaceae > Dactylis > Dactylis glomerata. Next base: position 659,501 of record QXEO01001546.1, read on the forward strand.
CCAACCATATGGAAAAACATAGCAAATGGTTTTCAGCTTGTCCCTCATGGAGTAGCAAAACATAAATGCATAGGAGACCTTCAAGTTTAAGAGGGCGACTAGATACAAATAATTTAAGAACAAGTGAAACCAACATCATGAATCAATCAATGAAAACTTTGGGACAATGCACATTATACTCAGAATGACAACTATACTCTCTTAGACGGTGCATAAAGGTAGAAGGTGGTGACTCAACATAAAAAGTAAAAGAAAGGCCCTTCGCGGAGGGAAGCAGTGATTAGACATGTGCTAGAGCTTTTCATTTGTAAAATAGAGATAAAAATTGGGTTTTGAGAGGTGGTTGTTTCATGTCAACGACTGGCAATGGGGTCTTACTATCTTCCATAATAAACAAGTGAGAGCGGTTCCGAGTTCTTTGAAAAATTGGCACATTGGTGCTCTTTTATAAAGCTTTGGCACTCCTCCCCACCTTTTTTCCTTTCTCAAACCATGGCTAACCGATTCCATCAGGTGCCCACCAACATTCACATACCATGGAGGAGTGCTTTTTTTTCTTTTTAGAATTAGATTGCAATGGTCTGACCAGCTCCCTTACAAAATTAATGACGAGCAGATGAAGCTGCCTAGTCGAGGGGTACTTAATTTAATATGGAAGACTTAATTTAATATGGAAGATAGCAATTCCGACCACTACGTCCCCATGAGCTAAAAAACAGTGGCGCAAAATGAGAAATAGTTGAAAGTTTTGAAAGGTAGCACATGAAAATTTACTTGGAATGGCTTACAAATACCATGCATAGGAATTTATAGTGGACACAATGGCAAACTGGGTTTTTAGGAGTTGGATGCACGAGTAGAGCTCATACTCAGTACAAAATGAGGCCTAGCAAAAGACTGGGAGCGACCGACTAAGAGAGCAATAACGGCCATAATCATGCATAGCGACAAAACATTATTGAAAGAAGCATAAAGTGGTATCACAAGTCAAAAACCAAATGATCATAGAGGCTATAGGTGACTTATTTTGTAGTCAACATGTGTAAGCATGTGCCAAGTCAACCCAAATAAAGCATCAAAGGAGAAAACCAAATAAATGCTTCCATATAATAAAAATAACGCATGATTTTTTCAAAGGCTCATTAAGCAATCTCAGTCATTTGAGACAAGTCATGCTACAGCAAAACCACTAAGCATACTATCAAAATGACATCAAGCACGACATGAAAAAGCCTAATCCGCAGTCTAAACAAGCTCCTTTTTGTACCACTTTTTTGCATCAAACTTTTTCTCTTTTCCAACACCATTCGAACCTTTTTGAAACAACTCTTTTGATGAAAACAAACATAAACCAGAGGTTCAAATACACCTTGATGCAAAAATATAACAAGATCTGAACAAAAATCAAGGCGAAAAACGAAAGCTAAACGCAGTAGCAGAAAAAGAGAACACTCGTTGAACGAAAAGAGTGAAAACGGAGTGTTCTTGGCAATGAAAAACGGAGTAAGTCTCTCTCCAAAACAACATGATGTGATCAAACCGTTTATTGCAGCAAACAAAACAAAAGGAAACTGAAAGCAAAAACAACTGACGCTCCAAGAAAAACGCATAGTGTATGAAGCAATAAAAATATAGTGTCTTGAAAGGTGACCTGATTTTTGCCGATGAAGAAGGGGTGCCTCGGGGGCATCCCCAAGCTTTGATGCTTGTACCTCTTGGATATTTCTTGGGGTGCGTGGGCATCCCCAAGCTTGAGCTTTTGTCCATTCTTCAACTCATCTCATCATTCTCCAATCCCTACACTTGAGAACTTCCTTCATACAAAACTCAACACAATTCTATTAGCAACATTAGTGTAAGCATAACATTGAATCAACCCTTTTTTGCTTCAGGTTTCAACTCAAAACCACCACATATAAAGTATATACTATTTTAGCAACTTCCCCAAAAGTTCCGTGATCAAAAGAACTCAAAAAGAAAGCGATAAAGCGGCAAACACAAATATTGGCAGAAATCTGTCAAAACAGAACAGCTGACAAAGGTCGAATTTTTAGAGGGTTTTCTGTTGCTCAAATCAAAAAGTGTTCAACTAATGAAAGTTTGGATATAACCTGGGACATATGCACAAGAAATCGCAGGTCCAAAAGATATACAGATAATTTTCACGAATTTTTACGGTGCAGTACCAAAAACTGTTTCAGGACAGCAACATCCCCAAATCTTACCTCACTCAAATTAGAGGCTTCTCTTGGCACAACAACGAAAAAAAAATGATAAGGAGTGGTTATTACAGTAGTAATAACTTCCAAGACTCAAATAAAAGAGAAAGTACTAAAAATAAACAATGGGTTATCTCCCAAGAGTGCTTTTCTTTAACGCATTTGAGCTAGGCGCAGTAATTTGCAAAGATGCTCATGTAGGCGCCATAACAGAGCTTAAGGATAAGGCGCTATATAAGAACTTGAAGCAAGAGAGAGCATCAAAAAGCAAATATAAAACACATTTAAATCTAAATCACTTCCTATGAAAAATAGTCTTGTAAAGAGATAAGTCTTGAAAGCGCAAAGCAAAAAGCATAGGAAGGCAAAACAAGTATAACTTCAAGAATTGCAACATAAAGAGGGGAAACTCAATATTGTTGAGATCCATCAAACCATGTTTCCCTCTCTCATAATAACCTTCAGTAGCATCATGAATAGAATTAACAATATAACTATCACATAAAGCTTCCCTATCATGAGCCACATGCATAAAAGAATTAATACTCCCCACATGAACAATCGTAGTAGGAGCAGATTCAATAGAATAATTATTCTCATCACCATAATCATCAAAAACAGGAGGTATATTGTAATCATAACTAATTTTCTCCTCAAAAGTAGGTGAACTAAAAATATTATACCCATCATTATAACCATCATAGACTAGAGGTTCAGTATCATCACAAGCTAGAGAACAACTATTTCGCAAAGCATATTCATCAAACATATCATCATAAGAAGGAACATGGATAGTACTAATGGTACAACAATTATTAACCTTAGAATTGGTACCAAAAATATTTTCAATATCAAAAGTAGAGTGCTTTTCCCAATCATGATCACTAACATAGGTAACAGGCATGGGAACATCATCCCAATCAGAATTATCATAATCTATAGCAGGATCATAATGCTTAGGGGAAGATACCGTGTCCTCTCGCCTTTTACTCCTCTTCTTCTTCATACTCTTCTTACTCTCTTCTTTAGGAGGGAGAGACTTGAAGGGCATCTTCTCCACATATCCTTTAGGAGGGAAAGGCATCTTCTCCACATAATCTGGTTTACTGACAGAAACAACAGAAGAAACTTTGGAGGATTCCTTCTCTCTATTAATAAGATAAAAACATCTATCAGTCCTGTCATAGCTTGGCAAAACATCATGTTTTATAAGGTTTTGTATGTAAGTATTTGCGAGGCAATCTTTAACATAATAGAGACGACAACCACGAAGGGTGCTATTAATATCAACATCATTCATGTCTACCAAAGAAATCTTTCTAGATATCTCTTCACACGCCAAGAACAAAGTGAGCTCATCATGCTGATTGAGAGTAATCTTGTCATCACAATACAAACTTGTGGTACTAGAAGAGTAACTATTAGAGCTTGAGTATTGGAAATTAAAATGTCCTATGTCATCGCAATGTTTACAAAGAAAAGGATAAAGCTTACAAACCTTTTTACCGAGCTCGCCTATAGCCTTGTACCACATTCGGGTTTCTTCATTTGCGTGGTGGACACAATAATCTTCCTTGTTGTGACTCTGTTCACAAGGTCTATGTACTCCACAAAAATTAACATGCTTATAGGAAATAGGACTTTCAGAGGTTCGAGCATGTTTATTGCAATCATCAACAACTATATCACTTTCTATGCAAGTGTCCTTAAAAGGTTCATGATACACGTCCCCATTTCCTTTAGGAACGTTAATATGAGAAGCAAAGCCTTTAAAACAATCAATCATAATTTGAGGATCAAGACCATACTTAGTACTAAGCTCTTGATAATTAGCAATTTCAGCGAAAGACTTCATGCAATCAAACTCGTAATTCATACCTGATCCTTTACCTTTGTCGCTATCCCAACCTTCAATATTGTTTTGAATTGTTTCAAGCAGATCCCACTTGGTGTCAACATCCTTGCTTGTGAAAGACCCATCAAAGCATGTATCTAGATAGTCCTTATAATATCCTGAAAGCCTTGCATAAAAATTATTAATAACAATATTACGGGGAAGATCATGCATAGGACATTTGTGCATTAGTAACTTCAATCTTCCCCACGCTTGGGCAATGCTTTCTCCCTCATGCGGATGAAAATTATAAATGTAATTCCTATCTTTATAAACCTCACTAGAAGGATAGAATTTAGAATAAAAGAGAGGTACAATTTCCTCCCAGTCAATAGATCGACCATCCTTCAGTGTTTTATACCATTCCTTGGCTCTGCCTTTCAATGATAAAGAGAATAGCTTCTTCTTAACTCGGTTCATCGAAATACCTGCACACTGAAACAACTCGCATAATTCATGTATAAAGAGCAAATGATCACCAGGATGGACAGTTCCATCTCCTAAATAGCAGTTATTCATAGCACGGTTGACAATTTTCATAGGTATTTTAAAAGGATGAGTAGCACAAGCATCATTAGAAACATCACATATGGGAGATAAAATATCATCAGAGCAAACTTTCTCCACTAAAGCTGGGGAACTAACAATATCATGCTTAACAAAACCAGCTTCCCCAAGCTTAGACTTTTCTATAGCATTAGCAATAACGGTATTCAAAGCATTCGTACTAATAACATTGCTATGCGAAATAAGCTCCAAAGGTTTTTCAATTTTCTCTTCAAATCTAAACTCAGGAAAAAGACTAAAGAACTCTTTACTTTCCATTAATCCTAACTAGTGAAAATAAAAACAAGAAACAAAAAGATATAATTGCAGAATCTAAAGGAAATAACTCCGAGCACTCACCAGCAACTAAAAGACTTAGTAGCCAAAGGATGTGAGTACCTTTTACCTTACCTCCCCGGCAACGGCGCCAGAAAAGAGCTTGATGTCTACGCACGCCTCTGTTCTTGTAGACAGTGTTGGGCCTCCAAGTGCAGAGGTTTGTAGAACAGCAGCAAGTTTCCCTTAAGTGGATCACCCAAGGTTTATCGAACTCAGCGAGGAAGAGGTCAAAGCTATCCCTCTCAAACAACCCTGCAATTACGATACAGAAAGTCTCTTGTGTCCCCAACACACCCAATACACTTGTCAGATGTATAGGTACACTAGTTCAGCGAAGAGATAGTGAAATACAAGTAGTAGTGATGATTATGAGTAGTAAATGTAATATGAAATAAGTATCGCTGCGAGCAAACATGTAACAAAACTGAATGTAAACGGTGTGCAAAGCTTGGAAACAAGGCCTAGGGATCATACTTTCACTAGTGGACACAGTCCCAACAAATATAACATAATTGAACCAATAGATACTATCATCAATATGCAACTCAAAACAATTCTCCAATGGAAAATGACCACTAATCATGCGTAGGGCTACGAAGCACTCCTCAAAGTTCGTATGTACCCAAACTAGATTGTCCCACACTATCACCATGAACGCACTAGATGGTTCCAACAAACACCAACAATTCATAGAGACATTAACCAAAAAGATACACATGATGCGCACACTAGTCACCTTCACACCATGATACAAGGTATCTCCGGAGATTACAAATATAACGCATGGGAGTAGCATAATATCTGAATAATAGCATCTACCAATTCAACTAGATACAAAGCTCACGATCACATAAAGATCACATCATGGGAGAGAGAGGTGAACCACATAGCTACCGGTAGAGCCCTCAGCCCCGGGGGAGAACTACTCCCTCCTCATCATAGGAGACAGCAAGGTTGATGGAGATGGCGGTGAGGTCGATGGAGATGATGGAGACGGCGATGGAGACCGATGGAGATGGCTCCGGGGGCACTTCCCCATCTCGGCAGGGTGCCGGAACAGACACTTCTGTCCCCCGAAATTTGTCGATGGCGGCGGCAGAGCTGCGGAACTCTTCTGGAAATTTCGCCGATTGTTTTAGGGTTTTCTGTCGGGAGGCTTCTTATAGGCGAAGGGGCATCGTCAGGAGTGGACCAGGGGCTCCTCGCCACAGGTGGGTGATACGTCTCAAACGTATCTATAATTTTTGATGCTCCATGCTTGTTTTTACACCATTTGCCTATTGTTTCGTTACACTTAGTGGCACTTTTATGCATTTTCCGGAACTAACCTATTAACAAGTTGCCACAGTGCTAGTTTCCTGTTTTCTACTGTTTTTGTGTTTCAGAAGTGATACACAGGAAATATTCTCAGAATTGGACGAAACAAGTTCCTAAAGTCTTATTTTACCCGGAAGCTTCCAGAGATCCGAAGGAGAGTAGGAGAGGGGCCACCAGGGCCCCACACGCAGGGGTGGCGCGGCCAGGCCCCTGGCCACGCGGGCCCCGCGTGAGGGCGCCTGGCTCCTCCTCTGACAACGCCCCTTCGCCTATAAAGACCCCCCGACGGAAAAAACCTAAGGACCCGATCAGATTTCTAGAACACATCGCGATCCGCCGCCGCCGTCGACCCGAGGATCGGGAGGGTCCAGAAGCTCTTCCCGGCACCCTGCCGAAGAGGGGAATCGCCACCGGAGGTCTTCTTCATCGCCATGCTTGCCTCCGGAGCGATGAGTGAGTAGTCTACCTTGGACTATGGGTCCATAGCAGTAGCTAGATGGTTGTCTTCTCCACTATGTGCTTCATGTTTAGATCTCATGAGCTGCCCTACATGATTGAGATCACCGTTATGTAATTCTACATGTTTGGTTTGTTGGGATCCGATGAATATTGGTGTTTATGATTAAATTGCTGTACTGAATATTATCTTTTGTTATCTCTATGTTGTTTATGATCTTGCATGCTCTCCGTTGTTAGTAGCTATCTTGGCCGAGTAGTTGCTAGTGACTCCAAGAGGGGGTATTTATGCTCGATAGTGGGTTCATGTCTCTATTTCACCTGGGGGAGTGACAGAAACCTCTAAGGTGGTAGATGTGCTATTGCTACTAGGGAGAAAACAACATTCATATGCTCAAGGGCATATGCTTTGTTTACATTACACACTTTGCTTAATGCAATTATCTGTTGTTCGCAACTTAATACTACTGGGGTGTTCGGATTGATATCCCCGGGAATGGATTATTAGTCATAGATGCAGTTGGATGGCGGTCTATGTATTTTGTTGTAATGCCCAGAGTAAATCTCATAGTGATCTTCTTGACATATCACGTTTATCTTTATTCTATCAATTGCCCAACTGTAATTTGTTTACCCAGCATGTGTTATTTATCTTATGGAGAGACACCACTAGCGAACTGTGGATCCCGGTCCTATTTCCATCATATTGCTATCACCTGTTTACTTTACTCGTACTGTTTACTTTACTCGCATACTATATTGTTTTCCACTCGATACGCTCATAATCTTTGTTTCAAGCAAACCGGTGAGATTGACAACCTCATCGCAAGTTGGGAACAAAGTACTTGGTTGTGTGTGTGCAGGTTCCGCATCACCTTCAGTCGTTTTGTCTCTCCTCTCCTGATTGATATTAAACATTGGTTTCTTAACTGAGGGAAGACTAGCTGCTATACTCATCATACCTTCCTCTTGGGGTTCCCAACGGGCTGGTTATCCACCACGCACAAGGACAGTCTGCTCCCACGTCAACTTGGCACCAGCAGCTAATTTTTTGGCGCCATCAACCAGTAGCAGCTAATTTTCTGGCGCCGTTGCCGGGGAGGAAGAGAAGACTTCTGCGAGGGGAGTTTTCGCACACACATCCTTTACTTTGTTTTATTGTTTTGCTTTACTTTGTTTATTTTACCTGCATTGTTTTTTATCAAAAACCCAAAAAAATTAGAATCCTTGGTAGTTGTTATTTCTTTACTTTAGTTTATCATGTTGATCCCTAAGTACGTTCTGGAGGACCTCTTAGTAGGTAGTGGTTCGATTATTGGCAAAAGTAACATTGAGGAGTTCTTTAATCACATTAGTATGCATGAGGAAGTTGAGGAAAAGTCTTGGGTTGAGCTTGCTCCTAGTATTGAAGTTGCTTCTGTTTATTTAATTGAAATGTTGGAAACTAGGTTTGCTAGTCTTAATCCTTTTATGCAATATATGTTCCTTAAGCTTCATGAAATTGAGGATCCCGAAAAGAAAGCTTTTATCTTAGAAACTTTGCGCTTAGAATTTAAAGATATTGTTATTGAAGCTAGGAAAGTTCTTAAACGTTTTAATAAACTCGGTTCACCTATAATGGTTATTAGTACAAATGATGAAGGGGCCGAGATACCTATACCTTGCAAGCTTTTGGGATTGTGTGAAGCTTTCGAAAATAATTTTGACTGGATTTGTCCCGAAAATCTTTTTGATGAGAATAGTGTACCAAAGCATGATCACAAAGGGTCTTCAAAAACTTATGTGGATGAAATACAATGCCTTATTGACAAGACCTCTTCTATTGATCTTAATGCTTCATCACTTGATATTACTTGATTCGTAATTTTCTGCGCCTAGCTCAAAGGCGTTAAAGAAAAGCACTCTTGGGAGATAACCCAATGTTTCTTTTCAGTACTTTTTCTTTTATTTGAGTCTTGGAAGTCATTACAACTGTAATGACTGCTCCTTATCTTGTTTATTTCGTTTTTGTGCCAAGAGAAGCCTCTAATTCGAGTGAGGTAAAGATTTGGGGATGTTGCTGTCCTGAAACTGTTTTCGGTGCTGCACCGTAAAAATTTGTGAAAATTTTCTGTTTATCTTTTGGACCTGCGATTTCTTGTGCATATGCCCCAGGTTATATCCAAACTTTTGTTAGTTGAACACTTTTTGATTTGAGCAACAGAAAATCCCTAAAAAATTCGACCTTTGTCAGCTGTTCAGTTTTGACAGATTTCTGCCAATATTTGTGTTTGCCGCTTTATCGCTTTCTTTTTGAGTTCTTTTGATCACGGAACTTTTGGGGAAGTTGCTAAAATAGTATATACTTTATATGTGGTGGTTTTGAGTTGAAACCTGAAGCAAAAAAGGGTTGATTCAATGTTATGCTTACACTAATGTTGCTAATAGAATTGTGTTTAGTTTTGTATGAAGGAAGTTCTCAAGTGTAGGGATTGGAGAATGATGAGATGAGTTGAAGAATGGACAAAAGCTCAAGCTTGGGGATGCCCACGCACCCCAAGAAATATCCAAGAGGTACAAGCATCAAAGCTTGGGGATGCCCCCGAGGCACCCCTTCTTCATCGGCAAAAATCAGGTCACCTTTCAAAACACTATATTTTTATTGCTTCATGCACTATGTGTTTTTCTTGGAGCGTCAGTTGTTTTAGTTTTCTTAGTTGGTTTAGTTTGTTTGTTTGCTGCAATAAATGGTTGGACCCCAAAAAATTTCCTTTGGAGGAGATGTACTTGTTTTCATTTGCAAAGAACGCTCTAGTTTTCACTCTTATTAAAAATCGAGCGTTCTTCTTTTTCTGCTACTGCTTTTGGTTTTCGTTTTCGCCTTGATTTGCGTTCAGACCTTGTCATATCTTTTCATCAAGGTGTATTTTTGCCTCTGATCTTTATTGGTTTTCATCAAAAGAGGTGTTTATAAAAATTTCAAATGGTGTTGGAAAAGAGAAAAAGCTTTGTGCAAAATAGTGGTACAAGAAGGAGCTTGTGTAGACTGCGGCTTAGGCTTTTTCATGTCATGCTTGATGTCTTTTTGATAGTATGCTTAGTGGTTTTGCTGTAGCATGACTTGTCTCAAATAACTGAGATTGCTTAATGAGCCTTTGAAAAAAATCATGCGTTGTTTTTATTGTATGGAAGCATTATTTTGGTTTTCTCCTTGATGCTTTATTTGGGTTGACTTGGCGCATGCTCACACATGTTAGACTCTTACAAAGTTGCCAATAGCCTTCATGATCATTTAGTTTTTGACTTTTGATGCCATCTTATGCTTCTTTTAATGTCGCTTTGTCGCTTTGAATGATTATGGCCATTATTGCTCTCTTAGTTGGTCGCTCCCAGTCTTTTACTAGCCCTCGCCTTGTACTGAGTATGAGCTCTACTCGTGCATCCAACTCCTAAAAGCCAAAGTTTTCCAAAGTGTCCACCATACATACCTACTAGCAATTTGCTATTCAAAGTAAATTTGACTTGCTTTTATTTTCTCTTCAAATTAAACTCTTACCAGTGTTATGCGAAATTCGGTCAGTAAAGCTCTCACGAACCGGAAGGCACACTTTACTTTTTCCTGTTCTTAAAAATTTGACATTGTGGTCTCTTATGTTGAGTTGTTATGCTTGCAAGTTGTAAGTTGGATTCTAGCCCATCCATGCTGTCATGGGGCAAGCTTTCAACATTGCACTTCTTATTTGAGTTGATATGGTGATCTTTTGTTTATGGATGCCCGCGGTGTGAAATGAATTGGGAATCTTGTGGGGATCATGGAGTTTGTATATGTGTTAGGGAAACGCCGGGCCACCAATCTAAGCCATGCATAATTCATGGTGGAAATTTGCAGCATACCCATGGTGAACATACGACAACGCATCTCACAATAAAAAGCTAAACAAAAGGCAAATAAAAGAGATGTCGAGGTGTTCATTGTCTGCTTGTCCTGTCATTTTGGTGTGGGCTTGTTCCATGTCATCGGGTACGGAGGTACCCCATTGGCGGTTCTCAATGATATGCATATACTTACAATGACAAGAGCCTTGCTTGGGACTCTAAGTAAAGTAGCATGAGGTTTGGGTACTCGTATTCACGGGGCACGAGGTTTTCAACTTATGATTTGTCAAGCATATGCATCATAATTGTTCTCGCATTAACTTTAACCATTCAAGATGCTTATGATGGGGGCAATGAGAGCTCAAAGCCGATAAGTACCATAATTTTTGAAGGTTATAAAACTTGCAATCACTGCTTCCCTCTGCGAAGGGCCTTTCTTTTACTTTTATGTTGAGTCACCACCTTCTTTCTTTATGCACCATTAAGAGAGCATAGTTGTCATTCTTAGTGTGATATGCATTGTCCCAAAGTTCATTGATTGATTCATATTGTTGGTTTCACTTGTTCTTAAATTATTTGTATCTAGTCGCCCTCTTAAACTTGAAGGTGTCCTATGCATTTATGTTTTGCTCTCTTTGAAGGACAAGCTAAAAACCATTTGTATGTTTTTCCTTATGATTTGAACACACGTTTGACTTTCATTGTTTCATTGTCATGATCTTTTGTTTGTGTTCATTTGCATGTTTACAACATGGTTGCTAAGTTCTTATTGTCATGATTATATCTTCATGCCCATGTTTTAAGTTCTTATGATCCCAGCTCACAAATGCTTACATATATGATCAAGATTGTGTAGGTGCATGTCACCTCAAAAATTATTTCTTTGTTATCACTTACCTACTCGAGGACGAGCAGGAGTTAAGCTTGGGGATGCTTGATACGTCTCAAACGTATCTATAATTTTTGATGCTCCAGGCTTGTTTGTACACCATTTGCCTATTGTTTCGTTACACTTAGTGGCACTTTTATGCATTTTCCGGAACTAACCTATTAACAAGTTGCCACAGTGCCAGTTTCCTGTTTTCTGCTGTTTTGTGTTTCAGATGTGATACACAGGAAATATTCTCGGAATTGGACGAAACAAGTTCCTGAAGTCTTATTTTACCCGGAAACTTCCAGAGATCCGAAGGAGAGTAGGAGGGGGGCCACCAGGGCCCCACACGCAGGGGTGGCGCGGCCAGGCCCCTGGCCACGCGGGCCCCGCGTGAGGGCGCCTGGCTCCTCCTCTGACAACGCCCCTTCGCCTATAAAGACCCCCCGACGAAAAAAACCTAAGGACCCGATCAGATTTCCAGAACACATCGCGATCCGCCGCCGCCGTCGACCCGAAGATCGGGAGGGTCCAGAAGCTCTTCCCGGCACCCTGCCGGAGAGGGGAATCGCCACCGGAGGTCTTCTTCATCGCCATGCTTGCCTCCGGAGCGATGAGTGAGTAGTCTACCTTGGACTATGGGTCCATAGCAGTAGCTAGATGGTTGTCTTCTCCACTATGTGCTTCATGTTTAGATCTCATGAGCTGCCCTACATGATTGAGATCACCGTTATGTAATTCTACATGTTTGGTTTGTTGGGATCCGATGAATATTGGTGTTTATGATTAAGTTGCTGTACTGAATATTATCTTTTGTTATCTCTATGTTGTTTATGATCTTGCATGCTCTCCGTTGTTAGTAGCTATCTTGGCCGAGTAGTTGCTAGTGACTCCAAGAGGGGGTATTTATGCTCGATAGTGGGTTCATGTCTCTATTTCACCTGGGGGAGTGACTGAAACCTCTAAGGTGGTAGATGTGCTGTTGCTACTAGGGAGAAAACAACATTCATATGCTCAAGGGCATATGCTTTGTTTACATTACACACTTTGCTTAATGCAATTATCTGTTGTTCGCAACTTAATACTACTGGGGTGTTCGGATTGATATCCCCGGGAGTGGATTATTAGTCATAGATGCAGTTGGATGGCGGTCTATGTATTTTGTTGTAATGCCCAGAGTAAATCTCATAGTGATCTTCTTGACATATCACGTTTATCTTTATTCTATCAATTGCCCAACTGTAATTTGTTTACCCAGCATGTGTTATTTATCTTATGGAGAGACACCACTAGTGAACTGTGGATCCCGGTCCTATTTCCATCATATTGCTATCACCTGTTTACTTTACTCGTACTGTTTACTTTACTCGCATACTATATTGTTTTCTACTCGATACGCTCATAATCTTTGTTTCAAGCAAACCGGTGAGATTGACAACCTCATCGCAAGTTGGGAACAAAGTACTTGGTTGTGTGTATGCAGGTTCCGCATCACCTTCAGTCGTTTTGTCTCTCCTCTCCTGATCGATATTAAACCTTGGTTTCTTAACTGAGGGAAGACTAGCTGCTATACTCATCATACCTTCCTCTTGGGGTTCCCAACGGGCTGGTTATCCACCACGCACAAGGACAGTCTGCTCCCACGTCAACTTGGCACCAGCAGCTAATTTTCTGGCGCCATCAACCAGTAGCAGTGGGCGTGGCCAGGGCCTAGGCCGCGCCCCCTCATGGTGTGGCCAGCCTCTGGCCCCTCTCCGGATCCCGTTTGGTCCTCGTCCTTCGTCCGGGAAAATAGGAGTTTCCGAACTTGTTTCATCCAATTCCGAGAATATTTCCTGTGTAGCTTTTCTGAAACACAAAACCAGCAAAAAACAGGGAACTGGCACTGTGGCATCTTGTCAATAGGTTAGTTCCGAAAATCGCATAAAAACACCATGAAGTATAACGAAACACAAGGCAAATGGTGTAGAAACAAGCATGGAGCACCAAAAATTATAGATACGTTTGAGACGTATCATATTGCTTTCCACTCGCTATGGTCATACCTTTGTTTATAGCAAACCGGTGAGATTGACAACCTCATTGTAAGTTGGGAACAAAGTATTTGGTTGTGTTGTGTGCAGGTTCCGTGTTGCTACTAGTTGAAGACGCGCTAACAAGTAATCGTTAACGGCGCCCTTGTTGGAGTGTCACTAAGCTAGCAAGCATCACCTTCTCAAGTTTGGCTTTCTCCTACTGGTTCGATAAACCTTGGTTTCTTACTGAGGGAAAACTGCTACTATGCTCATCATACCTTCCTCTTGGGGTTCCCAACTGGTCGGTGATCTATATATCCACCGGCGCCATCAAGCTGTTTTCTCGCGCCGTTGCTGGGGAGGAAGAAGACTTCTGCAAGGGGAGTTTCGCACGCACATCCTTTACTTTGTTTTAAGTTTTGCTTTACTTTATTTTTACTTGCATCGTTTTATCAAAAACACAAAAAATTAGTTTCCTTTATAGTTGTTTTTTACTTGTCTGCTTTTAGCTTTGCTAGAATGGGTACTCATGAGAACACCAAGTTGTGTGATTTTACTAGCACTAATAATAGTGATTTTATCTGCACTCCTATTGCGCCACCTGCTACTGCTGCTGATTTTTATGAGATTAAGCCTGCTTTATTGAACCTTGTTATGAAAGAGCAATTTTCTGATGCTAGTACTGATGATGCTGCAGCTCATCTCAACAATTTTGTTGAGCTATGTGAGATGCAGAAATATAAGGATGTAGAAAGTGATATTTTTAAGCTTAAGTTGTTTCCTTTTTCTTTGAGAGGAAAAGCTAAGGATTGGTTGCTGTCTTTGCCTAAAAATAGTATTGATTCATGGGCCAAGTGTAAGGATGCTTTTATTGGAAGATACTATCCTCCTGCTAAGATTATAGCTTTGCGTAGCAATATTATGAAGTTTAGCCAGTTTGATAATGAACATGTTGCTCAGGCTTGGGAAAGAATGAAATCTATGATAAAGAATTGCCCTACTCATGGACTGACTACTTGGATGATTGTCCAAACTTTTTATGCAGGACTGAATTTTTCGTCAAGAAATCTATTGGATTCAGCTGCTGGAGGCACTTTTATGTCCCTTACCCTGGGCGCCGCAACAAAGCTTCTCGATAATATGATGGTAAATTATTCTGAATGGCACACCAAGAGAGCTCCACAAGGTAAGAAGGTAAATTATGTTGAGGAAACCTCTTCCTTGAGTGATAAGATTGATGCTATTATGCTTATGCTTTCTAATGATAGGACTCATGTTGATCCTAATAATGTTCCTTTAGCCTCTTTGGTTGCTCAAGAAGAGCATGTTGATGTAAACTTCATTACAAATAATAATTTTAACAACAATGCTTATAGGAACAATTCTGCTAGTAACAATTATAGGCCGTATCCTTCTACCAATGGTAATGGTTGTGGTAACTCTTATGGTAATTCCTCCAACAACACTAGGGTCGCGCCCTCTGAGCTTGAAGTCATGCTCAAGGACTTCATCGGTAAGCAAACTGCTTTTAATAAGTCTGTTGAGGAAAAGTTAGGCAAAATTGATATTCTTGCTTCTAAAGTTGATAGCCTTGCTCTTGATGTTGAACTTCTGAAACTAAAAGTGTTGCCTAATGATGTGGAAGAGAACAATACTTTTTCCACTGCTAATGCTATCCAAGTTAGAATTGATGAAAATGTTAGGATGTTAGCAGAATTGCATGCCAGGTGGGAAAGAGAAGATGAGATGGCTAGGAAGATGAAGGTATGTACCATTACTACCTCTAATGATGTTGTTCCAAATGCTAGCAATCCTCTTACTTTGATTGGTGTAGAGAAAACTCCTACTCCTAGTGTTAAAAAGCCCAAAACAGCAAAAACTTTTTCTCAAAAGAGTGCTGAAATTTTTCGGAGTGTAGGAGATGATAGCTCTATTTCTTTTAATGATTTTGATGTTGATGGCTGCAATATATCTGAAGTTATTTTGTTCTTGCAAAAGCTTGCTTTGACTCCTAATGCTAGTCCTATAAATGTTGCTTTTACTAAGCATATTACCAATGCTCTCATGAAAATTAGGGGTGAAAAGTTGAAGCAAAAAACTTCTATTCCCAAGAAGTTATAAGATGGTTGGGAACCCATAATTGATATGCATGTTAATGGTTTTGATTGCCATGCTTTATGTGATCTAGGTGCTAGTATTTCTATCATGCCTAGAAAAATTTATGATATGCTTGATTTACCACCGCTTGAAAAGTGCTATTATGATGTTCCTATTGCTGATGTTGCTAAGAAGAAACCTTTGGGAAGGATTAATGATGTTCATCTTATGGTTAACAATAACCTTGTTCCCGTTGATTTTCTTGTTATGGATGTTGAATGCAATGCTTCATGTCCTATTATTTTGGGAAGACCCTTTCTTCAAACTATAGGTGCCATCATTGATATGAGGGAAGGCACCATCAAATATCAATTCCCACTCAAGAAAGGTATGAAACACTTACCTAGGAAGAGAAAGAAATTGCTTTTTGACTCTATTCTTAGAGCAAATTATGAGCTTGATGCTTCATCACTTGATATTACTTGATTCGCACTTTCTGCGTCTAGCTCAAAGACGTTAAAGAAAAGCACTCTTGGGAGATAACCCATTGTTTTACTTTCAGTACCTTTTCTTTTATTTGAGTCTTGGAAGTTATTACTACTGTAATAACCGCTCCTTATCCTTTTTATTTCGTTTTTGTGCCAAGAGAAGCCTCTAATTTGAGTGAGGTAAGATTTGGGGATGTTGCTGTCCTGAAACAGATTTCGGTGCTGCACCGTAAAAATTCGTGAAAATTCTCTGAATATATTTTTTACCTGCGATTTCTTGTGCATATGTCCCAGGTTATATCCAAACTTTCATTAGTTATACACTTTTTGATTTGAGCAACAGAAAACCCTCGAAAAAATCGACCTTTGTCAACTGTTCTGTTTTGACAGATTTCTGCCACTATTTATGTTTGCCTCTTTATCGCTTTCTTTTTGAGTTCTTTTGATCACGGAACTTTTGGGGAAGTTGCTACAGTAGTATATACTTTATATGTGGTGGTTTTGAGTTGAAACCTGAAGCAAAAAGGTTTGATTCATTATTATCCTTACACTAATGTTGCTAATAGAATTGTGTTTAGTTTTGTATGAAGGAAGTTTTCAAGTGTAGGGATTGGAGAATGATGAGATGAGTTGAAGAATGGACAAAATCTCAAGCTTGAGGATGCCCATGTCACCTCAAGAAATATCGAAGAAGTACAAGCGTCAAAGCTTGGGGATGCCCCCGAGGCACCCCTTCTTCATCGGCAAAAATCAGGTCACCTTTCAACACACTATATTTTTATTGCTTCATGCATTATGCGTTTTTCTTGGAGCGTCAGTTGTTTTAGTTTTCAGTTTTTTTTAGTTTTGTTTGCTGTAATAAATGGTTGTACCCCAACAAATTTCCTTTGGATAAGTTGTCTTTCTTTTCATTTGCCAAGAACACTCCATTTTTCACTCTTATCGTTCAATGAGTGTTCTCTTTTTCTGCTACTATTTTTAGCTTTCATTTTTTACCTTGATTTGTGTTCAGATCTTGTTATATCTTTGCATCAAGGTGTATTTTGACCTCTGGTCCATGTTGGTTTTCATCAAAAGAGTTGTTTCAAAAAGGTTCAAATGGTGTTGGAAAAAAGAAAAAAAATTATGCAAAAAAAGTGGTACAAAAAGGAGCTTGTGTAGACTGCGGCTTAGACTTTTGCATGTCGTGCTTGATGTCGTTTTGATAGTATGCTTAGTGGTTTTGCTGTAGCATAACTTGTCTCAAATGACTAAGATTGCTTAATGAGCCTTTGAAAAAATCATGCGTTGTTTTTATTATTTGGAAGCATTATTTTGGTTTTCTCCTTGATGCTTTATTTGGGTTGACTTGGCGCATGCTCACACATCTTTGACTCATACAAAGTCGCCATAAGCCTCTATGATCATTTAGTTTTTGACTTTTGATGCTATCTTATGCTTCTTTTAATGTTGCTTTGTCGCTATGCATGATTATGGCCGTTATTGCTCTCTTAGTTGGTCGCTCCCAGTCTTTTGCTAGCCCTCATTTTGTACTGAGTATGATCTCTATTCGTGCATCCAACTCCTAAAAACCAAGTTGTTCCAATGTGTCCACCATACATACCTATTAGCAATTTGTTATTCCAAAGTACATTTGACTTGCTTTTATCTATCCTTCAAATTAAACTCTTTTTGGTGTTATGCGAAAATTGGTCAGTAAAGCTCTCACGAACCTGATGGCACACTTTACTTTTCTCATTCTTAAAAATTGACATTGTGGCTCTCTTATGTTGAGTTGTTATGCTTGCAAGTTGTAAGTTGGAAATTAGCCAAACCATGCCGTCATGGGGCAAGCTTTCAACATTGCACTTCTTATTTGAGTTGATATCGTGATCTTTTGTTTATGGATACTCGCGATGTGAAATAATTTGGGAATCTTGCGGGATCATGAAGTTTGTATATGTGTTAGAGAAATGCTTGGGCCGCTAATCTAAGTCATGCATAATTCATGGTGGAAATTTACAGCATGCCCATAGTGAACATTCGACGACGCATCTCACAATAAAAAGCTATACCAATGGTAAATAAAAGAGGTGCCGAGGTGTTCATTGTCTGTTTGTCCTGTCATTTTGATGTGGGCTTGTTCCATGTCATCGGGCACGGAGGTACCCCGTTGGCGGTTCTCGATGATACGTGTATACTTACAATGACAAGAGCTTGCTTGGGACTCTAAGTCGAGTACCATGAGGTTTGGATATTCGTATTTCATGAGACACGAGGTTTTCAACTTATGATTTGTCAAGCATATACATCATAATTGTACTCGCATTAACTATAACCATTCAAGATGCCTATGATGGGGGCAATGAGAGCTCAAAGCTAGTAAGTACCATAATTTTTGAAGGTTTATAAAACTTGCAATCACTGCTTCCCTCTGCGAAGGGCCTTTCTTTAACTTTTATGTTGAGTCACCACCTTCTATCTTTATGCACCGTCTAAGAGAGCATAGTTGTCATTCTGAGTATAATGTGCATTGTCCCAAAGTTTTCATTGATTGATTTATGATGTTGGTTTCACTTGTTCTTAAATTATTTGTATCTAGTCGCCCTCTTAAACTTGAAGGTGTCCTATGCATTTATGTTTTGCTCTCTCATGAAGGACAAGTTGAAAACCATTTGCTATGTTTTTCCATATGATTTGAACACACGTTTGACTTTCATTGTTTCGTTTTCATGATCTTTTGTTTGTGTTCATTTTCATGTTATAACATGGTTGCTAAGTTTCTTCTATCAAGATTATATCTTTCATGCCCATGTTTTAAGTTCTTTTGATCCCAGCACTCAATGCTTTACATAGATGATCAAGATTGTGTAGGTGCATATCACCTCAAAAATTATTTCTTTTGTTATCACTTACCTACTCGAGGACGAGCAGGAGTTAAGCTTGGCGATGCTGATATGTCTCAAACGTATCTATAATTTTTGATGCTCCATGCTTGTTTTTACACCATTTGCTTAGTGTTTCGTTACACTTTGTGGCATTTTTATGCATTTTCCGGGACTAACCTATTAACAAGATGCCACAGTGCCAGTTCCCTGTTTTCTGCTATTTTTGTGTTTTAGAAAAGTTACACAGGAAATATTCTCGGAATTGGACGAAACAAAAGCCGAACATCCAGATATTAAACGAAGCTTCTAGAACACCAAAGAGGAGACGGAGCCAAGCCAGGGGCCAGCCTCACCATAGGGCGGCGCGGCCTGCCCCTGGCCCGTGCCCCCTATGGGTGAGACCACCCTGGTCCACCTCTGACGCTGCCCCTTCGCCTATAAAGACCCCCCGACGGAAAAAACCTAAGTCCCCGATCAATTTTCTAGAAACACATCGCGATCCACCGCCGTCGTCGACCCGAGATCGGGAGGGTCCAGAAGCTCTTCCCGGCACCCTACCAGAGAGGGGAATCGCCACCGGAGGTCTTCTTCATTGCCATGCTTGCCTCCGGCGCGATGAGTGAGTAGTCTACCTTGGACTATGGGTCCATAGCAGTAGCTAGATAGTTGTCTTCTCCACCATGTGCTTCATGTTTAGATCTCGTGAGCTGCCTTACATGATCGAGATCACCGTTATGTAATTCTACATGTTGTGTTTGTTGGGATCCGATGAATATTGGTGTTATGTTGAGTTGATGTGCTGAATCATATATCTTATGTTATCTCTATGTTGTTTATGATCTTGCATGATCTCCGTTGTTAGTAGCTATCTTGGCCAAGTAGATACTAGTGACTCCAAGAGGGGGTATTTATACTCGATAGTGGGTTAATGCCTCTATTTAATCTGGGGGAGTGAGAGAAACCTCTAAGGTTGTAGATGTGCTGTTGCCACTAGGTAGAAAACAACATTCTTATGTCTAAGGGCATATGCTTTGTTTACATTACACACTTTGCTTAATGCAGTTATCTGTTATTCGCAACTTAATATTCACGGGGTCCTCGGATGATTCCCTGTGGGTGGATTATTAGTGATAGATGCAGTTGGATGGCGGTCTATGTATCTTGTTGTAATGCCCAGAGTAAATCTCATAGTGATCCTCACGACATATGCACGTTATCTTTATTCTATCAATTGCCCAACTGTAATTTGTTTACCCAGCATGTGTTATTTATTTTATGGAGAGACACCACTAGTGAACTGTGGACCCCGGTCCAATTTCCTTTATATTGCTATCACCTGTTTACTTTACTCGCACTGTTTACTTTCTCGCATACTACTATTGCTTTCCATTCGATACGCTCATACCTTTGTTTACAGCAAACCGGTGAGATTGACAACCTCATCATAAGTTGGGAACAAAGTATTTGGTTGTGTTGTGTGCAGGTTCCGTGTTGCTACTAGTTGAAGACGCGCTAACAAGTAATCGTTAACGGCACCCTTGTTGGAGTGTCACTAAGCTAGCAAGCATCACCTTCTCAAGTTTGGCTTTCTCCTACTGGTTCCATAAACCTTGGTTTCTTACTGAGGGAAAACTGCTACTGTGCTCATCATACCTTCCTCTTGGGGTTCCCAACTGGCCGGTGATCTATATATCCACCGGCGCCGTCAGCATGTCAGATGAATTTAATGCATAATCTCCACTATCTTAGTCTAGTCTTTGGATCGATCTTCCATTGGCATAAAGCACCAGATCAAAACATTTCCATCAACTAACTGGAAATGTAGGATTCAAACTGAGATGTTTCAGAGGAAGTATAACCATATAATTTGCGAGCTACAATTCTAATCACTATTTATTTACCAAGGAACGCATCTATGTCTGTTATGATGAGATCCACCTCTATACTCTATCCCATTCAAAGTAACCCAACTGTCATCACTAAAATTACAAAACTATGATTTACGGGTTGCTCTTGCCTAAACCTAGAGGGGGTGGTCAAACCAAACCAGCCAGAATGAATGAATGTTGTTACCTCCTTCTCTAATGCATAGTCAAACTCGAAACTCAAAACACATAACTTGTTCTTGCATGCTGACTAACCGAATCTTACTCCTTTTACTCCTGCTACATGAACATCAAACATAAAATTTTCAATAGTCAACATCCTTGCTTCTTGTACTTTCAGAGCCATCCTTCAACTTGAATGACTGCAACTTTCTATCAACAGCAAAATATATCATGATATTCTCCTGAAGGACTATGTTGTAAGCAAGCTAGATACCGATATCTCAAATGAGGGAGGTTGAAATGAGCCAGTCTAAGCTCCATCACAATTTTAAGTTTCTTTTGTACGTACTAACTGATATTCTTACATGTTATTTACCCTGTTTGTTTGGAAAAAAGTGATGGATGCAAAATTTGCTGTTAACAACCAAAGATTGTTAAAGGTTGAACTTACCTTGTCATCATATTCTTTTCTCAAAAGAACTTCTGGCGCTATGTATGCTGAGTCCCAACTGTTGATTTTTGGATGGAATGCAGCAAAGCAGACTGAAAACCACAATAGCCAACTTGTCAGCAAGGAGAGAGCAATGCCAATTTCTAGAAAGACTGGAAAACATATCAGTAACTATTAACACCTTTGAGAAACCAGAGTTGGAAATTTTTACTTGAGGTGTTGGACTCCCATCCTGGAAAGTGTTTTCCAGTTTATTCAAATCACGGTGGTAAATTTCGTGCATTTGCAGAATCAGTTTATGCGCACTTCATCTATGTTGTTTGTGTACACTGCCAATTTCCAAAAGCAAAGCATACCATGGAATGGTAGTAGCGCAAAGCATACCTTGGAATGGTAGTAGCTGACCCCCAAAAATAGCCGCTGAAAGAAGTACCTTAACTGTCATATCAAACAGATTACATCAGTTAGCCGACGTGGTTCAGAATTAAGGAAGAAAGCTAGAAAACATATATAATAAGGTAAGTAGGGTAAAGAGCAAACTCATCTTCACTAAATCACCCTGTAGTGCATATTTTTTCGAGGATTTCTTCACCAGCAGCATATTACATGACAATCGCAAGGTGCATCGAGGTTAAGCAAACCTGTTGCCGATGGATTCAGGAAAAAAGACCATGTATTCAGTGGAGTTTCATCAAAATATGATAAGCGGTAAGCTGAAAATTTTAGCCAGAGCCATGGTCTAGGCTAAACTTTTATGCTTCTGAAACCACTCTGATTTTTTCAGCAGTTTATACTGAGCCTGGAATGTCTGGTATGATGTTGCCCAACCAAATATTACTGCTCACATTTTAACAGAAAACATTACTCCATCAGTCTCAAAAAAACACGTCATACAAATTTAGTCAGAAGTGAATGTTTTCTATCTACAATTCAATAGAAATATCAGTACATCAACCATATTTTTCGTAGTACTAAAGCTGGCACATGTCATTCATGATTGCAAAAATCTAATCATCATTTATTTCCAAAACAAAATTAGCATTTCTGTTGTCTGGACTCTGGACACACGGATTAGTCAAGACTTCAGAATCATCCAATTTCACCAATAAAATTTCATCCACGATCACCAGATTTATCAAATATCAACAAGTCAGGATTTGGCAATTACCTCCTCAAATCGTATGATGTTAGGGTGCCGCAACGCGCAGTGATTGACGATCTCCCTCTGCACCTTCTCATGAATTTGCACGCACACAAACAGACCATGAAAATCCACCATCCGGCAACATAATATTGGTAATCAGATTACCAGGAGCATCCTTCCGTCACAACTGAAGAAATATAAAGACTGAGAGCACAACAGATCAGGCTGTTATCTACAAGTTCAGTTAACACACACACCAATCTACAAGTTCAGTTATCTCCATCTCAATAAGCACAACAGCCTCAACACTACACACGATGGCCGCCTCCCCCTGCTCAGCACCAGCAGGTGCTCCATCGTCGTCCGCCTGGTCTGCCTGAACCCTGACCCAACCCTGAACCAACTCAAGGTTGCAGATGCCCAACCTAGACGCCACCCCCTCTGCCGCAGCGCACCCGAGGCGCCCCTCCTTCTTCTAGGAACAACGCTGTAACAACTCAGAAATTGTAATCCACTTCTTATTAATTAAAAGACCAAATTCTAGACCCAGATAAAACTTTTTATCTATTATTTTATGCATACATGTATTTTCTTTTATATGTATTTCATGATTTCATGTGTGTTTCTTTTGGTTGTGAAATAGTTAGTTAATTCTAAGTTAACCAACCGAAGCAAATGAGAAAGATTATAAGAATCAAAGAAACCAGAAATAAAAATAAGAAAGAAAAAGAGAAGATTGAGATGATCTAGGAAATCTGTTTGACTACACCACTTTGAGCCCTTAGATTAAGAAACCTGTAAACCCCCTTCATGTTTGGCCAGTTAGTTGAGCTTAACCAAGTTACAAACTTACTCAACCAACAAGAATCTACTCAAAACTCAAATCAGAGCATCACTCAAACTTCAACCAAAGTTTGAATCTGAAACAGTGACCATACCCAATTTTGAAATATAAACTTCTGCAAAACTGAACCATCCTTGGTAACAAAAATATATTTGGAAACCTTGGTCAATATGTTGATCACCCAAAGTGGAAAATTTCAAAATTTCAAATTTCAAACTCTTGCGGGCATTTCGTCGAACACTGGCAGAGAAAATCAAACCAAATCTGAGTTCACTGTGTTGATCACTGTGCTTGCTCGCCCAAGCGCTGTAGCCATGCTCCTGGGAGACGCCGCGGTCGAGCCCAGCGCCCCCAGCACCGACCCAAGCCAGGAGAAGCGGAGGGAAGAAGAGGTTTGCGCCCAGGGCCCCCTCCCAGTCATCTTCTTCTCTGCGCGATGCCGACCGCCCTGCCCTCGCCAGAGCAGACACACCGCCTCCCGCAGCCAAGCCGACACCCTCCCAGCACACCCCCGAGGCCGCCGTGACCGGAGCGAGCTCCAAACGCCGCCAGGACCCCCGTACTGGCCACCCTCTGGTCGCCTTGCTCCCGGCCTCCCGAGGCTATAAAAAACCCCGTCGACGCTCCCAGAAGACACACACCACCACCGCAACCAACCCCAACTCTTCTCTCTTCCTCTCCCCCTCGGAAGCATCCGATCTCTGCACGGGAGCGCCACCGCGTTCGGGAAGATTCCGGCCACCATAGGAGCTGCTGCTGGTGCAAGGTGGAGGAGTTGAGCAACCGCGGCCGATCTGCGTCATCACCGTCAAGCTCTGCATCCTCTACGACACTCCCTCGCCGTCGAACACTCTTCACTGCAACGCCGGTAAGCCTCTGGCCTGTTCCGCGGAGACGACGATGGTGCGCCGTTGGATCTTGATCCAACGGGAGCGTACCGGTTCGGGATTCTAATCAGGTCTGACGAGTAGGCCCCACCTGTCAGCACCATTTTTATTTCTCCCGCCGTGCGAATCGTTTTCTGGGCCGGCCCGTTCGGGTTCTATTCAGATTCGGCCCAGCTAGTTTAGATTCGGTCCGTTTCACTTTTATTTATTCTCCCGCCTTTTTCAATTAATTTGAATATGATTCAGATATGTTTTTCAAACTAAAATTCCAAGAGATTTACAAATCCTTTTCTAGCAAATAAATATGCGTTGGAAAGCTTGTGAAATCCTCTACACAGTAGAACCGGTGAGAATTCAAAATAAGTTAGGAATTTAATTAGATATGAATAGTGTGACCATAGCTTTGTTAATCATAGAATATTTCTAGAAAATTATTTAAGCCTCCATAAATCATGAAATTTAAATTGTGAACTCACCAATGACATTCCTTACTGTTAGTCAACCCCACTCAACTTCAAACCCTAATAGTGTTATCAATTAGACCCTAACCCAACCCTAGTTAGTAACATAAAATGATAGAGTCCTATTGCACACTTAGAATTAAATTGCCCTCTTACCAATTCACTTAGTTGACCCCTCCCACTTGAACTAGTATTAGTACCCCTAAACCAATACCAATGCTTAGCAAGTGAACAACCTATGACACTGAGTAGAGAATCTAACTTGCACACTTGAAGAAAACTTAGAAGAAAAACTTACCATCCAACACCATAAAATGCAACATGAATGCTATTATTAACAAACAAAGATGTGTGCTTGGTGTGTTGTTAGCATTGTGTAGTGATTGTGTGCTTTGTGTTTATTCGTTATTAGACGCTAGTATTGTCAAGGAGGATATTGGAGGGGATTATTATCAAGAAGAAGAAGAATACCCCGGACACTTTGCCAACCAAGGCAAGCCATCTTTTGATTCATACTCCCAATGCCTAGTTTTAATATTGCATTCTACTTGTTTTAAGTAAATTGCATGATTGAATTGCTAGAGTAGAATGATAGGAGTATATTGGTGTCTTGTTTATCAAGAGCATCAAGTTGAGTTTATCCAACCCTATTTAGTAGTATCATTACTCAATGTAGTTGCTTAGTCGCTAATAAAAGTTGATGCTATCTCTGGAGGAACCCCATTTGAAAGGTGGTGACTTGAACTTGAAACTTGAAATGGGAGATTGCTCCTACATAATGGCTTTATGAAAGAAATTAATCTTGACTAAGAACTATGAAATCTATTTCTCAAATGACAACGAGTGATGTACTGTAACAACTCAGAAATTGTAATCCACTTCTTATTAAATTAAATACCAAATTTTGGACCCAGATAAAACTTTTTATCTATTATTGCATGCATACATGTATTTCCCAGTATATGTTTTCTATGATTTTATGTGTGTAAATTTTGGTTGTGCACTAGTTAGTTAATTCTAAGTTAACCAACAGAAGCAATTGAGACAAATTGTAAGAATCAAAGAAACCAGAAATAAAAATAAGAAAGAAAAAGAGAAGATTGAGATGATCTAGAAATTGTTATTGACTACACCACTTTGAGCCCTTAGATTAAGAAATCTAGAACCCACCTTCATGTTTGGCCTGTTAGTTGAGCTTAACCAAGTTACATACTAACTCAACCAACAAGAATCTACTCAAAATTCAAACCAGAGCATCACTCAAACTTCAACCAAAGTTTGAATCTGAATCATATGACAACCCCAAATTCAAAATAGCCCTGGAGCAAAACACCACCTCTTGACCTAACAAAAATTGTTTTAGAGTCCCTATCCAATATAATGACCAACCCAATTGGAAATTTTCAAAAATTCAAATTTTTACTTCTTGCGGGCATTTCGTCGAACACGTTGCGGGCAGGATTCAGCAATAGTCTAGCACTGTTTGCAAGCAGTGGAGAGACCCCTCTGGTATGCCCATGTCCTTCCCACAGTGTCCCTTGTCGCCTTGCTCTCGATCCCCAGCCACTCCTGCCTAGGCCCCGGCCGGGAGACATGGAGGAGAAGAGGAAGACCACCGCAGCACACCTTCCTTGCCCCCTCTGAACCAGACCGCCTCGACGCCTCCCATCACGCCAGGACACTCCTACAGCACGCCGCAGCCCTCCGCCGAAAGCCCCGACCACCGTGTCCCTCCTGTAGCCGGCACCGGCCGCGCTCCGGCCGCAGATCCCTTCACCCCGTGCTCCCTCTCCCGCCTATAAAAGGCCACCATTCTTGGCTGAAAAGAACCACACCATCACCAGGAACCTCCTAGACAACCTTTCCCTCGCTCTCGTGCTCTCAGTCGAGCTCGCCGACCTCGACGTCCCCGCAGGCCACCGCACGTTCCCGGCGTTGCGGAGCTGCCCCCGGCGCTGTACCTGCTGGAGGTGGCGGAGGAGAACCCCCGCATCCGCCCTGCACCCTTGCCGCCGCTCCCCGTCACCGCCGGTGAGCACCCCAGCCACCGCCTCCTCCCAGTAGCCGCCCGCCGTGTGTGCGTCGAGCTGGGGAAGAAAGCCCCGTGCATACCGATTCAGTTAAGTTCTGACCGGTGGGCCCCCCCGGTCAGGCTATTTTTTTTCAGCGCGCACCCCGGATCCCTAGCTGGGCCGGCCCGACTTCGTCTCCCCGGCCCGTATAAATTCCCGGCCGTTTTATATTTTTTTTTCGGAGAAACCTTTTTGTATTTGTTTGATTACTGCAAGATTCCAATTCAAATTCCCGGAGTTTCGTAGGTTCAAATTTAGCAAATAAGATGTCGTTGGAAAGCTTGTAAAATGCCCTACACTATAGAACTGGTTAGAATTCAAAATAAGTTAGGAATTTAATTAGATATGAATAGTGTGACCATAGCTTTGTTAATCATAGAGTATTTCTAGAAATTTAATTAAGCCTCCGAAAATCATGAAATTTAAATTGTGAAATCACCAATGACCCCTCTTACTGTTAGTCAACCCAAAACAACTCCAAACCCTATTAGTGTTATCAATTAGATCCTACCCAACTCTAGTTAGCCACATAAAATGATAGATTCCTATTGCACACTTAGAATTAGTTTGCCCTCTTACCAATTCACTTAGTTAATCCCTCCCACTTGAACTTGTCTTAGTAACCCTAAACCAATACCAATGCTTAGAAAGTGAACAACATATGACACTTAGTAGAAACTTTAACTTGCACACTTGATGGAAACTTAGAAGCAAACCTTACAATCCAACACCATAAAATGCAACATGAATGCTATTGTTAGCAAACAAAGGTGTGTGCTTGGTGTGTTGTTAGCATTGTGTAGTGATTGTGTGCTTTGTGTTTATTCGTTATTAGATGCTAGTGTTGCCGAGGAGGATATTGGAGGGGATTATTATCAAGAAGAGGAAGAAGAATACCCTGGACACTTTGCCAACCAAGGCAAGCCATTTTTTGATTCATACTCCCAATGCCTAGTTTTAATATTGCATTCTACTTGTTTTAAGTAAATTGCATGATTGAATTGCTAGAGTAGAATGATAGAAGTATAGTGATGTCTTGCTTAACAAGAGCATCAAGCTGAGTTTATCCAACCATAGTTAGTAGTATCATCACTCAACCTAGTTGCTTAGTCGCTAATAAAATTGAGGCCATCGATAAGGGGAACTCTACTTGCAAGGTGGTGACTTGAACTTGAAAATTGAATTGGAGAATTGCTCCTACATGATGGTTCTATAAAATAAATTAATCTTGACTAAGAACTATGAAATATATTTCCCAAATGACAACGAGTGATGTACTATGGGAGCCAATTTTTCCATACAACCACATTACCCCTATATGGGAAGGGGCTTAATCCGTAGCTTGTTTATCCTAGTATGGGAGGCCTTGTATCAAATCTTCATGGAAGGACACCGTGAGCGGTTACTTCTGGACTAGGTGGATTCCACCAACCCGGCACCCGGGATGGGCAGAACTAGAGGCGCCGGAGCGGAGGTTCCGTATCCCGGGCTCTAGGGAAGGATCCTATACTAGGGTGAGCAAGTGAAAGGTTTTGTTTGATTATCTGAACCTCGCATACTTTGCGTATGTCGATCCGTGGACTTCTCCCGGTAGATGTATCGATTCTTGTGGGTAAAGTGTACCCCTCTGCAGAGGTTTTCAAACTATTCGAATAGCCGCGTCCGCGGTCATGGACGGTTGGCAAGCTGTACTTGACTTTTGTCAGGACTAAAAGTGACAATGGTGACTTGGTGAATGACTTGACTTGAAATGTTGTTGACATACTTGAAGTCCTCTTTAGATGGAACTTAGAGAACTAAAACTCTTTCCTACCAATGAACATTCTTGGGAAATAAAACTAGCTTTTGGCAAATAAACTTAGTGCTTAGTCTACCATATCAGCCTTGCATATCTACTTCACTACTAATTTGTAAGATGGTTTGCGAGTGCATCCAATGTACTCACGGCTGTGTCCCTGACTATCAACTTGGCCAGACTACGGGGAGGAATACCAGGAGGAAGGGTATGAGGAAGAGTACCAGAACTAAGCTCGTCTCCATGAGTCGCCATTGCCTGTAGGGTGAAGGCATGGACCCGAAGACGTTATTTCCGCTGCTATATTGTGTTGTAATATGACTTGGTCTATATGACCATTGTATTTGATCCACCGTATTGTAACGTCTATGGAACTGGTTACCAACTACGTTATGTATATCGCAACAATGGTTCTGGGATTGCGGTGGAATACATAACGGACACTTCGAATTTGTTATCAAGTTTGAGGTCGTCACATGTACATGGGAGCCAACCATACCGTACGACCACATTACCCCTATATGGGAAGGGGCTTAGTCCGTAGCTTGTTTATCTTAGTATGGGAGACCTTGTATCAAATAGTTATGGAAGGACACCGTGCGCGGCTACTTCTGAACCAGGTGGATTTCCACTAACCCGGCATCCGGGATGGCCAGAACTAGAGGTACCGGAGCGGGGATTCCGTATCCCGGGCTCTAGGGAAGGATCCTATACTAGGGTGAGCAAGTGAAAGAGTTTGTTTGATTATCTGAACCCCGCATACTTGTGTATGACGATCCGTGGATTTCTCCCGGCAGATGTATCGAATCTTGTGGGTAAAGTGTGCCCCTCTGCAGAGGTTTTCAAACTATTCGAATAGCCGCGTCCGCGGTCATGGACAGTTGGCTAACTCTACTTGACTTTTGTCAAAGATAAAAATCACAATGGTGAACATGGTGAATGACTTGACTTGACCGTGATGTTGACACACTTGAAGTTCCTTTAGATTGAACTTAGAGAACTAAACCTCTTTTCTACCAATGAACATTCTTGGGAAATAAAACTAACTTTTGCAAAACAACTTAGTGCTTAGTCCACCATATCAACCTTGCATTTCTACTTCATCATTTCATTTATAAGATGGTTTGCGAGTGCATCCAATGTACTCATGGCTGTGTCCCTGGCTATCAACTTGGCCAGACTATGGGGAAGAATACCAGGAGGAAGGGTATGAAGAAGAGTACCAGAACTAAGCTCGTCTCCATGAGTCGCCATTGCCTGTAGGGCGAAGGCATGGACCCGAAGACGTTATTTCCGCTGCTATATTGTGTTGTAATATGACTTGGTCTATATGACCATTGTATTTGAACCATCGTATTGTAATGTCTATGGAACTGGTTACCAACTACGTTATGTATATCGCAACAATGGTTCTGGGATTGCGGTGGAATACGTAACGGGCACTTCGAATTTGTTATCAAATTTGAGGTCGTCACAAACGCCGCTGTTAAATCCCACCTCCCATCCTTGACGATGACTGGATATGTCAATCGCCATCACCCACTTCCCCCCGGGCGTGGCGACGTTGCCCGACAGAGATGGTGGCAGCCAGCAGCCCGGGCCACCTCCAATCTCCCCACTGAAATCTTCACTCCCAGCATGAACAACAGCGGCTGCTCCGCCCATGGCGGGCCTGCACACCGAGTCTGACGCGCAGCAGGGACCTGAAGTCCTGAAGTAGGCGCCACCAGTAGGGGAAGGACCTCTCACACTCCCGCCGCCCCACACACCGGAAAAGATCGGCAGAAGGAGGACGGCAAGAAGCCCTAGCTCTACTTTATTGGGGAATGGGGACTGCAACAACCATCGGACTTCCCCTGCCGGCAGCAGGGGCGTTCCAGCCTAACACGATGACAACCGTGATCGCCGCGCGAGGTCACAGTCCCTCCTATCCCCGTCGCGCTCGAGGTGCCCCTCCCTACGCTTGTGCGACAACTTGTACGGATCCCTTCCCACTGCCCCCGCAAGGATCTTTCCCCTCCCTTGTTGTGGCAGATCCTCCTCGACGGGCTTGGAAAGGTCCGAGATCACGTCAGGATGGAGGCGCTCGGAATGTTAGAGCATCTCCAGCCGTCCCCCGGACTCGGCCCCCGGACGCCGTTTTTTTACATCCGGACGGCGATATTCGGCCCAGCCGCGCCCCCGGTTCCTCGTTTTCGCCCGGATTTAGGCTTTCATCCATTCGGTGAGCCCAGACCATCCCCGGCTTTCCGAGGCGCGCTCGGAGACTCCGGACGAAACAAAAACGCGCGAAACAGCGAGCGGGCCCGCGGTGTCGGCGAGAGAAAGGGTAGTTCCCCGCCATTAATTTCGTTTCCCTCCAAAATGCGCCGCATATACCCGTTTTCCCCGCCGAAATCCCCCACAGTTGCAGCTCCTCCTCTTCTCTTCTACCACCATGCCGCCGAAGAGGATCACCGACGACGGCGCGCTGAAGGCGAGGAAGCCGCGGGCCCCCAAAGAGAGGCCGCCGGGCATGACAAACGCGGTGTGGGCGGCGGACGTGGCGCGCCGGGAGACCGAAACTCGCGGTAGGGCGGAGAGGGAGAAGAAGCTCGCGGCGAAGAGGGCAGCGGCGGCGGACGAGCAGGCGAGGCTGGTCTCCATGGCCATGGGACAGCCGCGCATCGGCCAATTCCCTGCCGGTTCATGGCCAATCCAAGGTACGATCGGCTCGCCTTCCACCTACTCGCCGGCGTCGTCGTCGCCCATGTTCCACGAGACCTACGTCCCCGCCATGTCGAGGTTCACCCCGTCGCCGCCGGAGTACGACGCCGCGATGCACGAGGGCATCTCGCCTGCCCTGCGCCGAGGGCCGCTCTCCTACGGGATACCACCGCCAAACGACGGTGTGATGCACGACATGATCACGTCGGGCTCCATGGCTGCCGCGGCGAACCCGGGTTTCTTCACACAAGAGGAGGCAAGGGCGACGGAAGCCGTCGCGGCCGCGTCGCGGGGTGGCGACGACGGGATCGGAGATGCCACACAAGACATCGACGAAGAAGAAGAGGAGCACGCCCAGGTCGATGAGGAGGACGACACGCCTGAGCCGACATCGACGGCGAAGGAGAGGAAGAAAAGGAAGAAGACCTCGCTGCCGACCGAGCCGCGGGTCAAATGGACGGGCAAAGAAGAGGAGTGCCTCGCCGAAGCTTGGAAGACCGTTTCCATGAACGGCATCACCAGCGCCAATCAAAACTTTGACACATATTGGCAGCGGGTCAAGACGGCGTTCGACGAGCGCAAACTCGTCGATCCCTACTTCAACAAGACGGTGATGGTCCACGGTGAGAAGGCCATGGCCACGCATTGGGGATCATGCAGGCGGCGTGCAACAAGTGGCACGGCATACAAGAGGAGATCGCCGATCGTCCGATTAGCGGCGCCGACTTCGAGACCAAGGTATGCTTACTCGCTTTTCTCCGTCGACATTAGATCGCCGATTTTTGATGACGCCGGCTTCTCTGTGCAGATGCGGCGGGCGTTCAACATGTACGGCGACGACTCCGACGGCCAGCAGTTCAAGTACCTCAACGTCTTCGCCCGCATCGAGGACTGCGAGAAGTGGGCGGAAGTACGTCGGA
Organism: Dactylis glomerata; assembly: GCA_007115705.1. Classification (NCBI taxonomy): domain Eukaryota; kingdom Viridiplantae; phylum Streptophyta; class Magnoliopsida; order Poales; family Poaceae; genus Dactylis; species Dactylis glomerata. The sequence continues at coordinate 691,793 of QXEO01001546.1, forward strand.
CCCTCTCCAAGAACAAGGACGAGCAGTACAACCCTGACGCTCCCGCCGCTGCCGCGTCGGCGGGCCGCCCCGAGTTCGGCCAAAAGAAGCTGAAAGAAATGAAGAAGTCGGGGGCTCCAGCCGACAGATTGCAGGCGTCTTTCGAGAAATGCTAGGCCGACGCGAGGGCGCACAACGCCGGGAGAGACACCAAGTACGACGCACGCTGGAAACAGATGCTCGCCAACCAGGGCACCCGGATTGCCTTGCTCCAGACAACATCCGCGGTGAAGAAGAGGAACACCGACCTGGCGTTCCTGATCGGCGGCAATGACACTGCGATGGACGAGGAGACGAGGGCTTGGTACGACGCTCATCGCCAAGCCATCCTCCACCCTCCGTCGACTGCGTCGTCCTCCCCTTCGACGACGTCCACTCCGGCGGACGAAACTACGCCGCCCGAGGAGGCGCTGGAAGGCACCGCCGACGAGCGTGTTCTAGTCTAGTCTAGTTTATGTTTCGATCGCCGAATTGTGGCTGATCCGATCGTCAAACTTTGTGTGATGCTTTTGTGTAGCGGGCGGGAAGACGCCGGGGTGACGACTGGAAAAAATCTCCCACCCACGCCCGTTTTACATCCAATCCGGGCGAAAATATCGCCGGATTTCGGCCCGGGGGCCTCAAACGGCTGGAGATGCTCTTAGTGATGGCGCTGGGGAGAGCGAGGGGAACTTTTTCATCGGGATGGGCAGATAATTGGGCAGTGGTAAAGGTTGTATTATGTTAGTTTGGGCAGGGGCAGAATCGGAATTCAAATGATGTATCTCAAAAGTGCCTTCACCAACTCCAAACCAATAGTAAAGAAGATAGGTTCCTCGGAGACTACTTGATACTAGTATATACTAGATAGCACCTTCAGACAAGAATGATATGTATACTACACATGCGCAGAATCTCAATATGATCTACTTTGTATAATTAGGATATACAAAAAATGACATTTTATAGCGAGTAGTACACATGTCAACACAGACAACACTATATAATTTGTCAATTTTTATCATTTTTGTATAGCCTAGAATAGAATTAGTCCATATTAAGATTTTACAAGTTTGTACATCATTGGCTACGTCTACGATTTTTCTCAGTTCTTTTTAATTTTAAATGTGAATTATGGAAATAAAGATCTGCATGCAGCTTGGCCTTCATTTATAAATTTCACCGCTGATTTCTCTTGACAGCTTGACCTGCTTGGTGAGGTCCACCAATCCAAACGGGCCCTCACCGGGCTCACCGCACCGTTGGCGGGCGCAAGACAGAAAAAACAGCATGGACTTGTAGCCGCGAAGAGGAAAAGGATTGACCACGGTGGTCGGCCAGTTTCAAAGCTTCGTCTGCGCCTGCGGTTTTGCCGGACAAGGAAGGAGCCTCCGTCCCTCGGCGCACCACAGCCTGAAGCTCACGCCGGCTTCCAGCCTCCGGTAGGGGCGTCGCTCGTCCCCAGTCCACAATCCCTCCTCTTCCGCTTCCGACTCCTCGCCGCGAGATCGTGATCTAATCCCGCGGCCAGATCCACCACACCCTCCCACCAACCCACCACCCCGGCGGAGAGCCGATGTCGGCGGCGGTCGAGGAGCAGATGGTGGTGAAAGCGATCCGGGAGGAGTGCCCGTGGGAGTCCCTCCCCAAGCGTCTCCAGTCCACGCTCCAGACCAAGGACGAGTGGCATCGCAGGTACCTAGTGCCCACCTTCCCTAACCCTTCACCTCCATGGATTTGCTCTGGGCTGCTTTTGAGCTCGAAATGATACTACATCAGTATTATATGAGGTAATGCCGCTTGGAGTTGCTATCTAGTTGATGTTTGGGCAACAACCAGAGGGTTGCATTCACATATATACCTTGCACATTCCTTGATCTCATCCTTACCAGCTGCATTTAGGTAGGAGGCTTCCCAGTGGCATGTGATGGTCTCAATTTCGGTAGGGGACATTGCAGTAGTGCAGTACAAGGCGCCTCATACTTGGATCATGGCCTCTGTTTACTTCCCGAACAAGCTTGCATAAACTTTTGGTTAGGTAAAGGCAGATTGGGTTGAATTCAACTAAGCCTATCAAGTTCCCTCCAAGAGTTGGAATCGTTTTGCTCCCTGAACCCTGGGAAGCATGTGATGTATTAATTTCACACATGAGTTTTTATTGGTCTTTGACCTTTTGCGTTCTACAGTTTTGTTACACCTTGTTTGCTTGCCTACTACTCCCTCCGTCCCATATTAGTTGTCGCTGATTTAGTATGCCTATTTGTCTGCAAAACCCAATTGAAGCTAATGTAGTTAGGGCTGTGCAAAAACGGGTTGAGCTCAACCCGTGTAAACCGTGTTCAATTTCGTTAACTTGCTTGGAAGCTCCATCTCCGATTAACTAGGGAATTGCACTAAGCAGGTTGCTGTCGGTTTCTATGGTTTGCGTTTTTGCACACCCCTAAATGTAGTATGGCCCCATGGGTACATTGTGGTGCCTTGGTACTCTATGCTTAGTTTCCTAGTGCTATACCATGGCAGTGGGTCCTTCATCAGAGGCCTTCTCGAATAACTTCCCTGCAGTGCTACAAGTTTTCTGTATCCTAATTCCTGTTGTTGTTACACAGTTAACTTATTTGGAGTAATACTGGGCTGATAATTTTGTTGCCAGGATTGTGGACTATTGCATCCGAAAACGATTACAATGGAATACCTGCTTTGCCCGTAGAGTTTTCAGAGAAGGGGAGTACTATGAAGAAATGATGCGCTATCTCCGGCGGAATCTTGCAGTATATTCCTTATACTTCTCATTTCCTGTTACATCTCTGTTGATAACCATCCAGTCCACTAGCTAGCATGTTTATGACTGAATTGCACCTTGGATACAATTTTGTGCTGAGTGCAACCAAGTCACAGAACTTGGACAAGTGCTTATTTTGGTCTTAACTTGATCAGTGAGCGCAGTCTTGATCAATTAGGTGCTACCTAGACTAATACAGCTTAGTCAGTATCCTAAGTGTTAAGTGTCCTGGGCAGGCCTCTTGGAATTTTGCAACATACGACCCGCTGAACATACAATAACATTTCTTTCCCCTGCTGTCAACCTCCTGATTACTGCACCTTTTCTCTACACTTCTTATATTCTGCATCATCAGCCTCCTCCGAGAGGGGTTAATAGTGATGATGGTGGACAATTGTCAAAGATGGCAGCCTTTTGTTCACCAATTCCAAGTGACACCCTTTCTCCACACCAAGTCTTCAACTGTAAATGTCATCTGAGATTTCGGAGAAACACATGAGGTTAATTTGAAGGAGAGAACACCGGAACAGAGGTTGATTCTGGTTACGAGTCAGCCTTGCCGAAGAAGGTCAGCCCCTTATCTACGTGCGGTTCAACAGTCATGGTGATATTGTAGCCTAGGTCGCAGGTATAGGGCGTCAATGAGTTAGCGTCGCGTGGTCTGCATAGATCCGTTTGCTTTTGAGTAGAACAAAGCAATCTAACCTGCATCAGGTGCTGATTCTTGGCATTAGCAGCTGAATGTTCTCCATCTCTGAAGTCAAAACCTGTTCATTTTTCTCCATCTTCACTTGGTCTGAGTAAACGAATGACAATTCACAAGAATGTAACATGAATGGAAACATGGAGGAGGAAGAAATTGTTATGGCTAGGTACAATGGTTTTGTTTTTAAAAATTCCAAGAGGCCTTGGTAAAGTAAGCTTAAGCCAGGTGTTACCTTGACCTGGCTGAACACACTAATCAAGTTCTGTGACCAAAATGAGCAATGGTCATTTTTTTGAACTTATGAGCAATTATCATGTTTAAGTAATTAGTCACAGCTACTACACACTATCTGTGCACTCACAATGCCAGTTACTTTCTATTATTTCCATAAACTTTGCTTTGCATTGTGTATCTCGCCAATTACAATTTTCTATCATTTCTTCTGTAATTGCTTCTGCATGCTCCTAATGGAAACCGGTCTAACCCAACTTGTCAAAACCACTGCTCGCTTATGTTAAATAGTTGACCTAAAAACTTCAACCATCTTACTTTGTACACAATGTTTTGCAGTTATATCCATACCATCTTGCAGACTATATATGCCGAGTTTTGAGGATCTCACCATTCAGATATTACTGTGACATACTGTTCGAAACTATGAAGAATGGTAATCGGTTGTTAACAACAAATTTCTTTAGAAGCATTCTATCAATACCAGTATTATGTACTGTAATTCAGATCAATCTTAATCCGTTTAATAATTTTTGTGCTGGAAAAATTCCACATTTTTTGGGGCATCCTCTGCTCTGATTATCTGATACGAGCATATTTTCTGTTATCCCAAGTTGACTAGAAAATTTCATTAAAATCTTTTTCATTTTTGTAAGTTGCGGAACAGGGCAATGTACTGTTAGGCTTGTATCTATCTGAAACATCCACATATTGCATGGATCAGGTTCCGTGATCTTAAGTATTATAATCATTCAAATCTGTGCAGTCAACATCCCAGCAATAGGGCATTGTGTTCTTAATGTTTATACCAATAACAATAGTAAGTTAATAACAATGCTGAAACGATGAGGTGAAACACCATAACCGACAGGATTTTAAGTTGCTTTTCATGGATAACATCCACGTATATTTTCTTACATGTGTCTATATTTGCAGAACAACCGTATGATAGTATTCCAAACTTCACTGCTGCTGATGCCCTAAGGCTTACTGGTGTTGGAAGAAATGAATTTATTGATATTATGAACAAATGCAGATCAAAGGTAGTACTGTACAATTGTTGATGTTCTCATGACTTTATTTGAATGGTATCAATCGCTCTTTTAATCTTGTGAATCGTACATAGGCTTTAATAGCAATAGGATTGCGATCCGTGGAGGCTTTCCCTAAATGGTTGTGTTATTAGTACCGATTACTCAGCCAAATTCCATAACTCCCATTGCGATAGCAGCATTGAGCATCAAATTCTATTGCATTCTTACACTTTGATTTGAAATTGATCTCCACTTTTATTTTTTGTGAAATTGAATTAGTAGCTAAATTATATTCTTTTTTCAGTTCTGTTATCCAAACGGACCCTAACAAGTCCATAACATTTCTGTGAAATCAAAGGGACTTCATAGAAGTCTAAGTGCTGAGTTCATGCCTATCGTCGTTGGTTGCATGAACCACCATGAGAAGTGTTCGAGTAGTTTATTTGCATATATTGCGGTGTATTCTCTCATCTGTATAAGGGCTTTCTACATATTTACCGCACCTGTATGTGTGCACATATTGACCAGCAGCCTCCAGGAAATACAAGTTGTATACTTCCCAGCATGGTGTTAGAGCCCTAGGGTTATTTTCCACTACATGTCGATTTCGTTTTCGGTCTGGATTCTTTGTTGTTTTCCAGATCGATTTCCGTTTCTGTCCGTCACCGAAGTACAAATCCCATCCCAACGCTCCCCGATGCAGATTTCTGCATGTTCTGTTGCTCGAATTCCACCAAGCCAGATCAACATTTAGACCAAGATCGGCGTGATTGAAGCATCAAGTCCCTGCGTCTCCATCCCGCGTTGCTCCACCTTGCAGCGGGTGACCCTGGCTGCTGCAAGCCTGCAACGACTCATCTGCTGGCACTGTAGCAAGTCTCCCGTAAGCGCCTTCACCGCTCGCCTAGGCCATTGTCTCTAGGTGTTTCTTCTGCCGCCAGAGTCTGGTGCCGCTGCCAGTGCTCTCTGTCCCGCTGGCCACCATCCTTGCCTAAGTACACAGGGCGCCGCCGCACCCTCCCCTGTAGGCCGTCGCTGTCGCCTCCACCGGATTTCTCACCAATGGCAGCCTCCTGTGGAGCATACTCCTCCAGCAATGGCTGCTGTCAATTTCCTCGAATCGGACATGTGCGTCCCTGTTCCTTTCTGAGACCAACTTTGTTTAGTTGAAACAGAGTAAAAAAACAGTTACAATGTCTTCATCGTTGGGATCTTATTGCTCGTGCTGCTCTTACTGATGACTGTACTGTTGATACTCCAATGGTGTTCTGTATCCATCTCTGAGCTTCTGATGGCGAGCCTCTTTCTGACCCGATTCGCTATCGCCATCTTGTTGGGACTCTTGTCTATCTAGCTACAACTGCTCTGATACTTCTTACCCGGTTCATTCTGAGTTAGTTTGTTTTTGCTCCCAGCAAAAAGAGTATATAGCTCTTCGAAAATGTGCCATTTTGGGGATTCCTACTATTTCTTATCGAGTACGGCCCCTTTGGGTTCTACGATATCTTCTTCGTGGGACCATCTCTTGCCGTCTTTTGTTTCTATGCTCCAGTTCATTACTGCTTCGGGCATATTCTGATGCTACTGTTGCTAGCCATCCTTTGAATTGTCGGTCGAGTTCTGCTTGCTGTATTTTTGTTGATGATTATCTCTAGGCCTGGAAGACGAAGAAACATACTACAGTTTCCCACTTGAGCGTAGAGGAGCTATGATTCTCTAGACGTAGGCTTGAGTCTGTATTGCTAGGTTTGGTGCTGTGTTGTCCCTTTCCTTTAAGATAAAGACTCTTGTAAATTTGGTTTGCTTCTCTTTGTAATGACAAGACATGCTTCTGCATGTTCTCTGAAGATGCGGTAAATTCATGTGTTTTTAGATCCCCCGCTTGACTTTGAGCTAAATTTTGGAGAGGCTTTTTTGCTCTCGGGTGCATATGCACCCTTTATTTGAAATTCATTTTTGATATATTTGAAAATATAAAAAAATTCAAAACAAAAATGTTTTGTGTACATGTCCATGTTCTACGTGCCTACAAAGTTGTTTCAACAAAAATCGACTTTTTATATGGTCTATGCAAAAATGACAAAATTTGGTACTAAAATAGGCCCTTTCGCGATGCATGTTTTTGTCTTTTTTGCATAGGGCAACAAAGAATATCCGATTTTCACGAAACTTTGCGTGACCACGTAGAATATGGAGATATACATGTGCATATTTTTTCCTAATTTTTTTTTAACATTTTAAAATTCATTTTCCGGATAAAGGGAGCAAATGCACATGAGATCAAAAGTGCATTTCCCCTGTTTGAAAATCTTCTGTTTGCACATGCATTTATATCACATCCCTATGTATTTAGTGGATTGTGAATCAACGAAGCCTAAATAGTTGATCATCTTAGCTTTTATTTATGTATACACAGATCTACTCCCTCCGCTATAAATTAATTTACTCAGTTTTGTCTAGATTTACACTAGATCTAGTGTAAATCTAGACATAATTGAGTCCATTAATTTGGAACGGAGGGAGTATAACATACGGTTTAAAGCTTCGGTGATATCTAGAAGACTACAACATCTGTTAGCTAAAAGAGTAGCATAATCCTGGACCATTAAATACACTTGTTTCGATACACAATTCTAAATCAATTCTAGTTTTACGGGAAATCTTAAATAAATTTTGAGCTATATACAATTAAAGCCCTACGCGTTGTACTCGATCACATTGGGCATTTGTGTTGACCAGTCAAGTCTAGTTCATACGGAAAGTCAGGAATGCCCTATTTGGTTAGTCTGTTTCATGCTGGAAGCCATGAATACCAGGTTATCTTTGTTCTTGGTATACATAGAGATTTTTCATGTTCATAAACACTACCTTGCTGTAAGATTGGTATTCCTAGCACATAATGGGTTTTCCTCTGTTTAATTCTTCAGAAAATAATGTGGAAACTGAACAAATCAATCGCAAAAGATTTACTGCCTACACAGCCTGTGGACTTTCCAATCGAGCCTTGGTGGGGAGTTTGTCTTGTTAATTTTACATTGGAAGAGTTTAAGGTCAGGTTTGTCATGCTCTCTCTCTCTCTCATATTATTATATGTCCAGGGCTTATTGTTTGGTCTATACGAAGCTATCATTTCTTTGTGAAGTCTTACATAGCACCGATAAGAACTAATGTTTATTGATCTACTGTAGAAACTTTCAGAAGAAGAAACATCAACCATAGACAAAATATGCAAAGAGGAAGCCAATTCATATGTTCTTTTTGATCCGAAGATTATAAATGACTTCTACAAAAGAGGGCTAGTGTACTTTGATGTGCCTGTTTACACTGATGACCGCTTCAAAGGTATTCATCAAATTCATGAAATACTTTTGAAGATAATCATGGAATGCTTAGTTTAAATGGTCTAGTATTACATTGAGTTTGTTCATATTAGAATTAATCTAACTGATTGGCATCCTTACTCGTGGTGTCTTGTATCTTAATTCCATATTCATGTTTCCTCTTTGTTTTATGCCGACAAGGATGATGTGTGTGTAATATATTTTCTCGTGACTGCCAGCAAATGGTTTGGGCAGCCTTTTCTCTGTTCGATCAAGTTATGACTTAAATGATTTATTTTAAAATATCTTTATCTCTGGCACAGAACAAACATATAGGTCGTACACAGATCTCAGTGCATAAATTTGCTATGTTAACAAGTTCAACATTTAACCCAGCCAAGGTACATCTTAGAGAAGTACTGGTATTTTCTGATTTGTAGAAGATACTGATTATACCTGCAACATAGCGCATACACTGCACAAAGTAGTTTCTGTGCTGTATGACCTAGTCTATGCTTATAGAAAAAACTTATAAGAGAGTTGGATAAGGACGTGGCGTTTTTGGTCTTGAGCACAGATGCACCCTTTATCCTGTCCGCGCGTGCTCTTTTGGGATCTGCGCCTCGTCTCTTTTTCCTGAGCGATACGACCTTTGGAAAAAATAGCTAATGGCCTAATGGGGGGCAGCGTAGGGGTTAACCACGTACAGTAGTCCAATGCTTTCATCGACGTTTTGGACTTCCTGGCGGATAAAGTTTCTGGGCCAGTGGTTCGTGACAAGGAGAAATTTTGTACCGCGGTACAAAAATGCAATTCCGTGGGCCTCCGGTAAGAATAATAAGTAAAGCAATGTTCCAACCAGGGGATGCGAGAGTACGCTCGGAAAAAGAAGGTTTCCCCTTGACAGAACAGCCGCACCAAAGCAAACGAGATCAATGCGAGGAGACGAGAGATGCTCGATGGCTACCCTCCTTCTCGGCGCTATCTTCTTCCCGCTCCTTCACAGACTCGTCGTGATCGCTGGTGTGTCCCTCCCCATTGCCGGCACCTGGCTCCACAACTCCACCGCTATAGTGCCTCCTCTTCAGGCCCAAGCCCCCAGCACCAAGCAGCAGCAGCAGCAGCTACTGGTTCGCCCATGCGGCAGCGCCCTACCCGCTGCGCTGAGGGACCGCCAGCGCCGAGCAGCAGATGCTCTCCGTTGAGGACTGGTCCATCCCCTCCACGCCCGAGAGCGGCATAGGATCCCTGACGGCGGCCCAAACTCTCTCTCTGCCGACTCCCCGCCACCGCCGTTGCCTCTGTTTCAACACTTCTTCTTCCCTATCGATTTGTCTCTTCATTCGCAGTGATAACCTCGGCCACCAGGTACAGAAAGTTTGTAACGCAGTCCACTCCGTCAAATTATTGTGTACCGAGAGATAATGACAGCAATCGAGGAAATCATTGCATGCGCAGAAGTAGGCCCAAGCGCATCTGACCTCGCATTGGTTAACTCATATACGAGCATGGATACCCGTGAATACCAGTATACCACTAATCTTACAGAGAATGGATGGCACAGATAATGAGTGATCTGTGCCCAAGTTCAAACAAGCATTTACCATTAGCAAAATGAAACATAATACTAGATAAAAATTACATGCAAGGATGGCGGATGAGACTTTCTAGAAGAAGGTCCTTTATGGGCTTTCATTGTATGGATGGCTCACCGTGTTACTATTGTTAGAAAAAAGATACAATTTAATGTAATGGTGTCAATGGAACATTGCTAAACTTGGCTATTGGTAATATATCAAAATACCATAACCATGGGCTTCCTTTGTAGGAATAATGGTTAACCGTCTGAGCTTGTTCCTTTTATTGAAGTAATAAGCATGTGTCGTGATTTGTGCTAAGAAAACTTGTATTCAGGTTACTGTATTGCTTCTTTTGTTCAGTTTCTAGGCTTGAAGGCTTTGTTTCTAACAAGGATCAATCCTATGAAGACCCAATTGAAGAGTAAGTTCTGACAATTCTTCTCTGTCATGACAACCTTCATTTCCTATTAAAATATATCTCAGTACTAATGCTGTATTACCATGAAATTAATTACCTGATTTTCTTGATCGCAGGCTACTTTATGCTGTATTTGTTGTGTCAAGTGCTAATGCTACTGTAGCTGAATTGGCTACAACTTTACAAGCTGACCTTTATCAGCTGCAGGCAGCGGCATCATTTGCATGTCGACTGGGCTGGGCTGTAAAACTCGTGGATGCTGGCTCTGTACTTAAAGATGAAGGTGGACCTGCATTTCCCAGTAATATTCTCAGTGATGATGAAGAAGGTTCAAACACAAGTATCAACTCAGAAATGTCTGGTTCACAGTCGCTAAGTATCGACGCTAATGGACCCAGAAAAATCTCTGGGACTGCTCATGTAGGCTTTGTTGTTGATGCCAATGTTACTTCATACCTGATGATGGGTTCGTTGTCCCCAGGTTAGAAACTCTCTTTATTTGTAGTACTGAATATGTCAGATTTGAAGCTGAAATCTGTTCAACGTCAATTTACTTGTTGTACCATTGTATAAGAATTCACTTTTTATATTTCAAGGAATAATATAAAAATGTAGCGACTTCTTCTCTTGTACATTGCTGATTTAGTTGACTGTTGGCTGTACATAGTGGACTGCCTAAAGAAATACTGTACTGATCACCTTAAGGAACCTACTGCAGGTCTAAAATCTCATGCTGTCACGCTGTATGAAGCTGGAAAGTTAGGTGATTCTTGCATTGCGGAACTATGTAGTGATCTGGCTAGTTTAGAAGGAAAGAAATTTGAGGGCGTGCTAGAGGAGTTTGCTAATCATGCATTCAGTCTGCGGTGGTCCTTGGAGTGTTTAAAGTCTGGTGGAGTTTCTACCAACGAGAATACTGATGATGGCGGTGAAGCAAAGACTCCAACAAGCTCCTTGCATGACGATGTCACCGCCCATCTGGCCAAGGTGAACATTGAGGACACAACTGATGATGGCAATGATGAAGTGCCCCAGGATAAGCGCTATACTGGTGCTTTAGATAGTAAAGATCAAAATACATCATCTATGTCAATGGAGTTACCGGAAAGTGGGGAAAACATGGTTAGAATTATGGCTGAGAATGGCTCAACTGACACCACTGCATTGATGACTAAGAGGAAGTACACTGTTGATGTCCTGCGATGTGAGAGCTTAGCTTCACTTGCTCCAACAACACTGGAACGGCTATTTCTCCGTGACTATGACATTATTGTGTCAATGGTTCCTCTTCCTTCTTCATCAGTTCTTCCCGGTCCTTCAGGCCCAATTCATTTTGGTCCACCCTCTTATTCTTCGATGACACCTTGGATGAAGTTAGTATTGTATACCGCAGGAAATTGCGGACCACTATCTGCTGTTTTCATGAAAGGACAACGCTTCAGATTGCTGCCGGAACCATTAGCTGGTTGTGAGAAGGCACTGATATGGTCTTGGGATGGCTCTGTGGTTGGTGGACTGGGAGGGAAGTTTGAAGGGAATTTGGTCAAGGGCAATCTACTCTTGCACTGCTTGAACTCAATGTTGAAACAATCTGCTGTGTTGGTGCAACCGTTTGGCATAAATGATCTTAGCACGTCAGGAAACCTTGTGACTGTGGATATCCCTTTACCCTTGAAGAATGATGACCATTCAATTGAATCTGTGGTAGCTCAAGCTAATTTGCCAAAGGAACAGGTCTTCAATTTTACCTCAGTACTGAAAGACCTATCCAGTAAATTTGACTTGAGCACACTTGGATACCTTCGTTTACTAAGACTTAACAGGCTTGTTGAATCGGATAACTTTCATCCAGAACATGCAAGTTACCAGTGGGTGCCCTTGAGTTTGGAGTTTGGAATGCCTTTGTTCAATCCGAACTTATGTGAGAGGATTTGTGAAAGGGTTGTTGCCTCCCATATACTTCAAAAAGATGATCTCACTGAACATTATGATCTGATGCAAAATGTTAGAAGACGGCTAAGAGAACTTTGTAGTGAATATCAAGCAACTGGTCCGGTAGCAAGGTTATTTAACAAGCGGGGAAGCTCAAGGGATTTACCTCGCACTTTAATCAATAGTATTAGTAGCAGATGGAATCCATCTAATGATCCTTCAACGCAAACCAACATTGGAGCCCCAAGTCAACACGAGAGGCTCAAACTAGCTGGGCGACAGAGAGGCCACACAAAAGTTTTGGGCTTTGATGGGAGCATTGTCAGGTATTTGTGAATTTGCCCATTCTTTGGTTTTTATGATTTCATGACATATCTTTCATACGATTCATCTCATATTAATTCATTGTTGCTAATGTTCTGAACCTAAAAAGGCCGTATGCCCTTTCTCCGGAGAATGACGAGGCTACCACCATACCGATCTCTGACGAGCGATCATCCACCCATGAGGGAAAACCGGATCCAGAAGATGCAGACAGCACATATGTACTCTTACCAGGAGTAAACCTTATATTTGATGGGGTTGAATTACATCCCTTCGATATTGGTGCTTGCCTTCAAGCGCGCCAACCTCTCTGGCTGATAGCCGAGGCATCAACAGCCTCATCAACCTTTATATGATGTGTTCATGGGCGATCTCATTTTTACTCCAGCATCTCCATCTGTGGTAGTCATCATTAAGTCAGAACTGAAATGCAGCAACTAATGCTCCTATGAAGCTGATTTTGAAAATCTTGACCTTGAAGAATCTTCGAGGGAACATTTTGTTGTACAAAGGATCTTCTGTTTGATGTACCATTTGATGATTTCGATAGGAACTGACTGCGCAGTTCTCATCAGCTCAGAGAATTCGTTTTGCGGAGGCCATCCATTTGCTTCATTCCTAAGTGCATGTTTTAAAGCCATGTTTTTCGTGGTAAGATTGAGACTCTGTGGTTACAATTTTTTTGGGGAATTCTAATATCTGTTTTTATTCTTCTATGCGAGTTGTATAAAATATCTAAAATTTTGAAATGTCTAAATTTTTTGGGAAAATATTTGCGTATGCACCTGGATATTTTATGTTCGCACCCAAAGCTTTGCGAAAAAGGAACATTTTTGTGGTTTGTGCAAATAAGATAAAAATGTCTCATGAAGTCATTGTAGCATAAAAAATTGTTGTTTTTACACAAGCGACAAAAATATTCCTTTTTTAAAAACTTTGTTTGCTAACATAAAATATTTAGACGTACAAATGAATATCTTTTTAGAATTTTTGGACATTTCGAAATTAGTTTTAGCCAATAGGTTATATTCCCTTCGTTGCAAAATATATGATGTTTGTAGGTCGACTGGAAACAAAATGAGTAAACTTACACACTAAAAGACATCTAGATATAAGTGTTAGAAAAAAGCTAAAACATCTTATATTTTGAAACGGGGTATATATGTGTCTAGGAGGCAAAATAGATTTCCGCTTTTTGAGTATTACTATTATATTTTTGACAATTTTTTATGTGGGCCGTTTAATTTGTAGGCTGCTATGAGCTGATTAGCGTAGCCACACTTAAGTCCCCTCGTCACCACACTACACCAGTAAGGGCAACTCCAAGAGAGCGTCAATTTGGAGCACGGGCTTCATGGAGCCTGTTTTTCAAACTTTTTAAAAATTGGAAAATTAAAGTTTCAAAAAATGGGAAAAATATTCTAGGGTGTAGATAATGGACTTCAGCTGTGTGCAAAAAATCAATACAAAATATTGTGTATTTTGTGCTGTGTAAAAATGACAAATTTTCAGATATGAGATGGTGAATAGTGTCAAATTCGAAAATCTCAAGATTTCTCAGAATTTGTCTTTTTTGGGTAGGCCAGAATACAAACTATTTCATTTTGGAATTTTGCAGGACTATAGAATACATCATTGTGCACATCTAGGATTTTTTTTCCGGAATTTTCTGAAATTTCAAAATATCAAATTTCAAAAATTTCAAAAATGGACTCCATGCCTCCAAACCGATTTAGTGCAACTCCAACACCACACTGCACTAGTAAGGTCGAGTTCTTTTGGGCTTCTAAAGCGGCTTCGAGGCCAGGACTCCAACACCACACTACACTAGTAAGGCTGAGTTCTTTTGGGCTTCTAGAGCGGCTTCGAGGCCAGGGACAATTGAAGCCTAAAGAACTCTCCATTTTAATCGGGCTTATTTCCATCGAGAAGTTGGCCCTATGTGTAATTTTAGAAACTAGGTCGGACCAGTTTTCCGAGCTTCTCCGTTTACAAGCCGAACCGGTACATAGAATTGTCCCACAGTTTTGGTTGTAATTACAACATGTGCCACTCCACAAACTCCACTTGCTCGGGAAAAAAAGAAGTCGGGGCTTGACCTGTACTGCTTTGCATCGCGAGCGATATGCAGCGCTAGGGTTTTGCCTAGCCGCCACCGTCCGTCGCTCCCCCACCGTCGGTACTGCTCCTCCGAGACTCGTCCTCCACTCCTCCTTAGGCGCTGCCGCTCGCCCGGTGCTACCCCGCCTCGAGGACACGCCGTCCGCCTCGGTCGCTCGACAAGGTCACCGCTCCACATCGGCCGCTAGATGAGGTCGCCTCTCCACCTCGGCCGCTCGTTGACAACGCTGCTGCCGATGGTGAGCACCCTCCTCTCCCTCCAATTCCAACTGGGTTTGCACATCATTGGACTCTGTCTGATTCATGGTTATTTTGAACCAAATGTTATCTTGATGAACTCGGTTTACTGATGTGATGTATTCACTGATGCAATTGTTCCCGTGTCACAATACTATTATTTGCTTTGAAGCCGCACTTATCAGGACCATTTGCTTATTTGTTTTTATCTAACTACAGATGAATTGCTCAAATGATGAGTCCAATGAAGAATTAGATATGTGCTATATGTTCGTAATTGTAATTCCAAAAACACAAAGACATTTCATTTATTTGGCATGTACTCCTCTGTTTTTAAATATAAGATGTTTTAGCTTTGTGAAGCAAATATATCTACACATCTTAAAGTGTGTAGGTTCACTCGAATACACACACACTAAAAGATGTCTAGATACATCTTCTTCATAAACCTAAAACATCTTATATTTTAAAACGGAGGAAGTAATAAATTATACTACAACATTTATTATCATGAGACTTCCATGGTTGTTTATTTATTTCTAGCTCATTTGCAATAGAAATTACGGTATATATAATTTAAAGATATTACTGACATTACACAACTCAACACATCAAATAAGCCAGATTTATAGAAGCCTGAAAAAAATAATCTCCAACCAGTTTTTAAAAGCTTCTCCTCACCACGGTTTCTCCCCACCGTTTCTTAGAAGCCAAGCACAAGCCTAAAAAAGTCGGCCTAAAGGCAACTCCAATGACATCCAAAAATGTACATATTCAGTGGGGATGTCGGGTGCCATGGCACCTCCTCCAAAAATACAAAATCTTCTTTTAGCTACTAAAATTTATATAAATTATATTTAAATACAGAGCTTAATAGAGAAGTTTTTAAACTTGGCACTCCCATCAATTTCGTCCTAGATCCGCCACAGGCTATCAAGCTGCTCGTGGGAACAGAGGGCAAGGTCAACCAGTGCCTTCCAAACAAACTGGATGATCTGTTTTGGCGCATTATCGGCCTAAATTAGGCTAACAGCGGTTGGTTCAACAGAAAGCTTGTCTAGCTCGGGCCAACCAACACACACTCTCTCTCCCTCAAGTCTCACCTCGCCGCCACACGCACACGTGCTGAGCGTGATCACATCATCATGTACATCTAGGATTCTTTAAAAAAAAATAGAAACTTGAAAATGCCGTTTCAGGATTTTTGAAAGAAAAAAAGAGCTATGGGTAATCTCGGGCTAAAAAAAACCCACACCCTTAGTTTTACGCTTAAAATTACCTCGGGTCGTGCAAATCAGTGCTGTCAAAGTATTTGAGAAGAAAAAAATCGACTGGTCTGCTCCTTCACTTCCAGCTCGAAATGCGTTTCCCAAATCTGCCTAGATAAAAACTTAGAGAATGAGACCACAAACTACAAGGATGAAGGTAAGATCTTCATCTGCTATCGCATTTATGACAATTATCTCCAGTCTATGGTCTTCTCACGCCAGCGAAGCCAGATCAGCTGATGTGGAACTCACCGCTGGCACATACTTCGTTTATCTGCTTCTCATACTCGTCTTCTTCATCCTCCTCCTCCTCCAGTTCTTCCTCTGGCTTCTTGCCATCCTCCTGCTCGTCCTCCTCCACCCATCCGAAGCCCGCAACAGGGGAGGGGTGGTGGAAGGAGGTGGTTTCTGTGCTTCCTGGACGATCTTCATAATCTCCTCGACAGTTTGGACAGAGTAGGTTAGGGCGCTGTTGTCTCTCTTGTAGTACATTGCTTGCTCAGCTTCTGTGAGCTCTCTAGGTAAGTTCTTCAAGAACCAGGGGTGATTCCTGATCTCCCTCAGGTCTTGTTTACTTTTCCGATATTTCCATGGGCGAACGCACGTTATGCTGAGTGGGGGCACTGGCCCCCAGTCAATTTTCAATCTTCCTTATACATGTCTGATACAGGTTAGCGATGCCCCCAGTCAGCCCAATACCGGTGCCCCCAGTCCCCCAGCCCAACTCTAAGGAAAAGAAAAAGGCCAGCTTGCCAGGCCTGTTAATCACGCACGCGCTGAGTTTTTTTCATGAATACTTACGATCGATTAATGGAATTGGGAACAAGCGAGAGTAAGGGCGTGTTTGGTAGCCCGGGTGAACTATTTCACTTCATACAAGCTGAGTGTAGTTAGGCACACCTCATACAAGTGTGTTATATTGTGATGTGTTTGGTAGGTTGTATTAGCTGAGCCAAGCTCAGTTGAGATCATGTTTGGTGTCCTATCTGACTTGAGCCATGCTGTACAAAACAAAAAAGCAATAGGGTCCCTCAATGTAAAAAACAAAAGCCATCGGGTCCCTGAGTGCAAAACCAAAAAAGCCATCGGGTCCCTAGATGGCCGGCTCGGGCTCCAGTGCCGCCGCCGGCGAGGGGAGCTGTCGCCGGCGAGAGGGAGGGCCACCACGCGAGGGGAGCCGCCGCCGGCGAGGGGAGTTGCCGCCGCCGCCGGCGAGAGGGAGGGCCGCCACGCGAGGGGAGCTGCCGCCGCCGCCGCCACGCGAGGGGAGCCGCCGCCGTCGAGGGGAGCTGCCGCCGGCGAGGGGAGCTGTCGCCGGCGGGCGGCGGACGACTCCGGGAGAGCATGCGGTCGCCGTCGGGTCTTCTCCGCCATCGGGTCGCTATCTCCGAGCTCGAGCGCCGTCGGTTCCTCTCGTGTTCGTGCGCCGTTCGGGAGAGGACGGTTTGGAGAATGGGGGAGGAATGAATGACCGGGCCAGTGACCCCTGTGTCTCGGGCCAGTCGCGGGGGACGCGGGCCAAGTTTTCGGGCCAGTCGAGCTCGGCCGAGTAGAGAAGCTCGATTTGAGCTTCTCTACCGGGCAGGGCTGAGACCCCTTTTTCGGGTGAGATGGGCAGTGCTCGGTTGGGCCGACCCGACCTACCAAACAATAAAATCTGGGGTGAGATGGAATAATGTGAGTCCGGCCGGCCTACCAAACACGCCCTAACTGCACCGCTTCGTCAAAATAACTCCGCCGCTTCGTCTTAAAGAAGAGCTCACCGCTTCGTCTCTGGAGAACGAGCGCACATCAAGCCGCCGCCGCCCTCCGCTTGACTTCCTGGACGATTGCCGCCACCCTCCGCCACCGCCGGCGTGTGCCCGGCCGGCGCCGCGCAGCCGCCCCTGCGTCAAGACATTGCAGCCTTGCAGGTAAGCATTCATCTCAAGTTCTCAAACATTAGAGATTTTAATTTTTGATTTAATCTTTTGTACTCTGGTTTCTTGATCGTTCCATGTCAAATCAAAGAGAATTCTAACATTAGGGAGTAGTATAGTGGTCCTATTTAATTTCTAGGATGTGAGAATTTCTTATGCGATGCACCTGCGATGCAATCAAAGATACTAGTGTAACAAGAATAGGTTTGAGGGGAATCGCCACACCCAGGGCGTCCAGCTCGTTAGCTTTATATAGATGGGTTACAACAGCCTTGCACGGCAAGGAATCGATCTAACCGACTCGGTATGAGATCGTATACAAGTCAAATACATGATACAGGAAATATACTCTAACATCCCCCCTCAGTTTGTGCGTCGGGAGGACGAACGCATAAACTGTACCGAAAATCCAAGAAGAGCTGTGAGGGTAACCCCTTGGTCATAATGTCCGCAAACTGGCGAGACGAAGGAACATGAAGAACACGGACCTGGCCGAGAGACACCTTCTCCCGGACGAAGTGGATGTCTATCTCGATATGTTTGGTGCGGCGATGCTGAACAGGATTAGAAGCCATGTATACCGCACTGACATTATCGCAGAAGACAATAGTCGCAGCTCGAAGAGGATGATGAAGCTCCTGTAATAGCTGCCGAAGCCAACAACACTCAGCAACGGCATGAGCAACCGCCCGGTATTCTGCCTCAGCACTGGATCGGGAAACAGTAGCCTGACGCTTGGAGGACCAAGACACGAGATTGTCACCGAGAAAAATGCAATACCCGGAGGTAGAACGACGAGTGTCGGGACATCCAGCCCAATCAGCATCGGAGTAGGCAGTGAGAGTAGTAGTCGGAGTAGCATGCAGACGAAGGCCAAGGTCCAGAGTCCCTTTGACATAGCGAAGAATACGCTTCACCAAGTTGAGATGCGGCTCCCGGGGGGCATGCATGTACAAGCAGGCCTGCTGGACAGCATGAGCGATGTCCGGACGTGTCAGGGTAAGGTACTGTAGAGCACCAGCAAAGCTCCGATACTCCGTAGGATCAGATAGGAGGGGGCCCTCATCGGCAGATAGCTTGCAACGAGTGTCAATGGGTGTAGCACATGAGTTGCAGTCAAGCATGCCGGCGCGCTGGAGCAAGTCAAGGGCATACTGGTGCTGAGAGAGAAGCATCCCTGTGGGTGACCTGGTGACAGAAATCCCAAGAAAGTAGGAGAGATCTCCAAGATCTGTCATGGCGAACTCATGGTGAAGAAGCTCAGTAACATGCCGCAGAAGCTCAGGAGTCGATGCAGTGAGAATGATGTCATCAACATACAACAGAAGGTAGGCGAGGGCATCACCATGGCGGAGTACAAACAGTGACACGTCAGACTGAGAGGCAACAAAACCAAGCCGGTGTGCATGGATGGCAAACCGCTGGTACCATGCTCGGGGCGCCTGCTTGAGTCCATATAGTGATTTGTGCAGCCGGCAGACATAGTCAGGATGAGCTAAGTCGAGAAAACCAGGAGGCTGCTGACAATAGACCTCCTCATCGAGAGTGCCATGAAGAAAAGCATTCTTGACGTCGAGCTGGTGAATAGGCCAGGCGAGAGAAATAGCAAGGCCGAGGACAACACGGATGGTCTCGGGCTTGACGACGGGACTGAAAGTCTCGTCGAAGTCGACGCCGGGCTGCTGAGAGAATCCACGAACCACCCAACGGGCTTTATATCGCGCGAGGCCACCATCGGATCCAAATTTATGCTTGAAGATCCATTTACCTGAAACAACATTAGCACCAGCCGGGCACGGAACAAGCGTCCATGTGCGGTTTTGCATTAAAGCAGTATATTCATCAGTCATAGCTGCGCGCCAGTGAGGATCATGTAACGCGGACCGGTATGTTTTAGGTATAGGAGAAATTGTGGACTCGATGGCTGAGAGATTTAGGCGTTCGCGAGGAGGTTTATGAATGCCGTGTTTGGCTCGGGTGAGCATGGTATGGGTGTTCACGGTGGAAGATAATGAGGGAGCAGTAGACGCTGCAGGCACGCGAGGAGGCGAGCTGGGCGTGGATGCATGCAAGTCTGGCACGGGAGATGCATGCGAGCTGGGCGATGCATGTGAGCCTGGCGCGGAAAATGCATGTGAGTTGGGCGCAGATGGCGTGCATGGCGGCACGGGAGACGAGGCGCGCACGGGAGCAGAGACAACAGAAGATGGTGCAGTCTCGGTGGCTACCAGATCAAGCAAAAAATCGAGAGAGTCATCTGCGGGACTGGGATTCTCTTGGGCGAAAGGAAAGATGGATTCGTCAAAAATGACATGTCGAGAAGTGATGATCCGCCGGGTAGATAAGTCAAGGCAGCGATAGCCGCGATGAGAGGTAGGATATCCTAGAAATACACAGGCGCTAGAACGAGGAGATAGTTTATGGGTGGCGGTGGCCGAGAGATTAGGGTAGCACAGACAGCCGAAGACACGAAGGTCGGGGTATGGGGCGGTTTTGTGATGAAGGAGTTCATGTGGTATGGAGAAACCTACAGCTTGACAAGGTCGTAGGTTGAGAAGAAAAGTGGCAGCGGAAAGAGCCTCAGCCCAATAGGATGGAGGCATGTGCGCTTGAAAGAGAAGAGTACGTGTGATGTCGTTAAGGGTGCGGATGGCGCGTTCGGCTTTACCGTTTTGTTGAGAGGTGTAGGGGCAGGAGAGACGGAGGTGGATGCCATGGCGAGTGAAGTGGGTCGTGACGGTGGAGTTAAGGAACTCAGTACCGTTGTCAGCCTGCATGGCGATGAGAGGGAGGTTGAACTGAGTGCGTGCATAAGCAATGAAATTAAGAATAGTGTCGGCGGTGTCAGATTTCCTGCGAAGAGGGAACGTCCACATATAGTGAGAGTAGTCGTCGACAATGACAAGATAGTATTTAAGGCCAGAATTGCTAAGAACAGGCGAAGTCCATAAATCACAATGAATTAATTCAAATGGTTTGACACAAATAGTTTTGGACTGAGAAAACGGCAAGCGAACATGTTTGCCGAGTTGACACGCGTGGCACAACGTAGAGTGTGCATTATTACATGGAATGGGAAACTTGCTAGATAAATGTGACATAACGTCACGACCCGGATGACCTAGACGGCGATGCCAAAGCTCATGTGAGGTGGAAGAGGCGACGAGTCCATGTGGGTTGGGCGGCTGATCGGCGGAGACGGTGTAGAGAGGGCCGGAGCTACTGCAGCGCTTGATCACGTGCCGAGTGTGAAGGTCCTTTATAGAAAAACCAAATGGGTCAAATTCAATGGAAACAAGATTATCAATAGTAAATTGACGAACAGACAGAAGGTTTTTAACTATATCAGGAACCACAAGAAGGTTTTTAAGAAGAAAGGAACAATCGGAAAAAGAGAGGTTGGTGTGGCCGGTGGAGGAAATAGGTAGAGAGACGCCGTTACCGACGGTGACATGAGAGGGAGAGGAGGGTGGTGTAGGAGAAGAAAGAGTACCGGGATCCGAGGCCATGTGGGAGGTGGCGCCCGAGTCCATGATCCATTCACCAGGAGCAGATGATGATGACGTACCAGCGGCGTTGTTCAGTGCGGCGATGAGGGCGGAGCAGTCCCATGTGGGTGGTCCTTGTGGCGTCGCAGGAGGCGGTGGAGCGGTACCGAACGCCTGTCCATGGAGAGGCGCCAGCATGGTGGTGTAGGCCTGCTGGGGCGGGGCCTGGGGCGGCCCGTACTGGGCCGGACCATAGCTTGTTGGGCGCGGGGCAGGAGGCGCGGGAGGTCGTGGGCCGAGGAGACCAGGGCCGCCAGCCGGCCGCCAGGCGGCAGGCATCTGCTGGGCCGCAGCCAGTGACGGGGTTGAAGCAGACCCAGGGTCCAACGGGAGCGGGACGGGGGTCGCTGGTGTTGCGGTAGTAGCCACCGCCAGGAGGATTCCCGCCACCGGAGGTCCCGCCGGGGCCGGTAGGAGTCTTCTTCTTCCCGCGGTAGCGACCGCCGCCGTTGTTGGAGTTGCCGCTGTAGCCTTGTCCGTAGGGCTGGCCGTAGCCAGAGCCCTGTCCATAGCCGTAGCCGCCGCCCTGGCCGTAGTTGCCGACGTTGGAACCGGCACCGTAGAGCGCCGTTTGTTGCTGGAGTGGGGCAGCATGCTGAAGCTGGGTCTCACGCAGAAGGAGCAGCGACCTCGTCTGCAGGAACGAGGGGAGCGGGTTCTGCACCGTCACGAGAGTGGTGATGTCGGAGAAGCGGGCGTTGAGGCCGCGCAGGCAAGTCAGGACCAGGGTTTGGTCGGTGACTGGCTGGCCCACGTCACGGAGAGCATCCGAGAGAGCCTTCAGGCGGTGGCAGTATGCAGTGACGGAGAGATCGCCTTGGACCAGGGCGCGGAACTCAGCTTCGAGGTGGACGGCGCGCGTCATCTGGTTGTCGAGGAAGAGATTGCGGATGAGCATGTAGGCGTCGAAGGCGGTTTGGTTTTCCGCCATGATGATGTCGAGGATCTCGTCGCTGATGGAGCCGTAGAGCCAGGAGCGGACGATGAAGTCCTCCCGGTTCCACTCAGCGGTGCGGTCGGCCGCCGGCGTCGCGACGGCGACATGGTCGGAGAGCTCGTACTTGCCGAGGAGGACGGAGATGAGCATCCGCCACTTCGAGTAGTTCGACTTGGCGAGATCGAGGACGACGGGCACATGCGTTTTCACGCTGGCCACGTTGACGGCGAGGGAAGATGGCGCCGCAGGAGCTGAGCTGTTGACGAGAGCGCCGGCCGTGCCGGAGTCAGAGAGCGCAGAGGTCATGTTGGAGGAGGTTTGCGAGGGCTGGGTTTGCATGGCGGCGCAGCTAGGAGATTGGATCGTGCGCAGCTAGTAGATTGGATCGGTTGAGGAAGGACGGGCTGGGGTGTTTAGGTGTCTGATACCATGTAACAAGAATAGGTTTGAGGGGAATCGCCACACCCAGGGCGTCCAGCTCGTTAGCTTTATATAGATGGGTTACAACAGCCTTGCACGGCAAGGAATCGATCTAACCGACTCGGTATGAGATCGTATACAAGTCAAATACATGATACAGGAAATATACTCTAACAACTAGTATTCTTATGTCGTGCTTGCCTGCTACTGCTAGCGTATGAACTTATACAGTAGTGTTTCTATGATTTGGCAGGAAGGAGGAAAATAATGGAGAGGTATTTGATTAAGAAACCAGCAAATGTCAGCGCCACCAACACCACTTCAGAGAGTGGGAAACCAACAAATGTCAGTGCCACCAACACCACTTCAGAGAGTGGGAGTTCAACCCCAAATGCACCAAGAGGTGCAGCACCGAGACATAATTCTTCTGTCCCTGAATTGGTCAATCTAGATAAGCTTCCACGAGATCCAGCTAAAAGGAAGAGAATGGCAGATTATCACCCCAATCAACATGACCAGATCAGGAGAAAGTATTTAACTTAGGGACCTCATCAGCCTCGTGGTTTTAAGTTTCCATACAAGCTGATTGGAAAGAAGAAAATCACCAAGAGGAGATTTAATCCTGATTGGTTTGATCAGTATGCTAATTGGATAGAGTATAGCGAGAAGACAGACAAAGCCTACTGCTTATGTTGTTACTTGTTCAGGGACAATGTTAAAGACAACCATCATGGGCATGATGTATTTGTAGTGAAAGGGTGGGACACTTGGCACAAATCAGAGAGATTGGTGACCCATGTTGGTGATCGCAATAGCTTTCACAATAGGGCACTCAAGGACTGTGATGATCTATTGAAAGAAGACCAATCAATCCAGGCGGCCTTGCATAGACAAACTGAAATTGAAAAAGCATCTCATCCGATTAAATGCTGCAATTGATGTTTGTCGATACTTGTTGCATCAGGGACAGTCTTTCCGTGGCCACGATGAATCAAAAGATTCTGAAAATAAAGGAAATTATAAGGAGCTGATGGAATACACTATTAAGCATAATGACGTTGTTGCTAAGGCATTCAAAAATGCTCCAGAGAATAATCAGTTGCTATCTCCAAAAATTCAGAAAGATTGTTGAGTGCTTTGCAAAATAAATGCTGAGTTATATGATGAAAGAAATTGACAATGGCGTGTTTAGCTTATTGGTAGATGAGTGTCGAGATGTTTCCGACAAAGAACAGATGGCAGTAGTTCTTCGGTATGTTGATAAATGTGGTTTGGTCCAAGAAAAGTTTGTCGGAGTTGTTCATGTGGAGGAAACAACTGCTTCTCATCTCAAGTCTTGCATAGATTTCTTATTTTCAGAACTTGGTTTAAGTCTAAAGAAAGTTAGAGGACAAGGTTATGATGGAGCAAGTAACATGTTGGGTGAGTTTAATGGTTTGCAAGCAAAAATTATGAGCGAGAACAAATCAGCATATTATATACACTGTTTTGCTCATAAACTAAACTTGGTTGTTGTGGCTATTGCGAAGAACATATTTGATGTTGGAGATTTCTTTGATATGATCTCTGTTTTGTTGAATGTTGTGGGAGCATCTTGCAAGAGAAAAGACCATCTTAGAGAACATCATCGAGAAGAATTAAAGAAAGCAATTGGTTGTGGAGAGATTGCTACAGGAACAGGATTAAATCAGGAACTATCACTTCAAAGACCAGGAGACACTCGATGGAATTCTCATTATAGAACATTGTTGGGTCTGTCAAAGATGTTCTCGTCGGCGGTTAAAGTACTGGAATATGTTGAGAAAGATGGTACAGATTCCGGAAAGAGGCGTCAAGCTAATGGTCTGCTCAAGTATTTTAAAACTTTTGAATCTGCATTTTACTTACACATGATGATGATATTTGCATTAACAAATGGGCTGTCAAAAAACTTACAGAGGAAGGATAAAGACATTATAAATGCTATTTCTGATGTGGAATCCACTAAGCGGGAACTAGAAAATCTTAGAACAAATGAGGGGTGGAATTCTCTTATGGAGAAGGTAACTTGTTTTTGTGAGAAGTATGACATCTCAATAGTGGATATGGAAATTGACTATGTCAATCCAAAGAAACCAAGACAGAAGACCGGCATTAGCAATGAATATCATTACCGTGTCGATTGTTTCTTTGCTGTTCTGGATATGTTAGGAAAAGAGTTTCATGATAGGTTCAATGAGGTAAATTCTGAGTTGCTTCTATGCATGTCTGCTTTGAGCCCAAGTGATCTATTTTGTCATTTTGATAAGGAGAAGCTGATGCAATTAGCTAAGTTTTATCCTGATGACTTCAATCACAAAGATATGGTGACTCTTGAGCATGAACTTGCCCTCTATATAGATAATCTACTCCATGATACAAGATTGCTAGCCAAACTCATGACTGATACAAGGAAGCATCTCTCATATCCTTTGGTGTTTCGGCTTCTGAAGCTGGCATTAACTCTTCCTGTTACCACTGCCACCGTAGAGAGATGTTTTTCAGCTATGAAGATTGTGAAGAGTGCTTTGCGAAACAAAATTGGTGATGATTTTTTGAGCCATAGCCTAATTTGCTATGTAGAAAAGGGATTGATGGAAACAATTACTAATGAAGTAATTGTTGATCGTTTCCATAAGATGAAAGATCGCCGTGGAAGAAATCACATGTAATGTTCAATATCCTACACCTTTTCTATGTTTATCACCTCGTTATTTCTATGGCTGATACTAACATGTGTTTTCTATTTGCAGGTAATAACATTTATTTGCAAGACATACAATTTTTATTTTGCAACCTATGAACTATTTGGATATCTGTCTTTTTGTCCAAAAAGGTTTGTTCACTTTATATATTGCTACTGGATGAAGTATTTTATGAATTATGAGAAATCTGCTATACATATCATATTTGTACGTTTATAACCTTATTCAGTTGTGTGCCGGTGGTTTTTCTTCTTAAAATCAAACATATGCCTGTGAATTTTCTTTCTCAAAATCAAATGTTGCCCCCAGTTTTTTTCCCCTGGGTCCGCCACTGGGTATTTCCACACCCGGAGAATGTGGGGATATGTGGGGATTTGATGTTCACCCAATACTCTCAAATCCCCTCAAATACTCTTCCTCAAAAATACTCTACCATGATGGGAAGTTTTTAATCTAGCCAAAAATACACTAGAGTGGAGGGGATTTGTGGAGACATCTCGGGATTATCCCCTCAAAATCCGGACTAGTAAACAACCTATTGAGAAAATTTCGAGATACAAAATAATCTTCTCCCATCCCCTGAAATAAACAAGGCCTCATTGTTATTCTCTTTGAGGGGTTTGCAACGAAAATACCCGCAAGGAGGTTCTTGCAGTCTTGGGAAACATGGACGTACGGTGTAAATTACCAAACTGGTTCCGTCGCTGTCAAAAATCTGCCTAGATCTCGTCAACTCGCGTCACGTGCTGGCTGTCGCACGCTGGGTAGCAAACTCCCACATTGCCACCTCCTGTCCCGTAGAGCGTAGATGCCACCCACGGAGCGAAGCCACTTCGAGCGAAGCCATATCTGCTAGTGCCGTGCTGCCACGCTGCATCATGGTGGAAGAGCGAAACCGAAGAAGCCAACCGCAACTCCGCAACACGTTCCGCGCGCGGGCAACAGAGAAACGTGACATTTTTGAGGGAAGATTTTTGGCTCCGAGCCCAGTGCTTCCTGTATAAAAAATATTTACAAGTTTTAAAAAACGAAACAAAAGCTTATAACTAGTTAATGATGTGCTCCTTCCGTTTTAAAATATAAGTTACTATTTTAGCTCTGACACATATGTATTTAGATATCTTTTAGTGTTATTTTGTTTTCAACCTACACACTAAAAGTTATCTAGATGTTAGAAAAAAGCTACTCCCTCCGGCCCATAATACTCTTCGTTAATGCAGAAGTATCTAGACACATTATAGTAATAGATACATCCGTATTTACGAAGAGTAATATGGGTCGGAGGGAGTAAAATATCTTATATTTTAAAACAGAGAGAGTATCGTATAAACGTGCAAAATCTTGAATCAAAATATTTTATATTTAAATGATACAAAAATAATAAAAGTATAGATCTGAATATAGTGATTTTAAATCTCTAAAACAAAGTCAGACTTTGTTATTTTTATGTAGCTTAAAGTAGAAAACATTTCAAATTAAGATTTTGAACATTTGTGGGATACAATATTATCTACTTTCACAATTTTGTTCATAATTTTTGAAAACTTACTCCCTCCGACTTATATTACCTTTTGCAAATACGGATGTATCTAATACTATTATGTGTCTAGATACATCCATATTTACGAAAGGTGATATGGGTCAGAGAAAGTATATAATTTTTATTTTTTATATGCAAGGAGTGGAGCCAAAAAAAAGGAGGCTGACTTCGAGTGTGTCAATTTGGTGCCCATCCTCCATGGAGCTCTTTTTTTTAATTCTTTTAAAATTAATAGTTTGAAGTTTCAAAAATTCTATTTCTCCGATCCATATTACTCTTCGCTACTATAGATCTATCTAGACATATTTTAGTGATAGATACATTCGTATTAGTGGAGAGTAATATGGGTCGGAGGGAGTAATTTTTTAATATAGATAATGATGCCTTCTACCTTTATGCAAAAAACCAATACAAAATATTCTATATTCTAGGCTGTATAAAAATAAAAAAATTCTAGATCTAAGATAGTGAACATTGAAAAACTAAAAAATGTTCAGATTTATCGGGCTTTGTCATTATTTTGTAAGCCAAAATATAAACTATTTCGTGTTGAGACTTTTCAGGGATATATAGTAATTTATTGTCAATATCTAGGATTTTTTGGGATTTTTTTGAAACTTCTAAATATAAATTTTTAAAAAATTCAAAAAACAGGGTCCATGGAGCCCGTCCTCCAAAGAGATTTTGCGGACTGATCTTTTCCTTGTTTGTTGGTTATCCGACAATATGACGTCGACTGCTGACAACCAGATGATGCATGGTGCCAACGGTCCACCAGCTGATGTACCCTTGTAAGCAACGGCACTGCAAGCTGACAACCAGAGACAGTGCGTCGTCTCGAACAGAAAAGATCCAGCAGCAGTGCACGAGAGGACCTTAAAAAGAGTAAACAATCCATTTCTTAGGACCTGACAGTGCAAAGCCAGCACAAGCACTGTCTGACATCGAACTGGCGTCGTCTCCTTCCTCGCGACCGCCTAAGCTCCGTATCCGTCTTCCCCTGCCGTGCACGATTGCCTCCGCGCCTAAGCAAATGAGGAGGCCACCACGTACCGATCCTTCCAGGCCAAGAAACCCCGCCCAATTTATGCCGCACTACCGCTGCCCAGCGAGATGCCGCCGCAGCTGCAGCCGAGCCACGCCCACACTTGGCCACATACATGGCGCACGCCGGTGAGGACATGGCGGCTTTCTACGACGCCTGGGTGCGCCGCGAGGAGGAGATCGTCGCCGAGCTCACGGCCGCGCTCTCCACGCGCCGGCGCGACGCGCTGGCGCCGCTCGTGGACGCCGCCATGGACCACGTCGCCGCCTACTACGAGCACAAGTCCCGCCTCGCCGACCGCGACGTGGTGGCCGCGCTCGACCCGCGCTGGCTCAACCCGCTGGAGCGCACCTTCCTGTGGGCGTGGGGGTGGAAGCCCGCGCTGGTGTTCCGCTTCGTCGACGGCCAAGCCCTGCGCTCTCACCAGCAGCGCCGTGCGCTGGAGGACCTGCGCGCGGCCACGGCGGCGGCCGAGAGGGAGGTGGAGCGGGAGGTGGCGGCCGTGCAGGAGTCGCTGGCGGGACCCAGGGTGCTGGCGGCGCTGCGGCGACAGCACCCTCTGAACGGAGAGGCGGACGACGCCGTGGCGGCGGTGGGGAGGTCGCTCCGCGTGCTGCTGGCCGCGGGCGACACGCTCCGCGAGCGCACGGTGCGCGCCGTCGTCGGCGTGCTGCTGCCGGAGCAGGCGGGCGCGTTTGTCGCCGCCATGCTCAGGTTCCATCTCGGGGTCCGCCGCGCTGGGCGCGTCTGGAGCTCCGGCCACGGCGGCCGGCGGGGACCATAGCTAGCCGGTGAGCTCCACCTGCGCGCGAGACGAGCGCCGTTGCGTCTTACGTATGCGCATGGGGAAAATTGTGCCCCGTCTTATGTCATTGTCCGTGTGTCAGTCTAGCCATTGCAATAAGTGTCGCCCGAGTCCTGTTTTCTCGTGTCACAAGCGTGCACTTGCTCTCGTCCCTCCTGTGTTTTTTGTGTCAGCATTATTGTTTTCGTGTTGTTGTTGGGCATGCCGAAATTCTTAATCGTGTCAACTGCCATTTTTATTTGCCGACGCTGTATGTCTCGGGTTTGACTAGTTCATTGTTAGTCAAGTGACTCAAGTCAGCTAGTCACACGTACTTCGAACGATCGCGATCCTAAGAGCATCTCTAGGAGCAGCGCCGCAACAAAGGCAGAACTATAAAATAATCATCTGGTATGGGTTGCTAGCGAAAAATCGACGCAGACCAGAACCCGTAAAAGGGCCAAAACTATTAAAAAAAATAAGGACGACGATAAAATTCGCGGTCAGAACCGGAAATCACCACTTCCGCGCAGGAAACCGACGCCCAGCCTATATCCTCTTCCAACAGTTGGCGGGCTGAAATTTCAGGATTTTCTGTAGCCTTCTACCTCTCGTTTCGCCGGAGTCCAACCAAATTCCGTCCATGGAGACGCCGTCGAGCCCGATCGACTTCACCAACTCCCTTCCGACGAGCCCCGCTACCTTTTTCTGTGTCTTTTATGGACACAGGGCGGCGGCACGGGACGAGCTCGAGAGGGGCGACTTGTGGAGCGAGCTCGAGCAGGGGCGCCGGTGGCGGGGCAGCGGGCAACGCGGCGAGCAGGCGGGCATGTGGGGCGGGGCGGGGCGGCGGACGCGCAGGCTAGGGGGTGGGGCGGCGGGCGGCGCTGCGGCCAGGGGCGCCGGCGACGGGCATCTCGTGCGGGCGCGCGGGCCAGGGATGGGACAGTTCAGTGGGGAAGAAGAAGGTGAGAGAAAAAAGAATATTCTAGGAATATTCCTTTTTATAGTTTGTTTTTACCGGCACTATTCCGCGCGATCGAAATTTCAGCCTATAAACATGTTTACGGGCGCCTATATTCGTGTTTTTACGGTTTTGATTTTGAGGGCACACATAGAGATGCTCTAAGAGTGTCTTCACCGTCACTCTCCAAATAAGCACCCCCACGGACGCCAACAAATGCCTATTGGGAGATTCGGTACATGGTCCCTATCTATTGGGAGCAGCGTTCTACACCGGTGCGTCTGATGAAGTTGTCGATGTCCAGGGCAGACCACAAGGTGGTGGTGTTGTCGTCCATCGGCTGCACCTTGTTGAAGGACCTCGCCTCCAACAAGCGCTTGCCGGGCGCGTCCTCGAGGTCATCGGGGTGGCGGGCTAACGTCGCCTGAAGGTCCAGCTTGTCCTCCCACCACAGTCGCTCCTTCTTCACCACCGATGCAAGTTCCTTCTTCACTGCTCAATCTTTCTTCACCGTCATCTCCTTCGGTCGGCGGAAGCGGAGGAAACCGCGCGGCTGCAGCAGCTCCTGTGGTTCCTCCTTCCATCCTTTCACGCGCGGTGTCGCAGAAGTGGAGCCTCCACCGCGCTCTCGGATGGCGATGCCGGTCTGTCAGCGAGCGGGCGGAGTGTATGGCGGGGGAGCGGACGTCCGAAAACCCAGAACGTGTCGGCGTCGGGGCAGAGAACGCCACCGCACGAGGAGGGGAGAACCGGCGGAACTCCAGCATGTAGCCAAAGTCGGGGAACGCCGCTTAGACACTGCGACTGCGCCACCATGCACGACGGCTGCTGATGGTGAAGCGGGTGTGGAAGGGGGCGTTCATGTCAAACTCGTTGATGGCGTCCTGCCGCTCCTGTTGGAACAGCTGCCGCCAGAGCACGTTGTTGGCCACCCAGTGGGGGTGGTCGCATTGCTCGGGCGGCAGACGAGCCGACATCGCTCGATGTAGGCGTCGAGAGCTGGCCCCTCCGGCGGAATGGGGTGCATAGCAAGCCGCCCACCAAGATCCTCCATCCGTGCGGCAGCCCACACGAGGATGTTGTTCTCGGCGAGGATCGACGCCTTGTCGGTGTTGAAGTTGAGCGGGCGGTTGTTGACGCCGCCGCCCGAGCCGCTGCCGCCAGCTTGTGGTTGTGCACCATTGCCGTCGGCGACTGGAGTGTGTGTGCGTCGGCGAGGAGATGGAGTGTGCTCGCGCCGATGAGGAGGTGGAGTGGTGTGAGAACAGGAGAGTGTCGGCTTTTAAAGGGGAGAGACAGAGCGGCCGACGCGCATATTCAATCAGCACGGAGGAAGCCATGGCTTTGCCACGTGGGGGAAGCACGTGACCGTCGAAGTCTGCGACGTCTCGGGAACCGGTGTCTCCATTAAAGCGGGCAACCGAACTCTCTGTTGTCGTCTTAATTTAGGTTGTCCGTCGTCTCTCTCACTGCCAAGCGGGGGCCTTGCCAGATCCGATGTGATGCGAGGCGCCGACGCTCCTAATCGGCTCCTGATGCCTAGGGGACCAACGTTGGATCCACGGCTGTTTTATTAGGCTCCAAAACATGCACGACTCCTATCGAGACCGTTGTGAGCTCAAAATGGCGTCGGCGCCCCGATAGCCCTATTCGGATACGTATTGGAAGTGCCGATGAAGATGCGGACTGTCATTCAGTGACTTGCCCACGGCAACCCTCCGTCCACTCTTCACTGCCCATCCAACGGTCCAAACTAAAACTGAACGAAAGACTTAGCTCTGTTGTTCAGTTTGACTGAACTTGAGTGCTGTTCTGAGTGTGCGGGAAGAAATGGCAGAACCTCACAGGCAGGGGCGGAGCTCAATAGGATGGACCTGATGCACAGGCATCAGGGTCAAGCAAACATTTTAGTCACACTTGTGGGCTTAATAAGGCTTGTGCATCAGGTTAGATATAGAAAAGTGCATCAGGGAGGCCATAATTTGAGCTAGCAAGGGAAATGCATCAGGGTGTCACAGGTGGCTACCTGGTGTTGGTTTGAGATTCAAAAGATGAACCAATTTGAGCAACATATTAAGTGTTGGAAATCAATGTAAAATCTCTAAGTAATTGCTCATTTTTTCCTTATATAAACAGTTCAGTTTTGCCGTTTATAACTTATTATTTAGCATTAGTTTGAAATTCTTGAAAAACTGCAGTACTGCAGTCTTAAAACTGTGAAAACTGTCAAGTCTGAAGCTAGACTATTGTTTCGTTCAGTTTTGGTCCGGTTGCCGTGCGTGGCGTGGGTTGATCGGCACTGAGTATCGTTGGCTGAAACTACTTCAGAATAGAGGTGCACCGTAAAAACTGAAATTCTAGATCGAGTGCAAACAGCTTGTTGTTCAATTCTATTTTGGTCAGCTTGCCATGGACCGTTGGATGTACAGCGTAGGGTGGATTGAAGAGGGCCCGGCACGGCGCGACTCGCTATTTGCAAGTCACTAAATCCAAGTCCGCTAAGAGCGTCTTCACCGACCCTTCTCAAATATAGGCCGGCAGAAGCATCGACGGGCGTCTATTTGGGAGCATCGTCCACACGAGCGCTCCAAATACGGCCGGCCCTCAAACAATTTTTTTGACAAGTAGAAAATAGAAAGAGTATTAAACAATAACTTAAACCATTATTCAAAGTTTTAAACACTTAAAAAGTATAAAAGTACAATGTTTCATATAACATTTCAAACAGAAAATAAAACGAACATTGACCATTTCCTTTGAGAATCCACATATGCCACTAGATCCTAATGAAAACGATTATGAAGATCTCTGTTGCAAACTTCTTGATGCATGGTGAGGAATGCCGCAAATTCAGCCGACACTTGAGAAAGTTGGGCAAGAGGACCTTCGTGGTCAAACGGCTAGTCATCAACCACTGATGCATCACGCTCACTTGGTAGCGAAGGAGGAGAGCAGTCAATAGCATCATCCACTGTTCTTGATCGGCGGCAGCGGCTTCATCTTGCATCGGCAACTCTATCATTATCTCATCGTTGATGTCCATTGCCGCCGGCTTTGCAAATCACCGAACACCTTGCGGGCGAGGAAGGCAAAAGTGGTGGCGACGACGACTGGTTGTGGGCAGAACGGCGGCGACAAGGCCAGCGGCTATTCGACGGTACGCATGCTGTTGGGTGGTGGGAGGCGACCAGGGGCATGGCGGTGGCGTTCGGGCGAGATGTGATGAGCCGCCTAAGTGTATCTGCCAAGGAGTTCCCTGGGCGATTTGGTGGAGAAATCTGACGTGACGCGAGGTGCCAGCGCTTCCTGTCTGCTCCTTGCGCGTTGAGATTGATGTGAGAGCGCCTACTGGTTTATTAAACTCTAAAATCTGCAGGCATCCTATTAAGGCCGTTGGTGTGAACTCAAAAAAATAGTCGGTGCTCTTAACGCTATTAGGAGCACCCGTGGAGATGCTCCGTGCCCACCACAACGCTGCGCCAGGACAGGGAGGATTGTCCAGCATGGTCCCCTAATTTCCAAGCACCTCCATCCAAAACGGATATCAAATGTGTTTGTTTTGATTTTATTTATAATGCCACGCGGTCGTGCTAGAGCCCCATGTCCCTCATGTCCTAGCCATATCTCTCAATGGGGTAATGCGTTAATCATTTCCAGAGTTCAGCCTCATGTCTCCCTGGTGTATATTTCAAAACTAAAGATCTAATGTTAGAAGCAAACATGTGTAATGCGTTCACCAAATGTTGTCCATAGTAAACGCCTTGCAGAGCATCGGATTTATTTTGTCATAAATAAAAGAATAAAAATACTTAATAAAGCAACATTCCTAAAGCAGAAGTAAGATCACATTTGATGAACAAACTAGAAATCCGCATGAGTGCATTTCAATGCCAAATCAAATAAACAAATGTTAGTTTCCAACCTTTACCCCTCTAATGCTCTAATTCTTCTGTTCCTAAAGACCTAAGTCAGGTTTGTTTCAAAAGTGCACATTTACATGGTATCTCTCATTAAGGAAAAAAGAAAAATTTCATTGACAATGTACAAGGACAAGCAGTAAAACTAACATCATGTGTATCCAAATTAGCTTTGACACAATAGTCCTGCAGGGAAGACCAAATAGATGATTCAGTTTTAGAGTAGATGAGTCAGTTATGCGAAGCAAACGGTGGCTCTTGAAAGGCCCAAAGTCAGGGAAAACTAAGTGAAACGGCATGAACTGTGAATGACAAGTACGACAATTATGCCAGGCATTGTTATTGAACTATAATGTTTAATGGTTTTCATACAATGTAGCATGAGGGGGGAAATCATCTCAAAATAGGTATACGGAAGATATTATCAATAAACATACTCCTCAAACAGATAAATCATGCAGCGCATGATCAGCTAAAGTTGGCGTACATTGTTACAATAACCTCAACTGTCAGTAAACAGTGATGCAAGGGCTTTCAATCATCTTTCTGATGCAGAGCACGAGGACTATTACCATTAAGTGCCGCATGATACACCCTCTTTTCCGCCAGCCCAAGATTCGAAAGAATTAAATTACCCTGCAGAAAAAGGATTGGTTTATTTTTGGAATCCTTAAGAAGGTAATTCATACACCATAGCTAATTATTAAGAGAACACGTATAATCATGGTGGAGTAAGCTTAGAAAAGATGGAGAATACCTCTGTTGCTAGTAATTTTCTGACATTGTTGGCATAGACTCTGGGATCCTCCTTTTCTTGTTCAGAAGGATAGTATACAGGCAAGCGAACCACCTCCATGTAATTGGCAAATTGACAGAGGAGCAAAAACACATGACGTGCCTACAGGTTGTGATGAGACAAATGTCATTTTCAGATTTGAGGTGTTTCAAAGTTAAACTAATCAACTCGACAGGCTACAATAGTTGTTAGTATAGAAGGTACAAAAATGGAAAAGGCACCACAAGCTTACAAGACATGGCACATACTTCTGAAAGGTACAGTACAGTAACCATAAATAATTGTTAGGATGTTGCATACAATGAGAAAAAACTCTAGTTGTTCCTATCTCATGCACAGCATGAAGTAATGATATTTTTTCAGAAGTGTCGGTGTATTTCACCTGGCAGCATATGTATAGGAATTTTATAGCCAAATTTAATGATTGTATTTATAAAGCAGCAACTTAGCAATCCTCAACATGGAAGATGATGCTTTGCTGAACATGGAAATGAGGGTATAAGAAGTTGCCCAGGGAGGTTAAATATTTATTAACTCAAGTTACTCAGCTGATATGGACAATATTATTGAAAAATAATATTTATGGCAAGAGTCCTAATTTATCTCATAATAAAGCATAAATGTGAATATCATATATCAAACAGAATGACTACTCCTTTTTTGTGATTAGTAAAATGTTACCCTTGAAACCCATACGAAATATACATATAAGGTTCCGATTGTTAAAGTGTATAAGTGGATTGTATTAGCCCTTTCCATCAGTTTGGACTTTTGGTTGCGTTGGCTAGTGCATGAAGCTTAACATGGTATCAGAGCCCAGGGTCTCGAGTTCGAGTCATGGCTTTCACAATTTATCCTAAAATCGCTATTACCCCTCGGTGTCCACGTATAGGCCTCTTGAGCCATACCTCTAAGTCACCAGACCATGTACAAGGCCTCTTGTGCCTACCTCTGAGTTTCTACACGTGTTGACTTGTCCTCTCCGTCACACGTGGAGTGGGGGTGTTGAAGTGTATAAGTGGATTGTATTAGCCCTTTCCATCAGTTCGGACTTTTGGTTGCGTTGGCTAGTGCATGAAGCTTAACACCGATAAATTGCTCTTGCATACCTATTCCTACTCCCAAGTTCGTCTGCTGACATTGAAATAAATATGTAATTAATGCTTACCCCGTCCATGGAGTCCCAGGCTGGACTAAATCTCCTATAAGGATATCTCAAAATAACAGGTTGCACTGGTGCTTTTGCAAGGAATGCTCCTGTTTTAAATGGGAGAAGGTAATCCCCATTCGTAGTAGTACCCTCTGGCAAAAAAAGAAACTAACAGGATTATAAACAAAGGACAAGCAAGTTTCTAATAGTTACAAACATAACAAAATTGAGGTTTAAAACTGAAATAGCACACTGAAGTAATGGAAAATGTTGAATTAAGAGGTGATGACAATAGCTACTTGCTAACTTGTAGATAGTGTACCATAAGATTAGACATAGAACGATTACATTATAAAGGATGAAAAACGATTCAGCAGCTATGGAGTTTGGTGTTCCATGCCAATAAAAAAGATTCAGCAGATAGAAAACAATGTCTTATAAAAGATAGTAACAACTGCAAATGATAATAAATAATCACAATAGAAAATGGGAAACCACCATATATATTATAAAGTTAGCAAAAGAAACAAAAATGGTTGTAGACTAACCAGGAAAGAGTAACAACATAGGGGAATTCTTGTACTGAGATACCTCTTGGAGCCTTTCAGTTACAGCACCTACATATAGTATGGACAGTTCAGTGAAAAGAAAAGCTTTATGACATAGTAAGTCTGCATTTTAACTCTATCTTAATTAAATAATCGCATGTTAAGAAAATCTTCCTCGTGCAGCAACAAAAATAAAAGAACGTGTCTATTAAGAGTTTAAGGCGCTAATCGGCTGATGTAATAAAAATGCATGGCATATTTGAAGCAGTAGAAAAAATAAGTATGTAATTGCTAGTCATATTTTTGCTAACACAGAGAATGAATGTGTCATTTATGGAGAATCACGAGTAAGAAAATAAAATGCCATATATGAATGCATGTCAAAACATACCTGAGACGCCTCTAGAATCTGATCCTTTGGATTCTCGTTGAACAAAAATGCATCCGAGACATTTGCTGTATTTGACAAAGAAATTCCTTTAATATATTATATGCAAATTTGACATAAATAGAAATGGTTATCACGCAATAAATTTTGTAGGCAAATGAAAATAAGGCCATTTTCTCATGTATTTTCTTAATAAGACATGAATAAGAAATCAACAAACTTACCTTATGAGACCAATCAACGGCAACTTGGAAACGGAGTTCTACATAGAATAATTAAGCATTAACAATCATTAGATTAAGAACACACAAATTCATAAAACAGTAATAACAGCATAAACTTTTATTTTGCAGGGAAATCCAACTTGAGTAATAACATACCCTGTCAAAAAACGAAACAAAAGGCCTTCAATAACTTTTTCATGGTACCTTTGCAACAAAACTCGGAGAAGAAGCTGACATGTGATAGAGAATGTCCACATATGACACGTGATTAGATATAAGAGCCCCTGGTCTTTCCAATTCTTCAGAGTGATCTTCAGGTACATCCTGAACATAACATATACTAACATGTCATGGGAACCAGTAAATATTTGTATTACAGTTCAGTAACATACAAACATGTTATGTGGGGCAGCAGTATAAACGGCAGGCCCTGAATGGGCGCTGTTGGCCTAATGTTGGGAGTGCGGTGGCTTCTCCCTGCCAACCCGAGTTCAAATATGCGTTGGCTGAATTAATTTGCTGGTGGGATTTCCGGGTCTCACACATTCTCTCTTAATATATAGCTGCGGGGTTTCTCCCCCGCTGATCTTCGTTTTTATGAACTAGCAGGTCCTTCCCTAGGTTCGCACCAGGACAGCTGCCAGCACAGCTGGAATGCTCTGCCCGCCTCCCTCATCACCCCCCTCCCCCTCCCCTCCTCCCTCCCCTCCCCCACACCATGTTAGGTTTCTTCTTGACATACCAAAAATGAGTTTGTATGATTTAAGTATTAGATCTGTTTAGGGTAATAGAAATTACTGATAACTTCCCGTATGCTTTATTCAATAGCAGGCGGTCTTTTAAGGATTAGATCTGTATTATTTTTTAAGCGAAGTAGATGAACTTAGACACAATTGCCAAATCACTATAAATACCGATGTCTATCACAGCATACTGCATGTTCCTCACTTTTACTCGCCCTGACACACCTAGAAACCGGAAATGTAACTAATTGCTATGGGCCCTGTGATTGCATATGTATAGCACAGCTCTCACGCCAACATGAGATCCGCACTTCTGCAGTACAGGCATTGCCAAATTAGTGGCAATCATTCATCTAGCGCAATAGCCACAGGTCAAATAGTTACCACAGCGAACAGCACCAGAAAGCAGCTGTATTCCTAGACTGTGACACACACGACACATCGGCATCAGGACTATCACTTTCTCTCTGTTCCAAACCAGTGTATTGTTCCACCATTGAACAAACAAGACATCGGATCTCATAAGAAAATACGTATCAAAACAACCAGGCTACATTGGCAAGATAAATTACATGCTGAAAGAGAAAGGTCGCATACTGACCTCAGCATTGGGGACGCTTCGATCGGACACGGGGATCCAGTAGAACCCAAACACGAACAGCATCGCCCGCGACAAGGCACGGCCAGCACCCAGCACCGCCTCCCTCCACCCATGTAAGCGGGGACGGCCCTCTTCCACTACGTCCGCGAAGAGCGTGCACACGCGGCACACGAGGTAGTAGGCGACGACCAGAAACATCCCGGCGATGAGACGGAGCGGGAGGAGCACGGCGACGGCGAACACCAGACGCGCCACCTGCGCCGCGGGGAACGGCCCGCGGCCCATCGGCCCGTAAGCGTCCCGGCGCGCGTACGGCGCGTACCTGACGTCCAGGTCCTCATCCTCCTCCACGGCGGGCGCACCCGAGAGGAGGGGCCGAACGGCCTCGCCGCCGCCGTCGACGCCTTCAGGGTGGGAAGGCGCGGCGGTGGCGGTGTCGACGTCCATTGGGGATTGACGCGCGTGGAGAGGGCCGAGAAGCCGAGATCGGCGCGATGGCCGTGGGGGGAGGTGCCTGTGTGTTTTACGGGTTCGTGTCGGGGAGTTTGGTCGGCGCCGGTCGCTGGCAAAGGGTGGACGGTGGAGTATGAGACGTGGGGCGTTGGATCTGAATCTGACGGTGCTGGACCCGTCCGTGTCGGGTGGGTTCGGGAGAGCGGGCCAAGTTGCGGCTGTTCGATGGGATCATGCTCGAAGTGCTCCCTCCGTTTCATAGCTGCATTGACTTTTTTAAACAATCTTTTTCTAGTAATTTTAGCCATTATAAAAACTATCAACCCCTAATCTAATGTACGAAATAAATAAAATATATAAAAGTACATATTTTTATTAAAATATTACCGTGCATATATTAAACACATTTCATGACAACACACACCACGCGGGAAAGTCGGGAAAACCGTCTAGATATATTTGCATAAACAACCCTAGAAAGAGATATTATATGGAAATTACGGGGGAAATCTGTAACCATCGTAGTTGCTGCTTAGGAGAGGAAGCACGATCGACGTAAAGGGCTTTGTGAACCGATGAACATGCATGTCCGCGACTGAGCAGTTATTGTTGTGGTGCGTCGACTGGAAAAAGTCCATGTGTCCCCTCACATCTCAAAACGAACGTTGGCCATCGACATCATTGAGGCAGAGCGTCAGATCCACTATCATCGGGTTGCCATCTTAGAGCCTGGACTGCCATCTTCTCTCGCATGGTGACAACCGCGCCAGCCACCACCCTAGAAAAAATCTCCGAGCGATGGAGCGAGCACCACCAGCTCTGGAGTGGGGTAGGGAGAACACAAGAAAAAAGGGACGGCGACACACATCCTCACTGTCATCGTCCAAACACATATCGAGCATGGTCGAACAGTAAAACCAGGCACCGATCCTTCCAGATCCATCGGTGACCATGCCGAAGCTGGAGTTGGAGGGGATCTACTCACCACCACCACGAAAGCAGAAGAGGGTGATGGAATAGACCTTAGGTACATCGTACAAAAACTTAACTACAACAATATAAACCAAACGCTGGTCTCCCGCATCCCCCACTATCAACCGATGGCCAGCGAGGAGAGGCACTGGAGACAAGCCGTTGGATGCGAAAATTGAGCGCAACTCTCTCATCGAGGGTCACGCTCTATTGGTATTGTGAATGTTGTTGGATTTTTCTATATAGTTGGTCAAAGATACAAATAAATTACCTTTTCAAAACTAATAATCTTGTAGAATGGAATAAGGTGAATAAATAACAAGAGTATGTGATTATCTTTCTCAAGAAAAATATAACTATTATTACGGGTGAAAACGGATAAGAAATGGTGGAATAGTAATGCACATATCCATGACCATGATTTTCTTGGAATTCCAAGTCCATACAAATACGAATTCGAGTTAGGAAGTTATGCATATGAAACGAATAGGGGCAAATAAGTCGATGTGGTAGGTATACACTTTTGCGGATGTTGCTTATGAAATAGGACACACATATAGTACTCCCTCCGTTCCATAAAACTTGTTGCTAAAAATGGTTGTATTTAAAAATATTTTAGTTATATACATATCCATTTTGCATAGAGATTTGTATTGATTCAATTTTCTAACTTAGGATCTTCGACAATATCATTTCCTTTGTTGTCTTGCACGATGCTTGATCTTGCTTCTTTTGTCCATCGTTTAAGAATGTATGCTTCTGAAATCAACTTGATATTCATCATATCTAGTGATTTTAAAGCATGACTACAAAGGATCCCGTGTTTCTCAAATTTCTTACAGTTGCATGAAACTGTTTGATTAATGGGGTCAACATCAACTTTGTATCCAAAATTATTAGTTGGCTGCCCTTCAAGACTGCAAATGCCAGCACTGTACTCAGTGACCGAATCATTTTGCACTGAGTTCTTGATGTAAGTTGTTGTTGATTTTTCAAACTCCTCCTGGAAGAGCTTAAATATAGGTGGTGTATAAACATTTGCTGCTTGCTGCAGTACCGGCGTTCCCTTCAGTTTTATCATTGGCAACTTTTTCATTGCATCATGTTCAGACTTTATCTCCTTCTCACGCTTCTCTTGTACAGCCCTTTCAAAATGTTTGAAGAACCTCACTATGTCCAAATTAAATTTCAGATGTTGCTTGAGGTCCTTATTGAAGCTCTCGCTAAGTTGTGTGCTTCGCATTCCCAATGTAAACACATCCTCCATGTAGCAATAAGCCCACTTGTGCTTTAGTTTGTAAATACCATCCAACCAGCTTCCTTTCTTCACCTTAGATTGCATCCACTTGAAAACTTCTTCAAACTTCTCTTCATTTGCATATAAATACATGCAACGCTTGTACTCCTTCAAAATTGTGTTGGCTTCATCCTTTTTGGGATCACTAGGGATGACTCCTTCTGTTGGTTCTTCATCCTTTCTTTGACTATGATCACTCGAAAGGACCCCTTCTATTTGTTCTTCATCCTTATATGAGCTTAAATGTTTTACTGCATTCTGACCCATATGCCAACAACATAAACCATGTATTGTATCCACAAATACATCGCCAACTGCCCTTCCCATTGCTGCATGTTGATCAGTAAAAATTGTTTTGGGATGCTTTTGATTGTGTGCCGCTAGAAATGTTTCAAATAACCACTTAAAAGAATCTACTGTTTCATCATATAGAAGTGTTGCTCCAAAAACCACTAGCTCTCTAAAATGATTAAATCCAACAAAAACTCCAAAAGGTCTGTACTCTTTGTTGGTAGAATATGTGGTATCAAAAGTAATCACATCACCAAATAAAGCATAGTCTATCAACATTTTAGCATCAGCCCAAAATATATTGGCTATTTGTTCTTCACTATCTAGCTGAATAACATGTTGAAAGGATGGATTGTCAATGAATTTGTCCCAGCAAGCCTTTTCAGAATTTGAATCCCTGGAAGTTCTATGTGAATCTACAATGAACACTATTCAATAAGGAAATATTGATCAGTGGAGCTACATTTGGGGAGGGACTGAATTTACAACAAAAAAGGCTTACAAAGCATTGATAGGGTTTCAGGTTGTTCCCCAACATTTCAAATGGATTTGGAAATCCTCTTGCCAAGCTAGACACAAATTTTTCTTCTGGCTTCTGCTACATGACAGACTAAATACAAGAAATTTGCTTAGGAGGAAGAATTTTGTAGTTCAATCATACTCATGTGCTACTCTGGATTGTAGCCATGAAGAAACACTTCACCACCTTTTTGTCACTTGCCCATTTGCCTCAGCATGTTGGGATATCATCTGCCCAAACAGAAATAGAGACCTTTCAATTCTAGAAACTTTTTCAGACCTCAGAGACCAACTAAGTGTTCCATTCTTCATGGAAATCATAATTTTGGCGTCTTGGAGCATTTGGATTGTTAGAAATAACAAGATCTTCAATAATGAGAATCCAACAATTGCAAGCTGGAGGGCCATATTCAGACAAGAGCTTAGATGGATTCAATACAGAATGAAGGAAAAACATTTAGATCGTTTCAAAGACTGGCTTTTGCACATAACTCTGTAAATTTGTATATTCTTCTTTCTTTCTACTAGCTAGCTGCTTGTAATTATGTAATTGTGTAACACTTAACCCAATTTATAAAAAT
This sequence comes from Dactylis glomerata, assembly GCA_007115705.1. Lineage (NCBI taxonomy): Eukaryota > Viridiplantae > Streptophyta > Magnoliopsida > Poales > Poaceae > Dactylis > Dactylis glomerata. Next base: position 734,121 of record QXEO01001546.1, read on the forward strand.
TGCAGTGGGACTCTCTCCCACTGTTTTACCCTTTCAAAAAATGGATTGTCAATGAATTGTTGCTGAAAATACTTTAACAAACCTCCTGCTTCTCCATACTGCAAGCTACGCTGATGCTTACTCCTCAAGTAATTTTTGTGATCTTGCAGGGTGTACCCAAGATTGGTTGTTCCACCAACAAATTCTCCAGAAAATAGATGTGCTGCCTTTGGTGCAATGCCAGCGTGATCTGCTGCGTCTATGTCCATGGCATCCACTGGACATACTTTTCGCTGAGATGGGATCAAGTGGATCATATCTGGCCGATAGAAGACATGATTGTGTTCTGCTACAAAGTCATGTACTTTGTATTTGTTGGTATTTCTGTTCAGAAGAAGTCCAATGCGTGCTGGACATCTTGTTCTTGTTTCAGCTCGTGAAGACTTGTACTGATCCTCGCGATTATGTTTTGACCGTCTACCTTATTTTCCACATAAGAATCTTGTTGATGTCACAACTCCATCTTTATTCTTATTACTATAGTGCTTTCTAGCATCAAATCCAATTTTTCCTGCATAAGAAACCCAAAAATTCCAGGCTTCATCTGTTGTGGCGAATTCCATACCTAGCACGGGAGTCCAACTTGCAGCATCTTGGTTGGTGATTGATTCCATGTTGAGGTTTCCACTGAGATTTGCATTGTTGCATTCTGACTGCATTACAGAATGGCGCCAGCACCAGCACTATGCAGATCAAAAGTTGGGGAAGAATATGCAGATCAGAAGTTAGGAAAAGGATATAATATGCAAATCAAAAGTTTGGGGAATATGCAGATCAGAAATTTCTGGAATATGCACATCAGAAAGTTTGGGAAATAATGGCTAGTTTTGAGACAGGCGAGATGTAGATCTCGATCGTGTTTGTTTTTTGGTGGGAAAAATTCATCCATAGTGTGTTTTTGGTGGGAAAACTGGAGCGACTAGTTCATTTTGGAGGGAACCATGAAAACTAAAAAAATACCCCCTCCAAATTAGATAAATCACAGTTAGTTACGATTTATTTAATCTGGGCCATAGAAAGAATACAAGGGCTGAGATTTGTCCAACTCTACCCGGTGGAGTTGAGACCAACTCCAGGGGATCCGAACCCGCGTGAAATATGGTGTATCATCATATACAAACGGATACTAAAAACACTTACCATGTTTTTAATACGCTGACTACTATCCATATTTGTGACAGTAGCTAATCCAAAATTTTCATATGTGAGCCTACAGCCAGACGGTCGGTCTGAAAATAATATATATCATTTCCTTCCCTATATCTTACTGGCCGGATCCAAATAACCATGCATGATTTCATCTGCTACATAAAATGCTTCTTTTTTGCATTCTGTACTTGTTTCCATCATACAATAAATATGCGTCCAACGCTACAAGGCATGCTTCATAATTTAGTCATAGTTTTATTTAAGCAATTCCATGATTCGGTTCTGCTATGAATCCATATATTTACATATGTATAGTATTGAGACGTTGGAAACTTAGTTTGATAATAGTTCAAGCAGGAAAAGTTAGTACCAAAGTATTATCATTGTTGTCTAAAGAACAAACCCCATTAGATACTTGGAAACATTTTCTATATAGGTTCAAATCATGTCACAATTGGTACCAAATGTGGTACAAAACCCCGGAAGCATTGCATATCGACAATGTAAGAACAAATGGCAGGAAGCATCTTGGTGCCTTCAATTCGTTGTTGTCTTGTATACATGGACTCCACCAGCAGGGCTACCATAGTTCATAGTGTTGCGACCTTCGTCATGCCATGACCAACATTGGCAACAAAGCCGACAACATAGCGGACTCCCTCGATGGGCCATGGAGCTATCAGCTTGTCGCAACAATACAATGTGCAAACAAGATATAAATTAAAACTATGATAGTGATTGAGAACATAAAACAACCCATAAACGTACCTTTCCTCACAAAGAAGATGATCCAACTTGGATCTCTCCTAGAGATCTAGGATATGGTGCTTCTTCTAGATGCTAACATCGGCTACTATAGGGGTTCAATCTTGCCTTTTAACCATTCAAGCAAGCCCTCAACAGGTAAGAAATCACAGATATACATAAGAACACCCCATTCACAATGACTAATGAGTTATCTCCAAGGTTCCTCAAGTCCCATTACTACTTTCCTCCACCGAGCCTCCGCAAAAAATTCTTCAACATACAATGTTGGACCAGAATCCGTCATGATTTTGGAGATTTGTGTGATAAGATAGCAAGCATGACAAATTTGGGGATTTCTAAAAATTGTGTAGCGGCAAACATTTACTGTTGAAGAAACATAGGAATATCAATAGGGAAGCTTGGAAACACAAATCCAAGCTAATAAAAAATTAATGTAGAAGCAACAAATCTAAAAAGGAGAATATAACAATGGTCGTCACCACTTCATCTCTTTATGCGCCCAGCTTCATCATCATCACTGTATAATTCTTGGAAAGCATGGTCAACAAATGAAGCATCAATATCACTGTCACATAGCATAACAAGCAGTACATGGAAGCCAAAAAAAATCTTGATGCATCATAAACATTAGTAATGTAACTACACATAGATCTAAGAACCTAACTAGCATATGCAAGGTATGACTACATGCCGGTTATATGATCTGCTAGTAAAGTTGATGACACAAATCCAAATCGTATAAGAATAGATTGATCTAATGTTAAAAATAACAGAAATATTCACACATTGGGACCTAGGTTAGGATCTATATTACCCTATCCCTGGATCGTGTAGTTGCTAAAGACATCTAGATGGTGACAGTGAGTGGTGGAAGCAGCATACCACTGTAAGGGTATCTTACCCTTAACCATTATTTTGGTTAATTATGACATAGGAGCTAAAGATAGACTGATGTTACCTACTAGTTTTATACACAGGTTTTAGTTTGTTGTGTTGGTGGAAGGTGGTTGGAAACCCCCAATTTCATAAGCGAAGAAAGAGAGGCAATTCATTGCACACATGGGTAGCTATACACCCCCAACCAACTTTTGATTCAAGACGTATGAACCCACTTTAGCTTGATTTCCTAGTATTACACGAGATTCTAGTGTACAAAATTAGTTTCATAATTTTGGTTTGAATATTTTTCATCAAAGTCAACTCACAAATGGTTCTTCGTTGACTTTTGATTTATGAGTTGACTTTGACCCAAAAAAATCAAACCAAATCTTTTTACACAGCAGAATTGTGTGTTCAATTTGGAAAATGGGCTAAAATGGGTTCATACGGCTTGAATCACCAAACAACACATGGGTGTGTAGCTACCCATGTGGGAAACAAGTCTTTTTTTGAACGAAGAAAAGTTCCAGACTTTCTTTTACACTTTGTCATACTTATTCTTGAGTTATTGGAAGCATCGCACTATTAACAGGGGGTGTTCTCAATGAGCTTGATAGGAATGTTCTACTGTGCATTATTGATACGTCTCAAATGTATCTATAATTTTTGATGCTCCATGCTTGTTCTTACACCATTTGCTTTGAGTTTTGTTACACTTCGTGGCATTTTTATGCATTTTCCGGAACTAACCTATTAACAAGATGCCACAGTGCCAGTTCCCTGTTTTCTGCTGTTTTTGTGTTTCAGAAAAGTTACGCAGGAAATATTCTCGGAATTGGACGAAACAAAAGCCAAACCTCCTATTTTTACCGAAGCTTCGCGAAGACCGAAGATGAGACAGAGGGGGGGGGGGCAGAGGCTGGCCACACCACAGGGGGCGCGGCCCAGCCCCTGGCCGCGCCCACCCATGGTGAGCCCGCCTGGTCCACCTCCTGACGACGCCCCTTCGCCTATAAAGTCCCCTCGACGGGAAAAACCTAAGGGATGGATCGCTTTTCCCAGAAACATACTGCAAGCCACCGTCGTCATCGAATCGAGATCGGGAGGATCTAGGAGCTCTTCTCGGCACCCTGCTGGAGAGGGGAATCCCTGCCAGAGGCCTTGTCCACCACCATGGTCGCCTCCGGAGTGATGTGTGAGTAGTCTACCTTGGACTACGGGTCCATAGCAGTAGCTAGATGGTTGTCTTCTCCACCATCTGCTTCATGTTTAGATCTTGTGAGCTGCCCTACATGATCAAGATCATCTTTATGTAATCATACATGTTGTGTTTGTTGGGATCCGATGAGTATTGGTACTATGTCAAGTTGATGTGCTGAATTATATCTTATCTTATCTCTATGTTGTTTATGATCTTGCATGCTTTCCGTTGCTAGTAGCTATCTTGGCCGAGTAGATGCTAGTGACTCCAAGAAGGAGTATTTATGCTCGATAGTTGGGTTCATGCCTCTATTTAATCTGGGGGAGTGACATAAACCTCTAAGATTGTAGATGTGTTGTTGCCACTAGGGAGAAAACAACATTATTGTGTCCAAGGACATTTGCTTTGTTTACATTACGCACTTTGCTTAATGCAATTATCTGTTGTTCGCAACTTAATACTCAAGGGGTCCTCGGATGATTCCCCGCGAGTGGATTATTAGTCATAGATGCAGTTGGATGGCGGTCTATGTATTTTGTTGTAATGAGTAAGCCTCATAGTGATCCTCGTGATGTATGTAAGTTATCTTTACTCTATCAATTGCCCAACTGTAATTTGTTTACCCAGCATGCTTTATTTATCTTATGGAGAGACACCACTAGTGAACTGTGGACCCCAGTCCAATTTCCTTTACATAGCTTTACCGTTTTACTTTACTCGCATTGTTTACTTTACTTGCATTACTATTATCCTATTACCACTCGATATACTCATTCCTTTGTTTACAGCAAACCGGTGAGATGGACAACCTCATTGTAATTTGGGAGCAAAGTATTTGTTTGTGTTGTGCAGGTTTCACGTTGCTGCTGGGGGAAAACACGCCGACAAGTAGTTTATCTGGCGCCCTTGTCCGGAGTGTCACGAAGCTAGCAAGCATCACCTTCTGAAGGTTGGCTTTCTCCTACTGGTTCGATTTAACCTTGGTTTCATTACTAAGGGAAGACCTGCTACTGTGCTCATCATACCTTCCTCTTAGGGTTTCCAACGGGCTGTTACTTACAAGCCATCAAGCAGTTTTTCTGGCGCCGTTGCCGAGGAGGAAGAAGACTTTTGCAAGGGGATTCTCGCACGCACACTCTTTTACTTTGTTTATTGTTTTGCTTTACTTTATGTTTGCTTGAATCGTTTTTATCAAAAATACAAAAAAATTAGTTTCCTTTATAGCTGTTTATTATGTCTAGTTTAGTTGCTGCTACTATGTCGCCCGAGGAAATGATCTTCACTTTCAAACAAAAGAGTGAGGAAAGTTTCAAAGAAGCTTGGTCTAGAATTTATGATTGGCATGGAAAAAACTGAACCGAAAATGACTTTGAGTTTGCTTCTTAGTAGCTTTTACTTTGGACTTGCTCTTCGTTATAGATATGCTTTGGATGCTACAGCAGAAGGAGATTTCCTTCATTGTGATGGAGATCAAGCTTTCAATATTATAAAAAAGTTGATTACAATTTATAGCATGCCAACTGATTTTGATTCCTCTCTTGTGAGCATTTTTAATAGACTAAATACTCTTGAGACTCGCACTACTTGTTTGGGTAATTGCTATAGTACTTTGCACGAGCATTTTAATTATGTGCCAATAAATTCTGAACCATAAAGTTGGTTCCCTACGGTGAAAATCACCATTAGTGGTGAAACTTTTCATGCTCGTTGTGACATTATGTCTGAATTTTGTCTTATGTCAAAGGATGTTTATGAATCTTTGAGTCTTTGGAAACTTTCTGGGGGGAGAAAAAATTTCTCTTACTAATAATGCCACTATATTTCTTGTTGGAATAGCTGAAGGAGTATATACAAAAGTCCTAGGAAAAATGGTATCTACTGATTGTCTCGTTATTGAATGTGTAGGAAAAGGACAAATCATGCTTGGAAGGTCTCTACTAAAGCTCCTGGGCGCCATTATAGATGTGGGAAAATGCACCTTAAGATTTATCTCTCCACCTTGTAATAATCATGTGTTTCCTAAAGTTAAGAGCAAAGGTAAGAGAGGAAGACGTAAGGCACCCGTTGACCCTAATGCTTCATCGTTCGATATTACTTGATTTCCACTTTCTGCGCCTAGCTCAAATGCGTTAAAGAAAATCACTCTTGGGAGATAACCCAATGTTTTATTTTCAGTTCTTTTTATTTTATTTGAGTTTTGGAAGTTATTACTACTGTAATAACCGCTCCTTATCCTTTTTATTTCGTTTTTGTGCCAAGAAGAATCTCTAATTTGAGGGAGGTAAGATTTGGGGAAGTTGCTGTCCTGAAACAGATTTCGGTGCTGCACCGTAAAAATTCGTGAAAATTCTCAAAATATCTTTTTGACCTTCGATTTCTTGTGCATATTCCACAGGTTATATCCAAACTTTCATTAGTTTTACACTTTTTTATTTGAGCAACAGAAGGTCCTCGAAAAAATCGACCTTTGACAGCTGTTCTGTTTTGACAAATTTCTGCCACTATTTATGTTTGCCTCTCGATCGCTTTCTTTTTGAGTTATTTTGATCATAGAACTATTAGGGAAGTTGCTACAATAGTATATACTTTATATGTGGTGTTTTTGAGTTGAAACTTGAACCAAAAAAGGGTTGATTCATTATTATGTTTATGCTAACGTTGCTAATAGAATTGTGTTAAGTTTTGTATGAAGGAAGTTTTCAAGTGTAGGGATTGGAGAATGATGAGATGATTTAAAGAATGGACGAAAGATCAAGCTTGGGGATGCCCATGCACCCCAAGAAATATCCAAGAGGTACAAGCTTCAAAGCTTGGGGATGCTCCCGAGGCACCTCTTCTTCATCGGCAAAAATCAGGTCGCCTTTCAAAACACTATATTTTTATTGCTTCATGCACTATGCATTTTTCTTGGAGCGTCTTTATTATTTTTATTTTTATTTTATTTTGTTTGCTACAATAAATGGTTGGACCCCAACAAATGTATTTTGGAGGAGATTTACTTGCTTTTTATTTACCAAGAACACTCTATTTTTCACTCTTATCGTTCAACGAGTGTTCTCTTTTTCTAGAACTACGTTTAGCTTTCGTTTTTTGCCTTGATTTTGTTCAGATCTTGTTTTATCTTTGCATCAAGGTGTATTTGGACCTCTGGTCTATGTTGGTATTCATCAAAAGAGTTGTTTCAAAAAGGTTTGAATGGTGTTGGAAAGAGAAAAAGTTTTATGCAAAAAAGTGGTACAAAAGGAGCTTGTTTAGACTGCGGCTTAGACTTTTGCATGCCATGCTTGATGTCGTTTTGATAGTATGCTTAGTGATTTTTGCTGTAGCATGACTTGTCTCAAATGACTGAGATTTCTTAATGAGCCTTTAAAAAAAATCATGCGTTATTTTTATTATTTGGAAGCATTAATTTGGTTTTCTCCTTGATGATTTATTTGGGTTGACTTGGCGCATGCTTACAACATGTTTGACTCATTCAAAGTCGTCATAAGCCTCTCTGATCATTTAGTTTTTGACTTTTGATACCATTTTATACTTCTCTTAATGATGTTTTGTCGCTATGCATGATTATGGCCGTTATTGCTCTCTTAGTTGGTCGCTCCCAGTCTTTTGCTAGCCCTCATTTTGTACTGAGTATGAGCTCTACTCGTGCACCCAACTCCAAAAAAACCAAGTTATTCCAATGTGTCCACCATACATACCTATTAGCAATTTGATATTCCAAAGTACATTTGACTTGCTTTTATCTATCCTTCAAATTAAACTCTTTTGGTGTTATGCGAAAATTAGTCAGTAAAGCTCTCACGAACCTGATGGCACACTTTACTTTTCTCGCTTTTAATAATTTTGACATTGTGGCTCTTTTATGTTGACGTTATGCTTACAAGTTGTAAGTTGGAAATTAGCCAAACCATGCCGTTGATACG